>CM051238.1:259281620-260481620 GCA_027917425.1 Gastrophryne carolinensis
CAAAGAACTGTGCCGGCTTTTTTAGATGTTTTGTTAGCACAGTCTAATCTACCCCTCGATTCAAAGAGCCAAAGTTAATTGATTTCGTATCGAGAATCGTAAGTTTGGGTGGGTGTTTGTCATTTTTTCTTGTTTTTTTGCCCATTTCGTATTCGCACGATCGTTCGCGCATAGACGTATATGAACATACGCATTTCGTACGAGAATCGTATAATTTGCGTTAGTTCGTGTGTTTTTCCCGTCCAAATCGTATTATTTGCGTCCGATCCTATTTTTTACGTCCTTCACATGGGCTTGCGACCAATTCAGAGAGGTGATTGCTAATTGTTTGGAAGCCCATTAAAGAGCTGCTTTACGAAATGTTTGCCGGCAGCTATTTGGCCTCGGGAGTAGGATGGAGCGGAGCGAGTTTGTGGCACATCAAGGGCTTATGCTTTTTGGCATTGAGTTGATCGAGATGTCTGAGAGCAGATTGCCCCTGCGTCGTCGCATGAACATCGATAGCATGAATGATGTTGAGCTGTTCGAGCTGACCAGGCTTAATCGCGCTTCCCTCCATAAATTATATAGTGAGCTGCGGCCATGGTTAGCCCGCACCACAAGGAAGGGGCATGCAATTTCAGGTATGACCAAGATGCTTGGCTGCCTGCAATTTTTGGTGAACGGCTCGTTCCAGAGGCTGGGTGCCCTCTCCGTGGGGATGTCACAGCTAAATTTTTGGAAGGCATGGCTGCCATAACTCCAAAATATATTTATTTTCCGGATGATATGGCAGCCAGAAACGCCATTAAGCTTGGGTTTTATAATGTGGCCGACATGCCCAACGTTATTGGTGCTATTGACTGCACACATGTGGCACTCGTACCTAGGGCTGCCGACGAGTATATATATAGGTATTGAGATTGGTTATTATGTTGGCCAACGTGTAATGTAACCTGTTTTCCTTTGCGGCAGCATATTTGTTTATCCCTCATTTGTGTAGCTGCTTTATCTAGGCTTTTCATTAGTATTTCCCAATAGAGTGCAGACATGTTTTGTTGTTAATTTTTTATTTTGGGTCAAATATTAGGGATGAGCGAATCGATCCGGACGAACCCGGATTCGATCCGAATTTCAGGAAAAATTCGATTCGGATCGAATCCGAATTTCCCCGCGATTCGATCACTCGAAGTTTTCCTTTAACATCCATTCATTTACATTACAGGCATTCTAAGATGGCGGGCGGGACATGTCTGGACATGTATCCCGCGCCAGTGCAAGCTGGGGCAGTCACATGCAGCCTATCAGCAGCCAGCAAGCCCGGTGACGTCACACAGCGGTATTTAAAGGCGGCCATCTTGCTTTTCCTCATTTCTCTATTGCATTCGTGACAGACAGACAGAACGCTGTGTAGCTGAGGCAGTTAGACAGGCTGGAGACAGGCTGGAGACAGGGACAGACAGGGACAGGCTGGAGACAGGCAGGAGACAGGCAGGAGACAGACAGGAGACAGACAGAAAGCCAGGGAAAGGTAGGAAAAACGGAGCTGGCTGACAGGGAGAATTTTTTTTTTTCATCCAGCCTTTGTTAGCGTTTTCAGGCTGCTTATAGTAACTAACTGTGCATATATACTGAACTGATCTTAAGTCTGCTGTGAGGCATCCCATTCTGTGACTAAAGCAGCCTCTATTTAATAGCATAATAAACATCTGCACTTATTCTCATAGAAATCAGGCCTGATAAAGACACTTTTGCTGTGCATGCTCTCTGGTTTTTGTGGCACTGGCATCCCATTCCGTGACTAAAGCAGCCTCTATTTAATAGCATAATAAACATTTGCACTTATTCTCATAGAAATCAGGCCTGATAAAGACACTTTTGCTGTGCATGCTCTCTGGTTTTTGTGGCACTGGCATCCCATTCTGTGACTAAAGCAGCCTCTATTTAATAGCATAATAAACATTTGCACTTATTCTCATAGAAATCAGGCCTGATAAAGACACTTTTGCTGTGCATGCTCTCTGGTTTTTGTGGCACTGGCATCCCATTCTGTGACTAAAGCAGCCTCTATTTAATAGCATAATAAACATTTGCACTTATTCTCATAGAAATCAGGCCTGATAAAGACACTTTTGCTGTGCATGCTCTCTGGTTTTTGTGGCACTGGCATCCCATTCTGTGACTAAAGCAGCCTCTATTTAATAGCATAATAAACATTTGCACTTATTCTCATAGAAATCAGGCCTGATAAAGACACTTTTGCTGTGCATGCTCTCTGGTTTTTGTGGCACTGGCATCCCATTCTGTGACTAAAGCAGCCTCTATTTAATAGCATAATAAACATTTGCACTTATTCTCATAGAAATCAGGCCTGATAAAGACACTTTTGCTGTGCATGCTCTCTGGTTTTTGTGGCACTGGCATCCCATTCTGTGACTAAAGCAGCCTCTATTTAATAGCATAATAACCATTTGCACTTATTCTCATAGAAATCAGGCCTGATAAAGACACTTTTGCTGTGCATGCTCTCTGGTTTTTGTGGCACTGGCATCCCATTCCGTGACTAAAGCAGCCTCTATTTAATAGCATAATAAACATTTGCACTTATTCTCATAGAAATCAGGCCTGATAAAGACACTTTTGCTGTGCATGCTCTCTGGTTTTTGTGGCACTGGCATCCCATTCCGTGACTAAAGCAGCCTCTATTTAATAGCATAATAAACATTTGCACTTATTCTCATAGAAATCAGGCCTGATAAAGACACTTTTGCTGTGCATGCTCTCTGGTTTTTGTGGCACTGGCATCCCATTCTGTGACTAAAGCAGCCTCTATTTAATAGCATAATAAACATTTGCACTTATTCTCATAGAAATCAGGCCTGATAAAGACACTTTTGCTGTGCATGCTCTCTGGTTTTTGTGGCACTGGCATCCCATTCCGTGACTAAAGCAGCCTCTATTTAATAGCATAATAAACATTTGCACTTATTCTCATAGAAATCAGGCCTGATAAAGACACTTTTGCTGTGCATGCTCTCTGGTTTTTGTGGCACTGGCATCCCATTCCGTGACTAAAGCAGCCTCTATTTAATAGCATAATAAACATTTGCACTTATTCTCATAGAAATCAGGCCTGATAAAGACACTTTTGCTGTGCATGCTCTCTGGTTTTTGTGGCACTGGCATCCCATTCCGTGACTAAAGCAGCCTCTATTTAATAGCATAATAAACATTTGCACTTATTCTCATAGAAATCAGGCCTGATAAAGACACTTTTGCTGTGCATGCTCTCTGGTTTTTGTGGCACTGGCATCCCATTCTGTGACTAAAGCAGCCTCTATTTAATAGCATAATAAACATTTGCACTTATTCTCATAGAAATCAGGCCTGATAAAGACACTTTTGCTGTGCATGCTCTCTGGTTTTTGTGGCACTGGCATCCCATTCTGTGACTAAAGCAGCCTCTATTTAATAGCATAATAAACATTTGCACTTATTCTCATAGAAATCAGGCCTGATAAAGACACTTTTGCTGTGCATGCTCTCTGGTTTTTGTGGCACTGGCATCCCATTCTGTGACTAAAGCAGCCTCTATTTAATAGCATAATAAACATTTGCACTTATTCTCATAGAAATCAGGCCTGATAAAGACACTTTTGCTGTGCATGCTCTCTGGTTTTTGTGGCACTGGCATCCCATTCTGTGACTAAAGCAGCCTCTATTTAATAGCATAATAAACATTTGCACTTATTCTCATAGAAATCAGGCCTGATAAAGACACTTTTGCTGTGCATGCTCTCTGGTTTTTGTGGCACTGGCATCCCATTCTGTGACTAAAGCAGCCTCTATTTAATAGCATAATAAACATTTGCACTTATTCTCATAGAAATCAGGCCTGATAAAGACACTTTTGCTGTGCATGCTCTCTGGTTTTTGTGGCACTGGCATCCCATTCTGTGACTAAAGCAGCCTCTATTTAATAGCATAATAAACATTTGCACTTATTCTCATAGAAATCAGGCCTGATAAAGACACTTTTGCTGTGCATGCTCTCTGGTTTTTGTGGCACTGGCATCCCATTCTGTGACTAAAGCAGCCTCTATTTAATAGCATAATAAACATTTGCACTTATTCTCATAGAAATCAGGCCTGATAAAGACACTTTTGCTGTGCATGCTCTCTGGTTTTTGTGGCACTGGCATCCCATTCTGTGACTAAAGCAGCCTCTATTTAATAGCATAATAAACATTTGCACTTATTCTCATAGAAATCAGGCCTGATAAAGACACTTTTGCTGTGCATGCTCTCTGGTTTTTGTGGCACTGGCATCCCATTCCGTGACTAAAGCAGCCTCTATTTAATAGCATAATAAACATTTGCACTTATTCTCATAGAAATCAGGCCTGATAAAGACACTTTTGCTGTGCATGCTCTCTGGTTTTTGTGGCACTGGCATCCCATTCTGTGACTAAAGCAGCCTCTATTTAATAGCATAATAAACATTTGCACTTATTCTCATAGAAATCAGGCCTGATAAAGACACTTTTGCTGTGCATGCTCTCTGGTTTTTGTGGCACTGGCATCCCATTCTGTGACTAAAGCAGCCTCTATTTAATAGCATAATAAACATTTGCACTTATTCTCATAGAAATCAGGCCTGATAAAGACACTTTTGCTGTGCATGCTCTCTGGTTTTTGTGGCACTGGCATCCCATTCCGTGACTAAAGCAGCCTCTATTTAATAGCATAATAAACATTTGCACTTATTCTCATAGAAATCAGGCCTGATAAAGACACTTTTGCTGTGCATGCTCTCTGGTTTTTGTGGCACTGGCATCCCATTCTGTGACTAAAGCAGCCTCTATTTAATAGCATAATAAACATTTGCACTTATTCTCATAGAAATCAGGCCTGATAAAGACACTTTTGCTGTGCATGCTCTCTGGTTTTTGTGGCACTGGCATCCCATTCCGTGACTAAAGCAGCCTCTATTTAATAGCATAATAAACATTTGCACTTATTCTCATAGAAATCAGGCCTGATAAAGACACTTTTGCTGTGCATGCTCTCTGGTTTTTGTGGCACTGGCATCCCATTCCGTGACTAAAGCAGCCTCTATTTAATAGCATAATAAACATTTGCACTTATTCTCATAGAAATCAGGCCTGATAAAGACACTTTTGCTGTGCATGCTCTCTGGTTTTTGTGGCACTGGCATCCCATTCCGTGACTAAAGCAGCCTCTATTTAATAGCATAATAAACATTTGCACTTATTCTCATAGAAATCAGGCCTGATAAAGACACTTTTGCTGTGCATGCTCTCTGGTTTTTGTGGCACTGGCATCCCATTCCGTGACTAAAGCAGCCTCTATTTAATAGCATAATAAACATTTGCACTTATTCTCATAGAAATCAGGCCTGATAAAGACACTTTTGCTGTGCATGCTCTCTGGTTTTTGTGGCACTGGCATCCCATTCCGTGACTAAAGCAGCCTCTATTTAATAGCATAATAAACATTTGCACTTATTCTCATAGAAATCAGGCCTGATAAAGACACTTTTGCTGTGCATGCTCTCTGGTTTTTGTGGCACTGGCATCCCATTCCGTGACTAAAGCAGCCTCTATTTAATAGCATAATAAACATTTGCACTTATTCTCATAGAAATCAGGCCTGATAAAGACACTTTTGCTGTGCATGCTCTCTGGTTTTTGTGGCACTGGCATCCCATTCCGTGACTAAAGCAGCCTCTATTTAATAGCATAATAAACATTTGCACTTATTCTCATAGAAATCAGGCCTGATAAAGACACTTTTGCTGTGCATGCTCTCTGGTTTTTGTGGCACTGGCATCCCATTCCGTGACTAAAGCAGCCTCTATTTAATAGCATAATAAACATTTGCACTTATTCTCATAGAAATCAGGCCTGATAAAGACACTTTTGCTGTGCATGCTCTCTGGTTTTTGTGGCACTGGCATCCCATTCTGTGACTAAAGCAGCCTCTATTTAATAGCATAATAAACATTTGCACTTATTCTCATAGAAATCAGGCCTGATAAAGACACTTTTGCTGTGCATGCTCTCTGGTTTTTGTGGCACTGGCATCCCATTCCGTGACTAAAGCAGCCTCTATTTAATAGCATAATAAACATTTGCACTTATTCTCATAGAAATCAGGCCTGATAAAGACACTTTTGCTGTGCATGCTCTCTGGTTTTTGTGGCACTGGCATCCCATTCTGTGACTAAAGCAGCCTCTATTTAATAGCATAATAAACATTTGCAC
Organism: Gastrophryne carolinensis; assembly: GCA_027917425.1. Lineage (NCBI taxonomy): Eukaryota > Metazoa > Chordata > Amphibia > Anura > Microhylidae > Gastrophryne > Gastrophryne carolinensis. The sequence goes on from CM051238.1 coordinate 259,287,887, forward strand.
TTATTCTCATAGAAATCAGGCCTGATAAAGACACTTTTGCTGTGCATGCTCTCTGGTTTTTGTGGCACTGGCATCCCATTCTGTGACTAAAGCAGCCTCTATTTAATAGCATAATAAACATTTGCACTTATTCTCATAGAAATCAGGCCTGATAAAGACACTTTTGCTGTGCATGCTCTCTGGTTTTTGTGGCACTGGCATCCCATTCCGTGACTAAAGCAGCCTCTATTTAATAGCATAATAAACATTTGCACTTATTCTCATAGAAATCAGGCCTGATAAAGACACTTTTGCTGTGCATGCTCTCTGGTTTTTGTGGCACTGGCATCCCATTCTGTGACTAAAGCAGCCTCTATTTAATAGCATAATAAACATTTGCACTTATTCTCATAGAAATCAGGCCTGATAAAGACACTTTTGCTGTGCATGCTCTCTGGTTTTTGTGGCACTGGCATCCCATTCCGTGACTAAAGCAGCCTCTATTTAATAGCATAATAAACATTTGCACTTATTCTCATAGAAATCAGGCCTGATAAAGACACTTTTGCTGTGCATGCTCTCGGGTTTTTGTGGCACTGGCATCCCATTCCGTGACTAAAGCAGCCTCTATTTAATAGCATAATAAACATTTGCACTTATTCTCATAGAAATCAGGCCTGATAAAGACACTTTTGCTGTGCATGCTCTCTGGTTTTTGTGGCACTGGCATCCCATTCCGTGACTAAAGCAGCCTCTATTTAATAGCATAATAAACATTTGCACTTATTCTCATAGAAATCAGGCCTGATAAAGACACTTTTGCTGTGCATGCTCTCTGGTTTTTGTGGCACTGGCATCCCATTCCGTGACTAAAGCAGCCTCTATTTAATAGCATAATAAACATTTGCACTTATTCTCATAGAAATCAGGCCTGATAAAGACACTTTTGCTGTGCATGCTCTCTGGTTTTTGTGGCACTGGCATCCCATTCTGTGACTAAAGCAGCCTCTATTTAATAGCATAATAAACATTTGCACTTATTCTCATAGAAATCAGGCCTGATAAAGACACTTTTGCTGTGCATGCTCTCTGGTTTTTGTGGCACTGGCATCCCATTCCGTGACTAAAGCAGCCTCTATTTAATAGCATAATAAACATTTGCACTTATTCTCATAGAAATCAGGCCTGATAAAGACACTTTTGCTGTGCATGCTCTCTGGTTTTTGTGGCACTGGCATCCCATTCTGTGACTAAAGCAGCCTCTATTTAATAGCATAATAAACATTTGCACTTATTCTCATAGAAATCAGGCCTGATAAAGACACTTTTGCTGTGCATGCTCTCTGGTTTTTGTGGCACTGGCATCCCATTCCGTGACTAAAGCAGCCTCTATTTAATAGCATAATAAACATTTGCACTTATTCTCATAGAAATCAGGCCTGATAAAGACACTTTTGCTGTGCATGCTCTCTGGTTTTTGTGGCACTGGCATCCCATTCTGTGACTAAAGCAGCCTCTATTTAATAGCATAATAAACATTTGCACTTATTCTCATAGAAATCAGGCCTGATAAAGACACTTTTGCTGTGCATGCTCTCTGGTTTTTGTGGCACTGGCATCCCATTCCGTGACTAAAGCAGCCTCTATTTAATAGCATAATAAACATTTGCACTTATTCTCATAGAAATCAGGCCTGATAAAGACACTTTTGCTGTGCATGCTCTCTGGTTTTTGTGGCACTGGCATCCCATTCTGTGACTAAAGCAGCCTCTATTTAATAGCATAATAAACATTTGCACTTATTCTCATAGAAATCAGGCCTGATAAAGACACTTTTGCTGGCCAAAGCCCTACTGGACCCTGCCAGGTCGATTCCTGCCCGGGGCATCCCATTCTGTGACTACAGCAGCCTCTGTTTAAGACCATATAAGCATTTGCTCTTATCATATTTGAAATTAGCCTGATAAAGACACTTTTGCTGGCCAAAGCCCTACTGGACCCTGCCAGGTCCATTCCTGCCCAGGGCATCCCATTCTGTGACTAAAGCAGCCTCTGTTTAAGACCATATAAGCATTTGCTCTTATTATATTTATATTATAAGACACTTTTGCTGGGCATAGGCTTACTGCTGCCTGCCAGGTGCACTTCTGTTGAGGCATCCCATTCTGTAACATAGCATACCCCTCTTTATTTACACTAAGCAGCTCTCTTATTTACACTAAGCAGGCCTGTTGGAGGCTGAGTGTTACTGCTCACTTTTGGTGTGCATTATATTCTGTTTTATATAGACCCACTGCTGCCTGGGGGTTCTTAAAATATCACCTACTACCACGCCAGTTAGACTATGTCGGGCAGACAAGTGCCTGGAAGTGAAAAGAGGAGTGGCAGAGGCCAAGATTCCGCAGGCAGAGCTCGCATCAGACTGGGGGCCAGTAGCAGCAGGAGTCACGCTGAGAGACCTAATCTGCCAGTATCTGCTAGCGGTCGGGTCTCCACCAGTAACGCATCTGCCGTGGTAGATTGGCTGACGCGCTCATCAACAACATCATCACAACTTACATCTGAGACCCCCAGTCTAGGGTCGGTAGGTTCCTCTGACACAACCCTGAGTTGGCATGCCCCGAGAGCAGTCCCTGTCCTCCCATTGCCTCTGTCCTACGCCGTTCCCTCCCCCAGCGACGTATCCTATGCTTTGGGTTCAGCTCCACTCTTTAGTGAGGAGGACGATCAGATACAGGAGGACAGTCAGCAGCTACTGCCCAGCCAAGAAATGGAGGTGGCTTCTTTAGCTAGGCAGACAAATAGTGATGTGGACAGTGTCGTGGGTGCTGCGAGCGTTCCAGCTCCTGCGCCAGACACTGTTGACGAATCCACGAACATCAGTGACGTACAGCCACAACCCGGTGATGATGATGATGATGACGATGAAGCCGATCGCACTTGGGAGCCGGGTGATGAAGGGGCTTCATCGTCATCATCAGGAGAAGAGGGGCGCAGGTTGCCCCGGAGTCAGCAGCTGAGGCAGCAAGGTGGTAGCAGTCAGCATGGGGGCACAATTCCAAAGGCTGGAGCCGGCCGGGGCCGGGGCCGGGGTAGAGCACCTGCTGTGCGGCAGTCTACCTTATCGGGAGGTAGTGGAGCAGGGGTTCCTGGAGTTGGCAACAGCAGCAGTGAATCAGTGAGGCCAGGGGGTGGGAAAAGTAGCTACTCGGCAGTGTGGCAGTTTTTCCTGAGGCATCCGCAGGAGGGTAACATGGCCACATGCAAGATATGTAGGCAAAAGGTGAAGCGTGGCCAGGGTCCAAATGTTGGCACCACGGCCCTGCGTCAACATATGATGCGTCACCATAAAACGACCTGGGAGAACCGAGGCTCCCAAGGGGTGGTCCAGTCTGCTTCCTCACCAAGTGAGCTCCCAATTTCTGCCAGCCAAGGCTCCAGCACCTCAGCCGAAGGCAGCTGTGCGTCACACCCATCCTCTGTCGCTCCTGCTCCTCCTCCTCCTCCCCCAAGTCATGCATCCCGCCAGCAATCCATCAGCGAAGCCATGTCCAAGAGACAGCAGTATGCGCCCACTCATCCTACGGCGCAGAAGCTGAATGTGCTCCTGTCCAAGTTGCTGGTGCTGCAGTCGCTCCCTTTTCAGGTGGTGGAATCTGCACCTTTCAGAGAACTGATGGCTTGTGCCGAGCCGAGGTGGAGAGTCCCAAGCCGTCATTTCTTTGCCAAGAAGGCAGTACCAGCGCTGCACACTTTTGTTGAACAGAAGGTGGGCCAGTCCTTGAGCCTGTCGGTGTGTAGCAAAATACATGGCAGCGCCGACATCTGGAGCTGTAACTACGGTCAGGGGCAGTACATGTCGTTTACGGCCCACTGGGTGAATGTGGTCCCTTTGCAGCAGCAACTTGGACAGGTCACGCCGCTTCGGCCTCCGCGCTCTCTGCCCATTGGGCCTGTGACACCGTGCGACTCGGCCTCCTCATCCTCCGCCATCTCCTCACCCTCCACTGTAGGCTCAAGTCTCAGTGCCCCTCCAGTCTACCATGTGTGCAGGGCACGGAGGTGTCACGCAGTGCTTCACATGGTTTGTCTTGGCGAACGGAGTCACACAGGGGAGGAACTGCTTAAATGTATTCATCAGGAAATCCAAACATGGCTTACTCCGAGAAAACTTAAAATGGGAATCATGGTTACCGACAATGGGAAGAACATTTTGTCTGCGCTGCGCCAAGGAAGCCTGACCCATGCCCCCTGCATGGCTCACGTCTTCAATCTGGTTGTCAAGCGGTTTCTGAAGTGTTCCCCCCATCTGCAGGACATCCTAACAACTTCACGGAAACTTTGCATGCACTTCAGCCACTCCTACACCGCCAAACACACCCTTCTTGAGCTACAGCGTCAGAATGGTATCCCCCAACATAGTCTGATTTGCGATGTTTCCACCCGTTGGAATTCCACCCTTCACATGTTGGACCGATTATATGAACAGAGAAAAGCCATCACGGATTTCCTGATGATCCAAGCAGATAGGGGGACTCCCCTGTGTAACTTCAATGTCAACCAGTGGCAGCTCATACGTGACACCTGCCGTTTGCTCAGGCCCTTTGAGGAAGCCACTTTATTTGTCAGTCGGCAGGATTACGGGATGAACGACGTGATTCCACTGCTTCATGTACTACAGCACATGTTGGAAACCATGGCTGGTCAGGGCACTGGAGACATGGCGTTTACATCTTACGGCCACATGAACCCCGTTGGAGCTGAACTGGAGGAGGAGGAGGAGGAAGAGGAGGAGGAGGAGTTGCCCAGCGAAACACAGTTTAGGCTTGGCGAAATGGCTGGTTTATCTAGTCAGCGGACAGGAGAGGAGGAGCAGGAGCAGCCAGAGGAGCTAGAGGTTTTTGAGGAAGGAGAGACAGAGGACCCGGGCACACCGTGGCAGTATGCAGTGGAGATGGAGACAGGTAGTCCATCCGAGTCACTTGCGCAAATGGCACGAAGCATGCTCACATGCTTGCGTAGTGACCCCAGAATTGTTTCCATCTGTCGGCGGGATGACTTCTGGCTGTCCACCTTATTGGACCCTCGCTTCCGGCACAAAATGGGGGCATTTTTTAAACCCACCGAGAGGGAGGACAAACTCAACTACTACAAAGACATTCTACGTAGGCAGTTGGCCGATGCCTATCTGCGCCATGGTCCATACTCTCGCAGGTCTGACTCGAGGGGACCTCTGCGCTCACCTTCCACTGCCATGGCCGCTGGGGGGGTTGGCAGCAGCAGCAGCAGAAGCTCCATCAGCAGCAGCAGCCTCAGTCTTCAGTCGCTAATGAGTAGCTTTCTACACCCGCATAGTGAGGCTACTCATGAGCAGCAGGAAGACCTGGAGCAGGACCTGAACCAGCAGGTCATGTCATACTTTGACATGACCATGCCAACACACCTTGAGGATCCGCTGGACTTCTGGGCAGCCAAACTTGATTTGTGGCCGCAACTAGCAGAGTTTGCCCTGGAAAAGCTGTCCTGCCCGGCAAGTAGCGTGCCATCTGAGCGGGTGTTTAGTGCGGCGGGGGCCATAGTTACGGCGAGGAGAACTCGTCTGTCAACTAAAAATGTGGAGAGACTCACCTTTGTCAAAATGAATCAGGGATGGATCAGCCAGGATTTCCACCCACCAATGCCTGATGCATGCGACTAGATTCAGCATGGTGCCACGTTTTACACTTTACAAATGGTGCAAAACATATTTATGTCTTTAGGCCATTTTTTGGGCTCCTGCTGCTGCTACTGCCAACTTCTGCCAACTCCAGGGTGTGATTCATCCAATTTTTGGGCTCCTGAAGCCAACTCCAGTGTATATTTGGGCTCCTGCTCCTGCTGCTGCCAACTTCTGCCAACTCCAGGGTGTGATTCATCCAATTTTTGGGCTCCTGAGGCCAACTCCAGTGTATATTTGGGCTCCTGCTGCTGCTACTGTCAACTCCTGCCAACTCCAGGGTGTGATTCATCCAATTTTTGGGCTCCTGAAGCCAACTCCAGTGTATATTTGGGCTCCTGCTGCTACTACTGCCAACTTCTGCCAACTCCAGGGTGTGATTCATCCAATTTTTGGGCTCCTGAAGCCAACTCCAGTGTATATTTGGGCTCCTGCTGCTGCTGCTGCCAACTTCTGCCAACTCCAGGGTGTGATTCATCCAATTTTTGGGCTCCTGAAGCCAACTCCAGTGTATATTTGGGCTCCTGCTGCTGCTGCTGCCAACTTCTGCCAACTCCAGGGTGTGATTCATCCAATTTTTGGGCTCCTGAAGCCAACTCCAGTGTATATTTGGGCTCCTGCTGCTACTACTGTCAACTCCTGCCAACTCCAGGGTGTGATTCATCCAATTTTTGGGCTCCTGAGGCCAACTCCAGTGTATATTTGGGCTCCTGCTGCTGCTGCTGCCAACTTCTGCCAACTCCAGGGTGTGATTCATCCAATTTTTGGGCTCCTGAGGCCAACTCCAGTGTATATTTGGGCTCCTGCTGCTGCTACTGTCAACTCCTGCCAACTCCAGGGTGTGATTCATCCAATTTTTGGGCTCCTGAAGCCAACTCCAGTGTATATTTGGGCTCCTGCTGCTGCTACTGCCAACTTCTGCCAACTCCAGGGTGTGATTCATCCAATTTTTGGGCTCCTGAAGCCAACTCCAGTGTATATTTGGGCTCCTGCTGCTACTACTGCCAACTTCTGCCAACTCCAGGGTGTGATTCATCCAATTTTTGGGCTCCTGAGGCCAACTCCAGTGTATATTTGGGCTCCTGCTGCTACTACTGCCAACTTCTGCCAACTCCAGGGTGTGATTCATCCAATTTTTGGGCTCCTGAGGCCAACTCCAGTGTATATTTGGGCTCCTGCTGCTGCTGCTGCCAACTTCTGCCAACTCCAGGGTGTGATTCATCCAATTTTTGGGCTCCTGAAGCCAACTCCAGTGTATATTTGGGCTCCTGCTGCTACTACTGTCAACTCCTGCCAACTCCAGGGTGTGATTCATCCAATTTTTGGGCTCCTGAAGCCAACTCCAGTGTATATTTGGGCTCCTGCTGCTGCTGCTGCCAACTTCTGCCAACTCCAGGGTGTGATTCATCCAATTTTTGGGCTCCTGAGGCCAACTCCAGTGTATATTTGGGCTCCTGCTGCTGCTGCTGCCAACTTCTGCCAACTCCAGGGTGTGATTCATCCAATTTTTGGGCTCCTGAGGCCAACTCCAGTGTATATTTGGGCTCCTGCTGCTACTACTGTCAACTCCTGCCAACTCCAGGGTGTGATTCATCCAATTTTTGGGCTCCTGAGGCCAACTCCAGTGTATATTTGGGCTCCTGCTGCTGCTGCTGCCAACTTCTGCCAACTCCAGGGTGTGATTCATCCAATTTTTGGGCTCCTGAGGCCAACTCCAGTGTATATTTGGGCTCCTGCTCCTGCTGCTGCCAACTTCTGCCAACTCCAGGGTGTGATTCATCCAATTTTTGGGCTCCTGAGGCCAACTCCAGTGTATATTTGGGCTCCTGCTGCTACTACTGTCAACTCCTGCCAACTCCAGGGTGTGATTCATCCAATTTTTGGGCTCCTGAGGCCAACTCCAGTGTATATTTGGGCTCCTGCTGCTGCTGCTGCTGCCAACTTCTGCCAACTCCAGGGTGTGATTCATCCAATTTTTGGGCTCCTGAAGCCAACTCCAGTGTATATTTGGGCTCCTGCTGCTGCTGCTGCCAACTTCTGCCAACTCCAGGGTGTGATTCATCCAATTTTTGGGCTCCTGAAGCCAACTCCAGTGTATATTTGGGCTCCTGCTGCTGCTGCTGCCAACTTCTGCCAACTCCAGGGTGTGATTCATCCAATTTTTGGGCTCCTGAAGCCAACTCCAGTGTATATTTGGGCTCCTGCTGCTACTACTGTCAACTCCTGCCAACTCCAGGGTGTGATTCATCCAATTTTTGGGCTCCTGAGGCCAACTCCAGTGTATATTTGGGCTCCTGCTGCTGCTGCTGCCAACTTCTGCCAACTCCAGGGTGTGATTCATCCAATTTTTGGGCTCCTGAGGCCAACTCCAGTGTATATTTGGGCTCCTGCTGCTGCTACTGTCAACTCCTGCCAACTCCAGGGTGTGATTCATCCAATTTTTGGGCTCCTGAAGCCAACTCCAGTGTATATTTGGGCTCCTGCTGCTGCTGCTGCTGCCAACTTCTGCCAACTCCAGGGTGTGATTCATCCAATTTTTGGGCTCCTGAAGCCAACTCCAGTGTATATTTGGGCTCCTGCTGCTGCTACTGTCAACTCCTGCCAACTCCAGGGTGTGATTCATCCAATTTTTGGGCTCCTGAGGCCAACTCCAGTGTATATTTGGGCTCCTGCTGCTGCTACTGTCAACTCCTGCCAACTCCAGGGTGTGATTCATCCAATTTTTGGGCTCCTGAAGCCAACTCCAGTGTATATTTGGGCTCCTGCTGCTGCTACTGCCAACTTCTGCCAACTCCAGGGTGTGATTCATCCAATTTTTGGGCTCCTGAAGCCAACTCCAGTGTATATTTGGGCTCCTGCTGCTACTACTGCCAACTTCTGCCAACTCCAGGGTGTGATTCATCCAATTTTTGGGCTCCTGAGGCCAACTCCAGTGTATATTTGGGCTCCTGCTGCTACTACTGCCAACTTCTGCCAACTCCAGGGTGTGATTCATCCAATTTTTGGGCTCCTGAGGCCAACTCCAGTGTATATTTGGGCTCCTGCTGCTGCTGCTGCCAACTTCTGCCAACTCCAGGGTGTGATTCATCCAATTTTTGGGCTCCTGAAGCCAACTCCAGTGTATATTTGGGCTCCTGCTGCTACTACTGTCAACTCCTGCCAACTCCAGGGTGTGATTCATCCAATTTTTGGGCTCCTGAAGCCAACTCCAGTGTATATTTGGGCTCCTGCTGCTGCTGCTGCCAACTTCTGCCAACTCCAGGGTGTGATTCATCCAATTTTTGGGCTCCTGAGGCCAACTCCAGTGTATATTTGGGCTCCTGCTGCTGCTGCTGCCAACTTCTGCCAACTCCAGGGTGTGATTCATCCAATTTTTGGGCTCCTGAGGCCAACTCCAGTGTATATTTGGGCTCCTGCTGCTACTACTGTCAACTCCTGCCAACTCCAGGGTGTGATTCATCCAATTTTTGGGCTCCTGAGGCCAACTCCAGTGTATATTTGGGCTCCTGCTGCTGCTGCTGCCAACTCCTGCCAACTCCAGGGTGTGATTCATCCAATTTTTGGGCTCCTGAGGCCAACTCCAGTGTATATTTGGGCTCCTGCTGCTGCTGCTGCCAACTTCTGCCAACTCCAGGGTGTGATTCATCCAATTTTTGGGCTCCTGAAGCCAACTCCAGTGTATATTTGGGCTCCTGCTGCTGCTGCCAACTTCTGCCAACTCCAGGGTGTGATTCATCCAATTTTTGGGCTCCTGAGGCCAACTCCAGTGTATATTTGGGCTCCTTCTGCCCCTCATAGTGATGCCACTTCAACTCTCTGCAATTGTGCCGCTCTGCGATTCTATTAGCGATGCCTCTGATCTGCATGTGATATTTCTTCAAAGTATTATTTAACAAACCCAGCACGCATCCTGTGCGTGTTACAGCAAGGCTGAATGGTTTACAACCCTATTGAGGCTGTAGGAGGCTCAGAAATAGCCGTTTTTAATAGCGATTCGTCGCGAATTTATTCGGGTCGAAACGATTTTTGTCGGAAAATTCGGCGAATCAGTCGAATCGAATTTTTCAAAAGTTCGCTCATCTCTATCAAATATCAATTACCCTTTTTGTATGTTTTTGCCTTAAGGAATCGTAAAATGGGACACTCCCTTAATGTCCAGGCCGTGGTTGGTCCGGACATGTGTTTTATGAGTGTCCTTGCCGGCTACCCAGGATCGTCCCACGACTCCTATATCCTCAGGCGATCTGGGTTGTTTCGGAGATTTGAGGCAGGTGAATTTTCGGGGGCATGGCTGCTTGGTAAGTGTGTCCTATTTGTGTGCTATTAAATGTTGGATTAATCTTGTATTTGTTGATATGTTAGTATTTGAATTCTTTACATAAGCCTGAAACTGCCTTTTTCTTGGGTCATATATTATGAACTTCCAAAAAAAATGCTTGCCTCGCTTTGTCCTTCAGAATGTTTTCCCTTTAGTTCGGATGTCTGTAAGTTCCATGTCCCTAAATATATTGGTTGGGAGTTTATACCCAAGGATCTTTGAGCTTTGTCTCCTTTTGTACTGTTGTTCTTTAAATGTCAAAGTGGACTTAAACTGCATACATTGTAGTTTCCATATAAATGTGGATAGCCCCTCAGCAGCATCCTAATTGTAACATGTCTGAAAACTAAAAATATATTTAAATTCCAAATCCCCTTGGCCGTGCAGATGTTTGTTAATTAATTGGTATATTGAAGTGCCATTTTTAATTAGGTACTACATTAGTGGCAATATTTATTTTGCTAATGTGCCCTGGGTGGTTTTTTTTCCCCTTTACCTTACATCATTATGATATATGTTAAATTTTTGGTGTTTGTTGTGTTGCCTTTTTAATTTTGATTACATTTAATTGTCTGTTTAAGGTGATTCCGGGTACCCACTTCTACCCTGGCTCATGACGCCTGTGCTGCGGCCCCAGGATGCCTCTCAGGAAGCGTACAACCGTGCGCACCGCAAGACCCGGGCTGTTGTGGAGAGGGCCTTTGGGCTGTTGAAGACACGTTTTCGTTGCCTGGACCATACTGGGGGCGCCCTGCAATATGATCCCAAGAAAGTGATCGACATTATCATGGCATGTGCTGTTTTGCACAATTTTGCCATCCTGGAACGTGTCCCACGTTATGTGGATAGCCTGCCCTCTTCAGCCGTAGAGGATGATGTCGAGAATTTTGTGGGGCCACCCAGTGAGTCTGGCCAATCAGTTCGAGCCAACCTGATCTTGCAGCATTTTACTTAATTTTATTTCGTGTCTCAACATTCTGTGTGTCTGTGTTATCCTTTTTGTTAAATATGTTGTTTTGCCGTAATGTGGCATTACCTCAAAGTAAAACATTTTTACCTTAATTGTTGCCTAATGTATTTCATGTAGTTTCCTTAGCTTTAGATTTGCATTGTTACACCTCTTCAAACCAAAAATATCTGGTTTAGCCCAAGCTGTTTAAAATGTGTTCCCACTAAAAACGCCACAAGTATTGTAAGTGAGTTTTTTTTTTTACTTAGGAAATTAAAAATTATAGTGCTTAACAGAAAACATTCCACATACATCTGTGGTTACAAATGGATAACATTACCAAAAAAACATCGAGCACATCTACACCTGGAAGTGAGTGGCACAACCAAACAAGGACACCCAGTCCAAAGGCCAGCCTAGTCCAGTCATTAATATTGCCTGTGCCCAGGGATATTTGGGCATGGCCATAATGTCACACAAACATGTCTGCAAACAGGAGGAGCACCAACCAAATACATATTTATAGCCATAAGTGGCCAGATACCCTCCACATAGACCTATGGCATTGGCTAGTGGCCTTAAGCATTACTCTAAGGAGCTATATGGGAGCAAATACAAAACACAACCTGCATGAGCAACACAAAATGGATTGTTTGAAACCTCAAAGGACAAGTAAATACAGTGGGGGTTAAGAGAAAAGATGTCCCACACACCCATGGCTTAATAGGGTGGCTGCCCATAATACCCAGGTGGAGGTCCAGGTGGAGGTCCATGTGAATGGGACCTAGCCTGGGCCATGGCAGCATTGTGAATTTGAAACTGCTCCACAATGTTTCTCTGCATATTGGTCATCTCAGCCATGGCTGACTGGATGCCATTACTTGCAGTGACCACGTTGCTGTTGAGGGTACGCAACTCCACGAGGATGCCCTGTAGACTGGTATTGATGTTGACCATGTCGGCATGCCTTTGCTCACGCTCTGTAACGAGCTGTGCCTCATAAGAGTCCCTTTGTTGGGTCCATAATTGAAGCAGGGCACTCTGCCTCCCCTGGGAAATTGTGGGGCGGCGTAATGGAGTCCGCCGCACAATTACCCTGGCTCTTGGGCGTGCCCTGCCGCGTGGTGTCGTCCCCTCAACAGCAACAGGCCTGCTTTGCAAATCCTCAGCAGCAGAGTGAACACTGGGGACTGTAGTGTCAGTCTCCCCATGTGCATGCACAATGGATGGAGATTCACTCTGCTGCTGAGGATTGGCCAGAGAAACATTATGGAGCAGTTCCAAATTGGGACCCAGGGGGAGGTCATCCGACGTGCCCTGCATGGAGACATCATCATCTTCCTCCATGTCCTGGATCTCTTCCATGAGTGTGCGGGTCTGTAGGGACATATAAAAAAAAAAGTGTAAGTTGGCGTCCAAATTTGGGATTCCCACAGTTTAACACATTCTTAAGCACTTGGTAGTATTTATGGTACTAAATTAACTTACCGGAAATCTCGGATCTGGGCTCCTATGCTGTACGGACCTGGTAGGCATAACCAAACTGGGGGGTGAGTTTACCCTTGCTGAGGGATCATGCTGGGCTGAAGAAGAGAAAAACAAACCACGTAAACACACACATAACCATTTTTGGGATAGGTAATCAAATAAACCTCTCTTTGTAATATTAATCAACTCTAGAGCAATGGGGACATTTGTTCAAAGACACGCAAGTTTAGATAGGTGCAATGGCTCGCGAAAACTGCTAACTGACCTCAGTTCTAAGTCAGGAAGTGTACCCAGTCAGCATACAACTTTCAACGCACATTTTTGGATTTAGACTACCATTCGCTAGGTCCGGGGTACTCAAACAATTGTTGGAAAGGTCCATTTAAAGGTATGTGGTGAGAGGTGAATGGCTGGCCATGGGGCTGACGCAGGGGGTGTCTAGTTAGAAATAAACACACTGGTGGAGGGGCTGGAGATTTCCAAGTGCAAACTAATAAAGGCTGCTTGCCCTTGCTGGGCTGGATGGGGCAGAGCTGAGGGGACAGGGATTGGATGGCTAAAGGGGGGAGTTAACGTATTGATGGTGATGGGATGGATGGAGCAAATCTGTTACAAATGTATGGGGCTTATGTTGGGGGGGGCATGGGGGGACTGTGGCAGATGGGGCAGAGCAGGGGCAGCGGGACACGATTGTGCCAAGAGAAAGTTTTACCAAGTTACTGTGTACCTTGCAATGCCACTTCCTGTGCAGTACTTCATATTGCAATGCTATGTTTCAGGGAGCCATGACATTGGGCAGGAGAACAACCACTACATCGCCGATCAAGGGGGCAGCTCTGAGCACGTCAACACAGAAGTAACTGAGTGCAGGGCTGTCTGGGCAGGGGTCCTGGAATCTGGTGCCAAGGTCCGCATTGGTACCCCGGCCCGCCAGTTGAGTCTCGCTGCTCTAGGTCAGATATGTTTGGGGGTGGCTAATTACATTGTTAACTCAAACACAACTCACACAACAAATAGGCAACCCATACATAATGATGTGTGTTTTGTGATTGATTCAAAATATATCACTTTTCAGGAGAAACTTCATGACTTTACCAATCCAATTGGAAATTTGATCTTTGCCATAATGGATGTGGTCCTAAATGTGTGATTCCCAGGGACCAAAAGAGGACACAAACAGGCACAGTAGTGCGAGGCCAAGCAAGGCAAACCATAGGGGCATCCCGTTATCTTGTTACTAGTGAACTTTAGATTATTTAGCAAACAGGCAAACATGCAGATTTAAGAGTACTCACCGTGGGTACGGGTCGGTGAGTCTGTGTCCCTTAGACCAGCATGTCCACCGACCGCGACCGGATGGAGAAGTCCCAGCACAATCTCCTCAGCAGGGGTAAACTCCAATTTAGAAGGAAAGCCACCTCCAGTTTTCAGGCTGAAAAGAGAAAATCGTTTGGTACTCAGAAAAGGTGCATACAGTACATCCTAAACATTATATTTGGAGAAAACATTTATTTACCTGTAATTATGCCTTTTAATTTCTTTTTGCCGTACAGCATACTTCAGATCAGAGATTTTCTTCTGAATTTGGGACACATCTTTCCTCTCTTCCCCCGCTGCATTTACTTGTCGTAGGATGGTTTCAAACAATTCCATCTTGCGCTGCTTTGTGGTGTGTTTTGATTTGCTCCCATAGAGCTCGTCATAGTATAATGTAAGGCCACTAGCCAATGCCATATTTTGGTCATGGGAGAATCTCCCACTCAACTGGCCGCGGCGCAATGTGCGGCCAGATGGTTGGCTTGGCTGCTCCTCCATGTGTGCAGACACATGTGGTGACATTATGGCCTGGGGCTGGGTAGGGGAATGGCCGGATTGGTGGCTTCCCAATGACTGGACTGGACTGGCCAAGGGACTGGGTGTTCTGGCGTGGCTGGCCACCGAACTTCCAGGTGTAGATGTGGTCATGGTTGCAATTCTGGGCCCTCTTGGGGGGCTATGTTCCCGGCTGGTGCCAGGTCGGGGGCTCTGTTCCCGGCTGGTGCCAGGTCGGGGGCTTCTGGCCCTGGATGGGGTTCTTCGGGCCCTGTAGGGGCTTCTGGCCCTGGATGGGGTTCGGCGGCCTCTGGCTGGGCTTCTGGCCCTGGATGGGGTTCGGCGGCCTCTGGCTGGGCTTCTGGCCCTGGATTGGGTTCGGCGGCCTCTGGCTGGGCTTCTGGCCCTGGATGGGGTTCGGCGGCCTCTGGCTGGGCTTCTGGCCCTGGATTGGGTTCGGCGGCCTCTGGCTGGGCTTCTGGCCCTGGATGGGGTTCGGCGGCCTCTGGCTGGGCTTCTGGCCCTGGATGGGGTTCGGCGGCCTCTGGCTGGGCTTCTGGCCCTGGATGGGGTTCGGCGGCCTCTGGCTGGGCTTCTGGCCCTGGATGGGGTTCGGCGGCCTCTGGCTGGGCTTCTGGCCCTGGATGGGGTTCGGCGGCCTCTGGCTGGGCTTCTGGCCCTGGATGGGGTTCGGCGGCCTCTGGCTGGGCTTCTGGCCCTGGATGGGGTTCGGCGGCCTCTGGCTGGGCTTCTGGCCCTGGATGGGGTTCGGCGGCCTCTGGCTGGGCTTCTGGCCCTGGATGGGGTTCGGCGGCCTCTGGCTGGGCTTCTGGCCCTGGATGGGGTTCGGCGGCCTCTGGCTGGGCTTCTGGCCCTGGATGGGGTTCGGCGGGCCCTGGATGGGCTTCTGGCCCGGGATGGGGTTCGGGCCCTGCTGCGGGGCCTGGGTTGCCGAACTGCCCTACTTGAACCCATGGCCGGTGTGGGCTCCCTTGTGCGGCCTCTTCTGGGGGCAGAGGTGGTGGGTGCTGCAGTTAGCTGCTTTTTGGCTGCAGGGGCACGTGGCTTGGGGCCCCTTTTTTGGGTTCCTGAGGGTCCAGGGTCCCTTGGTGGGGCCGAGGTAGTAGTCTTGCCTCTCAGCTTTCTCCTACCTTGCTGGGACCTTGTTGTTGGGCCCTCCGCGGTCTTGCTTTGCTGGGGTCGCTTGCTCATAGGCTTTTTAGGTGCCATCTTACACAAATGCTCAAAGAGAATGAGCTTTGGGTGCAGGGACCTTTAAATAATGAGCCCAGCGTGTGACGCCTATGCGCACGACTACGCGCTCGTACGAACGTACGTTCGAGCGGAACCAGGAAACCGCTGGGGTTTCACTTATCTGCTGCCTTGAAGAAGCATAAAGATGGCGCCCACTATCTTCACCCGTCAACAGGAAGAGATCCTCATGCTGGTAAGTGGCTGCCTGTGCATTTTAATCTAATAGTCAATGATGACCTAAATGTAAATGATGCGTTTGGAACTAGTTTGGGGTCTCTTAATGTTTAATCACTGGCTCCTCACACTTCATCCTCAAGGGCCGAGCCTGGCCACGTTTTCACCTGTCTATGCTGATGTCCTAATTCGGCCAATTGCTCCGGCTTAGCAACAGTTAATTAACCTGTGGAGTAGCGGGGCTAGCTGGCAAACCTGGCCTGTCTCGGACCTTGATGCGGATGTTTGAGGAACACTGTTTTCCTAAGCCATAAAAACACAACGGGAAGCCACACACGTGGTCCAAAAGCCTAAGCATTAGCCTACATCTTGGATGTTTAAACCATCCTAACATGCCATAGATGCAGGTGGGCTGATTCTTGATGTTGGCTATTATCTGTATGTACATGGTGTGTGATACATATAACATAAGACCAGACTCTCATTCACAGTCAACGTCCTCTTTAAGGCACTCCCCAAAAATGGCTGCCACTCTAAATGTGTGTGTTAATGACATGAAATTCTCAACTTGTGATGCAACACATATGGGTGTGTGTGTAAAAGTAAAATCTCTGTGTCCATTATGTTTTTCAGATCATGCTTCAGCGCCGGTATGACTTCGCGCCCAATGTGTGCGAGAAAAGGGACATCGCCCGGGAGATCATCGCCGAGATACACCGTGTCACCAGCACCACCTTCACTCACACCCAGATAATGCAGCATTGGTCGGACCTGAAACATCTGCACATGCCCCGGGTGCGGAGGTTTTTTGGAATCCATTTCCCAAGTAAGTACCAAGCAATTGCATGGTATATGTTCCAAATGTATAAGTTATGCCTTTATTTATAATGACTTTTCTTTGGTAGTGTTGGAAATGGATTTCAGAATTCGCCGCACCCGGAGGCGTACAGGCCGACCAGTGCTGCATGAGTCTGCATCTGTGAGTGAAGGTGGTGGATCTCCCGGGCGACGGTCCTACCCCTCCTCTGTGGCCTCCTCAGACCAGCCCCTGGACCTTACCACAGAGGAGGGGCCAAACCGCGTGGGCGTGGAGTCATACCTGGCCAGGCATGGGGAAGGCTCTGGTATGTCACTCTTCATGTATAGGCACAAAGATATACATGGCAGGCCAAAAACTAAGTTATCCTTTATTATGTATTTGTAGAAGCTTCTGGTGCGGGTGAAATAGTGGAGGAGGAGGCAGCAGAGATGCTGGAAGTCGATCCTGGCGAAGGTGAGTGATGTCAGCCAGACTGGGAGCCAGATATGTTGGGAATAGTGACTCTCTACAAGTACTAACCAAATGTCACATGTTTCTCCAGGGACTTCTTCACAGCATAGCCAGGACCAAGGGCAGCCTGTTGGCCCCAACCAGCCATCTGTCGGCCACCAACTCCGTAAGTCTCCATGCCATTATTCATATTAATGTTTGGTTAGCTAATAACACACACATAACTAAAGGCGTAGCCAATGTGTAGTTCACACTTTCATGTGGGCACTTCGTTAGCTTAAAGAGGACCCTAACTTGTATTAAGAACCTAAGAATTAGCCATCACACTGTACCTACAGATTAGAAACATGGAAAAACACCCTTCAGCCATCTAATGCATGTTATTAGACTGAACAAAACCAATATTGCGGAATATGGAATGCGCAATATTTACAGGCAGCATGGGATACAGATTGAAAAAAGGAAGGTGCTGCCATGCATTGTGGGACTGATGACCTTTCCCTCAACCCAGCTATGCTCGGGATTCCCAACGCACCACTGTAACCTACTCCCCTGTACTTTATCCAACTCTCCATTCCTCATTAAGTGTTATGCTTCAGAGTCCAGATGGCGGCGCTGTAATCCCAAACAAACCCAAATTTACTTTGAGCTGGTGCAGAATCATTTGGGAATAGTTATTGGTTTTCATTAAATAATGTTGAAGGTCCGGTTTAAGGAGTTTAAAGACTTACCTGTGGGAAATGCATTAACTGTATCCCTTGGAAGAATGACATATGTCATGCATTTACATGTATTTGATTAACCCAAAATCTATTTCCAGCATACAAACCGGTCTGGGACTCCTATTTATGTTTCTTTCTCTATTGGTTACAGGGATGATCCCCAAAACATTGGCGGCCAAAAAAAAAAGAATGAAGGAGTTGGTGGCCGAGCTGCTGGCCATACAGGCGACGTTGGGGCCAACAGATGAAGAAGACGAGGAGGATTAGTGCCCTTGGTCCTGGCTACTTTGTTTCAAAGTTTTACAAATTTTAGCCTTGTTTTTAAAGTTTGCAAGTTTTGGGTTTTTCAAACCCCCCAAAAAAAAAATGTTTTTAAGGAAAGTCCAAAAAACTTTTAAAATGTTTGTAAAAACAAAAAAAACAAAAAAAAAAAGGGGTTTAAAAACAAACACCCCAATAAAAAAAAAAAAGGACACACAAAAAAAATATCCCAAAAGCACCCCAAATTTTAAAATAAATTATATTTCAATACTTCAAAAATGTGTCTTTTCTAATATGCGCCAACACAAAAAATTACACAAACCAGAAAAAACACACTTAGAAACATATAGACATATGTACATTATGTGGTTTGGGTAAGTTTTAGGGTCGTCAACATGAAGAAGGATGCAAGCGCTAAGGGGTTTAGGTAAGTTTTATGGACCGAGAAATGAAGTTGGATGCAGGCGCTAAGAGGTTTAGGTAAGTTTGAGGGACCGATAAATGAAGTTGGATGCAGGCGCTAAGAGGTTTAGGTAAGTTTTATGGACCGAGAAATGAAGTTGGATGCAGGCGCTAAGAGGTTTAGGTAAGTTTGAGGGACCGATAAATGAAGTTGGATGCAGCCGCTAAGGGGTTTAGGTAAGTTTGAGGGACCGAGAAATGAAGTTGGATGCAGGCGCTAAGAGGTTTAGGTAAGTTTGAGGGACCGATAAATGAAGTTGGATGCAGGCGCTAAGAGGTTTAGGTAAGTTTTATGGACCGAGAAATGAAGTTGGATGCAGGCGCTAAGAGGTTTAGGTAAGTTTGAGGGACCGATAAATGAAGTTGGATGCAGCCGCTAAGGGGTTTAGGTAAGTTTGAGGGACCGATAAATGAAGTTGGATGCAGCCGCTAAGGGGTTTAGGTAAGTTTGAGGGACCGAGAAATGAAGTTGGATGCAGGCGCTAAGAGGTTTAGGTAAGTTTGAGGGACCGATAAATGAAGTTGGATGCAGGCGCTAAGAGGTTTAGGTAAGTTTTATGGACCGAGAAATGAAGTTGGATGCAGGCGCTAAGAGGTTTAGGTAAGTTTGAGGGACCGATAAATGAAGTTGGATGCAGCCGCTAAGGGGTTTAGGTAAGTTTGAGGGACCGATAAATGAAGTTGGATGCAGCCGCTAAGGGGTTTAGGTAAGTTTTATGGACCGAGAAATGAAGTTGGATGCAGGCGCTAAGAGGTTTAGGTAAGTTTGAGGGACCGATAAATGAAGTTGGATGCAGGCGCTAAGGGGTTTAGGTAAGTTTTATGGACCGATAAATGAAGTTGGATGCAGGCGCTATGGGGTTTAGGTAAGTTTTATGGACCGATAAATGAAGTTGGATGCAGGCGCTATGGGGTTTAGGTAAGTTTCTGGTTGAGGGTGCGCATGCGCAAGATCTTATAAACATACGAACGCACGAATCTAAGAGGCCAAAAACCAATGAAAACCAGAGGCAAACGCAAGTAATTGGAAGAGGTGGACGATGGAAGCAGCCGAAAAAACAGGCTGCCGCCGCAACAGGTGAGCACATGAACGTGATTTTTACGATTGCCAACTGACTGAGGCAAGTTCGGGAGATATCATACGAACGGACGTATATTTTAGGATAGAAACGTATTTGCTTATTGAATCACTCGCAAGTTCATACGAACGCACGAGCGGACGTGAAAAATAGGATGATCGTGAGCCAAATCCAAGCTGTTACATGTTTCTTTGAATCAACCCACTAGTCTTTTTTATTCTTGAGGCTTATGCGTGGCTTGCACTGTGCAGTCTTCTCTTTATGGTAGATTTTGATATTGATACGGCTAGTGGAGAGTGGTGTTCACTTGCTTGCCTGTTGTGAATGGGTTAGTCTTCACCAATCATCTACCACTGTTGTCTTCTGTGAGCATCCAGGTGTTTTCACATTGATTATTCCACCAGAGCCTTTTTTTTCTTTTGCAGGAGTACCAAACTGATTTTTGCCACTCCTAATATTATACCAATTTCGCAGATGGATTTTTCCTGTTTTGGCAGCTTAAGGATGGCTTGTTTCACCTGCATGGAGAGCTCCTTTGACTGTATGTTTTCTTCAAAGCAAATTCTTCCAAATGCAAGCACCACATCTCAGATCTGCTTAATTGAGAGTGACATAATGAAGGAATAGCCTACACTAGAGATGAGCGAACTTTTGAAAAATTCAATTAGACTGATTCCCCGAATTTTCAGACAAAAAACTTCTCGACCCCAATTTATTTGCGATGAATCGCTATTAAAAACTGCTATTTCTGAGCCTCCTAGAGCCTCAATAGGGTTGTAAACCATTCTGCCTTGCTGTAACACGCATAGGATGCGTGCTGGGTTAGTGAAATAATACTGTAAATAATTATCACATGCAGATCAGAGGCATCGGTAATAGAATCGCAGAGCGGCACAATTGCAGAGAGTTGAAGTGGCATCACTATGAGGGGCCCCTATTGAGCCTGAAAAATACACCCTGGAGCTGGCAGCAGCAGGAGCCCAAAATTAGCTGAATCACATCCTGGAGTTGCAAGCAGCAGCAGCAGCCCAAACATTGTTTGAAAGAGACACTGGAGTTAGCAGCAGGAGCCCAAAAATTGGATGAATCACACCCTGGAGTTGCAAGCAGCAGGAGCAGGAGCACAAACATTGCTTCAAAGAGACATTGGAGTTGGCTGCAGGAGCCCAAAAATTGGCTGAATCACACCCTGGAGTTGCAAGCAGCAGCAGCCCAAACATTGCTTGAAAGAGACACTGAAGTTGGCTGCAGGAACCCAAAAATTGGATGAATCACACCCTGGAGTTGCAAGCAGCAGGAGCCCAAACATAGCTTGAAAGAGACACTGGAGTTGGGTGCAGGAGCCCAAAAATTGGATGAATCACACCCTGGAGTTGCAAGCAGCAGGAGCAGGAGCACAAACATTGCTTCAAAGAGACATTGAAGTTGGCTGCAGGAGCCCAAAAATTGGCTGAATCACACCCTGGAGTTGCAAGCAGCAGCAGCCCAAACATTGCTTGAAAGAGACACTGGAGTTGGCAGCAGGAGCCCAAAAATTGGATGAATCACACCATGGAGTTGCGAGCAGCAGGAGCAAGAGCACAAACATTGCTTTAAAGAAACACTAAAGTTGGCTGCAGGAGCCCAAAGATTGGCTGAATCACACCCTGGAGTTGCAAGCAGCAGCAGCAGGAGCCCAAACATAGCTTTAAAGAGACACTGGAGTTGGCTGCAGGAGGCCAAAAATTGGATGAATCACACCCTGGAGTTGCAAGTAGCAGCAGCAGGAGCACAAACATTGCTTTAAAGAGACACTGGAGTTGGCTGCAGGAGCCCAAAAATTGGATGAATCACACCCTGGAGTTGCAAGCAGCAGCAGCAGGAGCCCAAACATAGCTTGAATGAGACACTGGAGTTGGCTGCAGGAGCCCAAAAATTGGATGAATCACACCCTGGGGTTGCAAGCAGCAGCAGCAGCACAAACATTGGTTGAAAGAGACACTGGAGTTGGCAGCAGGAGCCCAAAAATTGGATGAATCACACCCTGGAGTTGCAAGCAGCAGGAGCAGGAGCACAAACATTGCTTTAAAGAGACACTGGAGTTGGCTGCAGGAGCCATAAAATTGGCTGAATCACACCCTGGAGTTGCAAGCAACAGCAGCAGCAGCAGCAGGAGCCCAAACATTGCTTGAAAAAGACACTGGAGTTGGCTGCAGGAGCCCAAAAATTGGATGAATCACACCCTGGAGTTGCATGCAGCAGGAGCAAAAACATTGCTTTAAAGAGACACTGGAGTTGGCTGCAGGAGGCCAAAAATTGGATGAATCACACCCTGGAGTTGCAAGCAGCAGCAGCAGGAGCCCAAACATTAGTTGAAAGAGACACTGGAGTTGGCAGCAGGAGCCCAACAATTGGATGAATCACACCCTGGAGTTGCAAGCAGCAGGAGCAAGAGCACAAACATTGCTTTAAAGAAACACTAGAGTTGGCTGCAGGAGCCCAAAAATTGGATGAATCACACCCTGGAGTTGCAAGCAGCAGCAGCAGCAGGAGCCCAAACATATCTTGAAAGAGACACTGGAGTTGGCTGCAGGAGCCCAAAAATTGGATGAATCACACCCTGGAGTTGCAAGCAGCAGCAGCAGGAGCAGAAACATTGCTTTAAAGAGACACTGGAGTTGGCTGCAGGAGCCATAAAATAGGCTGAATCACACCCTGGAGTTGCAAGCAGCAGCAGCAGCAGGAGCCCAAACATTGCTTGAAAGAGACACTGGAGTTGGCTGCAGGAGGCCAAAAATTGGATGAATCACACCCTGGAGTTGCAAGCAGCAGCAGCAGGAGCCCAAATATAGCTTGAAAGAGACACTGGAGTTGGCTGCAGGAGGCCAAAAATTGGATGAATCACACCCTAGAGTTGCAAGCAGCAGGAGCAGGAGCACAAACATTGCTTTAAAGAGACACTGGAGTTGGCTGCAGGAGCCCAAAAATTGGATGAATCCCACCCTGGAGTTGCAAGCAGCAGCAGGAGCCCAAACATTGCTTTAAAAAGACACTGGAGTTGGCTGCAGGAGCCCAAAAATTGGCTGAATCACACCCTGGAGTTGCAAGCAGCAGCAGCAGCCCAAACATTGCTTGAAAGAGACACTGGAGTTGGCTGCAGGAACCCAAAAATTGGATGAATCACACCATGGAGTTGCAAGCAGCAGCAGCAGCAGGAGCAGGAGCCCAAACATAGCTTGAAAGAGACACTGGAGTTGGGTGCAGGAGCCCAAAAATTGGATGAATCGCACCCTGGAGTTGCAAGCAGCAGGAGCAGGAGCACAAACATTGCTTGAAAGAGACACTGGAGTTGGCTGCAGGAGCCCAAAAATTGAACTAACGACACACTGGAGTTGCAAGCAGCAGGAGCCCAAGCATTGCTTGAAAGAGACACTGGAGTTGGCAGCCGGAGCCCAAAAATTGGATGAATCACAACCTGGAGTTGCAAGCAGCAGGAGCAAAAACATTGCTTTAAAGAGACACTGGAGTTGGCTGCAGGAGGCCAAAAATTGGATGAATCACACCCTGGAGATGCAAGCAGCAGCAGGAGCCCAAACATAGCTTGAAAGAGACACTGGAGTTGGCTGCAGGAGCCCAAAATTGGATGAATCACACCCTGGGGTTGCAAGCAGCAGTAGCAGGAGCACAAGCATTGCTTTAAAGAGACACTGGAGTTGGCTGCAGGAGCCCAAAAATTGGATGAATCACACCCTGGAGTTGCAAGCAGCAGCAGCAGCAGGAGCCCAAACATAGCTTGAAAGAGACACTGGAGTTGGCTGCAGGAGCCCAAAAAGTGGATGAATCACACCCTAGGGTTGCAAGCAGCAGCAGCAGCACAAACATTGGTTGAAAGAGACACTGGAGTTGGCAGCAGGAGGCCAAAAATTGGATGAATCACACCCTGGAGTTGCAAGCAGCAGGAGCAGGAGCACAAACATTGCTTTAAAGAGACACTGGAGTTGGCTGCAGGAGCCATAAAATTGGCTGAATCACACCCTGGAGTTGCAAGCAGCAGCAGCAGCAGGAACCCAAACATTGCTTGAAAGAGACACTGGAGTTGGCTGCAGGAGCCCAAAAATTGGATGAATCACACCCTGGAGTTGCAAGCAGCAGCAGGAGCCTAAACATAGCTTGAAAGAGACACTGGAGTTGGCTGCAGGAGGCCAAAAATTGGATGAATCACACCCTAGAGTTGCAAGCAGCAGGAGAACAAACATTGCTTTAAAGAGACACTGGAGTTAGCTGCAGGAGCCCAAAAATTGGATGAATCACACCCTGGAGTTGCAAGCAGCAGCAGGAGCCCAAACATTGCTTTAAAGAGACACTGGAGTTGGCTGCAGGAGCCCAAAAATTGGATGAATCACACCCTGGAGTTGCAAGAAGCAGCAGCAGCCCAAACATTGATTGAAAGAGACACTGGAGTTGGCTGCAGGAGCCCAAATATTGGATGAATCACACCCTGGAGTTGCAAGCAGCAGCAGCCCAAACATTGGTTGAAAGAGACACTGGAGTTAGCAGCAGGAGCCCAAAAATTGGATGAATCACACCCTGGAGTTGCAAGCAGCAGGAGCAGGAGCACAAACATTGCTTTAAAGAAACACTGGAGTTGTCTGCAGGAGGCCAAAAATTAGATGAATCACATCCTGGAGTTGCAAGCAGCAGCAGCAGGAGTCGCTGCTGCTGCTCCTGCCAACCCCCCCAGCAGGCATGGCAGTGGAAGGTGAGCGCAGAGGTCCCCCCGAGTCAGACCCGCGAGAGTATGGAGCATGGCGCAGATAGGCATCGGCCAACTGACTTCGTAGAATGTCTTTGTAGTAGTTCAGTTTGTCCTCTTTCTCGGCGGGTTTAAAAAATGCCCCCATTTTGTGCCGGAAGCGAGGGTCCAATAAGGTGGACAGCCAGAAGTCATCCCGCCGACAAATGGAAACAATTCTGGGGTCACTATGCAAGCCCGTGAGTATGCTTCCTGCCATTTGCTCAAGTGACTCGAAGGGACTACCTGTCTCCATCTCCACTGCATACTGCCACGGTGTGTCCGGGTCCTCTGTCTCGCCTTCCTCACAACCCTCTAGCTCCTCTGGCTGCTCCTCCTCTCCTGTCAGCTGACTAGATAATCCTCCTCCTCCTCCAGTTCAGCTCCAACGGGGTTCATGTGGCC
This sequence comes from Gastrophryne carolinensis, assembly GCA_027917425.1. Lineage (NCBI taxonomy): Eukaryota > Metazoa > Chordata > Amphibia > Anura > Microhylidae > Gastrophryne > Gastrophryne carolinensis. The sequence continues at coordinate 259,312,547 of CM051238.1, forward strand.
GTAAGATGTAGACGGCTTGTCTCCAGTGCCCTGACCAGCCATGGTTTCCAACATGTGCTGTAGTACATGAAGCAGTGGAATCACGTCGTTCATCCCGTAATCCTGGCGACTCACAAATAAAGTGGCTTCCTCAAAGGGCCTGAGCAAACGGCAGGTGTCACGTATGAGCTGCCACTGGTTGACATTGAAGTTACACAGGGGAGTCCCCCTATCCGCTTGGATCATCAAGAAATCCGTGATGGCTTTTCTCTGTTCGTATAGTCTGTCCAACATATGCAGGGTGGAATTCCAACGGGTGGAAACATTGCAAATCAGATTATGTTGGGGGCTACCGTTCTGATGCTGTAGCTCAAGAAGGGTGTGTTTGGCGGTGTATGAGTGGCTGAAGTGCATGCAAAGTTTCCTTGAAGTTGTTAGGATGTCTTGCAGATGGGGGGAAGACTTCAGAAACCGCTTCACAACCAGATTGAAGACGTGAGCCATGCAGGGCCCATGGGTCAGCCTTCCTTGTCGCAGCGCAGACAAAATGTTCTTCCCATTGTCGGTAACCATGGTTCCCATTTTCAGTTTTCTTGGAGTAAGCCATGTTTGGATTTCTGATAAATTGATGAATACATTTAAGCAGTTCCTCCCCTGTATGACTCTGTTCGCCAAGAGAAACCATGTGAATCAAAGCGTGATACCTCCGTGCCCTGCACACATGGTAGACTGGAGGGGCACTGAGACTTGAGCCTACAGTGGAGGGTGAGGAGAAGGCGAAGGATGAGGAGGCTGAGTCGCACGGTGTCACAGGCACAACGGCCAGGGAGCGCGGAGGCCGAAGCGGCGTGACCTGTCCAAGTTGCTGCTGCTCCAATGGGACCACATTCACCCAGTGGGCCGTAAACGACATGTACTGTCCCTGACCGTAGTTACAGCTCCAGACGTCGGCGCTGCCATGCACTTTGCTGCACACCGACAGGCTGAAGGCCTGGCCCACCTTCTGTTCAACAAAATTGTGCAGCGCTGGTACTGCCTTCTTGGCAAAGAAATGACGGCTTGGCACTCTCCACCTCGGCTCAGCACAAGCCATCAGTTCTCTGAAAGGTGCAGAGTCCACCACCTGAAAAGGGAGTGACTGCAGCACCAGCAACTTGGACAGGAGCAAATTCAGCTTCTGCGCCGTAGGATGAGTGGGCGCATACTGCTGTTTCTTGGACATGGCTTCGCTGATGGATTGCTGGCGGGATGCATGACTTGGAGGAGGAGGAGCAGGAGCATCAGGAGGAGCGACAGAGGATGGGTATGACGCACAGCTGCCTTCGGCTGAGGTGCTGGAGCCTTGGCTGGCAGAAATTAGGAGCGGCGTGCCACTTGGTGAGGAAGCAGACTGTACCACCCCTTGGGAGCCTCGGTTCTCCCAGGTCGCTTTATGGTGACGCATCATATGTTGACGCAGGGCCGTGGTGCCAACATTTTGGCCCTGGCCACGCTTCACCTTCTGCCTACATATCTTGCATGTGGCCATGTTACCCTCCTGCGGATGCTTCAGGAAAAACTGCCACACTGCCGAGTAGCTACTTTTCCCACCAACAGCCCGCACTGATTCACTGCTACTGTCGCCAACTCCAGGAACCCCTGCTCCACTACCTCCCGATAAGGTAGCCTGCCGCGCAGCAAGTGCTCTACCCCGGCCCCGTTTGGCTCCAGGCTTTACAATTCTGCCCCCATGCTGACTACCAACCATGCTGCTAACACCTTGCTGCCTCAGCTGCTTACTCCGGGGCAACCTGCGCCCCTCTTCTCCTGATGATGATGATGAAGCCCCTTCTGCACCCGCCTCCCAAGTGCGATCGGCTTCATCATCATCATCATCGAGTTGTGGCTGCACATCACTGATGTTCTCGGTTTCCTCAACAGTGTCTGGTGCAGGAGCTGGAACGCTCGCAACACCCACGCCACTCTCCACATCACTGTTTGTCTGCCTAGCGAAAGAAGCCACCTCCATTTCTTGGCTGGGCAGTAGCTGCTTACTGTCCTCTATCTGATCGTCCTCCTCACTAAAGAGTAGAGCTGAACCCAAAGCATAGGATACGTCGCTGGGGGAGGGAACGGCGTAGGACAGAGGCAATGGGAGGATAGGGACTGCTCTCGGGCCATGCCAACTCAGGGTTGTGTCAGAGGAACCTACCGACTTTAGACTGGGGGTGTCAGATGTAACTTGTGATGATGTGGATGACCGCGTTAACCAATCTACCACGGCAGATGCGTTACTGATGGAGACACGACCACTAGCAGATATTGGCAGATCAAGTCTCTCACCGTGACTCCTGCTGCCACTCGCCCCTAGTCTGCTGCGACCTCTGCCTGCTGAATCTTTGCCTCTGCACTCCTCTTTGAACATCCTGGGACTTGTCTGCCTGACATTTTTATGTATTTGAAATGCGCAATAGGTACGTTAAAAAAATGTGTTTACTTTAAAAAGAAGAAGCTAAATAAAGTGAGGAACTGCTTCTCTGTACCAGATACTATGAAAATTGGCAATATGGGATACCCTGCGGCCTAGTGTTTTGGCAGCAGGACAAAAACCAAATCAAAATGCAATATTTTGATTAAGCTGAGGATCAACAAGCGTATTTAGTATAACAGATAGGCTGCTAAGTGCAGGTTTGGGATACCCTGAGGCCTAGTGTTTTGCTTCCACCATTTTAGAATGCCTGTAATTGAAATAAATGGAGTTTAAAGGAAAACTTCGATCGATCGAATCGCAGGGAAATTCGGATTCGTTCAGAATCAAATTTTTCATGAAATTCGGAAGAATCCGGGTTCGTCCGGATCGATTCGCTCATCCCTAGCCTACACCTGTCCATGAAGCAGCCTTTGAGTCAATTGTCCAATTACTTTTGGTCCCTTTAAAAACAGAGTGGCACGTGTTAAGGAGCTAAACCTTCTAACCCCTTATCCAATTTTATTGTGGATGCCCTCAAATAAAAGCTGAAAGTCTAAATAGACTTTATGTCCATGTCTATTATATTACTATAACTTGAATATGTTTTAGTAAATAGGTAAAAACAGCAAAATGTGTGCCAGCGTCCAAATATTTATGGACTTAAATGTATGTTGTATGATCCAGGATATTTAACTTTGGTGTAGATAAAACTGATTTTGATTCTCGTATTATACTTGGCAGTAGCTAATAACACATTGGGGGTAAAACCTTAGATAAAATATGACAATAAATGCTTAGAACAAAAGCCACCACTTTGTGTCTTTTTCTAAGGTACATAAGTTCTTGGTAGTGGCAATGACAGACTCTGGAAATAGTTCTCTTTTGTCAGGGTTTAATAAACACAAACAAAAACACAAAGTCTAACATAAAGTCTCTCCAATTCAGAATATAGCGACAGATGCAATAAATCCAGTGACATAAACAGCGGTTTCCTCAGCAGTTTAAACAAAGTCCATATTGTTTAGGCATGCAGCAAAGTCTCTCTGGGGCTCCACGCTTGAGACTGGCTTTCACATCACATGGCTTCACCACCGTCTGCAGGATGAAACTAGTTTTTTCTATCCACCGATGAGCAAGGCCCAGCTACCTGTACGGCTGAGACAAAGCAAGGCAAACCCTGGCCTGGGGAGGGGAACAGCAGGTCCCACTACCAACCTTACCTGCCGTTCCATAGAAATCCAGGCCCCAGTAAAAATTAAAATGCTCTAAAGCACTAAAGTGAACAGCCTCCTGGATCTCTCATCTCGCCCAGGCTAGCATTCTGGGAGAAACACTCTCTAGAGTATAGCCCACTGAATGCCTAATAGAATATATATATATATATTTCAAAATGACTATCAGGCTGATTCATTACTAGCGACAGGTAGCGACAGGTGAGCGTCTGTAGCAGGCATTTCAGAGCGCCCGCTAGTAGTCGCTGTGCTTGGCTATGGTTCACTAGTTCAGAGCGTCTTAGTCGCTGTGCAGCATTAATGAATACATTGTGGGGAGTTGCTATATGACCAGTACAGCGCTGTATGGGAGCGAATGGTAGCGACTTTTCAGTGCGACCGACTCCACCATATTCATCAAAAAAACAGCCTCACACACTGCCGGAGCTCATAAATGCTTCTCTGTAGCCCAGAAGGCCGGAGGCTGTATGATTAAAGGATGTTTTTGAGCATGTATCCACCAGTAACAAAGTGAAAACATATGGAATTACATTGTTATAACATTGTGACATGAACACATTAATGCCAGACCTGTAATGTCAATTCTGCATAAATATATAAAACATGAAAAAAAATTCAAAAATGGCCTTTTCTAGGCCAGGAGAGGTCACAACATTATTTGAGAATTAAACAAAAAAATTTAAATTAAAACCCCCTGAGAAATAAAAGAATGTCCATTGAAATGTATGGGAGAGCGACAGGTAGCGAGAGGTAATATGTGGCGCTCGGCAAGGCTGAACGCCCGCGCTGTACGGTGAGGCTGGGATAATGATGAATCGGAAGCTACATGGCGTTATCCCAGTCGCTCACCAGAATCCGCTTGATAAGTGTGTAACTGCGTGCCGTGTCCAGCGTTCACCTGTCGCTACCTGTCGTTTACAAGGCACTACCTGACGCAATCTCTTCATGAATAAGGCCCTATGTCTGCTCATTATATGGTATGAATTTGGGCTGGTAAAAGAAAAGCCCACTCACATTACCTGTGCTCCTGCACCACTAATCATCCTCCTTCATCTGATCTGCCTCTTGTATCCCCGGTTCCAGCTGGCAAGTGGACATGGCCTATGTACGGAACCAGGCCTGCAGGAGGACGATCGAACGGAGGATGAACAGAGTAGCAGGAGCACCAATAAGGTGAGTGGCTTTTTTGTCCGGTCTAAATGTAATGTCCCTGCCCTGCCAACAGAAAACGTTTTACCTCCAGTGCCGATCACTGGCAATCCTAGCACTGGGCTCAGCTATTGTGGTTTTTCATTAGAATTAGTGGGCAGCCATGTGCACAGAACTGGAGAGGCAACTGTCTCTGTGTCTCTGTAGCAGCCACTCCTTAGCCATTGGCATTGCCGGATCCCGGGTGAGGTAAGCAGTTTTTTTTTACTGTAACTGTTCTGGGGGAGATTCTGTACAATGCATGTTATCGGGTGATTGAGGGTATTCTGCCACACTGCCTGTTATAGGGGGACTGGGGGGATGCTTCACAATGCCTGTTATGGGGTGATTTGGGGAGATTCTGCAAATTGCCTGGTGCGGGGTAATTGGGGGACATTCCGCACAAAGCCTGTTATAGGGTGATCAGGGGGGTGGGGCTCTGCACATTGCCTGTTATCGGGTGATTGAGAGGATTCGGCACACTGCTTGTTATGTGATAAAGGAGGGGTTCTGCTTACTGCCTGTTATGGGGGGATTGAGGGGATTTGGCACACTGCTTGTTATGTGGTAAAGGAGGGGTTCTGCTTACTGTCTGTTATCGGGTGATTGAGAGGGATTCTGCACAAAGCCTGTTATAGGATAATTCGGGGCAGATTCTGCACACTGCCTGGTATGGGGGGATTGAGGGGATTTGACACACTGCTTGTTATGGGGTAAAGGAGGGGTTCTGCTTACTGCCTGTTATCGGGTGATTGAGGGGGATTCTGCACAAAGCCTGTTATAGGATAATTCGGGGCAGATTCTGCACACTGCCTGTTATCGGGTGATTGAGAGGGATTCTGCACAAAGCCTGTTATAGAAAAATTCGGGGCAAATTCTGCACACTGCCTGTTATGGGGTGATTGAGGTGAGATTCTGCATGCTGCCTGTTATGAAGTGATTGGGAGGGATTCTGTCACACTATCTGTTATAGGGGGAGTGGGGGGATTCGGCATACTGCTTTTATGGGGCGATTGGGGGGGGGGAGATTCAGCAGACTGCCTGTTATTAGGTTCTCAGGGGGTTCAGAATATTTTTTTTTTATTTTCCTCCTCCTGGGTACGTCCTTTGGTTAGGTTCATCTTATAGTGCCAATAATATGAATATATATATATATATATATATATATATTTAAAAGAACAATAACGCAGCTTTTCTGTGATATGCAACATTCCATGAAATGTGGATAATAAACAATATTTATTTTTCATTAAAACATACTAATGAAGTAATATTGTCTGTTAAACAATCTAAAATGCTGGAAGGAACCAGAGTAAGTATGTAATGTAATTACACAGGACAAGGACTTCCTGGAAAGGAGATAAAGTGTGCTGTTCAAGTTATAAATATCTAGTTAATTTAGTGGTTTAACTGGCAATGAGCAATTTAATAATCCCATAAAATTACTAATAAAGAGAAATATCCAGTGGAAAGAGCCTATTATGTGTTACTGCAGGGAGCAGACATACTTTCAAGGTATTGCTTTTCCACTGCCTGCCAATTCTTAGCGCTGTAACCCTGTCTGATTTAAAACAGAACATTGAAACTCGTATTCACGGCTTGTGATCTGCGCAATGCTGCATGATGTACAAGCCTTATAGACAGTGCACCAAGCCACGTATCTTCTTGTCTGCCATTTTAATGGCTGCTCTGAAACTTTAGAAGAGAGACTATAAAGATTTAAAAACATGTACAAATTGCAGTGTTAAAGAACTGATAGGCAAGATATTTTTGTCATTTAAATTCAGAATTATCCATAACAACAATTTTCAAAACTCTGTTCCACATTTATTCAATAATAATACACATTGTAAAGTCCCAATCTGGAAAACTCGGGCAAAAAATAAAATGTAATAAGCAGTAACATTTTATTCATGCACTATTTAGCAGGGGAAATATGCAACACAATATAAAGTATACGAACAACATTACATAAGCAATATGATTCAATGTAACTACATAAGCTGACTAAAGCTGACCATGCTTTAGGTATCTTATTGTTTTTTTTTTTACCAAAATGATCAGAGCTCAGATCTTTGTTTTTAATAAATTCATAATTTAAGAGCACAAAAACGGCGACCTTGAAGCTGATAGGCCAAAACTTAAAATGCACCATAACCTGGGTTTTTCACAAGCCCAGGTTTTTGGTCCTTGCCTCTGGAGAACCCCAATTTGGGATACCCCATTGTGTAAAACCCCCAAGTAGTCTACAAAACTTACCTTCTCTACTTTCTCATGGCACATATGCGGAGTCTGGTTCAATCAGTGCTGTATGCCGTGCATATTTATGCAGGGAACAAAAGTGCTGTTTGTATCAGAGCTCTGAAATAGGGAGCAGGAGCTGCCGCATTACCGGTCTCCCTATGGTCTGCAGAAAACTCCCACCCCAAGCCTAAATGGCTGACATGCCTCAGCCACAGAGATGCCAGGGCTGCAGCTGCTGAACCAGCAATGATTGACTGTAAAAACTTGAAAACATGCAGCAGCCCCCCCCCCCCCATATCTGCTGAACCACTAATGAGAAGTACAAAAAGAACAGGTCCAGCAATTACTGCCCCCCCCCCTTCCACAGTGCCGCCTGAGGCAGTTGCCATGGCCTGAGTACAGATGCACCACTGTTCACCAACATGAGGAAAAGATGTAGTGTTTGTCGAAGGTAGGAAAGCCCAACACCTCAGCAATGTACCCAGGCATCACTTGAGTACTTATACATTGCTGCTTCTCTCCCTCTTCCTGATATTAATGAGAGAGACCATGAGACCATGAATTCTTATGGTCTCCATGACTGATGGGGGCTATATCACAAAATTTTCTCCAGATTATATACAGCCTTGAGAAATGGGCCCTCGGCCTCGAAACGTTGGCTACATGCGATCACGGTGCTTTGTATACTGGTAATCAGACTAAATGCTTGTTTGTTTCTCTATGTAAATATGATGCACATCATGATTTTAATATGACCATGATTGTAATACCTGGGCTACAACTGGAATGATGCTTGGTTGATGGAACGCATTGTGACCATACTCTGCATTACTGTTTTAACTTTTGGTTATGTACCCACATTTTCCTTAACTACATTGGTCAGATAGTGTTCCAACCAGACGACACAGCTGTAACATTCTTCAGGACCAGTCTAGCAACCCCTCATAGGCTACTATGTTCACTAAGGTCAATACCTACTTGTATATAGTTACACATAGGTACATATACTGTATCCTTTTGGTGTAAATAATCTGGAGAAAATTTTGTGAACATTTACTGTGCAATTCTTTGAATATAATCTTTAGCTTGCAACTGAATCATGTGTGGTGTGCATTAATCCATTTCCTTTCTCTATGAGTCTATGGGGCATGGTTTGGAGAGGTGCCCAAGAACTGTTTTGCACCCAATTTCAAATTACGCATTCTATTATACCAAACGGTTTGCTGATACCTACCTTTATAACTAATATACCGGGTTATATCAGTGGCACAATGGCTATAGATAAACCCAGGAAAATTCTTTGTGGCTGAGGGTGCTTTGCAGACTGGCTGGGCTGCTGCATCTAATATCTCCATTGATCTTTGGTCATGTGCCTCCATTGTACTCCCATTCAGTTTGGTAGTTAGTTGTTTGGAGTAGGAATACTCAACAAAAAAGGTAAGAAAATCATGGCAACTCATGTTATTGGGCACATTCACATCAATGAGATAATTGCACTGTGTTATAGGAAATGCCACTTAGAATGCAAATGCTACATACAGATGCCCCAGGATTTCCTCCTCCACTGATGTTAAGGGGGCCTCTACTGCCACAGCCTGAATCTCGGCCTTGCTTTGCCCCTGCCCGTGTGTCCTCGCCATTACAGCCAGTGCCCTCAGCTGCTGGCACCAGTCCTCCACTACTGACTCCTGGTCTCCAATGCCTTGCACACTTCTGGGAGCCCTACTAATATGCTTATAAAGCACACCAAAGTACACCATACTGCATTGGATTAATAGTGAAAATGGGCCCATGTGGTGAATTTCTACACTACACATTTTTTTGGCCCTGTGGGCCACTGGAGGTCATAAGTGACAGTCTCATCACCCAATCACAGCAGCAGCATTGTGATTGCTACAATGAATGGGTGACAAGCACAATATTCAGCAGTGAAAGTCATGGGAGCAGGCCTAGACCCCCAGGCAGCTGAGGTGAGCTTAGTGTCAGACATCCTCCCCAGCACAGTAGGTCCTTTCACCATTCTCCCAGTAGCCTGAGTAAGTCAGGCAGGTGGTTGTCTGTCTCTTATTACGCTATTGGTATAAGCTGTAAAACAAAATAACAGTGAGCTTGTTGATTTATTCGTCTCGGAGTGTACAGCATTGCTGCAGCAGAGAAATATTAGTATGTACACATTACCAAAGACACAGCAGCAAGGACTGAGTGATGTGACAGCCTTGTGGAATAAACAATTTGCATGTCATGTTGTATTCTGTTTCTGGCTGGGTTATAGCAGGAGAGTTTCCAGGCGAGCACAATGAGATATGAGTATAGATTCATTTTACAGTCTGGAGAATTTGGCATAGATGTGCACATTTGTAAAAGGCTTTTTCTCTAGGGAACAACTGATGAATGTCTTATCGTGTTGGGCGGACAAAATCTGCTGCAGTCCAGACAAGTAAGGTAAATTACATTGTGTTTTTCTAACCAGGTGTAGGGAAAATAATCTGCGAAGTTTGAGGTAAATTGCTTCATCGTTGCATTATTAAACATTACAATTACATGAAAAAGTTTTACACGTATTATTTCTGATGTTGCTAAAATATGGCTGGAGGTATAGTATGAGGGAATAGTCTGCTTTAGATGAACTTAGGCAATCAATTACAGAGGTAACTGACAGGGAGTGATTTATCTTCTTAGGCTATATTTCTTATTAAAAAGGAAATTGAACTGACTATAATATTTAGGGCGATGATTGTAGCGTTATCCTTACAAGGTTTCTCAAGATTAGAGTGATTAGAGATGTGCCCAGAATCCTTCCCTCAGCTCACCTATCTGCTATTCCTAGTATGTCACACACCCCACTTCCAAATATTCATGACACTTGGGAACCCGGCCTGTAGAGGGCGATCTTGCAGAGATGACATGGAAAAAGGAGCCCCTCCTGGTCCATAAGTACTGGGTTCCTCCCACTATTCCTCAGTCTTTTCGTCTCTGCAGTCAGCGAAGCATTCAGAAGATGACTCTCCTTCAAGCTGTAGGTAGCCGGGTTTGCTCCCAGCCCCTTTTTTTCTCTATTTCTGTCTGATACTCTTTAACCCTTTAAGTGCCAGCCCACCTGGAGATTTTGTCACGCTCTGTTGCCAGAGCATTTTTCACTATTTTGAGCTACACATGTTCAACTGTAATTTTTGAAGGGATTTTCTGGGACTTCCCATAAAAATTACATATCGTTTTTTTCAGCAGAATCTGGGCTTTAACAGCATATGTCTTGTTTATCAATTTTGTTGTCTTATCCTAATTATTTTGGGCAAAATATGTGAAAGAAAATTAAAAATACACACGTTTTCACATTTTGCAGTGTTTTTCTTTAATCAAAAATAAAGGTTTTACAATAAAAACATATTGAGGGTAAAAGCCCCATTTCTCCCGGTTACAACGGTACCACACATGTATTAGTAGACACCCTTTCCTGCCCAGGAGACCCCAGAAACTGCAAAGAGCGCTAGAGGAGATTTTCAGATAAAATACAAATACTATGCGCTCCTCGCAGTTTTTCAAAAAATACAACCCTTTACATTTGAAATACCCCCCACAAACTATATATTTTTGGAAAGTGCTCAATTCAAGGTTTCTAAGCATACTAGGCTTGTTGGCGTGGGTGCATTGGTTTGGACTCTATTCATTGGCAGAATCTCTGGTTCCAAAGGATTTCCCTAAAAAAAAAAGCAAAAAGCAGATTCAAAACCATATTTTCCTATAAAAACAATAAGCAAGCAAGAAGTAACACAGTAAATCTGAAAGCACAACATCTGCTGAAGAAAATAATACCCCACATGCATAGGTACTTTGAAGGGTTGAGTTGCCAAACACCCCAAAGTCAAGTGTGCACTTGAGGGTCATTTTACTGGCAAAAATCAGCTGCGCACACAAAGTGCGCACCTTGCAGTTTTTCCAAATTTACAACCCTTTACATTTGAAATACCCCCCACAAACTATATATTTTTGGAAAGTGCATACCTCAAGGTTTCTAAGTCTACTGGGCTTGTTGGCGTGGGTACATTCATTTGGACTCTATTCATTGGCAGAACCTCTGGTTTCAAAGGATTTCCCTAAAAAAACAAACAAAAAGCAGATTCAAAACCATATTTTCCTATAAAAACAATAAGCAAGCAAGAAGTAACACAGTAAATCTGAAAGCACAACATCTGCTGAACAAAATAATACCCCACATGCATAGGTACTTTGAAGGGTAGAGTTGCCAAACACCCCAAAGTCAAGTGTGCACTTGAGGGTCATTTTACTGGCAAAAATCAGCTGCGCACACAAAGTGCGCACCTTGCTGTTTTTCCAAATTTACAACCCTTTACATTATACCCCCTACAAACTATATATTTTTGGGAAGTACATACCTCAAGGTTTCTAAGCCTACTGGGCTTGTTGGCGTGGGTACATTCATTTGGACTCTATTCATTGGCGGATCCTCTGGTTTCAAAGGATTTCCCTAAACAAACAAACAAAAAGCAGATTCAAAACCATATTTTCCTATAAAAACAATAAGCAAGCAAGAAGGAACACAGTAAATCTGAAAGCACAACATCTGCTGAACAAAATAATACCCCACATGCATAGGTACTTTGAAGGGTAGAGTTGCCAAACACCCCAAAGTCAAGTGTGCACTTGAGGGTCATTTTACTGGCAAAAATCAGCTGCGCGCACAAAGTGCGCACCTTGCAGTTTTTCCAAATTTACAACCCTTTACATTTGAAATACCCCCCACAAACTATATATTTTTGGACAGTACATACCTCAAGGTTTCTAAACCTACTGGGCTTGTTGGCGTGGGTACATTCATTTGGACTCTATTCATTGGCGGAACCTCTGGTTTCAAAGGATTTCCCTAAAAAAACAAACAAAAAGCAGATTCAAAACCATATTTTCCAATAAAAACAATAAGCAAGCAAGAAGCAACACAGTAAATCTGAAAGCACAACATCTGCTGAACAAAATAATACCCCACATGCATAGGTACTTTGAAGGGTAGAGTTGCCAAACACCCCAAAGTCAAGTGTGCACTTGAGGGTCATTTTACTGGCAAAAATCAGCTGCGCACACAAAGTGCGCACCTTGCAGTTTTTCCAAATTTACAACCCTTTACATTTGAAATACCCCCCACAAACTATATATTTTTGGAAAGTACATACATCAAGGTTTCTAAGCCTACTGGGCTTGTTGGCGTGGGTACATTCATTTGGACTCTATTCATTGGCAGAACCTCTGGTTTCAAAGGATTCCCCTAAAAAAACAAACAAAAAGCAGATTCAAAACCATATTTTCCGATAAAAACAATAAGCAAGCAAGAAGCAACACAGTAAATCTGAAAGCACAACATCTGCTGAACAAAATAATACCCCACATGCATAGGTACTTTGAAGGGTAGAGTTGCCAAACACCCCAAAGTCAAGTGTGCACTTGAGAGTCATTTTACTGGCAAAAATCAGCTGCGCACCTTGCAGTTTTTCCAAATTTACAACCCTTTACATTTGAAATACCCCCCACAAACTATATATTTTTGGAAAGTACATACCTCAAGGTTTCTAGGCGTGCTGGGTTTTTTGTTGTGGGAACCTTTTTATGGATGAAAAACCTTGAGGTGTTCATAGTTTGCAACGGATTTCCCTAAAAAATATTAATAAATATGCAGCATACAAGAAAGTTTTCCTAATATATCAATATGCAAACAAGAAAAAACTCAATAAATCTGAAACCGCAGGGTCCCTGGAACAGAACAATACATAACATGCATATGTGGACACAGACCGCTAGACAAATAGCACAGAATAAACATCTGAAAAAGCAATGCAAAATAATCTCAATAATGGTACTAATAGGTTCTGCTAGGATTAGTCATGGGAGGATTAGCCTTGTGCTGAGATTGTGAACGTCAGTAAACACTGAAATCCTAATGAAGGGCCCCATGTTTTCATCATCTATGACAAGTATCCAGCGGCTCCTCCTTCACCATTTCCTCCATCATCTTTTGGCTTCGCACGTACCAAAAATAAAAAAACACAGGGACAAGAAAATGCAATTATCTAACTGAATTTTTAACTAGAGAAAGTATATGCAAATAGCCTAAAAGATTTCAGGTCTGGCCACTTACCTTCACCCAGATGTGGAGATGTATTCTGTTACTATAGATCTGGGGGGTGTTGCAGAGCAGGGTATTCCAAACCAGGATGACCCTAGGGCACGGAACAAAACCTAACCTAACCTACATACAGTCTAAAAATCCATAAAAAAACAATTAACCAGAATAAAACAACTAAAAATCGAATTTAGTATGGTATGCTTCAAAGCAACCTTCCAAACACAAACCAGGTTGGCTGGGACATGTCGGGCAGTAGTAGCGCACATCTCTCCTAAAGCCACGCCTACTACAAACCCTACAAGGCTTCTGGGGATACCTCTTCCTACTGATGGAGGGGATGCACTTTATGAAATGCTTCCCCACTAATCTAGCCTCGTCATCATTACCAGCCATCTCTGGTGCCTGCTCGGTATCCCCAAATAACAGAGCAGGGAGTATCTGCAGCTGATATTTTACAAACGACAAATTGGAGCCTGGTACTGCTGCCTTGAAGACAACAAAGGAGTTATAAGTTGCTAATTGGACCAAATGGATAGCAACTTTTTTGTACCAGGCTTTGGATTTTCTGGTGGCATTGTAATATGTTAAAATTTGGTCTGTTCTATCAACGCCACCCATGAATTTATTATAATCTTTGATACAACGTGGCTTTTGGGAAGGGGCTCGGGGACCACGTTGCCGTAATCTCACGACTGACTCATCGTGGATTGTAGTCAGCATGAAAACATTTTTTTTGTCCATGTATTTCACGGCCAGGAGCTCATCGCTTCTTACAGCATACGACTCTCCACGATTTATTTTTTGTGTCAGCAATGACCTGGGCAAGCCTTTTCGATTACGGTTGATGGTGCCGCAGGCCGGTGTGTCCAATGAGTAGAGGGCTCGAAATAGGGGGATGCTGGTATAAAAGTTATCCACATATAAGTGGTAACCTTTCCCCAGTAGAGGAGTCATGAGTTCCCAAACTATTTTTCCACTGACAGACAAATCAAGGGGACAACCAGGGGGGTCCAGATGTGTGTCCCTTCCTTCGTAAAGACGAAAAAATTTGGTGTAGCCGGTCGAGCTTTCACACATAGCGGGCACGCTTACTAGGGATATACTGACGAAATACAATGCGCCCTTTATAAAGCAGAAGCGATTCGTCAATACTTACATTTTGGGAGGGGGTGTACACTTCTGCAAAGCGCTCAGACAGACTATCGATCAGGGGACGTACTTTGTGAAGTCTGTCGTGACTGGGCTCACCACGGGGAATTGCAGTGGCATTGTCATTAAAATGTAGAAACCGCAGTAAAATTTGGTAGCAGTTTCTAGTCATTATGGCCGGAAATAATGGTGTTGCCAAAAGGGTTCGGGTATCCCAGTAGGAGGCGATACTAAATTTTTTGCAGATACCCATGGCTAAAGTGAGCCCCCAAAATTTTTTTAACTCACTTATGTTTGTGGGCTGCCATGCATGAGCACAGGCGTGCTTTTTTGGGGGATTTTGTGCTAGGACCCACTCAGCATAGCAGTTTGTATGGTAGACCATGTCCTGTAGCATGGCCTCCGTGATGAACAATTTGAAAAAGTCAACAGGACGGAAGTTTGTTGTGTCCACGTTGACTCCAGGGACCGAATCGAAAGGGGGAATTTCGGGGGAATAATTATTGGGAGGCCTCCACGTAGGCACTCCATCACCAGCTGCAGCACTCTCCATCTGATCTACACTCTCCTCCAGCGTGGCTTCTCCTTGTGCGCTACCATCCCTTCTAGGATGCCTAGAACTACCACTGGTACTACTGCATGGCTGTGTCTCTTCAGTAGAGGAGACACTGTCAGACTCACTATCTGAGGGCAAATAATCTGACCCTGAAACACTATTCTCTTCCGAGTCTGACTCCATCATGTAAGCCGCTGCTTCCTGGGCAGAGTACCTTTTCCCAGCCATCCTGAAATCTGCTAAACAAAGGCTAAAACCAAATGAAAACAATAAAAATACTACACTAAAGGGGAGGAACTAGGGGGAAGTTTACAGTAACTAAAAGCTAAACTAAAGCGTAGAACTAAAGTTGGGGAACAAAACAGCCAAAAAGCAAATACTCAAAAGTAAACGTCAGCAAGCTTGCAGAACCAAGAATCTTCGAGAGCAATCGCAATCTAGAAGGAAGTTAAAGTAACAGAACATTACAATTAAGAAGGATGGTTGAAACCACCTGCAGCTGTAGTGCCCATGTACAGAGAGGCTGCGGGAGGAGTAGGTGTGTACACAATATGTATATGCTGGAGTTGTACCTCTCTGTACATGGGCCCCTCCAAGATAGAAACAATGAATGGACAATTGCAGCGGCGCAACATGGTAGGAAGGAGCTGGTCAGGCGATCAGTGATCGCTTACACACCGAGCAGTGGAGGGAGGTGAGGATGGGGCGGCTCCTTGTGTTCCCCCCACTCAACGGAGGGGAGAGATTTGCGCTGATCATTGACAGGTCAGGGCAGCAGCGTAGGTAAGGGGGGGATTACATGTAGGGAGAGGGGCAACGCTAGCAGTTCAAAGCTTAGTGTGCCCAGGTGAGTGACAGGTCTGGGCAGTGGCATCACTCCCTGCATGTGATTGCCGCTGCCCCGACCTGTCACCGACACACCGTTATGGATGCACGTTCCAAACCGAATGCCTGCGTGCATGCGCAGACGTGATTGCATCATCCGTCTGGGGCCTAAGGGGCGGGGGAACCGGGGCGGACGCAGCAAGCACCGGAGGACAGAAGCCAAGAGCCTGCGCGACACCTGCTGGTGTAATAACAGTACACTGTAACATGAGGAACTGTATTGCGGGGTCATGGCATTAGAAAGGTTGAGAACCACTGCTCTACTGTATCCACGTCTGTTCCCCTCCGAGGTGTATCATCAACATGTAACATCAAGGCTGCTCCGACCTGTCACTGATCAGCATGAATATCCACCCCCTCTGCCAAGGGGCAATGGCGATCACGCTGCCCCGACCTGTCACTGATCAGCGTGAATCTCTCCCTCCCTCCTCCGCCCGTCGGAGGGGAGAGATGTTCATGCTGATTAGTGACAGGTTGGGGCAGCGTGATCGCCCCTAGCCCAAGACCTAACCTAGAGTTCGGGCTAGGGTTAGGAGCGTCTCTCCAACACTCGCTCTTTCCATTCCCCCTCATCCCATCCCATATGCAGTGTGGCATTCCCTCCCATTTCATTCCCATATGCAGCATGGCATCCCCCCACCTCATTCCCATATGCAGTGTGGCATTCCCCCACCTCATTCCCATATGCAGTGTGGCATTCCCCCCACCTCATTCCCATATGCAGTGTGGCATTCCCCCCACCCCATTCCCATATGTAGTGTGGCATTCCCTCCCATTTCATTCCCATATGCAGTGTGGAATTCCCCCCACCCCATTCCCATACGCAGTGTGGCATTCCCCCCACCTCATTCCCATATGCAGTGTGGCATTCCCCCACCTCATTCCCATATGCAGTGTGGCATTCCCCCCACCTCATTCCCATATGCAGTGTGGCATTCCCCCCACCTCATTCCCATATGCAGTGTGGCATTCCCCCCACCTCATTCCCATATGCAGTGTGGCATTCCCCCCACCTCATTCCCATATGCAGTGTGGCATTCCCCCCACCTCATTCCCATATGCAGTGTGGCATTCCCCCCACCTCATTCCCATATGCAGTGTGACATTCCCCCCACCTCATTCCCATATGCAGTGTGGCATCCCCCCCACCTCATTCCCATATGCAGTGTGGCATTCCCCCCACCCCATTCCCATATGCAGTGTGGCATTCCCCCCACCTCATTCCCATATACCGCGTTGCATCCCCCCACCTCATTCCCATATGCAGCGTGGCATCCCCCCCACCCCATTCCCATATGCAGCGTGGCATCCCCCCCACCCCATTCCCATATGCAGCGTGGCATTCTCCCCACCCCATTCCCATATGCAGCGTGGCATTCCCCCCCCACCTCATTCCCATATGCAGCATGGCATCACCCCCACCTCATTCCCATATGCAGTGTGGCATTCCCCCCACCCCATTCCCATATGCAGCGTGGCGTTCCCCCCACCCCATTCCCATATGCAGCGTGGCATTCCCCCCACCTCATTCCCATATGCAGTGTGGCATTCCCCCCACCTCATTCCCATATGCAGTGTGGCATTCCCCCCACCTCATTCCCATATGCAGTGTGGCATTCTCCCCACCCCATTTGCAGTGTGGCATTCCCTCCCATTTCATTCCCATATGCAGTGTGTCATCCCCCCACCTCATTCCCATATGCAGCGTGGCATCCCCCCCACCCCATTCCCATATGCAGCGTGGCATTCTCCCCACCCCATTCCCATATGCAGCGTGGCATTCCCCCCCACCTCATTCCCATATGCAGCGTGGCATCCCCCCCACCTCATTCCCATATGCAGCGTGGCATTCCCCCCACCCCATTCCCATATGCAGCGTGGCATTCCCCCCACCCCATTCCCATATGCAGCGTGGCATTACCCCCACCTCATTCCCATATGCAGCGTGGCATTCCCCCCACCTCATTCCCATATGCAGCGTGGCATTCCCCCCACCCCATTCCCATATGCAGCGTGGCATTCCCCCCACCCCATTCCCATATGCAGCGTGGCATCCCCCTCCACCCCATTCCCATATGCAGCGTGGCATTCCCCCCACCCCATTCCCATATGCAGCGTGGCATTCCCCCCACCTCATTCCCATATGCAGCGTGGCATTCCCCCCACCTCATTCCCATATGCAGCGTGGCATTCCCCCTACCTCATTCCCATATGCAGCGTGGCATTCCCCCACCTCATTCCCATATGCAGCGTGGCATTCCCCCCACCTCATTCCCATATGCAGCGTGGCATCCCCCCACCCCATTCCCATATGCAGCGTGGCATTCTCCCCACCCCATTCCAATATGCAGCGTGGCATTCCCCCCACCTCATTCCCATATGCAGCGTGGCATTCCCCCCACCCCATTCCCATATGCAGCGTGGCATTCCCCCCACCCCATTCCCATATGCAGCGTGGCATTCCCCCCACCTCATTCCCATATGCAGCGTGGCATTCCCCCACCTCATTCCCATATGCAGCGTGGCATTCCCCCCACCTCATTCCCATATGCAGCGTGGCCTCCCCCCCACCTCATTCCCATATGCAGCGTGGCATTCTCCCCACCCCATTTCCATATGCAGCGTGGCATCCCCCCACCCCATTCCCATATGCAGCGTGGCATTCCCCCCACCTCATTCCCATTTGCAGCGTGGCATTCCCCCCCACCTCATTCCCATATTCAGCGTGGCATTCCCCCCACCTCATTCCCATATGCAGCGTGGCATTCCCCCCACCTCATTCCCATATGCAGCGTGGCATCCCCCCACCCCATTCCCATATGCAGCGTGGCATCCCCCCCACCCCATTCCCATATGCAGCGTGGCATCCCCCCACCCCATTCCCATATGCAGCGTGGCATTCCCCCCCACCTCATTCCCATATGCAGCGTGGCATTCCCCCCACCCCATTCCCATATGCAGCGTGGCATCCCCCCACCCCATATGCAGTGTGGCATCCCCCACCCCATTCCCATATGCAGCGTGGCATTCCCCCCACCCCATATGCAGTGTGGCATCCCCTCCACCCCATTCTCATATGCAGTGTGGCATTCCACCCACCCCATTCCCATATGCAGTGTGGCATTCCCTCCCATCCCATATGCAATGTGGCATCCCCCCACCCCATAGACAGTGTGGCATACCCCATCCCAATTCCATGGGCAGTGTGGCATCCCCCCCACGTGCCATTGACCCCCCCATCCCCATATGCAGTGTGGCATTCCCTCCCATCCTATATGCAATGTGGCATCCCCCCACCCCATAGACAGTGTGGCATACCCCATCCCAATTCCATGGGCAGTGTGGCATCCCCCCCCACGTGCCATTGACCCCCCCATCCCCCCCACCCCATATGCAGTATGGCATTCCCTCCCATCCCATATGCAATGTGGCGTCCCCCCACCCCATAGACAGTGTGGCATACCCCATCCCAATTCCATGGGCAGTGTGGCATCCCCCCCCACGTGCCATTGACCCCCCCATTCCCATATGCAGTGTGGCATTCCCTCCCATCTCATATGCAATGTGGCATCCCCCCACCCCATAGACAGTGTGGCATACCCCATCCCAATTCCATGGGCAGTGTGGCATCCCCCCCCCACGTGCCATTGACCCCCCCCAACACAACACATGTGGCCAGTGACAGATCGGGGGAGCACGATCGCTGCTTTGCGCCGATCTGTCACTGATCATCATGAATGAGAGATTTATGATGATCAATGACAGGTCGGCGCAGGTCGGCAGTGTGATGGGAGGGGGGACAACACATGTGGTCAGTGACAAAGACAGATCGGGGGAGCGAGATCGCTGCGCCGACCTGTCATAGATCATCATAAATCTCTCTCCCCTCCGCCGATGGGATTTATGATGATCAATGACAGATCGGCGCAAAGCAGCGATCGTGCTCCCCCGATCTGTCCCTTGTCGGCAGCGTGATGGGAGGGGGACAACACAAGGGACACAGACAACACAAGGGACACAGACAACCACTCACCTCAGATCCAGGCAGCAAAAGGCCGGATACCATGTGATCTGGCCTTTTTATAGCAGTGCGGCGCCGGATGATGACACCAGCAGAAGCCGCACTTTGATTGGCTCCTGCAGCGATCGGGTCACAGCTACAGCCATCAACTCACCTCTGGATGACCCCCCAAGCCTCGTCTTCAAGAAGAATCCAGAACTAAGGTGCTGCGAGCTTCCAATCAAGTTTAAGGTAAGAAAATGTCAGCTACGTGACTCTCACGTAGCTGGCACTTAACGGTAGGAGAGGCAGCTACGTGAGAGTCACGTAGCTGGCACTAGAAGGGTTAAACCTGTTTGGTTATATTGTATTCCTCCCAGCCCTGGCTGTATGGTTCAGGCAAAGGTAGATACATACACCTTCTGGTGTATACAGGAGTTTTACTCCTCCATGAGACCCAAATGTGGGTAGGCGGTTTCCGGGATGGTGTACCCGGCATGGGATGCCCCTGTCCCTTTATAATCCCCTTGTGCCTTATGGGTGCATTTCTATCCTCTCCCCTTTAGTTCTCCTTTACCCTGCTGGGGTAAAAAGGAGGGGGGGGGGGGGCGTTATCTGGGCTTATTTGTCACCATGCACACAAATAATAATAAAAAAAAAAAAAGATATATAAAATAAATCTTTATTACATACATATTATTATGTATGTTTACTATACTATTTAATAGGATATGTTTTATTTAGATTTTCCTATCTCTGTCTAGGCAGCATTCTTTTTTGCTTACCTTTTAAAGCTCTTTTGTTTCTGGTTGTGTTCAGATTTGAATTTCCCTCCATTCTTGGTCATGTGATTCTGGGGTGGGCAGGGCTTAGGCACACAGCATCATTTCATTTCCCAGAGCACCTTGGTGTGCTGCCTTTTTCTGCCTGGCTCCTGCTGCTTCCCTATGGTCTTCCCTCATGGTGCAAGCTGATTTCCTGGTGCTGTGAGTACCCCTCAGCTTGCTGAAGGGAGTTTCTGCCTTTTCTTTTTCATGCTTTGTCATTTATTGTATTGTGTGCATTGGTGACTGTTTGTTTTCTTTGTAGGTGGAAACTCTTTATTTAAAAGGGGTTTCTCCTGGTCTTTAGCCCTTAAAGCTTATTTGGGGGTCCATTTCTGTTAATATCTTCCCACTTGGGACTATTTGAAGGGGCATCCCGGGTAGCAATTGCGTAAATCCCATATATACTTGGCGACTATTATCAATTATAGTATAATACTAAACACCATATGGAGGCATCTCAGGACAACGGGCATGCAGTTCCCTCTGCACAGACTCCCTTGTTGGGGATAACGCAATTCTTTGCGTCCCTTGTGCTCAATTAACTATTATGCAGCAAACTGGGGCACAGGGTTCAGCGTCTGCGGCTTCTGCCTTATCTCCTACTCTGTCATGTCTTGTCCGTACCCCCAGTGATATTGTCATGGGTGGTGAGTCGCATTCTGATTTATGTGCCAGATTGGCTCATCTTGAAAAATGAATGTCTAGCTCTGTGGCCAAGAAGGCCTCAGCTAAAAGGAAACATTTGACTCGGTAAGTGAGTTGGATAATTGTGAAATCCATTATTGGTCTGATCCTTCTCAGTTAGAAGAAGGAGAATTATATGAGGATTCAGATGTTTCTGATGAACAGCAATTTGTTGGTACTGTAATTGAGCAGGGTGAAGCTAGTGTTGTGGATACCCCAAAGGCTCTTGCTCAGTTATTTGAGGTTTTGGTTATCACTCCTCCTGAAGTAGTCCCTCCTCAAAAAGGGGAATTCTTTGGAGTCTCTAAACCTCGTTTAGAATTTCCAAATCAAAAGCATTTTGATGAAATTATTCTTAAAGAATAGAATAAGCCTGCGCGGCTTCCTGGCATTCCCTTGGGCTGGGACAAGAAATATCCCTTCCCAGATGATACTGTTAAGCATTGGTCATCACCACCTGTGGTGGATGCCCCTGTGCTTGATTTATCCAATTCTTCTGTGTTGCATTCTCCTGACTCCACTACACTTAAAGATGGAGAGGATAAGCGTATTGATCAAATGGCGTGCCACGCTTTTTCCAGTGTGGGCTCGGCCTTGCTGCCTGTTGGTGCTTCGGCACTCATGACAGTGGTTATTAGGTCTGTTGTGAGAGACCTAATGAATTACTCAGGGCTCTGATTAGTATGCCGCTCTTAACCGATGTGAGATGTTTGCATCTTTTGTACTTTCTGCCTTAGATGATACTCTGCTCATGTGCAGCAGAACCTCTGCCTTGTTAATCACCATTCGGCGGTCAGTATGGTTGCGGCAGTGGGCAGCTGATATTGTAGCCAAGAAATCGCTTACAGCTCTCCCTTTTGTGGGATTGCGCCTCTTTGGAGAAAAATTGGATTCTGTCACTAAAGAAGGTAAATTACCTCAGCGTAAGAAACAACGTCGTTCCTTTCGTGGAGTGGCCTCTTTTAGCCCTTCCTTTCGGGGGTCTAGATCCAGTAGAGGATCAGCCTTTTCAGCCCCTAGAGGGAATGCATGGAATAGAGGAAAGGGACGTGGCCGTCTAAGTCAGAATTGGGGGTCCAAAACCAAATCTGCTACTAAGCCTGCTCAACAATGAGGGGACGCCCTCACCCTTACGGTTAGGGGGACGGCTGCGGTTCTTCTTCCAGGTCTGGGGTCAGGAGGTATCAGACAATTGGGTTCTGGAAGTAGTCTCTTCTGGTTACAAACTGGAATTCAAGTTCCAGCCTCCTCCCAGATTTTTCATGTCCCGGATGCCGTCAGATCCGGCAATTGCGCAGGGACTGCGGGCAGCAGTAGCGAATCTGTTAATCATGGCTGTCATCTGCCTAGTGCTTCCAGCGGAAAGGGGTTTGGGGTTTTACTCCAACTTATTCACGGTACCCAAAAGGGACGGCTCTGTTCGGCCTATCCTAGACCTAAGGAGATTCAATCAATTTATCCGTTTCAGAAAATTCCGCATGGAGTCTCTGCGATCAACGATTGATGCTCTCCATCAGGGGGACTTCATGACATCCATAGACATCAAGGATGCTTATTTGCACATTCCTATTTTTCCGGGTCACCAGAGATTTCTCAGGTTCTCGATAGAAGACCAGCATTATCAATTTGTGGCCCTGCCATTCGGCCTTACCTCGGCCCCAAGAGTCTTTACCAAGATGCTGGCAGGAGTGATGGCTATATTCAGGGTCCAGGGCATCCGCATTGTGCCTTTTCTGGACGATCTTCTTATCGCGGCCTCCTCCCTCGAACAATCAGAGTTGGACACCAGGATGGTGGTCTCTACGCTAGAGAGGTTCGGATGGGTAATAAGTTACGCCAAATCCTCTCTCTGTCAGTCCAGGGAAATTCCCTTCCTGGGTCTGATTCTGGATACATCAGGCCAAGGTTTTTCTTCCTCAGTCCAAAATGGTTCTGATTCAGGACTTGATTCGTCTATTCTTGTCCAACCCTCGTCAGCCTATCCGTCTAGGGATGAGACTAGTGAGATTGATGGTAGCTGCAAGTCCCGTTTGCCCAGTTTCACATAAGGACGCTTCAGCTCTTTCTCTTGGCAAAGTGGGACAGGTGCCCACTATCATTGAATCAGACTTGTCTATTGTCTCCCCACGTTTTGCAGTCCCTTCAGTGGTGGTTAATATCGCTCAACCTCCAGAAGGGCAAGTCATTTCTGACTCCGTGTTGGGAACTGGTTACCATGGATGCCAGCCTGGTGGGCTGGGGGGGCTTCTGGAAGAAGCATCAGTTCCAAGGATTGTGGGGGCCTCAGGAGGCTCATTCTCCAATCAATGTATTAGAGCTTCGGGCCATACGTCTTGTTCTACTTCGACTGACCCATTTCTTACAGGGTCTGCCAGTTCAGATTCAGTCAGACAACCGAACAGCTGTTGCATACATCAATCACCAGGGAGGGACTCGCAGTTGGGGTGCCCTCCGGGAAGTGTCTCTGATCCTTCAGTGGGCAGAGATCAATGTTCCCTGCATATCAGCAGTTTACATTCCGGGGATAGAGCAGTTTACATTCCGGGGATAGAGAATGTGGAGGCAGACTCCCTGAGCAGGGTTGCCAGGGAGAATGGTCTCTCAATCCAAGGGTCTTTCAGTTCCTCTGTCACAAGTGGGGGACTCCACAGTTGGACCTGTTTGCTTCTCACCACATTCACAAGCTGCCAGCTTTTGTGTCTCTATCCCAGGATCCTCTGGCAGTGGCAGCGGATGCCATGTCTCTGGCCTGGAAGGATCTGGGGTTCCTATATCTGTTTCCCCATTCTCCATGATCAGCAAGGTGGTGCGCAAGTTAGCACTGGAGGAGGCGCCAGCAATTCTGGTGGCGCCAAGGTGGCCAAGACATCTGTGGTACGCAGACGTCGTAAGGCTGGCAGTGGATTGTTTCCATCTGCCTCTTCTTCCAGATCTCATCACTCAGGGTCAACTTTGTTACCCCAATTTACAAACGCTGGCTTTGACGGCATGGCTGCTGAAGTCTCCATCTTGAAATAAGAAGGTCTTTCTGATGTGGTTATTCCGACTCTTATTAGAGCTAGGAAGAAGTCTTCCTCTGCCATTTATTACAGGACTTGGAGGTCCTATATTGATTGGTGTGAATCCAGGGCTTTGCCCTGTAGAGTATTTTCTATTCCTAGAATTCTGAAATATCTGCAACGAGGTCTGGATATGGGATTCCAGATTAGTACTTTGAAGGGGCAAGTCTCTGCCTTGGCTATTTTCTTTCAAAGGTCGTTTGCTCTTCATCCTTTGGTTAAGACTTTTTTCCAAGGAGTAGCGCATGTGCGGCCTCCCAGAAAGCCTATACTTCCTGTTTAGGACCTTAACTTAGTGCTTTCAGCTATGCAGGCCGCTTCCTTTGAGCCTTTGCAGGATATTCCTCTTTCTATTCTTACTCAGAAGGTTGCCTTTTTGGTTGCTATTACTTCTGTCCGCCGAGTTTCTGAACTGGCGGCTTTGTCTATTCTAGCCCCTTATTTTGACAGGCATCAAGATAAGGTTGTTTTCCGTTTTAAACCGGATTGCCTTCCTAAGGTGGTGTCTGCTTTCCACCTAAATCAGGATATAGTTCTTCCTTCCTTGTGTCCTAAACCTAGTAACGACAAGGAAAGGGTCTTACATTCTTTGGATGTAGTTCGTGTGTTAAGTATTATTTAGTTACTTCTTCGGCCTACCGCAAGACGGATGCCTTTTTTGTTGTGCCTTCTGGGCCCAAGAAGGGTTTTGCTCCTGCCAAATCTTCCCTTAGTAAGTGGATACGTCGGGCCATCATTGGGGCCTAAATGGCTAAGGGGAAGGTTCCCCCTTTTCGTGTCACCGCTCATTCTACTCGTGCTATTGGAGCTTCCTGTGCTTTTCAGCACCAGGCTTCTGTTGAACAGGTTTTCAAGGCTGCGACTTGGTCTTCTGTGCATACTTTTTCTAAGTTTTAAAAGGTTGATGTGCGGGCCTCAGTGGATGCTGCTTTTGGCTGCAAAATTCTGCAGGCTGCAGGAATTTAAGTTATGCATTATTCCTTGGGGATCCCCACCCATTATAGACACTGCTATTGGATGTCCCAAGTGTCATGAATATTTGGAAGTGGGGTGTGTGACATACTAGGAATAATACCATTTTGTGAGTACTCACCTGTAAAATGGTTATTACGAGTATGTCACACACCCCACTTTCCCCGCCCTTTTTTGTTCTAAGGGATCCTTTGTATGGTGATTATTATTTTCGAACTATTTTTCAATTATCGACAATAATTTGCTCTTCCTGGTTCTTCACTGCTTTTTAAAAAGACTGAGGAATAGTGGGGGGAACCCAGTAATTATGGACCAGGAGGGGCTCCTTTTTCCATGTCATCTCTGCAAGATCGCCCTCTACAGGCCGGGTTCCCAAGTGAATATTTGGAAGTGGGGTGTGTGACATACTCGTAATATCCATTTTACAGGTGAGTACTCACAAAATGGTATTATCTTCATCATCATTCAACTCTATTATACCTCTCTTGTATATAAAAGATTATTTATTTGCCCAGACTGATCTGAATCAGAATAAGTCACCATGAATAATATTCAATAACTGAATGGATTGCCGTGCATCTCTCCTCCGGCTGTCTCCATGCCTAATTGGGCCATATCGAAAGGCCTGACATGGCAGCCCACATCAGCCTTAGGGATACTGGGGATGCTGCTGTGACCTGCACATGTGCCATGGGATTGATGGTAGGGTTAATTTTACAAAGCATCCCAGGGGATGTCACACAGAGGTGCATCCCAATTGGGAAGAAAAAAAATCGTCCAAAACAGGGTTTGGTCCACTTTAAGGCCAAACCTAAGATGGAGACAAAACTCTTTACCACCTCCGCTTGTTTTTATTGACCCTGAAGGGACTGTAAACCCAATAATAAGGCAGCTAACCTGATGCCTGTGGCAGGTGTCTTTCCACCATGTCCTGCAGCGCAGGTAAAAGCTGTAGCAGGGCTCAAAAGTTTGCCCTCCTTTCTCTTCCATTCCTCCAGGACCACACAAAAAAGTGGTCTAACAGCTGCTCTGTTCCTTGGTGCTCAAAGAGTGGGTGAGCACAGCAAGCCACATTGGACTCACAGCTGTCTCTGACCACAACAGAGCATGCTTACAAATCAGAAAGCTGTGCCATAACATATTTTCCGTTCACCGGCTTTTAGTGGTGAATGCCATAGGAATCAATGTTATTTTTGGAGAGATTCTGTCTTTAGTTCTTTTTAGCATCTTTGACTTATTTTTCGCGCATGAACATCAGAAAGTTACCCAGTATGTGAAAAACAACTAATAATGATGTTTTTAGATAACTTTTTCAATCAAAATGTATTTCTTCAGCTTTTTAAACAAATCAGACACTCCAAAGATACCCCACGTATATTTGGAGACCCCTTCAATGCCAGCATATGCTATAAAAGTGTGTCTTCAGCAACGTTTCATGTTTTTTCTACAAGAAATCTGCCACAGAAGTTTGCTGGCATATTGCTGGCATTCTCCAATCTCCTTTTCAATGTAAAGGTGACTTTTGCCAGCTAATTGTGGGACAAACACAGCAAAATACATGGCGTAAGTCTGCGTTCTGTCTGTGTTCCACGCCAGATAAGGTAGGAGGAAGTTCGTGTGTAGAGAAGGACTATAGGCCTGATTCAGTGCCTCCTCAAAACCGTGTTGTATTAGGCCCGTTCGATGTATAATACATTTTTTTCCCGTGTGCGCATAAGGTTACGCATGAATCAGAGCCTCCATCGGAAGCCTTCCGTTTACTGTTCGTAGCTGCGTACGCCAACGAGGATGGCATTTTCTGCCTCTCATTGCGATCTCTACAGGACGAGGCTAAGGTATACGCTACCCCGTAATCCTCATTTCTTTTACAGTTTTTAAGCATTTTTGAACGTAGGTTTCCACGAAAATTTACTGTGTCCCAATTCTGCATGCATCTTCCTCCCAAAATATGTCCAAGCGGCATTTTTTAAGGGAATCTGCTATGTGCATATGCGCGCACCTATTACCCTCAATCATGTCCCCATCTCAAAAATTCTCTCACTCACTTCTGCTTCCATACTTACCTTAACTCACTCGCGGTTCCTGTTTTAATGTTGTCCCATGCCTAAAGCTTACCTTAGCTCACTCGCGGTCCCGTCCTTCATGCTTACCTCAACTCACTCGCGGTTCAACTTTTTATCATCTCCCGTCCTTCATGCTTACTTTAACTCTCTTGCGGGTCCACTTTAGGAGTTCTTGCGCCATTTCCTTCTTGATTTTTTCTGGTGTAGTTTTTTTTTGCCCTGTGTTCATGTCTAAATTGTGTCTAACTTAAAATAAAAAAGGAAACATGGTTAATTTTACCTGCATTTATTATTTTTAAAATTATGTTTTAAAAACTTTGTAAAAAACACTAAAAAAAACAAACTGGGTAAAAAAAAAAAAAATACTTTGGGTAAAAAAGAAAAAAATCACACACTTTGGGCAAAAAGCAAAACCAACTGGCAAGACCAAAAACAAAAACAAAAAAAAATCACTCAAAAAATGGGGAAATTAAATGTTCACAGATGGCTTGTCCAGATGCACTCTGGAATGTCTGTGGTGGCTGGAGAGGGTGACACTTCAACATACCGGGGGACCTGCTGCATTAACGCAAAGTTATGTAGGACACCGCAAGCCATTATGATTTTACACATAATGAACTAGAAACTCTCTGGGTTACCATGCAGACTAAGGAGGGAGCTGTGGTCAGAATTGGTGTGATATATAGGCCCCCTGGACAATCTGAGGATCTAGATAACCTGTTAATAAATAAAATCAGTGGAATGGCAGAGAAGGGGGACATTGTAATTACAGGTGACTTCAACATGCCTGATGTAGACTGGAATATCCCAAGTCCATCGACATGCAAGAGCAGGACTATATTAGAGGCACTTAATGGAGTGTCTCTATAACAACTTGTGACATTGCCAACTAGAGGAGGTAACATTCTGGACTTAGTTCTGACCAATGGGGATCTGGTGTACGAGGTCAGGGTTGAAGAAAATCTGGGTTCCAGTGACCATCAATGCTTATGGTTCAGAATAAAAACAGACATTGTGCAATCACACACCAGAACCAAAGTGCTAGACTTTAAGAAGACAAACTTCATGGAAATGGCGGAGTATGTAGAAAGAAAATTAGGTGAGTGGAACAGAGTAGCAGAAGTGAGTGCCCAGTGGTCACTATTAAAAATGGCCATCTTAAAGGCAACTAAGCAATATGTGAAACAAACTAGCAAGATTAAAAGGAAGAAGAAACCAGAGGACGCTGACAGGGTAGCCGGCCTGCCCGCTGCCACCATGCCGGCATTTTTGCCGGCATGGTGGGAGCGGGCAGGCCGGCTATGCTGTCAGTGGGCCGGTGGCGGCCCGCTGACAGGCGTAGCCGGCCTGCCGGCTCCCACCATGCCGGCATTTTTTTTTTCAGATGAGCGATTCGTGAAAGTTCAATTCGGGCGAACCCGAATTTCTTGGGGAAATTCGGCGAATCGCCCGAATCGAACTTTCAAGAAGTTCGCTCATCTCTATCTGAGATGATTGGAGAATTCCCAATGTCGTACCAATCCATAAAAAGGGGAGTAGAGAAGAAGCCAGTAATTACAGGCCAGTTAGTTTAACATCTATAGTGGTCAAATTAATGGAAGCACTCTTAAAAAAAATCTAAAAATTAATGACCTATTGGACCCAAAACAGCACGGCTTTACTGAGGGCAGATCATGTCAGACCAATCTTATTGATTTCTTTGACAATGTCACTAAAGTGTTAGATGAAGGTGGTGCTGTGGATAACGCCTATCTGGATTTTAGCAAAGCCTTTGACACTGTACCACATAAGGAGCTCATAGATAAGTTATTGAAGGTAGGACTCAATCCCTGGATAGTTTAGTGGATTTCCAGTTGGCTGAGGGATCGGTATCAGAGTGTTGTTTTAAATGGTGTGCAATCTGAACAAAGGCGAGCTACAAGCGGTGTGCCGCAAGGCTCTGTCCTGGGCCCCATTCTTTTTAATATATTTGTAAGGGACATCGGAGAAGGCTTGGTAGGAAAAGTTTGTCTGTTTGCTGATGATACAAAGGTTAGTAATAGGGTGGATATTCCTGGAGGTGTCAGCAACATGGAAAATGATTTAGCTTTACTGGATAGATGGTCAAAACTGTGGAAACTAGAGTTTAATGTCTCTAAATGTAAAATCATGCACTTGGGTAGAAGGAATCCCTGCTCTGAGTACCGTATGGGCAGCACTGTGTTAGCCAGGACCTCGGAGGAGAGAGATTTAGGGGTACTGATTACTGATAGCTGCAAGATGAGTGGACAGTGTAGCCAGGCAGTGGGAAAAGCAAGCAGGATGCTCGGCTGCATTGGTCGAGGCATCACCAGTAGGAAGAGGGAGGTTGTGATGCCCCTGTATAGAGCCCTGGTGAGGCCACAGCTAGAATACTGTGTGCAGTTCTGGAGACCTTACCTGCAAAAAGACATTATTCAAATAGAACATGTCCATAGGCGGGCAACAAAAATGGTGGAAGGACTTAAACTTAAAACTTTTCAGGAGAGACTTAAAGAACTTAATTTGTACAGTCTGGAGGAAAGAAGGGAGAGGGGGGAAATTATTGAGACCTTTAAATATGTGAAAGGATTGAATAAGGTTCAGGAGGGAAATGTTTTTAAGAAGAAACTGATAGAACAAGGGGGCACAACCTGAAGCTAGTCGGAGGGAAGATCAGGAGCAATGTTCGAAAATATTATTTTACAGAAAGAGTAGTAGATGCTTGGAACAAACTTCCAGCAGAGGTAGTTGAAAAATCAACAGTCACTGAATTTAAATATGCCTGGGATAAGCACACATCTATCCTAAGATAAAGAGTGCATACAGTATACACATAAGGGCAGACTAGATGGACCGTATGGTCTCCTTCTGCCGTCAACCTTCTATGTTTCTATGTTTCTATCTTAAGCACCATAGGCTCGATTCAGAGACACATTCGTCTGCACTTCCGTAGCTGTCTGTGAAAGTTTTAGTGGGTGTTTGTCATTTTTTTGCTTTTTTTCGTTCATTTTTCATTCGTACGAATGTTCGGGAAAATGCGTATATGCGCTTTCGATGAACGAAAGCAAATCGGAACATTTCCGTTAGTTCGGATCATTTTCCAAACAAAATCTGATATTTTTCGTTCAGATAACTTACGTTGTTGGGATGGGCTTGTGTCATTCAGAGAAGTGATTTCCGACGGACCACTACCCTATAAATCCGTTTCATTTCCGATCTACTTACGGGACCTTTGAGGGCTCGGATTGCTATTGTTGAACATGTTTTGCGGCTATGTGGAGGAGTCTGCGCGCCTTTTGCACCAAGGCATTGCATGCATCAGCATGGCCGAGGCCATAAATTGTATAGCAATGCATACCTAAATCAAAACATTTCATATATGCCTTATAGAAGCATTTTAATGCTGACCTTAATTATGCCTTTAGCATGTAAACCTTTATTTTCCCACACATCCATATAATTGCAATTTTTTTTAGACTTATGTCCTTTGTGAATTATATTTGGATTGTTGAACTTGAATCTTAATTTGTTGTAGGAGTTCTTGTTTTAGTCAGTTACCTTTGCTTTGTCTAATTATTTTATATTTGGTTGCAGGAACCGCAAGATGTGCCACTCGCACAACATACAAGCAGTGTTTGTTCCAGCTATGCGATTCCTCAGTGTTCTTGCAGGGCATCCAGGGTCGTCCCATGATGCTTAAATATTGCAGAGCTCTGGCCTATTTCGTCAGTTTGAGTCAGGATTTCTGAGCTGTTTTTTATCTACTTTTGTGAGTGCATTTGGATAATCTATTAAAGCCATAAGTTTTTACAGAATTACAATATTTTGGCTTTCTTTCGTTTTCTTATTCATGTTATCAATTGAATTTTGCCCAATGGGGATATGATCCGGAGGAGATGTTTTGATTGAATCAGCGCTATATATTATATATAATAATCACTTGATTTGGTTGATGATCATTTATTTGGAGGTGGAATCAGCAGCCACGCTGTCTGACATCAGTTTAAAGCGCTTTGCTGACTTACAGCTGGTAAGAGTTTGCACTGTCGGTGGAGGATTTTCCTGGCACATTTTGATGTGAAGCACATGCACCGTGGGATATTTTGAATCGTGCATTGTTGCACGACTAACTTTGGGACTATTTACGTTGTGTATAGTTGTTTTGCTCTGTGTTTTGTATTATATATTGGTATTTCTGTTCTTTTGGGGATAAGGACGTTCACGTTGAGCATTATTTATTTATTCATTTATTTTTCACATTTTAAAAATACGATCTTTTCTCTTGTTAGCGCGGGCCTATGTATTAACAGTTTACTGTTGTTACATTTATCCATCCTGGGTAAGTTTGCTCACATTCCATCAATCCATTTTCACTGTATGGCAATGAATATAGTTGATGACTTATGTCTTAACCTATGGCTTTTTTTAGCCCTTGATGACATGTTAAACAATATTGTAGCTTAGGATGTGTATTTTATGTTAGTATTTTTCAATTCTTTCAGGGGATTCTGGATATCCACTCCTGCCCTTGCTCCTGATGCCCGTTCTTTGCCTGCAGAATGCGCACCAGGAGTTCTCTAAATGGCCCTATGCAAAACCCGGGCTGTGGTGGCGAGGGCCTTCGGGCTTTTGAAGTCCAGATTTAGGTGTTTGGACAATACAGGGGGGTGGGGGGGCACTGCAGTATGACCCCAACAAGGTTATACCAATAATTTAATTTACGTTTTTTAACAGGGACCACACGTGCCAGAGTGGCACAACTGAGTGTCAGGGTCCTTCAGTTGGTGGGCGAGATGCAGGAGCTGCGCGACTCATTGGGGACCACAGATGAAGAATAATGTTCTGTGGTCTGCCATTTCTATGTATTTTGTTTTTTATAGTTGTAAAAATGTGAAATTTTCAAATTTTTTTAAGATTTGATATTTTATGATGGAATAAAAAAAAATGCTTCAGTGTCATTTCATTTACAAAATACATTAACACAAAACTAATGGGCCCAGAAATATTTAAAGATGAATATTCACATGACCGAGAAGTGATTTGGGTAAGTTTTAGGGGGCTAAAATGGAAGAAGAACCTAACCGTGAAGTGGTTTGGGTGAGCTTCAAGGGTCCAAAAGGGAAGATGGAGGATAGTGCTAAGTGATTTAGCTAAACATTGTAGTACAAGTGAGGGTGGCAAATATGTAGGCGAGCACTTTAATGAGTTAAGTTTGTAGTGTGCAGGCGCAAGATCGTAAGGATTTCCGTCTGGACGATTATTTATTGAAAAAGGGAAACAGAAACTAACGGGAAACGTAAAGGATTTGTTGGAGAATACGATGGGAAAAGGGCAAAAACGAAAGCCTACGTTGTAACATGTGAAAATGAAACGGAAAAGTCACGCTGGAAAATGACATCCTCGTATTCGTAATCTGGCCTAAGAACGGACGGAAACTTTACAGAAGGATTGCAATGCATGCATAGAATCGCTCGCACACTCATTTTTTTATCGGCACTAAAACAAAAGTATTTTTTTGTCTCTCTGAATCGAGCCTCTTGTTGGGGTTGTACTGCAGGGCACCCCCGGTATGATCAAGGCATCTAAGCCTGGTTTTAAGCAGGCCGAAGGCCCTCTCCACCACAGCCCTGGTCTTGCGATCCCGAATCACCTGGAAACACACAAACAAAAACTTCTTAGCTACATTGGATATGATGTCATCAGAGGAAAAAAATCGCAAAATTTATCTAAAGACACAACACCAAATAAGGTATCCTTTTTGTTAAAGCAAAAATTGAGCATTTTAAACCCCTAATTATTTCTACCAATAACATATTACAATAGACCAGTCGGTGTGTAATCTGGTATACATGATAAATACGCATTATGGTATGCATGAAATAAGGTCTTCCAGACAGACCTGATAATTATTAGTTAAGGTATGCATGAAATAAGGCCTTCCAGACAGACCTGATAATTATTAGTTAAGGTATGCATGAAAAAGATTGCTTTAAATATAACTTTGAATATACCGATAAACAATTTGTTTTAAAAATTCATAATGTGGACCTAAAATACAAACCTAAAAATATATTCCTCATCGGCGGGCGGAACTAACGCAACATGGGTACAATCGATCGCACCCATGACATTGGGCATGTCGGCTATATTAAAAAAGCCCAACTTAACCGGGTTCCAGGCTACCATGTTGTCTGGGAAATAGATGTATAGCCATGCCATCCAAAAACGTGGTTAGTGTGCGTCTCAGCATAGGCTGAGACATCCCCACGGAAAGGGCACCCAGCCTCTGGAATGAGCCATTCGCCAAAAATTGCAGGCAGCCAAGCATCTTGCTCATACCTGAAATTGCATGCCCCTTCCTTGTGGTGCGGGCTAACCATGGCCGCAGCTCACTATACAAATTATGGAGGGAAACACGGTTAAGGTGGGTGAGCTCGAACAGCTCAACGCCATGCATGCGATCGATGTGCAAGCGTGCGCGGGGTGATGGGGCTTTTGCCTTGGCGATGCACAGCAAGCCGTTCAGCTGCAGGCGCTCATACTCCTCCACGTCCTCCTCACACATGTTAACAGCTTGCTTTCACCTACAAAATGACCCCGTAAGTCCAGCAGAAGCAAACCCATTTTATTAAGGGGTTTGTCATCGATCAAGGCTTGGAATCACCCACCAGCCGATACCAACCACGTAAATTGGCTGAAATTACGGCAAATTGCTGATAAACATACGTTTTTCGAAAGCGCGTATACGCGTTAATGTAAACACATAATCGCATGAAAAAAGTAACGTAGAAGCCCAAAAAGCATGTAAAAACTCTCAAAAAATACACAGACACATGCGAAAGTGCAAGTGAAATCGGCTCAGAATCAAGGCTTATATCCTCAAAAGCTTTAACTTGAATGTAAAGGGACTTTAAAGAAAAAAAATAGAAATTAAATTCTTTAATTCTTTTTGTTACATTTTTCTCCCCAGCAGCAGCTTACTCCCAGTCTTGTCCTCAGAAATGTCCCTGTTTCTGAAAACAAATCCCACAGCATGCCTTAGAATATCCTTGGCACACAAGCAAAGCTCGTGGTCTGATGTGGCTCTAATCCTTTGTCAGTCACAGTGCCTGTGCATGCCCAATTCTTTTTACTGCAATAGAGGAGGCGTGCTGAAGCAGCAATAGAGAAAGGGTCTTCCCACCTCAGGACTCAGTCTTGAGACCCAGGTTAAAATATAAATCCAGTTTGTCCCCCACCTCCCGCCATGTCCTTTCTCCCCCGGGGCTGACAGACCGGGGGTAGAGATGAGTGAACTTTTGAAAAATTCGATTCGACTGATTCGCCGAATTTTCCGACAAAAATCGTTTCGACCCGAATAAATTTGCGACGAATCGCTATTAAAAACGGCTATTTCTGAGCCTCCTAGAGCCTCAATAGGGTTGTAAACCATTCTGCCTTGCTGTAACATGCACAGGATGCGTGCTGGGTTAGTTAAATAATACTTTGAATAAATATCACATGCAGATCAGAGGCATCGCTAATAGAATCGCAGAGCGGCACAATTGCAGAGAGTTGAAGTGGCATCACTATGAGGGGCAGGAGCCCAAACATTGCTTTAAAGAGACACTGGAGTTGGCAGCAGCAGGAGCCCAAAAATTGGATGAATCACACCCTGGAGTTGGCAGCAGCAGCAGCAGGAGCCCAAACATTGGCTGAAAGAGACACTGGGGTTGGCTTCAGGAGCCCAAAAATTGGATGAATCACACCCTGGAGTTGCAAGCAGCAGCAGGAGCCCAAATATTACTTTAAAGAGACACTGGAGTTGGCTTCAGGAGCCCAAAAATTGGATGAATCACACCCTGGAGTTGGCAGCAGCAGCAGCAGCAGGAGCCCAAATATTACTTTATAGAGACACTGGAGTTGGCTTCAGGAGCCCAAAAATTGGATGAATCACACCCTGGAGTTGGCAGGAGTTGACAGCAGCAGCAGCAGGAGCCCAAATATTACTTTAAAGAGACCCTGGGGTTGGCTTCAGGAGCCCAAAAATTGGATGAATCACACCCTGGAGTTGGCAGCAGCAGCAGCAGGAGCCCAAACATTGGCTGAAAGAGACACTGGGGTTGGCTTCAGGAGCCCAAAAATTGGATGAATCACACCCTGGAGTTGCAAGCAGCAGCAGGAGCCCAAATATTACTTTAAAGAGACACTGGAGTTGGCTTCAGGAGCCCAAAAATTGGATGACTCACACCCTGGAGTTGGCAGCAGCAGCAGGAGCCCAAAGATGACTTTATAGAGACACTGGAGTTGGCTTCAGGAGCCCAAAAATTGGATGAATCACACCCTGGAGTTGGCAGGAGTTGACAGCAGCAGCAGCAGGAGCCCAAATATTACTTTAAAGAGACCCTGAGGTTGGCTTCAGGAGCCCAAAATTGGATGAATCACACCCTGGAGTTGGCAGCAGCAGCAGCAGGAGCCCAAACATTACTTTAAAGAGACACTGGGGTTGGCTTCAGGAGCCCAAAAATTGGATGAATTACACCCTGGAGTTGGCAGCAGCAGCAGCAGCAGGAGCCCAAAGATTACTTTATAGAGACACTGAAGTTGGCTTCAGGAGCCCAAAAATTGGATGAATCACACCCTGGAGTTGGCAGGAGTTGACAGCAGCAGCAGCAGGAGCCC
This sequence comes from Gastrophryne carolinensis, assembly GCA_027917425.1. Classification (NCBI taxonomy): domain Eukaryota; kingdom Metazoa; phylum Chordata; class Amphibia; order Anura; family Microhylidae; genus Gastrophryne; species Gastrophryne carolinensis. The sequence continues at coordinate 259,348,625 of CM051238.1, forward strand.
AAATATTACTTTAAAGAGACCCTGGGGTTGGCTTCAGGAGCCCAAAAATTGGATGAATCACACCCTGGAGTTGGCAGCAGCAGCAGCCCAAACATTGGCTGAAAGAGACACTGGGGTTGGCTTCAGGAGCCCAAAAATTGGATGAATCACACCCTGGAGTTGCAAGCAGCAGCAGGAGCCCAAATATTACTTTAAAGAGACACTGGAGTTGGCTTCAGGAGCCCAAAAATTGGATGAATCACACCCTGGAGTTGGCGGCAGCAGCAGCAGCAGGAGCCCAAAGATTACTTTATAGAGACACTGGGGTTTGCTTCAGGAGCCCAAAAATTGGATGAATCACACCCTGGAGTTGGCAGAAGTTGGCAGCAGCAGCAGCAGGAGCCCAAACATTACTTTATAGAGACACTGGAGTTGTCTTCAGGAGCCCAAAAATTGGATGAATCACACCCTGGAGTTGGCAGGAGTTGACAGCAGCAGCAGCAGGAGCCCAAATATTACTTTAAAGAGACACTGGGGTTGGCTTCAGGAGCCCAAAAATTGGATGAATCACACCCTGGAGTTGGCAGAAGTTGGCAGCAGCAGCAGCAGGAGCCCAAACATTACTTTAAAGAGACACTGGGGTTGGCTTCAGGAGCCCAAAAATTGGATGATTCACACCCTGGAGTTGGCAGCAGCAGGAGCCCAAATATACACTGGAGTTGGCTTCAGGAGCCCAAAAATTGGATGAATCACACCCTGGAGTTGGCAGCAGCAGCTGCAGGAGCCCAAATATACACTGGAGTTGGCTTCAGGAGCCCAAAAATTGGATGAATCACACCCTGGAGTTGGCAGAAGTTGGCAGCAGCAGCAGCAGGAGCCCAAACATTACTTTAAAGAGACACTGGGGTTGGCTTCAGGAGCCCAAAAATTGGATGAATCACACCCTGGAGTTGGCAGGAGTTGACAGCAGCAGCAGCAGGAGCCCAAATATTACTTTAAGGAGACCCTGGGGTTGGCTTCAGGAGCCTAAAAATTGGATGAATCACACCCTGGAGTTGGCAGCAGCAGCAGCAGGAGCACAAACATTGGTGAAAGAGACACTGGAGTTGTCTTCAGGAGCCCAAAAATTGGATGAATCACACCCTGGAGTTGCAAGCAGCAGCAGGAGCCCAAATATTACTTTAAAGAGACACTGGAATTGGCTTCAGGATCCCAAAAATTGGATGAATCACACCCTGGAGTTGGCAGAAGTTGGCAGCAGCAGCAGCAGCAGGAGCCCAAACATTACTTTAAAGAGACACTGGGGTTGGCTTCAGGAGCCCAAAAATTGGATTAATCACACCCTGGAGTTGGCAGGAGTTGACAGCAGCAGCAGCAGGGGCCCAAGTATTACTTTAAAGAGACACTGGGGTTGGCTTCAGGAGCCCAAAAATTGGATGAATCACACCCTGGAGTTGGCAGCAGCAGCAGCAGGAGCCCAAATATACACTGGAATTGGCTTCAGGAGCCCAAAAATTGGATGAATCACACCCTGGAGTTGGCAGAAGTTGGCAGCAGCAGCAGCAGGAGCCCAAACATTACTTTAAAGAGACACTGGGGTTGGCTTCAGGAGCCCAAAAAATGGATGAATCACACCCTGGAGTTGGCAGCAACAGCAGCAGGAGCCCAAATATACACTGGAGTTGGCTTCAGGAGCCCAAAAATTGGATGAATCACACCCTGGAGTTGGCAGAAGTTGGCAGCAGCAGCAGCAGGAGCCCAAGTATTACTTTAAAGAGACACTGGGGTTGGCTTCAGGAGCCCAAAAATTGGATGAATCACACCCTGGAGTTGGCAGAAGTTGGCAGCAGCAGCAGCAGCAGGAGCCCAAACATTACTTTAAAGAGACACTGGGGTTGGCTTCAGGAGCCCAAAAATTGGATGATTCACCCCCTGGAGTTGGCAGCAGCAGCAGCAGGAGCCCAAATATACACTGGAGTTGGCTTCAGGAGCCCAAAAATTGGATGAATCACACCCTGGAGTTGGCAAAAGTTGGCAGCAGCAGCAGCAGGAGCCCAAACATTACTTTAAAGAGACACTGGGGTTGGCTTCAGGAGCCCAAAAATTGAATGAATCACACCCTGGAGTTGGCAGCAGCAGCAGCAGGAGCCCAAATATACACTGGAGTTGGCTTCAGGAGCCCAAAAATTGGATGAATCACACCCTGGAGTTGGCAGAAGTTGGCAGCAGCAGCAGCAGGAGCCCAAACATTACTTTAAAGAGACACTGGGGTTGGCTTCAGGAGCCCAAAAATTGGATGAATCACACCCTGGAGTTGGCAGGAGTTGACAGCAGCAGGAGCCCAAATATTACTTTAAAGATACACTGGGGTTGGCTTCAGGAGCCCAAAAATTGAATTAGTCACACCCTGGAGTTGGCAGGAGTTGACAGCAGCAGCAGCAGGAGCCCAAATATTACTTTAAAGAGACCCTGGGGTTGGCTTCAGGAGCCCAAAAATTGGATGAATCACACCCTGGAGTTGGCAGCAGCAGCAGCAGGAGCCCAAATATACACTGGAGTTGGCTTCAGGAGCCCAAAAATTGGATGAATCACACCCTGGAGTTGGCAGAAGTTGGTAGCAGCAGCAGCAGCAGGAGCCCAAACATTACTTTAAAGAGACACTGGGGTTGGCTTCAGGAGCCTAAAAATTGGATGAATCACACCCTGGAGTTGGCAGCAGCAGCAGCAGGAGCCCAAACAATGGCTGAAAGAGACCCTGGGGTTGGCTTCAGGAGCCCAAAAATTGGATGAATCACACCCTGGAGTTGCAAGCAGCAGCAGGAGCCCAAATATTACTTTAAAGAGACACTGGAGTTGGCTTCAGGAGCCCAAAAATTGGATGAATCACACCCTGGAGTTGGCAGAAGTTGGCAGCAGCAGCAGGAGCCCAAACATTACTTTAAAGAGACACTGGGGTTTGCTTCAGGAGCCCAAAAATTGAATGAATCACACCCTGGAGTTGGCAGCAGCAGCAGCAGGAGCCCAAATATACACTGGAGTTGGCTTCAGGAGCCCAAAAATTGGATGAATCACACCCTGGAGTTGGCAGAAGTTGGCAGCAGCAGCAGCAGCAGGAGCCCAAACATTACTTTAAAGAGACACTGGGGTTGGCTTCAGGAGCCCAAAAATTGGATGAATCACACCCTGGAGTTGGCAGGAGTTGGCAGCAGCAGCAGCAGGAGCCCAAACATTACTTTAAAGAGACACTGGGGTTGGCTTCAGGAGCCCAAAAATTGAATGAATCACACCCTGGAGTTGGCAGCAGCAGCAGCAGGAGTCCAAACATTACTTTAAAGAGACACTGGGGTTGGCTTCAGGAGGCCAAAAATTGGATGAATCACACCCTGGAGTTGGCAGCAGCAGCAGCAGGAGCCCAAATATACACTGGAGTTGGCTTCAGGAGCCCAAAAATTGGATGAATCACACCCTGGAGTTGGCAGCAGCAGCAGCAGGAGCCCAAATATACACTGGAGTTGGCTTCAGGAGCCCAAAAATTGGATGAATCACACCCTGGAGTTGGCAGAAGTTGGCAGCAGCAGCAGCAGGAGCCCAAACATTACTTCAAAGAGACCCTGGGGTTGGCTTCAGGAGCCCAAAAATTGGATGAATCACACCCTGGAGTTGGCAGAAGTTGGCAGCAGCACCAGCAGGAGCCCAAAAATTGTCCTAAAGACATAAATATGTTTTGCACCATTTGGAAAGTGTAAAACGTGGCACCATGCTGAATCTAGTCGCATGCATCAGGCATTGGGGGGTGGAAATCCTGGCTGATCCATCCCTGATTCATTTTGACAAAGGTGAGTCTCTCCACATTTTTAGTTGACAGACAAGTTCTCCTCGCCGTAACTATGGCCCCCGCCGCACAAAACACCCGCTCAGATGGCACGCTACTTGCCGGGCAGGACAGCTTTTCCAGGGCAAACTCTGCTAGTTGCGGCCACAAATCAAGTTTGGCTGCCCAGAAGTCCAGCGGATCCTCAAGGTGTGTTGGCATGGTCATGTCAAAGTATGACATGACAGGCTGGTTGAGGTCCTGCTCCAGGTCTTCCTGCTGCTCATGAGTAGCCTCACTATGCGGGTGTAGAAAGCTACTCATTAGCGACTGAAGACTGAGGCTGCTGCTGCTGATGGAGCTGCTGCTGCTGCTCCTGCCAACCCCCCTAGCGGCCATGGCAGTGGAAGGTGAGCGCAGAGGTCCCCTCGAGTCAGACCTGCGAGAGTATGGACCATGGCGCAGATAGGCATCGGCCAACTGCCTACGTAGAATGTCTTTGTAGTAGTTGAGTTTGTCCTCCCTCTCGGTGGGTTTAAAAAATGCCCCCATTTTGTGCCGGAAGCAAGGGTCCAATAAGGTGGACAGCCAGAAGTCATCCCGCCGACAGATGGAAACAATTCTGGGGTCACTACGCAAGCACGTGAGCATGCTTTCTGCCATTTGCGCAAGTGACTCGGATGGACTACCTGTCTCCATCTCCACTGCATACTGCCACGGTGTGCCCGGGTCCTCTGTCTCGCCTTCCTCAAAAACCTCTAGCTCCTCTGGCTGCTCCTGCTCCTCCTCTCCTGTCCGCTGACTAGATAAACCAGCCATTTCGCCAAGCCTAAACTGTGTTTCGCTGGGCAACTCCTCCTCCTCCTCTTCCTCCTCCTCCTCCAGTTCAGCTCCAACGGGGTTCATGTGGCCGTAAGATGTAAACGCCATGTCTCCAGTGCCCTGACCAGCCATGGTTTCCAACATGTGCTGTAGTACATGAAGCAGTGGAATCACGTCGTTCATCCCGTAATCCTGCCGACTGACAAATAAAGTGGCTTCCTCAAAGGGCCTGAGCAAATGGCAGGTATCACGTATGAGCTGCCACTGGTTGACATTGAAGTTACACAGGGGAGTCCCCCTATCTGCTTGGATCATCAGGAAATCCGTGATGGCTTTTCTCTGTTCATATAATCGATCCAACATGTGAAGGGTGGAATTCCAACGGGTGGAAACATCGCAAATCAGACTATGTTGGGGGATACCATTCTGACGCTGTAGCTCAAGAAGGGTGTGTTTGGCGGTGTAGGAGTGGCTGAAGTGCATGCAAAGTTTCCTTGAAGTTGTTAGGATGTCTTGCAGATGGGGGGAACACTTCAGAAACCGCTTGACAACCAGATTGAAGACGTGAGCCATGCAGGGGGCATGGGTCAGGCTTCCTTGGCGCAGCGCAGACAAAATGTTCTTCTCATTGTCGGTAACCATGATTCCCATTTTAAGTTTTCTTGGAGTAAGCCATGTTTGGATTTCCTGATGAATACATTTAAGCAGTTCCTCCCCTGTGTGACTCCGTTCGCCAAGACAAACCATGTGAAGCACTGCGTGACACCTCCGTGCCCTGCACACATGGTAGACTGGAGGGGCACTGAGACTTGAGCCTACAGTGGAGGGTGAGGAGATGGCGGAGGATGAGGAGGCCGAGTCGCACGGTGTCACAGGCCCAACGGGCAGGGAGCGCGGAGGCCGAAGCAGCGTGACCTGTCCAAGTTGCTGCTGCTGCTGCAAAGGGACCACATTCACCCAGTGGGCCGTAAACGACATGTACTGTCCCTGACCGTAGTTACAGCTCCAGATGTCGGCGCTGCCATGCACTTTGCTACACACCGACAGGCTCAAGGACTGGCCCACCTTCTGTTCAACAAAAGTGTGCAGCGCTGGTACTGCCTTCTTGGCAAAGAAATGACGGCTTGGGACTCTCCACCTCGGCTTGGCACAAGCCATCAGTTCTCTGAAAGGCGCAGATTCCACCACCTGAAAAGGGAGCGACTGCAGCACCAGCAACTTGGACAGGAGCACATTCAGCTTCTGCGCCGTAGGATGAGTGGGCGCATACTGCTGTCTCTTGGACATGGCTTCGCTGATGGATTGCTGGCGGGATGCATGACTTGGAGGAGAAGGAGAAGGAGCAGGAGCGACAGAGGATGGGTATGACGCACAGCTGCCTTCGGCTGAGGTGCTGGAGCCTTGGCTGGCAGAAATTGGGAGCGGCGTGCCACTTGGTGAGGAAGCAGACTGGACCACCCCTTGGGAGCCTCAGTTCTCCCAGGTCGCTTTATGGTGACGCATCATATGTTGACGCAGGGCCGTGGTGCCAACATTTGGACCCTGGCCACGCTTCACCTTTTGCCTACATATCTTGCATGTGGCCATGTTACCCTCCTGCGGATGCTTCAGGAAAAACTGCCACACTGCCGAGTAGTTACTTTTCCCACCCCCTGGCCTCACTGATTCACTGCTGCTGTTGCCAACTCCAGGAACCCCTGCTCCACTACCTCCCGATAAGGTAGACTGCCGCACAGCAGGTGCTCTACCCCGGCCCCGGCCGGCTCCAGCCTTTGGAATTGTGCCCCCATGCTGACTGCTACCACCTTGCTGCCTCAGCTGCTGACTCCGGGGCAACCTGCGCCCCTCTTCTCCTGATGATGACGATGAAGCCCCTTCATCACCCGGCTCCCAAGTGCGATCGGCTTCATCGTCATCATCATCATCACTGATGTACGTCACTGATGTTCGTGGATTCGTCAACAGTGTCTGGCGCAGGAGCTGGAACGCTCGCAGCACCCACGACACTGTCCACATCACTATTTGTCTGCCTAGCTAGAGAAGCCACCTCCATTTCTTGGCTGGGCAGTAGCTGCTGACTGTCCTCTATCTGATGGTCCTCCTCACTAAAGAGTGGAGCTGAACCCAAAGCATAGGATACGTCGCTGGGGGAGGGAACGGCGTAGGCCAGAGGCAATGGGAGGACAGGGACTGCTCTCGGGGCATGCCAACTCAGGGTTGTGTCAGAGGAACCTACCGACCCTAGACTGGGGGTCTCAGACGTAAGTTGTGATGATGTTGTTGATGAGCGCGTCAACCAATCTACCACGGCAGATGCGTTACTGGTGGAGACCCGACCGCTAGCAGATACTGGCAGATTAGGTCTCTCAGCGTGACTCCTGCTGCTACTGGCCCCCAGTCTGATGCGAGCTCTGCCTGCGGAATCTTGGCCTCTGCCACTCCTCTTTTCACTTCCAGGCACTTGTCTGCCTGACATAGTCTAACTGGCGTGGTAGTAGGTGATATTTTAAGAACCCCCAGGCAGCGGTGGGTCTATATGAAACAGAATATAATGCACACCAAAAGTGAGCAGTAACACTCAGCCTCCAACCGGCCTGCTTAGTGTAAATAAGAGAGCTGCTTAGTGTAAATAAAGAGGGGTATGGTATGTTACAGAATGGGATGCCCCAACAGAAGTGCACCTGGCAGGCAGCAGTAAGTCTATGCCCAGCAAAAGTGTCTTTATCAGGCCTAATTTCAATTAGAATAAGTGCAAATGGTTATATGGTCTTAAACAGAGGCTGCTGTAGTCACAAAATGGGATGCCCCAAAAACCAGCAGTAAGTACACCTGGCAGGGACAAGTAGTGCTATGCACAGCAAAAGTGTCTTTATCAGGCCTAATTTCAATTAGAATAAGTGCAAATGGTTATATGGTCTTAAACAGAGGCTGCTGTAGTCACAGAATGGGATGCCCCAAAAACCAGCAGTAAGTACACCTGGCAGGGTCCAGTAGTGCTATGCACAGCAAAAGTGTCTTTATCAGGCCTAATTTCAATTAGAATAAGTGCAAATGGTTATATGGTCTTAAACAGAGGCTGCTGTAGTCACAGAATGGGATGCCCTAAAAACCAGCAGTAAGTACACCTGGCAGGGACAAGTAGTGCTATGCACAGCAAAAGTGTCTTTATCAGGCCTAATTTCAATTAGAATAAGTGCAAATGGTTATATGGCCTTAAGCAGAGGCTGCTGTAGTCACAGAATGGGATGCCCTAAAAACCAGCAGTAAGTACACCTGGCAGGGACAAGTAGTGCTATGCACAGCAAAAGTGTCTTTATCAGGCCTAATTTCAATTAGAATAAGTGCAAATGGTTATATGGTCTTAAACAGAGGCTGCTGTAGTCACAGAATGGGATGCCCTAAAAACCAGCAGTAAGTACACCTGGCAGGGACAAGTAGTGCTATGCACGGCAAAAGTGTCTTTATCAGGCCTAATTTCAATTAGAATTAGTGCAAATGGTTATATGGTCTTAAACAGAGGATGCTGTAGTCACAGAATGGGATGCCCTAAAAACCAGCAGTAAGTTCACCTGGCAGGGACAAGTAGTGCTATGCACAGCAAAAGTGTCTTTATCAGGCCTAATTTCAATTAGAATAAGTGCAAATGGTTATATTGTCTTAAACAGAGGCTGCTGTAGTCACAGAATGGGATGCCCTAAAAACCAGCAGTAAGTACACCTGGCAGGGACAAGTAGTGCTATGCACAGCAAAAGTGTCTTTATCAGGCCTAATTTCAATTAGAATAAGTGCAAATGGTTATATGGTCTTAAACAGAGGCTGCTGTAGTCACAGAATGGGATGCCCTAAAAACCAGCAGTAAGTACACCTGGCAGGGTCCAGTAGTGCTATGCACAGCAAAAGTGTCTTTATCAGGCCTAATTTCAATTAGAATAAGTGCAAATGGTTATATGGTCTTAAACAGAGGCTGCTGTAGTCACAGAATGGGATGCCCTAAAAACCAGCAGTAAGTACACCTGGCAGGGACAAGTAGTGCTATGCACAACAAAAGTGTCTTTATCAGGCCTAATTTCAAATAGAATATGTGCAAATGGTTATATGGTCTTAAACAGAGGCTGCTGTAGTCACAGAATGGGATGCCCTAAAAACCAGCAGTAAGTACACCTGGCAGGGTCCAGTAGTGCTATGCACAGCAAAAGTGTCTTTATCAGGCCTAATTTACAATTAGAATAAGTGCAAATGGTTATATGGTCTTAAACAGAGGCTGCTGTAGTCACAGAATGGGATGCCCTAAAAACCAGCAGTAAGTACACCTGGCAGGGACAAGTAGTGCTATGCACAGCAAAAGTGTCTTTATCAGGCCTAATTTCAATTAGAATAAGTGCAAATGGTTATATGGTCTTAAACAGAGGATGCTGTAGTCACAGAATGGGATGCCCTAAAAACCAGCAGTAAGTACACCTGGCAGGGACAAGTAGTGCTATGCACAGCAAAAGTGTCTTTATCAGGCCTAATTTCAATTAGAATAAGTGCAAATGGTTATATGGTCTTAAACAGAGGCTGCTGTAGTCACAGAATGGGATGCCCTAAAAACCAGCAGTAAGTACACCTGGCAGGGACAAGTAGTGCTATGCACAGCAAAAGTGTCTTTATCAGGCCTAATTTCAATTAGAATAAGTGCAAATGGTTATATGGTCTTAAACAGAGGCTGCTGTAGTCACAGAATGGGATGCCCTAAAACCAGCAGTAAGTACACCTGGCAGGGACAAGTAGTGCTATGCACAGCAAAAGTGTCTTTATCAGGCCTAATTTACAATTAGAATAAGTGCAAATGGTTATATGGTCTTAAACAGAGGCTGCTGTAGTCACAGAATGGGATGCCCTAAAAACCAGCAGTAAGTACACCTGGCAGGGACAAGTAGTGCTATGCACAGCAAAGGTGTCTTTATCAGGCCTAATTTCAATTAGAATAAGTGCAAATGGTTATATGGTCTTAAACAGAGGATGCTGTAGTCACAGAATGGGATGCCCTAAAAACCAGCAGTAAGTACACCTGGCAGGGACAAGTAGTGCTATGCACAGCAAAAGTGTCTTTATCATCCCTAATTTCAATTAGAATAAGTGCAAATGGTTATATGGTCTTAAACAGAGGCTGCTGTAGTCACAGAATGGGATGCCCTAAAAACCAGCAGTAAGTACACCTGGCAGGGACAAGTAGTGCTATGCACAGCAAAAGTGTCTTTATCAGGCCTAATTTCAATTAGAATAAGTGCAAATGGTTATATGGTCTTAAACAGAGGCTGCTGTAGTCACAGAATGGGATGCCCTAAAAACCAGCAGTAAGTACACCTGGCAGGGACAATTAGTGCTATGCACAGCAAAAGTGTCTTTATCAGGCCTAATTTCAATTAGAATAAGTGCAAATGGTTATATGGTCTTAAACAGAGGCTGCTGTAGTCACAGAATGGGATGCCCTAAAAACCAGCAGTAAGTACACCTGGCAGGGTCCAGTAGTGCTATGCACAGCAAAAGTGTCTTTATCAGGCCTAATTTCAATTAGAATAAGTGCAAATGGTTATATGGTCTTAAACAGAGGCTGCTGTAGTCACAGAATGGGATGCCCTAAAAACCAGCAGTAAGTACACCTGGCAGGGACAAGTGGTGCTATGCACAGCAAAAGTGTCCTTATCAGGCCTAATTTCAATTAGAATAAGTGCAAATGGTTATATGGTCTTAAACAGAGGCTGCTGTAGTCACAGAATGGGATGCCCTAAAAACCAGCAGTAAGTACACCTGGCAGGGTCCAGTAGTGCTATGCACAGCAAAAGTGTCTTTATCAGGCCTAATTTACAATTAGAATAAGTGCAAATGGTTATATGGTCTTAAACAGAGGCTGCTGTAGTCACAGAATGGGATGCCCTAAAAACCAGCAGTAAGTACACCTGGCAGGGACAAGTAGTGCTATGCACAGCAAAAGTGTCTTTATCAGGCCTAATTTCAATTAGAATAAGTGCAAATGGTTATATGGTCTTAAACAGAGGCTGCTGTAGTCACAGAATGGGATGCCCTAAAAACCAGCAGTAAGTACACCTGGCAGGGACAAGTAGTGCTATGCACAGCAAAAGTGTCTTTATCAGGCCTAATTTCAATTAGAATAAGTGCAAATGGTTATATGGTCTTAAACAGAGGCTGCTGTAGTCACAGAATGGGATGCCCTAAAAACCAGCAGTAAGTACACCTGGCAGGGACAAGTAGTGCTATGCACAGCAAAAGTGTCTTTATCAGGCCTAATTTCAATTAGAATAAGTGCAAATGGTTATATGGTCTTAAACAGAGGATGCTGTAGTCACAGAATGGGATGCCCTAAAAACCAGCAGTAAGTACACCTGGCAGGGACAAGTAGTGCTATGCACAGCAAAAGTGTCTTTATCATGCCTAATTTCAATTAGAATAAGTGCAAATGGTTATATGGTCTTAAACAGAGGCTGCTGTAGTCACAGAATGGGATGCCCTAAAAACCAGCAGTAAGTACACCTGGCAGGGACAAGTAGTGCTATGCACAGCAAAAGTGTCTTTATCAGGCCTAATTTCAATTAGAATAAGTGCAAATGGTTATATGGTCTTAAACAGAGGCTGGTGTAGTCACAGAATGGGATGCCCTAAAAACCAGCAGTAAGTACACCTGGCAGGGACAATTAGTGCTATGCACAGCAAAAGTGTCTTTATCAGGCCTAATTTCAATTAGAATAAGTGCAAATGGTTATATGGTCTTAAACAGAGGCTGCTGTAGTCACAGAATGGGATGCCCTAAAAACCAGCAGTAAGTACACCTGGCAGGGTCCAGTAGTGCTATGCACAGCAAAAGTGTCTTTATCAGGCCTAATTTCAATTAGAATAAGTGCAAATGGTTATATGGTCTTAAACAGAGGCTGGTGTAGTCACAGAATGGGATGCCCTAAAAACCAGCAGTAAGTACACCTGGCAGGGACAAGTAGTGCTATGCACAGCAAAAGTGTCTTTATCAGGCCTAATTTCAATTAGAATAAGTGCAAATGGTTATATGTTCTTAAACAGAGGCTGCTGTAGTCACAAAATGGGATTCCCTAAAAACCAGCAGTAAGTACACCTGGCAGGGTCCAGTAGTGCTATGCACAGCAAAAGTGTCTTTATCAGGCCTAATTTCAGTTAGAATAAGTGCAAATGGTTATATGGTCTTAAACAGAGGCTGGTGTAGTCACAGAATGGGATGCCCAAAAAACCAGCAGTAAGTACACCTGGCAGGGACAAGTAGTGCTATGCACAGCAAAAGTGTCTTTATCAGGCCTAATTTCAATTAGAATAAGTGCAAATGGTTATATGGTATTAAACAGAGGCTGCTGTAGTCACAGAATGGGATGCCCTAAAAACCAGCAGTAAGTACACCTGGCAGGGTCCAGTAGTGCTATGCACAGCAAAAGTGTCTTTATCAGGCCTAATTTCAATTAGAATAAGTGCAAATGGTTATATGGTCTTAAACAGAGGCTGCTGTAGTCACAGAATGGGATGCCCTAAAAACCAGCAGTAAGTACACCTGGCAGGGAAAGTAGTGCTATGCACAGCAAAAGTGTCTTTATCAGGCCTAATTTCAATTAGAATAAGTGCAAATGGTCATATGGTCTTAAACAGAGGCTGCTGTAGTCACAAAATGGGATGCCCTAAAAACCAGCAGTAAGTACACCTGGCAGGGTCCAGTAGTGCTATGCACAGCAAAAGTGTCTTTATCAGGCCTAATTTCAATTAGAATAAGTGCAAATGGTTATATGGTCTTAAACAGAGGCTGGTGTAGTCACAGAATGGGATGCCCTAAAAACCAGCAGTAAGTACACCTGGCAGGGACAAGTAGTGCTATGCACAGCAAAAGTGTCTTTATCAGGCCTAATTTCAATTAGAATAAGTGGAAATGGTTATATGGTCTTAAACAGAGGCTGCTGTAGTCACAGAACGGGATGACCTAAAAACCACCAGTAAGTACACCTGGCAGGGTCCAGTAGTGCTATGCACAGCAAAAGTGTCTTTATCAGGCCTAATTTCAATTAGAATAAGTGCAAATGGTTATATGGTCTTAAACAGAGGCTGCTGTAGTCACAGAATGGGATGCCCTAAAAACCAGCAGTAAGTACACCTGGCAGGGACAAGTAGTGCTATGCACAGCAAACGTGTCTTTATCAGGCCTAATTTCAATTAGAATAAGTGCAAATGGTTATATGGTCTTAAACAGAGGCTGCTGTAGTCACAGAATGGGATGCCCTAAAAACCAGCAGTAAGTACACCTGGCAGGGACAAGTAGTGCTATGCACAGCAAAAGTGTCTTTATCAGGCCTAATTTCAATTAGAATAAGTGCAAATGGTTATATGGTCTTAAACAGAGGCTGCTGTAGTCACAGAATGGGATGCCCTAAAAACCAGCAGTAAGTACACCTGGCAGGGACAAGTAGTGCTATGCACAGCAAAAGTGTCTTTATCAGGCCTAATTTCAATTAGAATAAGTGCAAATGGTTATATGGTCTTAAACAGAGGCTGCTGTAGTCACAGAATGGGATGCCCTAAAAACCAGCAGTAAGTACACCTGGCAGGGACAAGTAGTGCTATGCACAGCTAAAGTGTCTTTATCAGGCCTAATTTCAATTAGAATAAGTGCAAATGGTTATATGGTCTTAAACAGAGGCTGCTGTAGTCACAGAATGGGATGCCCTAAAAACCAGCAGTAAGTACACCTGGCAGGGTCCAGTAGTGCTATGCACAGCAAAAGTGTCTTTATCAGGCCTAATTTCAATTAGAATAAGTGCAAATGGTTATATGGTCTTAAACAGAGGCTGCTGTAGTCACAGAATGGGATGCCCTAAAAACCAGCAGTAAGTACACCTGGCAGGGACAAGTAGTGCTATGCACAGCAAACGTGTCTTTATCAGGCCTAATTTCAATTAGAATAAGTGCAAATGGTTATATGGTCTTAAACAGAGGCTGATGTAGTCACAGAATGGGATGCCCTAAAAACCAGCAGTAAGTACACCTGGCAGGGACAAGTAGTGCTATGCACAGCAAAAGTGTCTTTATCAGGCCTAATTTCAATTAGAATAAGTGCAAATGGTTATATGGTCTTAAACAGAGGCTGCTGTAGTCACAGAATGGGATGCCCTAAAAACCAGCAGTAAGTACACCTGGCAGGGACAAGTAGTGCTATGCACAGCAAAAGTGTCTTTATCAGGCCTAATTTCAATTAGAATAAGTGCAAATGGTTATATGGTCTTAAACAGAGGCTGCTGTAGTCACAGAATGGGATGCCCTAAAAACCAGCAGTAAGTACATCTGGCAGGAACAAGTAGTGCTATGCACAGCAAAAGTGTCTTTATCAGGCCTAATTTCAATTAGAATAAGTGCAAATGGTTATATGGTCTTAAACAGAGGCTGCTGTAGTCACAGAATGGGATGCCCTAAAAACCAGCAGTAAGTACACCTGGCAGGGACAAGTAGTGCTATGCACAGCAAAAGTGTCTTTATCAGGCCTAATTTCAATTAGAATAAGTGCAAATGGTTATATGGTCTTAAACAGAGGCTGCTGTAGTCACAGAATGGGATGCCCTAAAAACCAGCAGTAAGTACACCTGGCAGGGACAAGTAGTGCTATGCACAGCAAAAGTGTCTTTATCAGGCCTAATTTCAATTAGAATAAGTGCAAATGGTTATATGGTCTTAAACAGAGGCTGCTGTAGTCACAGAATGGGATGCCCTAAAAACCAGCAGTAAGTACACCTGGCAGGGACAAGTAGTGCTATGCACAGCAAAAGTGTCTTTATCAGGCCTAATTTCAATTAGAATAAGTGCAAATGGTTATATGGTCTTAAACAGAGGCTGCTGTAGTCACAGAATGGGATGCCCTAAAAACCAGCAGTAAGTACACCTGGCCGGGTCCAGTAGTTCTATGCACAGCAAAAGTGTCTTTATCAGGCCTAATTTCAATTAGAATAAGTGCAAATGGTTATATGGTCTTAAACAGAGGCTGCTGTAGTCACAGAATGGGATGCCCTAAAAACCAGCAGTAAGTACACCTGGCAGGGACAAGTAGTGCTATGCACAGCAAAAGTGTCTTTATCAGGCCTAATTTCAATTAGAATACGTGCAAATGGTTATATGGTCTTAAACAGAGGCTGCTGTAGTCACAGAATGGGATGCCCTAAAAACCAGCAGTAAGTACACCTGGCAGGGTCCAGTAGTGCTATGCACAGCAAAAGTGTCTTTATCAGGCCTAATTTCAATTAGAATAAGTGCAAATGGTTATATGGTCTTAAACAGAGGCTGCTGTAGTCACAGAATGGGATGCCCTAAAAACCAGCAGTAAGTACACCTGGCAGGGACAAGTAGTGCTATGCACAGCAAAAGTGTCTTTATCAGGCCTAATTTCAATTAGAATAAGTGCAAATGGTTATATGGTCTTAAACAGAGGCTGCTGTAGTCACAGAATGGGATGCCCTAAAAACCAGCAGTAAGTACACCTGGCAGGGTCCAGTAGTGCTATGCACAGCAAAAGTGTCTTTATCAGGCCTAATTTCAATTAGAATAAGTGCAAATGGTTATATGGTCTTAAACAGAGGCTGCTGTAGTCACAGAATGGGATGCCCTAAAAACCAGCAGTAAGTACACCTGGCAGGGACAAGTAGTGCTATGCACAGCAAAAGTGTCTTTATCAGGCCTAATTTCAATTAGAATAAGTGCAAATGGTTATATGGTCTTAAACAGAGGCTGCTGTAGTCACAGAATGGGATGCCCTAAAAACCAGCAGTAAGTACACCTGGCAGGGTCCAGTAGTGCTATGCACAGCAAAAGTGTCTTTATCAGGCCTAATTTCAATTAGAATACGTGCAAATGGTTATATGGTCTTAAATAGAGGCTGGTGTAGTCACAGAATGGGATGCCTCACAGCAGACTTAAGATCAGTTCAGTATATATGCACAGTTAGTTAGTATAAGCAGCCTGAAAACGCTAACAAAGCCTGTCAGCCAGCCAGTAACAAACACTCAGGCTGGATGAAAAAAAAAAAAATCTCCCTGTGACTGCCTCCGATTTTTCCTAACTTTCCCTGTTTTTCGCTGACTTTCTGTCTGTCTCCTGCCTGTCTCCTGCCTGTCTCCAGCCTGTCCCTGTCTGTCCCTGCCTGTCTAACTGCCTCTCTCCCTCACTACAACGTTCTGTCTCTCACGAATGCAATAGAGAAATGAGGAAGGAAAAGCAAGATGGCCGACTTAAATAGCGCTGTGACGTCACCGGGCTTGCTGGCTGCTGATAGGCTGCATGTGACTGCCCCAGCTTGCACTGGCGCGGGATAGATGTCCAGACATGTCCCGTCCGCAATCTTAGAATGCCTGTAAATGTAAATGAATGGATGTTAAAGGAAAACTTCACGCGATCGAATCGCGGGGAAATTCGGATTCGATCGGAATCGAATTTTTCATGAAATTCGGATCGAATCCGGGTTTTACGGACAGCTGAAGGGGACAAAATATAAGGTTTGTTTTTTTAACTTGCCTAGACAGACCATTTACATGTAAAAGTCCATATTTTACAGCATTTGTGCAAAACATCATATTTTTACTTATATTCCTATCATGAACAAGCATATTGAAACCTATTTTGTTCTTGCTGACCCCCACTGAAGTTCTTGCTTTGCCCACTGACAAACTTTTGATATCGGTGTGTATGGAAGAAACATTACATTGCATGTGGAACATTGCCTGCCTGCTGAAGATCATAGAGAAGAGGGCTTGCTGCAGATCACTCTCTCTCTAGCTACTGATAATACACTTCCTGCCCCTGCAAGTTGGGGTTTGCAGCCCCTAGCTGAATGTATCAAAGACTATGTCTACAGGACAGACTTCCTGTATGCTAGGAGAACTGAGAACACTGCTTGCTGTCTGGAGCTGTGCTGCTGCAACTTACATATACAGCCTCACAGGGGAGCCTGAAACACTTCCCAGACTACTACACTGTTCACCTGCATGTCCTGCTGATGGTGCCACATGGGGGATCTTCTGTAGCTGCTCCTGAACTTCTTCATTGCCTTTTGACGTGTGTGTCCAGCTGATGTGTACCTTGTGGAGAGCTTTGACAGCTGCTGCATATCGACTTCTGCGTGTCAAGCTACTAAAACATGGGCCAAACCAAATTGACAAGGTCATAAGAAAGGGGCACAACTCCACAAATACCATAAAATAATATGTTATCAAGTGTTACACATAAAAACACACATGCAACACAAAGACACTGTTAAAATCAATTCATCCACTATTCCTGTGATGCTAAAATACTTAGCAATCCATATTATAGAAGACCACAAGGTATCAAAAAGTACAAATAGAAATCAGTATTAGATAGCTCCACAAATAGCCCAAGAGTAAATCATTTCTTCGTGTCAAGATCAGGGGCCCCTGCAGCTTGCTTCCTGGAGGTATTTAGCTATAGACTATATAAATATACCCGGTCATATGTGCAAAGGCTAACTAAAGCCCCAGCCGGGCCTTTCATTGTGTTATACTGTGTATGCATAGATGAATGGTGCTTCCCTTTTTCAAAGTGATGCTAAGTGAGCACAAATACGATAAATAAGGTGGAGGAACAATGATGGGCCTCCTGACCAACCGAACACCCTATTGCTACACCCCTGTTTGTTATCACAATAAAATGCTGATCAAAAATGTGAATTTTTCTATAGAGTTAAATGTTTTGACTTTTTAACTTAATTGAATATAATTATTGATTCTTGTAAATCAAAAACAATAGGAATTTGCTGGAGTAAGGGGATCATATGCATTGATTCATTGTCATATTTACACACATTTACCAACTAGGAGAAAAACTTGTGCAGATACAAAGCCCCTTCCATACTCCGAAAAATTGCACTGAAATTGCAGCATAAACTCCTTTTATCCTCATCAGCACATCAGTGTTAAGAGCGCCATTGGAAGCATCGACTCCAGCAGGCAATGCATATTTTATGTGCATACATAAATTGAATCACAGTGAGATGATGGGGGGTCTGCTTTTAACTGACGGACTACATGTGCAAAGTTTATGCTGACTAGATTCAGACAGTGAAGAATATTTGTATCACAGTTCATTTTATAAAACATAATTTTTTTGTGAGTATTTTAAACTTTTTTTAACTGGTTACTGGCATTACATAGAGAATAGAAGGAGATTTACAGGGTGTGAGGGACAGATAAGCCGAATCTGCTCCCTGTTTATACAGTATCTCAGCTGCCATTCCTGAAGAAAAAGGCTGATAAACATATGGGTAACCTATACCTAGGATGTCCTAGCTTCATTCTCTCAGCATCCCCATCTGTAGTAAATCCCCACAGAACACTGCAGGGCAAAACTATCTAGCTCACCAGGAGACTCCATAGTACCTGAAATGGGAGCTGATATATTATCAAAGAGTAATGAAACAACTTTCACATCTGTTCACATAACCCCAGGGCAGACTGTCTGGCTAATTGCATTTTAGGGAAGTCTTCAAAAACAGCCTAAAATGTAGTTACACGTTTATAATAAAATACATATTTCCTTTGAACCTCTGCTTTAGCCTCAATCTTAAAAATTGGAATTAAGGCATTTTTTATGTACCATATACTGTTGGGAAATTATAGCAGTATTACATGCACAACCACTGGCATAGAAGCCGGTGGTGTGGGTAATGGGTTCTTCAGGCTTTGAGGTGCCTTGTGCGACACTTGGATCTGGTTGCAACCAAACTCACCCACTCTGCAGAAGCACCCACATATAGGAGGTCATGCTAATTATTTGGTGAAGCCAGTGTGACTTCCGTTTTCCATTTTTCGATGTGGATTGCAACCTGCATCCTGATCATTTAAACACACAAAAAAGTGCAAAAGAAAATGTTCTACTTTTTTCTTCAAAAATCACCTGTACCTGTGATGGGGCATTTGCACGGGTAAGGTATATAATTTCTCCCATGAGATAAAGATGTTTTTTTTTTCATGTTTGAAAAACCCTATGGACTATGCAGAAAAATGTGGCAAATTCTTTAGCATGGCCCATTGGGTGCTGTTATTTCCAAACTTAAAAAAAAATCCTTAACTCATTGGATATATGACCTCACCGGTAAAAATGCTCCATTGCGGGAGCAGGGAAAATGTAAAACAAAACTATTTTTTTCACTTGTTTGTTAACCCTAAAAAGCTCACAGGATGCAGATTGCAATCCACCAGCAATACAAACCGGTCACACTGGCTTCATTAAATAATTAGCATGACCCTCACAGAGACCTAGATTAATCTCTTACTAGGTGTTCCAATACTTTATTTAAGGAACAGCATCAAAGGCAAAACCCTGTATACCTCTTTCACTTCTTTCAGCAGTACCAATTAGCTTGCTCCGTCCAGCATTACTCACCATCACATGTGTATCTTAGTGATGACACCTGGACCTTTAAGGGATGTCAGCACACGGCTGACCTGATGCCTGTCCCCTCAGTGTAGGGTAGAAACCATAGCAGGGCTCCAAAATGTGCCCTTTTTTCTATTCTACAGCTACTCCGTCCCTTGGAGCTTTCAGCATGAACAAGCACAGCAAGCCACAACTGTCTCTGACTATAGCATAGCCTTCTCAACACATTAATTTACACAATAAGTCTGCTCCATGCTACACCCTTCCCAGTTCAGCCACTATCCAGGAAATTAAAGAAAAAAAACTCAGTTTCACCTAGAATACACATTGTATGCCAGCTGGCCATATCCCATCTGCTTGCTCATCTGTCCTCCCATCAAGAAGCTGATCAGTGCCAGATTGCATGGAGACCTGTCCACTAAAAGCCGCTTAAGGCTGTAGGTGAGTTTATTTTTCTATGTAGTTCCGTAAGTTTATTTTTCTATGTATTTCCATAAGGCATGACTCTGATGGGCATGGTATCAGGTCTAGCCTTGCAATTCTTTATATGAATACTGAGTAGGCCTGAGGAGATTAACAGAATAAAATTACATACAAGTGGACGTGGTCAAACCTCAAGTTCAAACACGGCCTTGCCTAAAAATGAAGGCCTGCTTTCACCAAAAATGCTAATTGCTTGTTAGATCCTGCCCTTCCGGGCACAGGCCATTACATATCCAGCCTGGATCCTGTAGTGATATGCTGTAATTATTCTTTGAGACCATAGCATATACAGCCTGGGTCCTGTAGTGATATGCTGCAATTATTCTTTGAGACCATAGCATATACAGCCTGGATCCTGTCATGATATGCTGT
This sequence comes from Gastrophryne carolinensis, assembly GCA_027917425.1. Taxonomy (NCBI): domain Eukaryota; kingdom Metazoa; phylum Chordata; class Amphibia; order Anura; family Microhylidae; genus Gastrophryne; species Gastrophryne carolinensis. The sequence goes on from CM051238.1 coordinate 259,368,528, forward strand.
AATTATTCTTTGAGACCTTAGCATATACAGCCTGGATCCTGTCATGATATGCTGCAATTATTCTTTGAGACCATAGCATATACAGCCTGGGTCCTGTAGTGATATGCTGTAATTATTCTTTGAGACCATAGCATATACAGCCTGGATCCTGTCATGATATGCTGCAATTATTCCTTGAGACCATGGCACATACAGCCTGGGTCCTGTAGTGATATGCTGTAATTATTCTTTGAGACCATAGCATATACAGCCTGGATCATGTCATGATATGCTGCAATTATTCTTTGAGACCATAGCATATACAGCCTGGGTCCTGTAGTGATATGCTGTAATTATACTTTGAGACCATAGCATATACAGCCTGGATCCTGTCATGATATGCTGCAATTATTCTTTGAGACCATAGCATATACAGCCTGGATCCTGTCATGATATGCTGCAATTATTCTTTGAGACCATAGCATATACAGCCTGAATCCTGTAGTGATATGCTGTAATTATTCTTTGAGACCATAGCATATACAGCCTGGATCCTGTCATGATATGCTGCAATTATTCTTTGAGACCATAGCATATACAGCCTGGATCCTGTCATGATATGCTGTAATTATTCTTTGAGACCATAGCATATACAGCCTGGGTCCTGTAGTGATATGCTGCAATTATTCTTTGAGACCATAGCATATACAGCCTGGATCCTGTCATGATATGCTGTAATTATTTTTTGAGACCATAGCATATACAGCCTGGACCCTGTCATGATATGCTGCAATTATTCTTTGAGACCATAGCATATACAGCCTGGATCCTGTAGTGATATGCTGTAATTATTCTTTGAGACCATAGCATATACAGCCTGGGTCCTGTAGTGATATGCTGTAATTATTCTTTGAGACCATAGCATATACAGCCTGGGTCCTATAGTGATAGGCTGTAATTATTCTTTGGTCTGACTGAAAGGCCATGCATTTTGGCTATGGGGACACTAACATTTTTTGCAAGCTACGTACATTTTTTGAAACATAAATTAGGCTGTAATCATGTAAGTCTAATGCTTAGGGAGATGAAACAAATCTCTTTCAAAGTGCCGATCCTAGATGCGCGGGACATCTCCCATATGAAGTAAATGCGCAGTAAACAAATTCAAGAATGCTGATGATAAACATTAAGAATCCACAGAGGATAAATTCTCTGTTTAAAGGTTGAGATCTAGCACATTCTGTTATTTAATAATCAAAGGCAATATGCTTGTAACTCTGTGGTGTTATGTAATTATGCTTTTAATTTACTTTTTATATGTGTAACAAAGATACATCTGATAATATTTAAAGAGAACTAGTCCCATTTTAAATGAGAAAACTATCATAATGGTGGTAAGGAAATAATGAAAATGAATGGCAGCTCAGTACAGTACACAAGGGAAGGCTGCATAGTACTGTTACTGTACGAGAAAAGGCTACATAGTCATTAGTCAGTCTCAAGATAAAAGTCTGTAAAAAAAAAAAGACTTTTGCTGCACACTTCTTAAGACAAATTACCCAGAAGATGCTTTCTTATCATCAACGACTCAGTAGCAACAATTAAAAAATAACAGGATTCTAAATGTGCATAACCCTGCTTACTGAATCAGCTGAATCAACCCAATGCAATGAAGTACTGCATAGGGACCCGGACACAGCACAAATTGCACCTTTATAACATGGCCTGTGTCAGGGTCTGGGCAGGTGAGAACTTTTTTATTTTAATTGCCCAAACAAAACTTGAGGGGGGAGATTTGGCTGTGAGGGTGTTTTTGTTTTGCTTTATTTATCTTAGGCGTATTGAGAGATAGCATCTTCATCAAGTTTTGGCTAAATCTTAGGAGTTCATCTGACAAAATGGCCAATAGGCATTGGGTGAACCATTCAATATACATACAGTTCTGTTCATCCTGTTGACAGCAGCAGCCTGTTGTATCAGTACACTGCCCTTTGCTAAGGTCATCATGTTGGCCATTTTTGTGCTAACACAGCACCCAATTGAGTTAACTTGTCAATTATATGGCCATGCATATAGCAGGTTAATAATTGGCTTGATGCCCTGGTGATGTTTCTGTTTGTGGGGGCAGAAGTTTGTGGCTGGTATGGAGTCAACCCACACACAATATATGTAATCTTTGGCGGCAGTAGAAGGAAATGGGCAGGACTCCAATTCTTCAAAACTCCCCCTAGTGACTAGAAGTAGTAAACATGTCTGTGTGCAATGCCTATTGCTAGCTAATGTGGAAGAAAATGTTTGTGTGGGTTCCTAAAAGTTATAATATCAGTTAAAGCATAATTTAATTAAAAAGCCCAAACCCTTAACAGATTATTCCCCACTTACTAGTAGGTTTTTGTCACTTACTTATCATTCCTTCTCCCACTAGGCTGCAACTATGTTCAGGACTCCAGGATACGGGCGCTGCCATCTTGCCTCAGATTCATCACATACTGAGGAGAGAAGGGGGGGTTGTAGGGGGTGGAGTTATAGCTGTGCTTAGCTCAGACATAGCAAAGCTGGGGTCAGGAAAAGACAGCAATCCCAGAATGCAGAGCAGCACAGTCAGAAGATACTTCCTGTCTGCAGGCAGCCTGAGACTTCATGTGCATTCATCTTGGATGCTTAAAAGCTCAAAATGCAGTAGATCCAGGTAGGATGATTTTTAATGTGAACAATCTGTATGTAAAGGGTGGGGAGAAACATATAAAATATGATCTAATTTAGGGTGAAGGTCCAGTTTAAAGTAAACAGTAGTATGCCAGCTAACTAAAATAACACAAGGCCTAATGAGTGCTGACAGGCAATGGAGAGACCTGCTTAGGTACTCAGTGTGCAGTTAGAATGTTTTGTTCTCGACTAGAATATAAATGATTCTGACATTATGTTTGGATTCATCACTGAACCCTCCAGAGGTTACTGACAGCTAGATTCCTTCGATACAGTCTGTGCAGTAGTAATATGAAAAGCCTGTCTCAAATCTCCTGGGGTTATATTAAACATCTATGTGGAAGATAATCATATATATAACCTCAATATGTGTTAAACACATTGATTTTAGTGTTGCTTTTGGATCTAGTATATGTTTTAGTATGATGCTTCATGTTGGTTCAATTTCGATGTTTCTATGTTTCTATGTTTAATGTGGCATACTGCACCCTGCCCACAAAACAGCTTAGGAAGTAGAAAATAGAGCACAAAATGTCAAAAACTTAACAAACTCCTTAGGTTTCTGTCTCAAATACTTTGTTGCAAGAAATCACAACATGACATGCCATTCTTCTATTTCTATTGCATCTAAAGCCTCTGTTATATTGCTCTACAACGTGCTTTCTTTAATTATTGAGTATTATGAAAATGTTAAAATTAGCATTGTGGTTACTCAACAATAAAAAATTATTCATATTCAGGCATACATATGCATGTGCTGTCTTGTATCCGAAAATGATTCCAAATAACTCTGAACATGATTACACTTTATTCAAGGAATCAGATGTGCATTCAAACTTTTAATTTGCTTGTTTTAAAAGAAAACCATCTTTTTGAATGTACTTTGCATTATAAAGTAACAATTAATATTGCATGTATCTTGGTTAGGCAAATGTATCAATGAGATGCAAGGTAAAATGACTGAATATATGATCTTACACAGGTAATAATTGCCTGCTCGGGAATGGGATGCTTCCTGTCATATTTTACAAGGATAAGGATCGTGTTAATCTAATTCCAGTAGAAACTTTTTTTATTAAAAAAAAAACTTTATATTTTAATAAGATTGTGGAGAGGGGAAAGTAAACATAGGAAAATGATTAGGGTAGTTAGAGAGTAGTAGTCAGCATAGTCTGAAATAGTGGTAATGTTGATGGTCCGGCACCAACATTTTGGCACTGAGCACATTTTAGGACTGTAAAATGAGGCTAGCAAGGTGATGCGGATTCGCACTTTTCGGGTTGGATTCGCTCATCACTAATTATAGCCCAAACAAAGGAATTTTCTGAGAACCTAAGAAGAAGAGTTGTTGACGCTCATCAGCCTGGAAAAGATGACAAAACCTTCCCTAAAATAATTGGACTCCCACCAATCTAAAGTCCAATAGATTGTGTAAAGAATTAGCAAATTTAAAAAACCATTATCACCCTGGAGTGATCAACCAACAAATATCATGCCAAGAGCATGACATATAATAGCAAGGTGCTTTACTCTTTCTGCATCCCCCCCCCAGTGATGTGTTATGGTCTTGTTCTAGCGCATCTATGGTCTTTCCTCTAGCGCATAATGATGGTGTCTTCCCCAGCTGCTCCAACTCAGCATTAAGAGCGCTTCTCAGATGCTTACATTATACAATACATTGGATGTCTGCCTGCTGCCGAAGTGCAGCATACAATCTAATGCTTAGCCCCTGATCCAATACATTTTTCTTAAAGCGGACCTTCACCCTGAATAAGAGCATATCTTATATATTCCCCACACCCTGTACCTACAGATTGCCCACATTAAAAATCATCCTACCTGCATCTACTGCATGTTAACATCCAAGATCCAAGATGGTGGCTCATGTAGCATCAGGCTGCCCACAAACAGGAAGTGTCTTCTGACTGTGTCGCTCTGCATTCTGGGATTGCTGTCATTTCCCTGACCCCAGCTCTGCTCTGTCTGTGCAAAGCACAGCTATAACCCCACCCCCTGTACTTTATCCTGCTCTTCTCTCCTAAGTATGTGTGATGTTTCTGAGTCAAGATGGAGGCGCCCGTATCCTAGAGTCCTGAACAGAGTTGCAGCCTGGTGGGGGAAAGAATAATAAATAAGTGACTAAAAAACGTAAAAAAATTTAATTTTAGATGCTGGGGAAATAGTTTTTTTAATGGTTTGGGCTTTTCGTTAAATCATGCTGAAGGTCCAGTTTAAATAGGAACTGTATTCATGATTTTTTTTTAGAATAAGGCATGAGGTAAATTAAGGTGATTTAGATGACTCACTTACGCCTAAAACTTTCACTGGAAAAATATGACATTTTAAATGTAATTGGAAAGTAATCTCAAGTGTCATTGTCGCTTGATGCTGGATCCCTTTATCTGGCCAGAAGTGAAAGTTTTAGATGTTAATAATCCACAATATAAGCATGTATCAGCACTTAGCATGCTCTTTCTTCGCTGAATCACACAATGACAATACCTGGGCCCTTATTCATCAAGTGAGCGTCAGCTAGTGTGTCAATAGCGCCAGGTCTCGCCAGCTATCGGCGGCTACCGACTCCAGAACGCCAGGCTGTGAACACAATCACGCATTTATCACGCTAAATGAGGCTAGCGCCGGCGAAAGCATCAGCTAGCGCTGGATTCATCATGTAGCGGACTGCAACGAACAGCGTCGCTGCTGATCCCATCACAGCGCCAGGTCAGACCTTTCGCTACCTGGCGCTCTCCCATACATTTCAATGGCAGACACTGCAATGTTTTTTTTTAGTGGTTTTTGTGTTCTTGTCTTTTGCCAAAAATTAAACACATGTTGTTTAGGATATGTTTGATGAATCTGTCTTGTTTTTAGTGATTTTTTGGTGAAAGATGTAATTTTTCTACTGGAATGTTGTGAGTGAAATCTAAAATGCATCTCCTCCCACAAAACACATTAGCCTCAAATTAGCTTGCTTTCAGAACACCCATGGCTTGTAAAGCTACTTTTTAGTCAGTCATGGTTGGTGCTCACGTTCGCTCATTGAAATTGTCAGCGCCCAAGCTATTCTGCAGCCCTGTCCTTGTTGAATCTGTGGTGGTCAGTGTTTGTGCAGTCGCTGTTGTGATTCGCTATGTGGCGGCGCTAGCGTTGCTGTGCTGCGCTGTGCTGCGCTGTGCTGCGCTGTGCTGTTCATACATGTGCCTTTCTGCATTTTCCCTGAATTCACTTGCAGCGACCCCAGTCGTTCTTAATGAATACACTATAGTTCATAGCGCGCATATGTCCGCATTCGGCAGGATTATTCAGGCGTACAAGCTCATAACAACCCGTTATGCATTCTCCTGTGTTCCACATTATCATGTTGCTGTATAGTTATATTGTGTTCTTATTTTATTTGGCAATCCCATTTTAATTTTTAATCAACCATATGCATTACAGGATATTGAACACCCAGCTAAATCAAGCTAATAATTAATTGCGCCTTGGGCAATAGCTTGTTGTAATGCGTAAATCTCCTATTACCGCCACTTTGCTTGCACGTAGCGGATATTAGCTGCTTCCTAGTGCGCGGAGCGTGTTTTTTTTTCGCTTTCGTCATATCCACTTCCGGTTTTCTCCTTTGCGTTTCCCAGCTAAATCTTGCTAATAATTGATTGCGTCTTGGCCAATAGCTTGTTGTAATGCGTAAATCTACTATTACCGCCACTTAGCTTGCACGTAGCGGATATTAGCTTCTTCCTAGTGCGCGGAGCGTTTTTTTTTTTTGTTCGCTTTCGTCATATCCACTTCCGGTTTCCTCCTTTGCATTTCCACCATGCTGCCCAGGAGACAGATTCTGCGCCTCCCCAGCTCCTCCTCTGACTCTGGCCCCCCCACCCCTCCCCCACATCCCCCACCTACCTCACCTCCCCCACCTAACCCCCCGCCACCCCCTCCCCCCCCCTGGGCCAGCCAAAAAAAAAAGAAAAAGGGTGGATAGCCGCGTAAACGGCCAGGTGGTTAAAGTGAGTATGTTTTCCTTGGATTATATGTTTAATCTGTTCTCAGTATAAATGTTTAGTCCATTGGTCTGATGTCTTGTATTGATAACATTTTTTTTTGTCATTTCTCATAGGATTTCTGCATCCACCAGTATGACTATGCCCGTGGGGGCAAGAAGCGCATTGCCCTGGAGGTGAAGGCCACAGTGTCCCGGCGCTTCAACACCAGGCTCAGTGTGCGATCAATAATGCAGAAGTGGTCGGACTTTAAGCGCCGGGACCCTGAAGGCGTGTACCGGCTATATGATACGTACGCTTCAGGTAAGTGGAAGTTGATGCTATGTTTATCCTTTTGTGTAAATAATATTCTAAGCTGTGTACATTTTGGGTTGTAATTGTAATTTTTTGGATTCACCCCCTCAACACAAATAAGCGTCCTCCCCTGGGGAAACGTGGGAAGGGATTCCTCCTCCGCACGAGACAGGCGGACTCGGGGGAGTCATCGGGGGAGGGTCCCTCTCAAGTTTCCTATTTAGAGGACCCAGGGGAGGAAGGGGATGACGCCCCAGAGGAGTGTGCTGCTGGGGGGCTGTCAGGATCTAGCCTCAGCTCCTCACACTCTGAATCTGAGGAGTCACTCCAGCCATGGGGCCACTCTCAAGTGGGGAGTCCAAGTGGGGTGGAAGCTGTGGACTCTCCCACACTCCCTGAAGGAGCAGGGAGTGAGAGGGAGGAGGGTGGCCCTTTGGGTGGGGGATCTTCGGATCAGAGTGTGAGGAGCCGAGGCTCCACGCCTCCTCCTCAGAGCCCTCCCTGGGCTTCAAGTGGCAGCTTATCCCCTGGTGAGTGCAGATTTAGTCAGTGTTAGTCTGTGACAGGTTCCATATGGCCAACTGGCAACCACCCCATGTTTCAATTTGTTGCCGATACACCAGCACCTGAATTTCCAACGCCGCAATGCACTCATTAGTTCCATCACGCGGCTGTTGGCGACTGTAGTCCTCCAGCATCCGGAGCCCTAGCTCGTAAAAATCGGCACTGGTCGGTGCCACACCTCCTCTTGTTGTGTGTTCAGGCTAAAAAACCAAAAGAAAAGATTGTAGTGAAGCTGAAACAATGCAGGTATGCCCCTCCCAATCATTTACCCAAAGTGTAACAATCCAACTTACCCTTGATTGAGGCTCTGTAGCTTGGCCACATGGCACTTGGGAAGAGGTCCCAGCTTGGGGTTCAGGTCTGGCCTCCTGCCAAAACACAAAAAAAATAACATGTTACATGTTGGTTCCTGGACTACCCACAAACATGTCAATGTGGTTATTGTTCCCCAAAATCAGCCATGTTACCTCAGTGCCGTCCGCCCGAAGTAGTTCCGGGGTCTGGCTGCCAGAAAGGGGCAAATCCACATCTGAGAGATGGGGCAAGCTGGCATATGCTAAACAGGAAAGTCATGTTAGTAGGTCAGTGGACCAAACTCAAATGTAATATGGATAGACTATCGAGGCCATACCTCGACAAAGTGGCAGATTACACACTAGCCAAAAGGGATCTTGGAAACTCAGATTGCTAACATGTATGTAAGAGGAAGATGAGCCAATAATTGGGCCAAACAATAACAGACACATTGCTCAAATTACACATACCCGCCATCTCCCACATGTCCGGAGCTGGGCCCTCACTCGAGCTTTGCCCTTGAAAATACATGTTTAAACACAAGTTGGACTACTAAATTCCCAAAAAAGGTTTGCAAAAATCCTTACTAGATAATCAAGCAAAACCAACGTACCCTCATCTCTAGCAGCCTCAACGTGAAGGGCCCTTTCCGGACAGCCACTTCCGATATTCCGGCCAACTAAAATACACAATGAATGTCTCTAAATATTCCTAACACTACTCGGGTGAATGTTTGTCTTTTAATAGACCCAAAAAATGCATTGCAATCACTCTAAACAGTTTACTAATGAGCCTGGGGATGGCAAATCCACTAAAAAAAGCCATCTTTAAGTTGACCTAGCAAACATGTAGATTATTAGACTAACCAAATAGAACCAGTGTAACATAAACAGCATAAAGGATACATTGTTTTGGGCAATAGACACCAACAGGGTCCTGTTGACCTGCAACATCGGAAGTGGTGTCCAAAGATGAAGCAGTCACTTGGCCTACCAAGAAAAAAGAGGAATGAAAGACATGCACTTGTGTTAAAGCGGCTAAAGCAAGGTTGACACATGCACTTACCGGCATCCAAAGAGTAGCTTGGCTCCTGAGGAGATGCTGGTGCCAATGGCGGTGCAGCTAGGCAAAAGCAAAGAAAAAATTTAGCCATTGGTAATGTGCGGCAAAAAAAAAAAAAACATGAATTAAGGTGTGTGTGAGCAGCTAAATCACTAATATTCCCTAATCAAGGCCAGTGTGGCTTCCACATGTATATGCAGATATATGTCCACACATCTCTGGCTTCCCACATAGCTACACATGTTAGGGCCTTGTTAGTTAGTTGCTGAGAGGGTTAAAGCTCCTCCCCAATGGCATCCCACAATTTGCTCCTTTCTTGCTTGCCTATAGACTGGCTTTGGGAGCCAAAGATTAGCTCCCATTTGGCCAGGGTAAGGCGCACAAGAGTATTGTTATCCGCCAAATTAAATTCTGGCTCCCTCTTGGCAAATGGGCGGCTGGCCTTGGGTGCAGGCTCACCTTGGGCCTGGGCCCTTTTCCTTAAGGGAGGTCTGCGCACAGCACCCAACACACTCCTACTTGGGCCAGCTGTGGCCGGCAGATGTCCAGAATTTGGCTCCATCCTGTAGCTGCACACACACACCACTATACAACACACAATCACGCATACAGACTACAGAATGGCATCACCCTCTTTTTGGGTTTTGCAGGTTTTATGTGCTCTAACAACCAATCACAAACAGGTCCACTTAATTGCTTCACACATACTGGCCAGGTGTTTGTAGCCACAGCTCCACTGCACTGAGTGAACCATGTGTGGTAGGCAATTAACTAATTACAGAGCTCATTAACCAAACAATACACAACCAAAGACAACAATGTACTCATGTATATTAAACACTTGTGACAAGTGGCTCTACAAACGGCTATTTAAATTAAGAGCAGCTTACCTTTCATTGGTCCACCACAGAATTTTCAGTCATGTCCGTTAATGCACGCAAGTATCGGCTCACGTACGCTAGTAGCGCTACTAGCGTACGCATGCGCAATCCGTTTCACGCACACCTGGGTCAGCTAATTGCAGACAGGAAATAGCAGAGCAATGCAAAAGGTGGCAAAGCGGACCTGTCCTTTTTCAAAGTTAAGTATAAATGGCTGGATTGGCCAACCATCTGGTATTGTTACACTGTGGCAAAGGCTGTGGTGTGGTGGTATGGTGCTTTGGTCCCTTAGCTCATTTTAGTGTCTGGCTGGGTTTGGTCCTCACTCTCTGTGGCTTGTTGGGTGATTTCTGACATCAGTGCTGTTTCTTTAGGAGATTGATTTTGTTGGCATATGCAAATATTGTGGAGCATACAGCAAGTGAGGCTTGATTTTGGGGCCTTTTGTGGGCTGTGCAGCAACTTCCCTCTTGGTTGTGCCTAACTTAGAAAGCACAATTTCAGCAGTCTGTTGGTTCAGACCACTATACTTTTGGTTTTGTGGTGAGCTGCATTGTAGTGAGTGTGTGAGGAGTGTGCTTGCTTGTGTGTGTGGTGTGTTTGTGGTTTTTGTTTTTGTTTTGCTTCTTTTGTATATCTGTTGAGTGTGAGATGGATAAGAGGGTGATGTATGGGTTATGGGTGCAGGGATGTGTGAGAATGCTGGAAGAGCAGGAGGCCAGGGAGGAGGGTGCTGTGAGGCTTAGGGCACCCCGATCCTTTGGCATCCGCCTTTCAGTGTGGGATTTAAGTGACGAGCAGATCAGGAGCCGCTTCCGTCTGAATCGTGCAGCACTACAGTCCCAATATGATCAGATTAAGAACAAAATCGAGCCATCCACCAAACGCACCAGATCCATTCCAGTCATAGTACGCCTATGTGCCACTCTTAATATTGTGGCACGAGGGAACTTCCAGGCAACCTCTGCCCTCAGCGGGATCAGCCAGGCTACAATGAGCCGCATATTTTTCCAGGTAGTACTGGCTATTTGTGACCTGATCCCTATTTACATCAAGTTTCCTGAGGATGAGGATGAGGTTGCCCAAATAAAACATGCTTTCTATCGCATGGGAGGGATCCCGAATGTGCTAGGGTGCGTAGATGGTACACATATCCCTTTCCGCCCTCCCCGTGCACAGGAGCTGCATTATCGGAACCGAAAGCAGTTCCACTCCATCAATGTCATGGTTGTCTGTGACCATGACATGAAGCTGCGGGCCGTGAGATCTGGTTTCCCCGCCTCATGCCACGACTCTTACGAGCTGCAGCGGTCAGTCCTGTGCCGGAAGTTTGAGAACAACGAAATGCCAGCTGGCTGGCTACTGGGTAAATAACTAACCATGTCAAAGTATTTTGCATAAAATATGTGGCCTAGTAAGCTACATTTTTAAAAATGCCAAAAAAAAAATGTACTAGTACTAATTGCTGTCTCTCTCATTGTGTTTTTTCCACAGCGGACAAGGGATACGGGCAGAGAACGTGGGTGATGACTCCGGTCAGAAACCCACAGACCTCTGCCCAAGAACGCTACAATGCAGCACATCGCAAAATCAGAAGCATTGTGGAACGAACCATTGGACTGCTGAAAGCGCGCTTTCTGTGTTTGTGAGATGTTGTACAGTCCACAAAAGGTCTCCAAGATTATCCTCGCATGCTGTGTGCTCCACAATTTTTGTATATGCCACAGAATCCAACCCCCTGAAGAAACAGCACTGGTGCCCGAAATCCCCAACTTGCCCGCAGAAACGAGTGAGGACACCCAGACTGGCTTTGAGCTAAGGGAAAGCATGATCACTTCGTTTTTTGTGGTAAGCTAACTACCCTTCACTCTGATCCAAGTACTGCACTACAGGGGAACTATTTGTTGCCTACAATCATAATTTGTCACAAACTACTATAAGGGGTGTGTAAGATGACCCAAACGACTATAAGGTGTGTGTAAGATGACCAAAACCACTATAAGGGGTGTGTAAGATGACCAAAACCACTATGGGGGGGGGGAGTTGACCCAAACCACTATAAGGGTGTGTAAGATGACCAAAACCCCTATAAGGGGTCTGTAAGATGACCAAAACCACTATAAGGGGTGTGTAAGATGACCCAAACCACTATAAGGGGTGTGTAAGATGACCCAAACCACTAAAAGGGGGGGGGGAGTTGACCCAAACCACTATAAGGGGTGTGTAAGATGACCAAAACCACTATAAGGGGTGTGTAAGATGACTAAAACCACTATAAGGGGTGTGTAAGATGACCAAAACCACTATAAGGGGGGGTTGACCCAAACCACTATAAGGGGTGTGTAAGATGACCCAAACCACTATAAGGGGTGTGTAAGATGACCAAAACCACTATAAGGGGTGTGTAAGATGACTAAAACCACTATAAGGGGTGTGTAAGATGACCAAAACCACTATAAGGGGGGGGGGGAAAGTTGACCCAAACCACTATAAGGGGTGTGTAAGATGACCCAAACCACTATAAGGGGTGTGTAAGTTGACCCAAACCACTATAATGGGTGTGTAAGATGACCCAAACCACTATAAGGGGTGTGTAAGATGACCAAAACCACTATAGGGGGGGGGGGAGTTGACCAACATAACAATTAGGGGTGTTGTGCAAGTTGGCAAAAACTGTCCCAAACAAAAAAACAAAAAATGTCAATAAATGCGAAAAAGCAAAATTAATTATAAATACTAATTCCAATTTTTCTTCTTTTTTAGGCACCAAGATAAAAACACATGTTGCAAGGTAAACACATGTTGCAATGTGTTTACTACTGAAGGTACTAACATTGATTTCAAGCCAACAGCAAACCAACGCGCAGGCGCTGTGTTGAATAGCGTGTGTCAAAATGACAGCGCCTACAAAGCTGATCTGAAACATCATATTCACCAATGTAGGCATTGTTCACAACAACGCCAGGTAGCGACTGAGGAGGCCTGCTATAGCGAATCGCAGCCGCCCGCGGCGTAGGCTAGCGGCGCTCATAGCGCCATACTTCAGGCGCTCATCTGTCGCTACCTGGCGCTATTAATGAATTGGCCTCCCCGCCTTATTCTGAAATTAAGCATGGATATGGGGGTCAATTCAGAGCCTGCTAGGAAAACTGCCATATACTTTCATTGTCTACTGAGTGTAAATGTTCACCTGGTGTTGAATTAGCTCCAAGGTAAAAAATGAAAGTGAATGACTATTTTTTCTTCTAAAAAGAAGTGTGATTTCTCACCAGGCTCTGAATCAACCCCATAGTCTTTTTTTCAGATGATATTTTAAGGAAATGTTGAAGCAATGCCCTAATATCCTGCTCTGATCACACAGACATACTGTGTTGTGCAATATCTGCATGTATCTAGACAATATACAGAGGTGTAATTATAGGGGGTGTAGTAGAGGTAGCGACTGCATGATGTCAGGGAGCCTCACCTTTGGTTCGCCTCTCCCTTCAGCTTTTTCTTACATCATCATTTACCAAAAATAATAACCATTTGTATTTCCTGTTGCATTGTTTAGATGTCTGATTGTATCCTAAGGGATAAATATGACAGGAAAAGGGGTACTGTATGAGCAATGCTGGAGCCCCTCTTTAATGTTTTCAGTAGGGCCTGGTCACATTTCCTTACTCTTCTGACAAAAGATAATAATAGGATTCATAGCAAAACTGCTAAATACCAGGACCTTCAATCAAGTCACACTAGAATTACTACTTCTACACAGAGTAATGCTTTTATTCATTTGTCCTCTCTGTCCCAGCCTCTGACCCGTCGAGAAAATTCTTATGTGAAGGTCTCCACCTTCCTCTGTCCTTTCACTTCTCTGCCTGGTATTACAGAATGCCAATAACCCGACCCTGAATCTATGGGTTTCGTTAGGAGGTGGGTGGTCTGAATTCAGAGAAATGAAAAAAAAAAACATTTTTGTTAATACACGTGGAGGCTGATTCATTACTTATGCCAGGTATCCGCAGATGAACATCTGTATAGCGGCGCTTAGAGTGACCACTAGTAGACGCTGTAAGCAGGTATCGGGTGCTGTAACAGAGCAATCATATATATTTGCTGTTTAAGAAGGCTCAACGACATACAGATGTGGAATGCATTTGCAGATGCTGCACCCCTAGTATGCATGGGAGTGGCCATCTTGATGACATTCCTACTTACACATGAACATGAGTGGGGGGGTTGCATCCCTGTCATGCTACAAACACACACACACACACACACACACACACACACACACACACACACTGAATCAACAGCCTGTGAGGGAAGATATGTAACTGTATCTTTCTATACCTCTTTGGCTACAGGGGTTGGTTTCACCCTGGTATGTTCCGATGCAAGGTTTTTGCTGGAGCACTGCACTAGCTCTGCAATTGCCAAACACAGATGTAAAAGTGCCCATAGGCTACTTCAGGCAGTGTTTCACAGATGATTGCAATCACAATTGCCCTGCAACCAATGGTAGATGTCCTAGTGTACAAGGAGCAATGTATCTAGGAGATCTCTGCTGTAAGCAGAGCAATGATGAGTCATTGCAGCTGATGGCTTTCTAATTTTGGCTAGAGATAAGGGATGAGTGCACAGATATTAAACGTGGACCAAGAAAAACGGGCTCCAAGGCAGACTCCAAGGCAGGCTCATCCCCTCCCCCGGGAGCATCCCAAACTGGGATGCTCCACTGTGTGGGACCCTCCAGGGCTCGCAGTAAACTGACCCCCCTCCGAAGCCCATTGCACACTTGTGAGTGGTGCCGGCATCACTAGCTTCCCTCCTCAGTTGTGCGCAGCACAGCCAAAGGGAGACGAGTGATGCCGTTACCACTCAGTGTGGATAGGATTCGAGACGGCTGATCTAGCAGCCGTGTGGGTGAGATAAATGGACTCAGCGACCTGGGGAGTGTCACACAGTGGGGCACCCCAAACCGGGGACCCAGGGGCACAGACCAAAACCTGGGATACTGAAAATTATGACTGTGGGACTGGGTTTTCCAGAAAAGGGTGTGTGCAGTTCAATTGCACAGAATTTGCCTGATAAATATAATAGCTTGCATCACTGATTGCAGAGGGGGGGCTTTAGCAGAGCAATTTACTAAGCTTTGATTACTAGACTGGTGGTCCTCTTTACCTGGACACCGTAGTTGGAATAAGTAAGGGCTTGTATTGTAAAAATGGGAATTTTCGAGCAGGTAAAGTAAAAAAAAGTCTGAGCTGTGTATTTGCATGGCTTTCCCACAACTGTATTTAAGTGTGAAACAGGGCTAAGCTTACTGCACTTTTTTTTTAATGCAGATTTGCAATATTAGTCCCCATACAATATTTGCCCCATGACTGGTACCCTTTAAATTACATTATGTGCAGACTTGCACTGAATCAGTAATTTCATTTAATGAAACATGAGTGTGTTTAATCAGTGTAGGAGAATTTAGAATACTTGAATCTAGGTGTACTTTATAACTGGCTGATTTATTTTATAACGCTTTCAAGACAACCACTCAAATCAGTCATACAGACACATAAACACATGTGCAATTATTTCACTTCTATTATGGAAATTACCCCTTTTACTTTTATAATTATTATTGTCCATAAAGAACAAGGCTGATGATGATTATTATATGAGCGTTTAAGTACAGAACCTGTACCAATACATCATTCCCATAATCAATAATAATGTATGTTATTAATGAATTTATTTTGCCTATGACCTGCTTTATTTATGTCACTAAATAGTTTTTGCCATATTTTGCCATATATCTATAAAAAAATCTACCGTACATGCAACCATTTACTTGTGGAAAGACAATATTGGGTTTAGCGTTGCATTTTAACACTGTGTGAAAACTACTGTAAGTCATCATATATTAGCACAGAGGAACCTTTAGGCGAGCAGTGACCCTGAATTGGCAGTTTTGACTCTGCCAGCTGCTGTTTTTTTCAGGTCAGTGATTTAGCTGGTCTTCCTTGAAATGTGCAGTTTCAAAGGGAAGGTCAAAGAAGGATCCCTATAATAGTTTCACGCTCAAAATCTGAAAATTTGTAGGTTCATTAGAAAGATGCCTTGAGCTGAAAATTTTAGTTCATAGTTATGAGGAGCTTTCTTCTAAACAGCAGTAGGAGATAGAGATTATTATTAGCATTATTATTTGAATAAACATTTACATGTTTCTGTTATTCAGTAGTAATAATATCCTGGGTGCCATGGCTAGGGCAGGCCACTGCTCCGGGAACGTGTGTGCATCAATGGTGTGGTTAACTTGTGTAAAGCGCAAAATTGTATGAACAGTATGAGCAAGCATATAAACACATTATTATTATTATTATTATGTAGATATGGTATGTCTTAAAGGAGCCACAGCACTCAAACTAGTTAGCTTGCTGACCAACCTACAATCTGTCTCTAAACTTGGTTAAAAACAGAGTGCTTGGTCACACACATCTGCAGAAGTATGCTTAAGCTGCACCACCAGTGCCAAGATGCCCCTGTGAGGTGCAGTCCTAACTCTAATCTCTGAGAGCCCCATTTGGGACATACAATGCAATAGATAAATTGGGAGCAGGCTTACCTGAGGTTGCCCTAAACCTCAAGAGCAAGCCATGGGGTGGAAGGGTCAAATACCTTGCAATACAGCCTAGACCCCACACCCCATGTGCTTGCACAAATTCAAAAGAAACAAAGGAGGGGTGGCAGCCCCTCAGACCATTTTATAACTAACCTGGGAGGTGCACGTTAGCAGGGCAATTAGGATACAAAAGTCTTAAAGGAGCCACAGCACTCAAACTAGTTAGCTTGCTGACCAACCTACAATCTGTCTCTAAACTTGGCGCTGGTGGTGCAGCTTAAGCATACTTCTGCAGATGTGTGTGACCGAGCCCTCTGTTTTTAACCAAGTTTAGAGGCAGATTGTAGGTTGGTCAGCAAGCTAACTAGTTTGAGTGCTGTGGCTCCTTTAAGACTTTTGTATCCTAATTGCCCTGCTAACGTGCACCTCCCAGGTTAGTTATAAAATGGTCTGAGCGGCTGCCACCCCTCCTTTGTTTCTTTTAGATATGGTATGTTTACAATATGTGTACTTACTTTGTGTTGCCAGAAAACAGCTCCACAACGTGGGTTATTACAAATCAACAGTATTTCAATGTATTGCTTGGAAGGACTTGCTGATATCATCATGTTCTTCTAAGGAGTGGTAAGCGCACTAATTTTCCTTCTGTTGGAGCTACAGCACCGGCAAAACTGGTGGTGAAGAAGTCTGCAGAAACACTTGGGGCCTAATTTTTGATGTGTGCCTCATCCCAGGTTTTTTGGCTGTAGTGCCAGTTCCACATCACCGACATTTTAGCATTCTCCAGGGCTGTGCTGTGGTCGCGCTAGGAGATGATACACAGAACAATACCGCGTTCAACAATTAAGCGTTCATAGTTGCACTAGGCAGTGGCTGGCCTATATCAGTGCCTGTTGCCCCAGCTGCAAATTACCCCTTTTCCTGGTGAGCGCCTCTTAGTGGGACCGGTTCTCTGGCACTCCCCAGCATATTTATCATTTTTTTGGCACTAAAAACTTTGGCTCTGTATTTTACCAGCACTGCTTAGTGTTCCGTGATTACAGTTACAAGAAATCACTGTTGGGCACAAGGGATAAACGTTACATTGCACTTTTGGGGCATTTTACTTGTGGGGTCCAAATTACACATTGTTAAGCCAAATAATTTTTTATACAAATGCAAGTTCATAAAAAATGTTTAGTAAATAAATGCTATAATCCAGTTCAGTCCATTGTGCTCTACAGGAATTTCTGTTCCAGTGCCAGGTTTCATCTGGTGCTGCTAAAACCAGAGTGCCTGGCACAGCATCCTTTTTAGCGTTTCTGTTAAATAAGATTTTAGCCGACTGGCGTTTTATTCTTAAGTTGTTAAAGCAGATGCTGAGCACAAAAAAGTGGCACTGAGTGGTGGTGTGTGGTACAAACGCTTCTTAAATTAGGCTCCCGGTTTCACCAGCATCCCTGAGGGTAGGAGAGGGAGTTTGCTGCATAGGAAGCCCAAGTTGGGTTCCTCAGGATTGGATAAATAATAAGCCAAGCCATGACCAGTGAAAGCAGCATAGATTTGGTCATTAAACAATCTGGGTAACTCACAGGGAAGCAGGTAAAGTGAGGTGAAACAAATTGAAGAGCAAAGGGTCCAGGCGTTAGTGAGATCTTTCACCTTAACCACACAGAGGATTCACATCAGCCATAACCACACAGAGTACCCATTGGATTGTCTTACAGCTAGACACTGAAATCCTTCAGAAGAAATACAGAGGACAGCACATCATATCAACCCCCTGATCAGAGAGTGCTGTGGAAATAGATGTCCTTACTAATACTGCAGATGTGTAAGATACTGTGAGCTATGGACTGGAGTTAATAGAGAGGCTAATGATGTCTGAATAGTATAGTGCCTCTTTTGTGCAAGAATCTAATTAATCAAAATTATGACTCTACTATTTGAAAGCAGAATTTGTCATGGAATTACACTGCTGCTGGGCTCAAGGGTGCTGGTTAACAATCAGCTGAAGTCAACAGACAAAATGAGGTTTGAATAAGTACAATACACTAGTAATATAAATACAACATGCTTCACCAGTAGTGTAGCTAGTGTAGTTAATGTTTGTTCTGTTTATGTTGATGCAATAATATGTGAATATTCATTTTTATAAAGATACACACAAGCTTGAAATACTGAGACAGGTGCTGTCACATTATACAGCCACCCCCCCTCCCCCCGGCTAGCAGTGCAGTTTTTTCTAGACCAGTAATGACTGATCTTAGCCACCTGTGTGGTCTCAGGAAAGGGGAAAAATGCATGATGTTCAAAGGAAGGGAACAGCAGGTCCCACAACCAATCCTACCTGCCATTCTAGAAAAATCCAGACCCTTAATAAATAAATACAGAAACCTTAATAAATGGCTTCAGTACTCTAGAAGCACTGAAGCAAAAAAGCCTTGGATTCCTTAAGCCTGATTCAGAGCCTCTCTCACACGCATTCCTGCCAGAGGGAATGACGTCCATGACCTGTATTTGGGCTAATTTCTGTGTTGGGTGATTCGGGGCCGTGTTTTTTTGGGCCGAATTGCCCTTTTTACTGGAGAATACGGTATGAGTATGCCAAACTGAGTATTCACCATATTGTTGTGGCTCAAGGCGTACGTAAATTTAGAGGAGTAGCCTGCACTTATGTGTCATTCTAAGCCCTGATTTGGTTGTTTTTGGGCCTATAGAATCCAAAGGTTTCCGGTTCAAAATGAATCCTCTTTTTGCTAGTGGTAACCAACTAATGCATCAATGATCGAGCCCCTTGATGAGTTCTGTGAAGAGTACGAGCATGTGTAGCAGCGGGGGCTGTTAACCATGTACCTTCCTGACCGATCAGCAGGTATATTGACCCAACTGAACTGCCTTTACTCAGCTGTGGCCATGGTTGGCCCCCACCACAATAGAGGGGCATGCAATTGAACGTATAACCAAATTGGTTGGTTGCCTCCAATATGTAGCGAGGCTAGGAGCGCTGTCTGTTGGCATGTCCCCAGCCTTTGCTGAGCAGTGCTCTGAATACATTTCTCAATGGCATGGCTGTCCTGCAGGAGAAATTCATCTATTTTCCTTTCCTGGGTGTGATTAAAAAACATCCAAACCAGGTTCATGTTTTTGTAATTTATTGAGAATTAAGTGTTATGGATCATAAGTTGTTGGGTTATGGCACAACTTTGGACACAGGCAAACGTAAAATATGTGCCTGTCCGGCATTCAGAAAGTTTGTGGTCCCCGCACACCCCAAAGTCAAGCATTACCCATTAGGGCGATGTTTCTTGGCTTTCTCTGTTGGCTGCTTGCTGTGCCTCCAGCCTGTCCAGCCTTTGTGCGGCGATCTGGTTGGCCTCCACAATATCTCCAGACCGCACCTCCATCTGTTGGTGGGGAGGGGGTGCTGCTGCTGCTGCTGGCAGGAGGAAGACCTTGATGCTGGGAATAGTGGTGATGCCCAGTGTCCCTGGTGCCAGCAGCTGGTGGAGGTGTGCAGATAATATTGGGGGTCTCATCCAGATTTTCACACTGCCCTTCCTTCAGTTTATTAATTTCAGCCATGAGAGGTACTGTCTGTATGGAGAAAGGTCAACTTAGTGTTTGTTTGGATCAATTTTAAAAATTTCTGGCCCAAAACTTTTCCAGGGGATCACCCTCCTCCTTCACACTGCCCCTTGGCCTTTTCAAATTAAGCACACACATTTACCTCATCACTGCCTGGACTCCGCTCCCTGGGTGGCTGGCTGGTGGTTGGGCCCACAATTGCTGGTGGCTTGTTGGTAGGCGTGCCAGAGCAAGTGGCTCTGGAGGGTGAGGTGCTGGTGGCTGGGGGGTTGCTGCAAAGTCAAGGTAAATGCACTGTTAGTTTACTCTTTATGGTATATGTACCTCTTCAAAATTCAAGGGCTACACATCAACACGGGGGCCCTAAAAATATACTGCTACCACCATGCTAGGTGTTAAATTTTTAGATTGACAAATCACCTTGGTTTGTGCTGGAGGCCAACATGTGTGTCCCAGACAAGCCCTCGAAGTCGGCGGTGCATGTGGGCACCCAGGTTGGGGGGTTTGGTGTTTGGTTGGCCCCCTCCCACCTGTGCCAAGCTACAATTAGCAACCAAGTACTACCACTGAGGAGCATATGCCACCTATTGGTGTCCATGATGCCTGACACCCCCTGGTAGGTGTTGGGTTGGAGCACCCGCTCCTCAGCATGGGTAAATTGCAGTCTTGGGGAGGCCCCCAGGTTTCAACCTAGATTCAAACAAAGGAAAGTTTGGTGCTGAGTTTCCGCCAACCCACCTTGGCACCATCCTTGGATCCTCGACCCGCCCACTCACATTGCGGGAAATCTCCCCCATAACTCCTTCCACAACCCTTTGGGGGTCAGCCGGGAATGAACCAGCCTATGATAATTTTGGGCAACCCCATCCAGCAGAACTTCCACCTCCGCCAACAGTACTTTCCTCCCACTGTCACTTGTTCCACTCTAGCATGTTTTTATGTAATGCTGGGGTGCATTTGTATTACATTTGTATCTGACTGTAGTAGCAGAGTGGAGAGTTAGGCTGCGCTACTTAGCCTAAGTGCATCTGCACTTGCAATCTGCCACTGCTGTGGGATCTGAGTGTGCCATGTTGCTGAGCGCTTTCAGCTAACACTATCGCATACACTAGCTTATAGCATGCTTTGGTTCTTGCACTGTCACAGAAAAATACTTAAAGGGGCAGGGGCGTGCATGTGTTTGTTCTTTGCTGACTTTCATGGAGCAAAGCTACAACTACAGAAAGTGGCAGACCATGTGAGTGGCGAGGGGACGTCACCTTACACCTTCACCCAAATAATGCAAAACTGGTCAGACCTAAAATGGGGAAAATAACCCCAAGTGCAGAGATTCTACAGCCAGAACAGGTAAGTGGATGTAAAACAGAGAAGGTGAGCTATCAGGGTTATGAGTGACATGTTTTACCAAATTGTATTCTCTTTTGTAGCTGGGGAGTTCTGGCTGCGCATCAAGCCCATCCAGAGGTGAGGGGTCTAACCAGTGGGACATAGAAGACGGGTTTGGGGTATAAGGCAGCAGCCCCGAACACTGCAAACGTCCTCTGCCTCTGCTCAAGCCTCACCACCACAAGCCATGGAGCCTGCTGAAGAGGAGGGTGTGTTGAGCTTGCAGTCACCCACAGCTCCTGACCACTGCGGTAGGCCACTTCAACAAAGAAACACAGTCGTGCAATGAAAGTCAAATGACATGGTTGCTAAGTGATGGTGTATTGTGCTTCTATGTCGCTACAGAATCATGAGGGTGAGAAGGCAGGGATGGGGCCACCCGAGATAGAAGCGGCTCAAGACTCAGCTGGTTTCAACCCAGTGAAGCCAAACACTACACAAGCATTGCACAAACACATGCACAAAAACTCAGGCTCAGGCACATGCACACTACATGGAATGCCCTAGATGCCAGAAGGGGAGAGAAGGTAAGTATGTAGAAGGACATGCACACTACATGGCATGCCCTATATGCCAGCAGGGGAGAGAAGGTAAGTATGTAGAAGAACATGCACACTACATGGGATGCCCTAGATGCCAGCAGGGGGGAGAAGGTAAGTATGTAAAAGTACATGCCCCCTTCATGGGTGTAGGCGTACTCTGAAAGGCAACAGAAAGGACATGGCACAGTGGACTCCATAGCAAGTTAAGGACGAAAACAGGTAAAAGCTCGGCTTCCAAGACGAGTTAGGCTGTAAATACCATAAATACTTGGCTAAACTGTAAAGCGTATGCAAAGCAAATAGGGACGCGCATGGATAAAATACCATTTTGTGATTACTCACCTGTAAAATAGATATTATAAGTATGTCTCACACCCTGCTTCGGAATGATTAATAACACATGGGTTATAGTCAGTAGAGGGCGAACTTCTGCAGAGATGAGTAGAAAAAAAGAAGCCCCTCCCCGTCCATAAATACCTGGGACCTCCCACACATTCCCCAGTAATCGTCTCTGCAGACGGCGAGCAAGTCAGAAGATGTCTGGCTGTCTCCTCCTTGCAGGTAAACCAGGTTTACACCCGGCCATTTTATTTCCCTATTTCTGCCCGGACCTTGTTTTTATTAAGTCCCTATGCCTCCCAGCCCTGGCTGTTGGTCCGGGTGAAGGTAGGATACACCTTAGTGGTGTGATAACTTGGAGCCATGCTCCTCCGTGAGACATACTTGGAATACAAACTTTTTCTTGCTCTGAATCATACTAGCATTCTTGAATTCCCTGTTTCCGAGTTCAGTTCTTGAAAAACAATGAACATTCACGGGCGGGCTTTGAATCAGGCCTCTTATCTTACCCAGTTTAGCATCATGTGGGAAATATACATTCCTTCCAAGATTTTACCAGCTGCATGCTCACACTAATTTAATGCATATGATTAACCTCTTCAGTTTATTGGACAATGATTAATCCCTTTAAGGTATTGTACATGATTTAATCCCTTTGCTCATAAAAAGGCTAACACTTGTATATGATTGGTAAAACATACGCATATTTGATTTCCTGATATCATGGTGACTGCGGCAGACTCTATGGCTAAACTCTTTTACATGTATAATTTGTTAAACCTACCAACTGCTTTTGTAGGCTGATTAATTCCAGAGTAAAATAATTCAAACCAATACCGCAGAACAGACTCAGGATATTAAGGCCTCAAATAGGCATAAATAATTTAATTTGATATGGGTATGACATTAAGCATAATTTCAAAACTATAACTATGACCAACGTGGAGGCTGATTTTTTACTAGCGCCACGTATCGCCATGTAAGCATCTGTATAGCAGCATTTAGAGCGACCACTAGTAGACGCTAAGGGTGTTGGGCGCTGTAACCTAGCATATCGGTCGCTGTAGTATCCTGCCCGGAATTGATGAATGTGATGTGTGGTGGGCGCTGTAGAAACGCTCTCCCTGATTCACTGCAGAGCCAATGGAGACCACTAGGTGGTTTCCTAAGGTCAAAGCGCCCAAGGCTACGCTACATCTAACAGGACAACGCTGCAGCAAGCGATAGGTAGCGCCAGCTCAGTGTGTTCGGTGCTCCACACCATATTTAAGAAAAAAACACACACACCCAGCATCAGCGCTCTAAAGCTGGGGGCTCTAGCACTGAGCACCAATCGCTGTGTGATCAAAGTCTCTTTTTGAACACATATACACCAATGACATTGTTTTATAACTGTGACAATGACACTTGCTAGTGCTAGACCTGCATATACAATTCTGCATAAAAATATATATAAAAAAAAAAAAAAAAAAATATATATATATATATATATATATATATATATATATATATATATTTGCTTGCAGGCCAGGAGAGGTCACACAATGATTTGACCAAAAAAAATTAATTTTAATTGCCCAACACACTATTTAAACAAAACCAAAAAAATGTATGGCAGAGCGACACTGAGCGAAAGGTAATAAGTGGCGCTCCTGAACCTAGAGATCCTGCTCTATACACTGAGCTGCCTCTAGTAATTGGACGCTACATGGAGATGTTAGAGGCGCTCACCAGATTTGCTTTCTTAAATGTGGTTTCACATACAGCGCCAAGCATTCACCAGACGCTATGTGCCGCTAAGTAGTACTACCTGGCAATAGTCTTTTTTAAATAGTCCCATATCTATTTTACTCTATTCTCAGTTAGTTTCCCTTAAGATAAAATTGCTGCTTTTGTAAAGCCAGATAAAATAAATAATAGTCAGTGAACAACACGTTTGCAGCATGTTATTTGAAACATCTGTTATTCAGTTATACAGAAAACATAGCTTTATCATATCAGTGTATAATGCACACTTTTTACAACATGCTGAAGAGATCTGAGCCCACTGGCACAGTATGATGTACATTATCTCTGTCATATTTTTGGTCTGTAGGATAGGATTTTATTCAGTGAAGTTATGGTTGAAAACAATATTAAATAGTATGTATTATTTCATGTTGCCTAGCCACTCAAGGAAAACCTTGGTAAGCCACGAGAAGAATCAAATCAGAAAAGCATTGCAAGGCTTCATTTGCTTCCATCAATATTTCTTGTGTTCGTACCCTGCACAGTAAGCAGAAGTGTATAATAAATTTTACATATGTAAAATGTATGCTTTGTTTGTGATATGACGCAGTGTTTCACAAGTCAATAGAATGTGTGACATAAGAAGAATGTGTGGCTGCTACAGAGACAGCATTATTAATTGCACTGAATATTAGACTGGGGAGGGGTGTACCTCAGACTGCAGCATATCTCCCTTCTGTTATGCAATGAATTAAGAAGAAATTATCTATATTTTACTTTGTAAAATCCATAATTTTACTTTGTAAAAGCCAACCTGCTGTCTAACTGTTCCCTGCTGTGTAACACATTGTAACAGCCAGGCTTATGGTTCTTATACACAGTATAGCAGTCATGAACATGCTATTAAAATGTAAACAGCTCACAGCTGACTCACAGCTTTTTTCACAGATTTGTTGCTACAACAACCCCACTCTTTTGAAAAGGGTTTCCAATAGGTTTTAGAGCAGGAACTGAAGCGGGAACTGGCCCCCTTTCATCAAGTGCTAGTACCACTTAAAGCGGACCAAAACCCAACTTGTGAAATATATTTGGCCAAAGCCCCTGCCAATACGCTCTACTTAGGATTTCCACTTTTCAAATAGTCCTGACCTTGGCTGTTCCTCTCTGTAAGATGGCAGGCGATCAGTCATTGCATAACTTTGGCAATTACATCATTCCCACACACAACAGTGGAAATGAATGGAGGAGGCGGGGCTTTACAGCTAAAACAGGCACCATTATCTGGGATTAGAGTGATGCAGGAGCAGTGAAAATTGGCAAAAGGTCTTCTTCACGGGGGGACCAATTCAGGGGATGCAAGTTAAAAATGTAGGTTTTGGTCGCCTTTAAGTATTGAAGTTGGGCCACGGGTGTCTGGCTTTCTAGTCCATTCCTAGGAAAATTTTACTTTTTTAAAGTTTTTCATTTTAAAGATCATTTATCGGCACAATGCAGACCAATACAATTTTCGGAACCTAAACATGTATTTTGATGTATCTAAAGATAGTTATCTATGCTGATGCTGCACCTAGTTTGGAAATAAATGATAAATGTTGCCAAAAAAGTTGCTTTACATTATATATGGTAGCACTTGCCTATCCAATTATGTGGGCTTGAATGTTGATTGGTCTTCCACATCAGAACGGATCTGTTGCCACTTTTTGACATTTGTACTTGTCAATAGCAGAACTAACAGTTAAACTGGACCAACAGCCTTGTGAAATAAAACTCCCCAAGACTCACTTGCCCCATCTGCATGCATTATACTGAATCATTGTCTACGCTTACTAGAAATCCTTAACACAAAATAAAATTTACCTGCACCACCAAAGTTATAATACTAGTGGGGGTGTAAAGTGCCAACCTGGTGTCTCTACATAAGACTGAAGTAAAACACGAAAGCATTTGCGGTCCCAGTTAACGCAAACCAGACATAACCCAAGGTCGGCACCAGTCACCCCACACAATCAGCACTTAATCACATAAGAAGTATCCAAAGGGAATTTTTATTACATTAAAAACATCACATACATACAACATACAAATAAAAACACAATTAGAGCCACATCAGGGGCATCCCAATATTAGTAATACAGCATCAAACCCCATAATCCATCCAAAGATCCAATAGCAGCAAATCTATAGTGACAGTTTGAAATGTGAATAAAACAATCTCTCAAAAAACTGTTCTCTAACAAAGTGCTAATAGTGCCATAATAAAGTGCTTTAGTGCTAAAATGATAACTATCAACAAAGAGAATGACAATGAACAAAGAATAACAACAAGGAATGAATTCACCTAAGTGTCAGATCTGGTATCCCCGCTCCTACCCTTTTATAGAAATAAGAACAAAGGAGCATCCGTCATTCGCACGTGTTCCGATGCACGCGGCGGCCCAGCCAGCAACTGCCCGGCGCACAGGAAACCTAGCAGGTGCATAGGCACTCCCCCCAGCAGATGATGTCACCGGCCCTGGCCCCTGCCTACCCCCTGCCCGGCCTCCCGCACCACGCAGCAACGCTTTTGTGTTGTACTATTGTCTACGCTTACATTTGCTCCTGCACCCACTCCCCTCAACAAGCCTCATAGGAGCTCATTGCTGTGGAAAGTCCAAGACCCCCTCTTGTTCACTCTAACACACCGCCCCCACTTGTCCTCCAGGCCACCTTCATCTTCTGATTAGCAGCCATAAAACCCAGCTAAGTACCTTGTGCAGCCCACTCATTCCACTCACCATCTTACAGTCCTCAAGTAAATATGCCTACCCTCCATCATTTCATGCGTTCTTAGTAATAGATTGATGACCAGTAGAAGTGGAATTACTTTACAGGCAGAACATTAAGCCTCTGTGAGCTGGGGATGCCATCCTCCATGCCTAGTGTGCTGGAATGGTAGTGTGGGGGGTCTTATGTTACATTTTTCAATAAAGTTTTTTACTACAATACAATACTGTACGTATACAATGGGCAATGCCACTATGACCCTGAGCTGGACGAAAATGTGATCTTTTCATCACATTGGATGTAATCCCTATCATCTGATGCATTGCAAACTGTGATCCATAAGGGTTTCTGCTGTTGGAGGAAAAGACTCATGTCTTTTCTATGTCTGGGCCCAGAATTCCAGTCTTGGCTATTCTGCCCTAATGGTGGCCCTGACCCCCATCACTACCTTTCCTTTATTTCCTGGAACTGGGACCAATTCCATGTGGCATCTCCGATTGGAAAGGCTACCTGGCCTAAGTTCTGAGAGAGCTCCTCAGCTTCTTTTAACTTCTAATTAACACTTCTATTTGATCCTGATTATTTTTTAACTTTTCCCTGGAATGAGACCCCCTCCATGTTGTGCCGAATTTGAAAAATTCGAATCGACTGATTCGCCGAATTTTCCAACAAAAATCGTTTCGGCCCGAATATATTCGCGACGAATCGCTATTAAAAACAGAAATAGCTGTTTTTAATAGCGATTCGTCGCGAATAAATTCGGGCCGAAACGATTTTTGTCGGAAAATTCGGCGAATCAGTCGATTCGAATTTTTCAAATGTTCACTCATCTCTAATTATCATCATCACACCTGCTGAAAGCACAACTTTTCCTTCAATATGTGCAACCAAATACATTATATGGTATTTCTGAGCCTCCTAGAGTCTCAACAGGGTTGTAAACCATTCTGCCTTGCTGTAACACGCACAGGATGCGTGCTGGGTTAGTGAAATAATGCTGTCAATAATTATCACATGCAGATCAGAGACATCGCTAATAGAATCGCAGAGCAGCACAATTGCAGAGAGTTGAAGTGGCATCACTATGAGGGGCCCCTATAGTGCCTGAAAAACACACCCTGGAGCTGGCAGCAGCAGGAGCCCAAAAATTAGCTGAATCACACCCTGGAGTTGCAAGCAGCAGCAGCAGCAGCAGCAGCAGCAGCTGCAGGAGCCCAAACATTGCTTTAAAGAGACACTGGAGTTGGCTGCAGAGGCCAAAAATTGGGTGAATCACACCCTGGAGTTGCAAGCAGAAGCAGGAGCACAAACATTGCTTTAAAGACACACTGGAGTTGGCCGCAGGAGCCCAAACGTTGGGTGAATCACACCCTGGAGTTGCAAGCAGCAGCGGCAGGAGCCCAAACATAGCTTGAAAGAGACACTGGAGTTGGCAGCAGGAGCCCAAAAATTGGCTGAATGACACCCTGGAGTTGCAAGCAGCAGCAGGAGCCCAAACATAGCTTGAAAGAGACACTGGAGTTGGCAGCAGGAGCCCAAAAATTGGATGAATCACACCCTGGAGTTGCAAGCAGCAGCAGCAGGAGCCCAAACATTGCGTGAAAGAGACACTGGAGTTGGCTGCAGGAGCCCAAAAATTGGATGAATCACACCCTGAAGTTGCAAGCAGCAGCAGGAGCCCAAACATAGCTTGAAAAAGACACTGGAGTTGGCTGCAGGAGCCCAAAAATTGGATGAATCACACCCTGAAGTTGCAAGCAGCAGCAGGAGCCCAAACATAGCTTGAAAGAGACACTGGAGTTGGCTGCAGGAGCCCAAAAATTGGATGAATCACACTCTGGAGTTGCAAGCAGCAGCAGCAGGAGCCCAAACATAGCTTGAAATAGACACTGAAGTTGGCTGCAGGAGGCCAAAAATTGGATGAATCACACCCTGGAGTTGCAAGCAGCAGCAGGAGCCCAAACATTACTTTAAAGAGACACTGGAGTTGGCTGCAGGAGGCCAAAAATTGGATGAATCACACCCTGGAGTTGCAAGCAGCAGCAGCAGGAGCACAAACATTGCTTGAAAGAGACACTGGAGTTGGCAGCAGGAGCCCAAAAATTAGCTGAATGACACCCTGGAGTTGCAAGCAGCAGCAGTAGGAGCAGGAGCCCAAACATTGCTTGAAAGACGCACTGGAGTTGGCAGCAGGTGCCCAAAAATTGGCCTAAAGACACATTGGAGTAGCAAGCAGCAGCAGCAGGAGCCCAAAATTGCCAGAAAGACACACCCTGGAGCTGGCAGCAGCATGAAGAGAACATATACAGATTTTCAGCACATATATCTTATCCGAAGAATATTAATAAAAAGTAAGAGTAACGTAAAGCATTTTCTCAATAATTACTTGTGGTCTGATGCGGAGGAATGTCTGTAACTGGAGAGCAGCGTCTTAAATCTGTTTTGCACAATCCATATTTCTTTAGTGTTGGTCTGGCCCCATCATCAATCTACTCTAATGCATCAGGCATTGGTGGGTGGAAATCTTGGCTGATCCATGCCCGATTCATTTCCACGCAGGCCAGTCTCTCAAAACAAAAAACATGGAGAGTGACAAATTAGTAACATATTAGCAACATAGTAACATATTAGTAACATAGTAACATATAAGGCCTCATTTCATCAAGCAGAGGTCTCTGCAGAATAGGGGTGAGTGGCAGCAGGAGTCTCAGTGAGAGGCCTGATCTCCCGGGATCAGCTAGCGGTCGTGTCTTGACCAGCAACCCATCTGCCGTCATCCATTGGTTAACACGATCATCCACTGCATCACAAGTGACATCTGACACCCCCAGTCAACTGTTGTATGTTATGCTTTGGGTTCAGCTCCACTATTCAGTGAGGACGATCTGATAATCAGAAAAATCAGCAGCTACTGGCCAGCCAAGAAGTGGAGGAGACACTCGCCGCTTCTTCCACTAGGCGGGCAAGTTGTGATGAGGAGAGTGTTGTGGGAGGAGGTGTTGCAAGCGTTTTGGCTCCTTAAGCAGACACTGATGAGGAACCTGAGGAGGACATCATTGAGTTTTGAGAGCACTTTTAAAGGCTTGGAGTGATGGAGAGTGACAGATTTAGCGGCTAGCATGGTGGCAGAAGGGGAAATTATGGAGGCAAATGTGCTCGGGGTAGACCACTTTCGCTGCAGGCTATCTTCCCAGGAGGTAGTGGAAGAGGGTCCCTGGAGTCGGCGGTGGTGGCGCCGGCAGCAGCAGTGAATTATTGCGGACTGTTGGTAGGTAAAATCAGCTACAAGGCCATGTGGCAGTTTTTCATCAAGCATCCGCAGGAGGTTAACATGACTATATGAAAGATGTGTAGGCAGAAAGTGAAGTGTGGCCAGGGTCCCAATGTTGTACCCACAGCCCTGCGTCAACATTTGCAGCGTCACCATAAAGCGGCCTGGGAGAGTTGGCTCCATAGTGGTGGTCCAGCCTGCTGCATTACCCAGTGGCATGCCGCTATCTGTTCCAGCCAGCCAAGGCTCCACCACCTCCTGTGTGTCATACCCATCCTCTGTCACTCCAGATGCTCCTCCTCCTCTTAATCCGAGTCAGTCATTCCGCCAGCAATCCATTGGCCAAGCCATGTCCAAGAGGCAACAGTATGTGCCCACTCATCCAACGCGCAGAAGCTAAATGTGCTCCTGTATAAGTTGCTGGTGCTGCAGTCCCTCCATTTTGAGTTGTGGACCTTTCAGAGAACTGATGGCTTGTGCCGAGCCGAGGTGGAGAGTCCCATGCTGTCATTTCTTTGCGAAGAAGGCAGTACCAGCCCTGTACAATTATGTTGAACAGAAGGTGGGCCAGTCCTTTATCCTGTCAGTGTGTACCAAAGTGCACAGCAGTGCCTATGTCTGGAGCTGTAACTATGGTCATGGACAATACTTAGAGGCCGATTCATTAATAGCGCCAGGTAGCGACAGATGAGCGCCAGTAGCGTGATTTTCACAGCGCCCGCTAGTATTCGCTGTGCTTGGCCGTTGTTCGCTTGTTGACAGCGACTCAGTCGGTGTGCGGTAATGTTGAATACGGGGTTAGGAGTCGCTGTTTCACAGGTTCCACGCTGTATGGGTGCGCCTGACAGCCAATGGCCAGAGCGAACGGCTCCCAGCATATTCATTAACAAATCACGCTCCAAAAATTCTCGCGCTGTGAAATGCTTGTTTAAACCCCAGAGCGCTGGCGGCGATGGCTTTAAAGTAGTTTTTAACCCCCAAACAACCATATTTTTTGATTAAAAAATTAAACAAGTTTTTCTAAACATTTTGTAATATGAATACATTAATATCAGACCTGTAATATCAATTCTGCACAAATTTTTTTTTTTTTTTTTTTACCTTAAAAAAAATATCTAACATTACCGTAGTGGTCACAGAATTTTTGACAGTTAAAAAAAAAAAAAAAAAAAAAAATCAATTAATTATGAATATTTAAAGATTGCTCCATTGAAATGCATTGGAGAGCGCCAGGGAGCGACAGGTCATACCTGGCGCTGTGATGGGATTAGTAGCGGCGCTGTTCGTTGCAGTCTACATGATGAATCCCGCGCTAGCTGACGCTCTCGCCGGCGCTAGCCTCATTTAGCGTGATAAATGCGTGATTGTGTCCACCGCCTGGCGTTCTGGAGTCGGTAGCCGCCGATAGCTGGCGCTACCTGGCGCTACCTGGCGCTAGTCAGACACTACCTGGCGCTAGCCCTTGTTAAATAAGGGCCATAGCCTTTTAGGCCCACTGGGTGATTGTGGCTCCTGCACAACCACAACAGCAACTTGGACAGGTCCCTCCACTGTGGCCTCCATGCTCCTAGGCCTTTGTGCCTGTGACAGTGCGCTTGCACTTAGCAATGGTGTCACAGAAAAAAGTGGCTAATTGTCAATTACATATTAATACTTAACATTTATCTTATTTGAACATATTTATAATAATAACATATAACATAGCAACAATAACATATAACATAATAACAGTAACATATAAAATGTCTCAAAATGTATTGTTTTTTTGGTTAATTTTGCATTGTTTTTTTTTTTTTGTTTTTTTTTTAATAATTTGTATTTTTTAAAAACATGTATATATTTTTTTTTTCCATTGCCTTTTAATATTTTGTGAATTTTTGTACAAATTTTTTTTTTCATTTTTTATTTTTTTTTTACTTTGTTTTTTCTAAATATTTATTTTTTCTCTTTTTTTTATTTTTTATTTTTCCCAGTGCCCTTCCAGCCTACCATGTGTGCAGGACATGGCGGTTTCACGCTGTTTTTCACATGGTTTGCCTTGAGCCACAGAGTCACACATGGGAGGAACTGCTAAAAATGAGAACTCAATACATGAAATCCTGGCTTACTCCACGAAAACTGCAAATGGGACACATGGTGACTGACACTGGGAAGAACATCTTGTCTGCACTGCGACAAGAAAGCCTGAGCCATGTGTCCAGCCATGGCACACGTGTTCAATCTAGTTGTCAAGCGTTTTCTGAAGTCTTCCCCCCATCTGAAAGACATCCTAACAATGGGAAGGAAACATTGCATGCACTTCAGGCACTCCTACACCGCCAAGCACACCCTTCTTGAGCTTCAGCATCAGAACTGTATCCCCCAAGATAGTCTGATTTGTGATGTTTCCACCCGTTGGAATTCCACCCTCCATATGCAGGATCAACTATAGGAACCGTGAAAAACACTTCGTGTTTTGGCGTATTTTGTATAACAGATAGGCTGCTACGTGCAGGTTTGGGATACCCTGCGGCCTAGTGTTTTGGCAGCAGGACAAAAACCAATTCAAAATGCAATAGTTTGATTAAGCTGAGGATGAACAAACGCATTTAGTATAACAGATAGGGTGCTAAGTGCAGGTTTGGGATGCCCATGTGGGATGGTGTATTTAAAGCAGACAAAAAAATATTAAAACTAAATTAAAACTAATCCAGTTTTTTTAAATGCTTGTGTGTAACAGCATAAATAAGCCACTGCATAAATGGGATGCACAGTGGCAAGGCAGATTTACAGCGCAAAGCACACCAATTTAAAAGTGATCAAAACTAAATTAAAACTAATCCAGTTTTCAGAAATGCTTGTGTGTAACAGATAGGATTAATAAGCCACTGCATAGATGGGATGCACAGTGGCAAGGCAGATTTACACAAAGAACTGAAATTGAAAATTAAACTAATTACCTTAATTTGTCCTTAGCATGTAAACCTTTATTTTCCCACACATCCATATAATTGATATATTTTTTTAGACCTATGTCCTTTGTTATTTATATTTGGATTGTTGAACTTGAATCTTAATTTGTTGTTGGGGTTATTGTTTTAGTTGGTTACCTTTGCTTCGTGTAATTATTTTATATTTGGTTGCAGGAACGCAAGATGTGCCACTCGCACAACATACAAGCAGTGTTTGGTCCGGATATGCGATTCCTCAGTGTTCTTGCAGGCCATCCAGGGTCGTCCCATGATGCTTATATATTGCAGAGCTCTGGCTTATTTAGTCAGTTTGAGTCAGGACAATTTTCTGGTGGATGGCTCCTGGGTAAGTTTGCTCACATTCCATCAATCCATTTTCACTGTATGGCAATGAATATAGTTGATGACTCATGTCTTAACCTATGGCTGTTTTTAGTCCTTGATGACATTTCAAACAATATTGTTGCTTAGAATGTGTATTTTATGTTAGTATTTTTCAATTCTTTCAGGGGATTCAGGATATCCGCTCCTGCCCTTGCTCCTGACGATCGTTCTTCGCCCGCAGAATGCGGGCCAGGAGTTCTATATTTGGGCCCTCTGCAAAACCTGGGCCGTTGTGGAGAAGGCCTTCGGGCATTTGAAGTCCAGATTTAGGTGTTTGGACCATACGGGGGGGGGGGGGGGGGGGGGTGGTGCACTGCTATATGACCCCAACAAGGTTACACCAATAATTTATTTTAAGTTTTTTTAACAGGGACCACACGTGCCAGAGTGGCACAACTGAGTGCCAGGGTCCTTCAGTTGGTGACAAAACACTACAAAAATAAGGGCCCTAGACTAGCCCAAGACCCCTAATAAAAATACCTTATAAAATATTCTTCAGTTGGTGGGCGAGATGCAGGAGCTGCGCGACTCGTTGGGGACCACAGATGAAGAATAATGTTCTGTGGCCTGCCATTGCTATGTATATATTTTACTACGTTTTATATGTTATTTAAACATTTAAAATATGTTAAAAGTTTTATATTTTTTAAAATAAAAAAAATATTAAGCAAAGTTTTAAATTTGTGAAAACAATTTTACTTAAAAAAAAAAAAACCTGAAAAATGCCATTTAAGATTATTAAAAAAAAAATTGTCTCGGTGTCATTTCCTTTTCTAAATACATTCATTAAGGGTTGGTTACCACAAAACGAATGCAAAATACTAAATTTATATATGAAGATTCGCCAGATCGCGAAGTGATTTAGGTAAGCTTTAGGTGTGAGAAATGGAAAAAGAATGAGACCACGAAGTGATTTGGGTCAGTTTTAGGGGTGGGAAATGGAAGAATATACTGAGCGTGATGTGATTTAGCTAAGCAGAAGTGAGTGAACCAAATATGTAGGCGAGTACATTAATGAGTAAAGTTTGTAGTACGCAGGCGTAAGGTCGTAAAGATTTTCGTCTGGACGATAATTTATAGAAAAAGGAATTCAAACGGGAAACGTAAATGATTCATTAGAGGAGACGATTGAAAAAGGGCCAAAATGAAAGCCTACGTTGTAACATGAGTAACATAAACGGAAAACGAAAGCTTGAAAATGACATTCTTGTTTGCATACGAATGGACGGATATTTTACTGAAGGCTTGCGCATGCTTAGAACCACTCGTACACTCATATGCGAGCGGGAACAAAACAAAAAAAATACAGATTGACACAAAAACGAAAGTGTTTTTTTTTCTCTCTGAATCAACCCTATTATGTGCAGTGTCATTTGTCTTGGTCTAAATGCATGTAATAGTTTACTGAAGTAAATATTCTTTGGTGTGAATCATCTTCTAAGCAATTTCCCTGGATTTCAGCAACGTATGATACATTACAGAATTATCAAGGAGATGATTCCCCATGAGTAAATTTTGTTCATAGAAAGTATCCTAGATAACAGATTGCAGAAGCCACAAGAAGCGATAAGGTAGCCTAAAAGCAAACTGTGGAATCAGAACCTAGAGGGGATAGCAATTATATTCAAACACTCTGTTACCTGTAAGGCTAAATAAAGAACATTGTTATTTATCTTACCATTTCTGTATGTTGTCATTTCATAAGGGTTTTTTGTAGCCAATCCATATTTTGCATACTTTCGTCTATCTCTTGAGGTTAAGCACCAGTCCTATGAAAAAAAAGTCTTCTTATCATCATTTTTATTAGTTTTACTTTGTCGGCCATTAGAAAGTCATGCAAATGTTAAACACATGGTGTGTTCACAGACAAGGGACATCAAGTGCTGTTGCCGGATGATATTTAGCTATGATTGTATGAACTCTTTGTGGACATATTCGGACTCCTAAATTTGCAAGTCTCTCTTTTCCACATTTCGATTATCTCTCCCTCTCTCTCTTTTGCACATTCCTTACATCATTTGTTTTCTCTTTCTCTTACATTGTTTCAGTTTCTCCTCCCTTTTCTGTCTCTGTCCTTCTCTCCTTCATCTTCCTCTAATTGCTTTCCCCCTAAATTTCATGCGCAACTGCTGCATGGACCTGGTGTTTGTGTAGAGCACGCTCTGCGTCTGAGAAACAGCAGCGGTGGGGACAGCAGGTGGCCGCTCATTAATCGTGTGTCCTCCTGGTGGCTGCCAGCAGCGTGGGAGCGCCGGTATGAGTTTTTTCTGTTGGTCTAATCTCGGGGAAGGGGGGGCAATGATTTTGCCACATTGTCTATGGGGAATGTGATGGGGGAATGCCACATTGCCTATGGGGAATGGCAGGGGGAATGCCACACTGTCTATGGGGAATGGGATGGGAGAATGCCACACTGCCTATAGGGAATGGGAGGAGGGAATGCTGTTGCCGGATGATATTTAGCTATGATTGTATGAACTCTTTGTGGACATATTCGGACTCCTAAATTTGCAAGTCTCTCTTTTCCACATTTCGATTATCTCTCCCTCTCTCTCTTTTGCACATTCCTTACATCATTTGTTTTCTCTTTCTCTTACATTGTTTCAGTTTCTCCTCCCTTTTCTGTCTCTGTCCTTCTCTCCTTCATCTTCCTCTAATTGCTTTCCCCCTAAATTTCATGCGCAACTGCTGCATGGACCTGGTGTTTGTGTAGAGCACGCTCTGCGTCTGAGAAACAGCAGCGGTGGGGACAGCAGGTGGCCGCTCATTAATCGTGTGTCCTCCCGGTGGCTGCCAGCAGCGTGGGAGCGCCGGTATGAGTTTTTTCTGTTGGTCTAATCTCGGGGAAGGGGGGGCAATGATTTTGCCACATTGTCTATGGGGAATGTGATGGGGGAATGCCACATTGCCTATGGGGAATGGCAGGGGGAATGCCACACTGTCTATGGGGAATGGGAGGGGAGAATGCCACACTGCCTATAGGGAATGGGAGGAGGAAATGCCACACTGCTCATGAAGAATGAGATGGGGTAATTCCCCCCTCAGGCTGGTATGCAAATGTATTCAGACAGTAGAGACGCGTCAGAGCCGTGGGGTGCACGTGCAGTGCCGACAAAGCTGCCAGATGCACCTGCGGTGTTGACAGAGCCACCAACCATGTGCGTGGCTTTGTCAGAGAGACGGGGTATGCACTGCGCTGGTAAAGAAGCAGGGCCCGTGCGCGGCCCCGAGTGCGGGGCCACGTCTTAGCTTGAAGGAGGCGACATGGCTAGGTAAGTATTTGGAGCTAATACATTCTGCAGAGGCAATGGAGGCAGCGTCCACCGGCCCCCTTGTTCCAAGGGCATGAGGGCACATGCTATAGGGAATAAGAGGGGGAACGCCACACTGCCTATGGGGAATGGGATGGGGAAATGTCAGACTGTCTGTAATTGGGGAATTCTGCAGCTTGCCTATTTTTTGTTTCTGGGGGGATACTGTTTTAGCACAACATTTCGGTTTAAAATATTTTTATCCTTCTTATCCTAGGTGTGTCTTATAGGGTGAAAAATACGCTATGTCTTTGCCTCTCTTTTGCCACTTTACTCTTACTCAACCTGTCTTTCTCACTTTTCAGCTCTCTCTCCATTTTTCACTCCTTTTTGTGCTGAGTTCATCTTTCTCTCGCCCTTTCTCCTATGTTCTCCCACCACTCTCTCTTTCCTGTGTTTAATCCCACTTTGGAACCCCTCCAAATATTTTTAACAGGCTCTCTTAGAGCCTGATATATGAAGTGTTCTGTTTTGCTGGTATTTGCTTCTGTTTCTAACTTTTGGGCATTGTTATCTTTCCTAAATGGCACTGCAAGTCAAAATGTCTATTCTTAAATAATCAGCGTGCATTGGTGAACTATGTTTCTACCTGTAGGTCAGCCTGTGTAGCCTGTATTTGTATCAATGGGCCATTATGCTGTTATACAATGAACTGTGCAATGTGCTTTCTTTGTTCTGCAAACCTCTTGTCTCTGTATGCCCTATTTGTTCATTCTGTAGTATAATTAAAGCACTGTTGCACTGCTGTGTGTGTTTAGGTGCATTTTTATTTAATTAGTTACATGTACACATTGGTTTGATATTCAATTTGTAAAAGTGTAGTAGTTGCCACTAACTACGGTATTTTTCGTTCTAAGATGCACCATATAGTGCGTCATATAGCGCGAATGTAAAAAAAATGTAGGTAGCTGCCCCTGAAGCCAGACAGTAGAGGAGCAGCTCGTCACTACTGCCACTGCTATCACCGCACACACAGACAAAATCACACCCTGGAGTTGCAAGCAGCAGCAGCAGCCCAAACATAGCTTGAAAGAGACACTGGAGTTGGCAGCAGGAGCCCAAAAATTGGATGAATCACACCCTGGAGTTGCAAGCAGCAGCAGCCCAAACTTAGCTTGAAAGAGACACTGGAGTTGGCAACAGGAGACCAAAAATTGGATGAATCACACCGTGGAGTTGCAAGCAGCAGCAGCAGCAGCAGGAGCCCAAAATTGGCTGAAAGAGACACTGGAGTTGGCTTCAGGAGACCAAAAATTGGATGAATCACACCCTGGAGTTGCAAGCAGCAGCAGCAGCAGCCCAAACATAGCTTGAAAGAGACACTGGAGTTGGCTTCAGGAGGCCAAAAATTGGATGAATCACACCCTGGAGTTGCAAGCAGCAGCAGGAGCCCAAACATTGGCTGAAAGAGACACTGGAGCTGGCAGCAGGAGCCCAAAAATTGGATGAATCACACCCTGGAGTTGCAAGCAGAAGCAGCCCAAACATAGCTTGAAAGACACACTGGAGTTGGCTTCAGGAGCCCAAAAATTGGATGAATCACACCCTGGAGTTGCAAGCAGCCGGAGCCCAAACATAGCTTGAAAGACACACTGGAGTTGGCTTCAGGAGCCCAAAAATTGGATGAATCACTCCCTGGAGTTGCAAGCAGCTGCAGCAGCAGCCCAAACATAGCTTGAAAGACACACTGGAGTTGGCAGCAGGAGCCCAAAAATTGGATGAATCACACCCTGGAGTTGCAAGCAGCAGCAGCAGGAGCACAATATTGGCTGAAAGAGACACTGGAGTTGGCAGCAGGAGCCCAAAAATTGGCTGAATCACACCCTGGAGTTGCAAGCAGCAGCAGCAGGAGCCCAAACATTGCTTTAAAGAGACACTGGAGTTGGCAGCAGCAGGAGCCCAAAAATTGACTGACACACCCTGGAGTTGGCAGCAGCAGCAGCAGGAACCTAGAAATTGGCTGGAAGGCACCCTGAAGTTGGCAGCAGCAGGAGCACATACATTAGCTGGAAGGCACACCCTGGAGTTGGCAGCAGCATAAGCAGGAGCCCAAACATTGCTCGAAAGACACCCTGGAGTTGGCAGCAGCAGCGGCAGGAGGCCA
Source organism: Gastrophryne carolinensis (assembly GCA_027917425.1). NCBI lineage: Eukaryota > Metazoa > Chordata > Amphibia > Anura > Microhylidae > Gastrophryne > Gastrophryne carolinensis. The sequence continues at coordinate 259,407,256 of CM051238.1, forward strand.
AAAATTGGCTGAGAGAGACACTGGAGTTGGCAGCAGGAGCCCAAAAATTGGATGAATCACACTCTGGAGTTGCAAGCAGCAGCAGGAGCCCAAACATTGGCTGAAAGAGACACTGCAGTTGGCAGCAGGAGCCCAATAATTGACTGACACACCCTGGAGTTGGCAGCAGCAGCAGGAACCTAGAAATTGGCTGGAAGGCACCCTGAATTTGGCAGCAGCAGGAGCACATACATTAGCTGGAAAGCACACCCTGGAGTTGGCAGCAGCATAAGCAGGAGCCCAAACATTGCTTGAAAGACACCCTGGAGTTGGCAGCAGCAGCAGGAGGCCAAAAATTGGCTGAGAGAGACACTGGAGTTGGCAGCAGGAGCCCAAATATTGGATGAATCACACCCTGGAGTTGCAAGCAGCAGCAGCAGGAGCCCAAACATTGCTTTAAAGAGACACTGGAGTTGGCAGCAGGAGCCCAAAAATTGGATGAATCACACCCTGGAGTTGCAAGCAGCAGCGGGAGCCCAAACATTGGCTGAAAGAGACACTGGAGTTGGCAGCAGGAGCCCAAAAATTGGATGAATCACACCCTGGAGTTGCAAGCAGCAGCAGCAGCAGCCCAAACATTGCTTTAAAGAGACACTGGAGTTGGCAGCAGGAGCCCAAAAATTGGATGAATCACACCCTGGAGTTACAAACAGCAGCGGGAGCCCAAACATTGGCTGAAAGAGACACTGGAGTTGGCAGCAGGAGCCCAAAAATTGGATGATTCACACCCTGGAGTTGCAAGCAGCAGCAGCAGCCCAACATTGGCTGAAAGGCACACCCTGAAGTTGGCATCAGCAGGAGGCCAAAAATTGGTTTGAAGGCACACCCTGAAGTTGGCATCAGCAGGGGGATTGCTGGCGGGATGCATGACTTGGAGGAGGAGGAGGAGGAGCAGGAGCGACAGAGGATGGGTATGACGCACAGCTGCCTTCGGCTGAGGTGCTGGAGCTTTGGCTGGCAGAAATTGGGAGCGGCGTGCCACTCGGTGAGGAAGCAGTCTGGCCCACCTCTCCGGAGCCTAGGTTCTCCCAGGCCGCTTTATGGTGACACTGCATATGTTGACGCAGGGCCGTGGTGCCAACATTTGGACCCTGGCCACGCTTCACCTTCTGCCTACATATCTTGCATGTGGCCATGTTACCCTCCTGCGGATGCTTCAGGAAAAACTGCCACACTGCCGAGTAGCTACTTTTCCCACCCCCTGGCCTCACTGATTCACTGCTGCTGTTGCCAACTACAGGAACCCCTGCTCCACTACCTCCCGATAAGGTAGACTGCCGCACAGCAGGTGCTCTACCCCGGCCCCGGCTCCGGCTGGCTCCAGCCTTTGGAATTGTGCCCCCATGCTGACTGCTACCACCTTGCTGCCTCAGCTGCTGACTCCGGGGCAACCTGCGCCCCTCTTCTCCTGATGATGACGATGAAGCCCCTTCATCACCCGGCTCCCAAGTGCGTTCGGCTTCATCGTCATCATCATTATCACCGAGTTGTGGCTGTACGTCACTGATGTTCGTGGATTCGTCAACAGTGTCTGGCGCAGGAGCTGGAACGCTCGCAACACCCACGACACTGTCCACATCACTATTTGTCTGCCTAGCTAAAGAAGTCACCTCCATTTCTTGGCTGGGCAGTAGCTGCTGACTGTCCTCTATCTGATTGTCCTCCTCACTAAAGAGTGGAGCTGAACCCAAAGCATAGGATACGTCCCTGGGGGAGGGAACGGCGTAGGACAGAGGCAATGGGAGGACAGGTACTGCTCTCGGGGCATGCCAACTCAGGGTTGTGTCAGAGGAACCTACCGACCCTAGACTGGGGGTCTCAGACGTAACTTGTGATGATGTTGATGAGCGCGTTAACCAATCTACCACGGCAGATGCGTTACTGGTGGAGACACGACCGCTAGCAGATACTGGCAAATCAGGTCTCTCACCGTGACTCCTGCTGCCACTCGCCCCTAGTCTGCTGCGACCTCTGCCTGCTGAATCTTGGCCTCTGCCACTCCTCTTTGAACTTCCTGGCACTTGTCTGCCTGACATTTTTATGTATTTGCTTATTTAGTATAAACAGATAGGGTGCAAGGTGCAGCTTTGGGGTGCCCTGCGGCCTGGTTAATTGAAAGCAGTCAAAAACAAGTGCAAACTGAAGTAGCTTAATAAAGCAGCTGATGCTGATCAACGCTTATGTTGTATAACAGATAGGGTACAAGGTGCAGCTTTGGGGTGCCCTGCGGCTTGGTTAATTGAAAGCAGTCAAAAAGGAAGTGCAAACTGAAGTAGCTTAATAAAGCAGCTGATGCTGATCAACGCTTATGTTGTATACCAGATAGGGTGCAAGGTGCAGCTTTGGGGTGCCCTGCGGCCTGGTTTATTAAAAGCAGTCAAAAACAAGTGCAAACTGAAGTAGCTTAATAAAGCAGCTGATGCTGATCAACGCTTATGTTGTATAACAGATAGGGTGCAAGGTGCAGCTTTGGGGTGCCCTGCGGCCTGGTTTATTAAAAGCAGTCAAAAACAAGTGCTAACTGAAGTAGCTTAATAAAGCAGCTGATGCTGATCAATGCTTATGTTGTATAACAGATAGGGTTCAAGGTGCAGCTTTGGGGTGCCCTGTGGCCTGGTTAATTGAAAGCAGTCAAAAAGGAAGTGCAAACTGAAGTAGCTTAATAAAGCAGCTGATGCTGATCAACGCTTATGTTGTATACCAGATAGGGTGCAAGGTGCAGCTTTGGGGTGCCCTGCGGCCTGCTTTATTAAAAGCAGTCAAAAACAAGTGCAAACTGAAGTAGCTTAATAAAGCAGCTGATGCTGATCAACGCTTATGTTGTATAACAGATAGGGTGCAAGGTGCAGCTTTGGGGTGCCCTGTGGCCTGGTTTATTAAAAGCAGTCAAAAACAAGTGCAAACTGAAGTAGCTTAATAAAGCAGCTGATGCTGATCAACGCTTATGTTGTATAACAGATAGGGTTCAAGGTGCAGCTTTGGGATGCCCTGCGGCCTGGTTTATTAAAAGCAGCCAAAAACAAATGCAAACTGAAGTAGCTTAATAAAGCAGCTGATGCTGATCTACGCGTATGTTGTATACCAGATAGGGTTCAAGGTGCAGCTTTGGGGTGCCCTGTGGCCTAGTTAATTGAAAGCAGTCAAAAAGGAAGTGCAAACTGAAGTAGCTTAATAAAGCAGCTGATGCTGATCAACGCTTATGTTGTATACCAGATAGGGTGCAAGGTGCAGCTTTGGGGTGCCCTGCGGCCTGCTTTATTAAAAGCAGTCAAAAACAAGTGCAAACTGAAGTAGCTTAATAAAGCAGCTGATGCTGATCAACGCTTATGTTGTATAACAGATAGGGTTAAAATAGCATGTGCCTTGGGATGCCCGTGTGGCCTGGTATATTTTAAGCTGAACAAAAAGTAACAATAATCCAAGTATGAGAAATGCTTTAGCTTAACAGATAGGGTTAAAATAGCATGTGCCTTGGGATGCCTGTGTGGCCTGGTATATTTCAAGCTGAACAAAAAGTAACAATAATCCAAGTATGAGAAATGCTTGTGCTTAACAGATAGGGTTAAATAGCATGTGCCTTGGGATGCCCGTGTGGCCTGGTATATTTTAAGCTGAACAGAAACTTTTGACACTAATCCAAGTATGAGAAATGCTTTTGCATAACAGATAGGGTTAAAATAGCATGTGCCTTGAGATGCCCGTGTGGCCTGGTATATTTTAAGCTGAACAGAAACTTTTGACACTAATCCAAGTATGAGAAATGCTTTTGCATAACAGATAGGGTTAAAATAGCATGTGCCTTGGGATGCCCGTGTGGCCTGGTATATTTTAAGCTGAACAAAAAGTAGCAATAATCCAAGTATGAGAAATGCTTGTGCTTAACAAATAGGGTTAAATAGCATGTGCCTTGGAATGCCCGTGTGGCCTGGTATATTTTAAGATGAACAAAAAGTAACAATAATCCAAGTATGAGAAATGCTTGTGCTTAACAAATAGGGTTAAATAGCATGTGCCTTGGGATGCCCGTGTGGCCTGGTATATTTTAAGCTGAACAGAAACTTTTGAGACTAATCCAAGTATGAGAAATGCTTTTGCATAACAGATAGGGTTAAAATAGCATGTGCCTTGGGATGCCCGTGTGGCCTGGTATATTTTAAGCTGAACAAAAAGTAACCATAATCCAAGTATTAGAAATGCTTGTGCTTAACAAATAGGGTTAAATAGCATGTGCCTTGGGATGCCCGTGTGGCCTGGTATATTTTAAGCTGAACAGAAACTTTTGACACTAATCCAAGTATGAGAAATGATTTTGCATAAGAGATAGGGTTAAAATAGCATGTGCCTTGGGATGTCCGTGTGGCCTGGTATATTTTAAGCTGAACAAATAGTAACAATAATCCAAGTATGAGAAATGCTTGTGCTTAACAAATAGGGTTAAATAGCATGTGCCTTGGGATGCCCGTGTGGCCTGGTATATTTTAAGCTGAACAAAAAGTAACAATAATCCAAGTATGAGAAATGCTTGTGCTTAACAAATAGGGTTAAATAGCATGTGCCTTGGGATGCCCGTGTGGCCTGGTATATTTTAAGCTTAACAAAAAGTAACAATAATCCAAGTATGAGAAATGCTTTTGTTTAACAAATAGGGTTAAAATAGCATGTGCCTTGGGATGCCCATGTGGCCTGGTATATTTCAAGCTGAACAAAAAGTAACAATAATCCAAGTATGAGAAATGCTTTAGCTTAACACATAGGGTTAATTAGCATGTGCCTTGGGATGCCCGTGTGGCCTGGTATATTTCAAGCTGAACAAAAAGTAACAATAATCCAAGTATGAGAAATGCTTGTGCTTAACAAATAGGGTTAAATAGCATGTGCCTTGGGATGCCAGTGTGGCGTAATGTATTTTAAGCTGAACAAAAAGTATTAACAATAATCCAAGTATGAGAAATGCTTTTGTTTAACAGATAGGGTTAAATAGCATGTGCCTTGGGATGCCAGTGTGGCGTAATGTATTTTAAGCTGAGCAGAAACTTTTAACACTAATCCAAGTATGAGAAATGCTTTTGCTTAACAGATAGGGTTAAATAGCATGTGCCTTGGGATGTCAGTGTGGCGTAATGTATTTTAAGCTGAGCAGAAACTTTTAACACTAATCCAAGTATGAGAAATAATTTTGACCTTCTTTACAGCGCCATACTTTGAAAAAAAAATCCTTAATTTCATGCCGATCAATCCAAAGGTCAATGCCCCCAACAAAAATAGTGTTCGGCATAAGTTTTCCTTCTGGAAGGACGTAACCTTTAGTTTACATGGTTGTGGTAGGTTATATTACAAATTGGGATACCCTAGGCAGCAGTGTCATTGAAAGAGACAGATTGTAATGCAGGCCATACGCAAGCAGAGAAACTCAGGCTGCAACAGGCCTCTTTAGTTTACATGGTTGGGGTAGGTTATCTTACAAATTGGGATACCCCACTGTATATGAAACCGAATATAATGCACACCCAAAAGTGGACAATCAGCCTCCAAGAGGCCTGCTTAGTTTAAATAAGAGAGCTGCTTAGCTTAAATAAGAGAGCTGCTTAGTGTAAATAAGAGGCCTGCTTAGTTTAAATAAGAGAGCTGCTTGGTGTAAATAAGAGAGGTAGGTTATGTTATGTTACAGAATAGGATACCCCCAAGCAGGCTTTAGAACAGTATATAGGCACAGCAACAGTGGATAAGCAGCCTCCAACAGGCCAAATTTCTTTAAATAAGTGTGCAGCTTAGAGGAAATACAGAGGCTAATGGGATGTTACAGAATGGGATGCCCCCACAGCAGACTTGAGATCAGTATATATGCACAGAAAAAGTGTCTAAGCAGGCTGCAACAGGCCAAATTACTTTAAATAAGTGTGCAGCTTAGAGGAAATACAGAGGCTAATGGGATGTTACAGAATGGGATACCCCCACAGCATACTTAAGATCAGTATATATGCACAGAAAAAGTGTCTAAGCAGGCGGCAACAGGCCAAATTACTTTAAAATAGTGTGCAGCTTAGAGGAAATACAGAGGCTAATGGGATGTTACAGAATGGGATGCCCCCACAGCAGACTTGAGATCAGTATATATGCACAGTAAAAGTGTCTAAGCAGGCTGCAACAGGCCAAATTACTTTAAATAAGTGTTCAGCTTAGAGGAAATACAGAGGCTAATGGGATGTTACAGAATGGGATACCCCCAAGCAGGCTTTAGAACAGTATATATGCACAGAAAAAGTGTCTAAGCAGGCTGCAACAGGCCAAATTACTTTAAATAAGTGTGCAGCTTAGAGGAAATACAGAGGCTAATGGGATGTTACAGAATTGGGATACCCCCACAGCAGACTTGAGATCAGTATATATGCACAGAAAAAGTGTCTAAGCAGGTAGCAACAGGCCAAATTACTTTAAATAAGTGGGCAGCTTAGAGGAAATACAGAGGCTAATGGAATGTTACAGAATGGGATACCCTCAAGCAGGCTTTAGAACAGTATATATGCACAGAAAAAGTGTCTACGCAGGCTGCAACAGGCCAAATTACTTTAAATAAGTGTGCAGCTTAGAGGAAATACAGAGGCTAATGGGATGTTACAGAATGGGATGCCCCCACAGCAGACCTGAGATCAGTATATATGCACAGAAAAAGTGTCTAAGCAGGCTGCAACAGGCCAAATTACTTTAAATAAGTGTGCAGCTTAGAGGAAATACAGAGGCTAATGGGATGTTACAGAATGGGATACCCCCAAGCAGGCTTTAGAACAGTATATATGCACAGAAAAAGTGTCTACGCAGGCTGCAAACGGCCAAATTACTTTAAATAAGTGTGCAGCTTAGAGGAAATACAGAGGCTAATGGGATGTTACAGAATGGGATGCCCCCACAGCAGACCTGAGATCAGTATATATGCACAGAAAAAGTGTCTAAGCAGGCTGCAACAGGCCAAATTACTTTAAATAAGTGTGCAGCTTAGAGGAAATACAGAGGCTAATGGGATGTTACAGAATGGGATACTCCCACAGCAGACCTGAGATCAGTATATATGCACAGAAAAAGTGTCTATGCAGGCTGCAACAGGCCAAATTACTTTAAATAAGTGTGCAGCTTAGAGGAAATACAGAGGCTAATGGGATGTTACAGAATGGGATACCCCCAAGCAGGCTTTAGAACAGTATATATGCACATAAAAAGTGTCTAAGCAGGCTGCAACAGGCCAAATTACTTTAAATAAGTGTGCAGCTTAGAGGAAATACAGAGGCTAATGGGTTGTTACAGAATGGGATACCCCCACAGCAGACTTGAGATCAGAATATATGCACAGAAAAAGTGTCTAAGCAGGCTGCAACAGGCCAAATTACTTTAAATAAGTGTGCAGCTTAGAGGAAATACAGAGGCTAATGGGATGTTACAGAATGGGATACTCCCACAGCAGACCTGAGATCAGTATATATGCACAGAAAAAGTGTCTAAGCAGGCTGCAACAGGCCAAATGACTTTAAATAAGTGTGTAGCTTAGTGAAGATCAAGAGGGGTATGGTATGTTACAGAATGGGATACCCCCAAGCAGGCTTTAGAACAGTATATATGCACAGAAAAAGTGTCTAAGCAGGCTGCAACAGGCCAAATGACTTTAAATAAGTGTTCAGCTTAGAGGAAATACAGAGGCTAATGGGATGTTACAGAATTGGGATACCCCCACAGCAGACTTGAGATCAGTATATGTGCACAGAAAAAGTGTCTAAGCAGGTAGCAACAGGCCAAATTACTTTAAACAAGTGGGCAGCTTAGAGGAAATACAGAGGCTAATGGAATGTTACAGAATGGGATACCCCCAAGCAGGCTTTAGAACAGTATATATGCACAGAAAAAGTGTCTACGCAGGCTGCAACAGGCCAAATTACTTTAAATAAGTGTGCAGCTTAGAGGAAATACAGAGGCTAATGGGATGTTACAGAATGGGATGCCCCCACAGCAGACCTGAGATCAGTATATATGCACAGAAAAAGTGTCTAAGCAGGCTGCAACAGGCCAAATTACTTTAAATAAGTGTGCAGCTTAGAGGAAATACAGAGGCTAATGGGATGTTACAGAATGGGATACTCCCACAGCAGACCTGAGATCAGTATATATGCACAGAAAAAGTGTCTAAGCAGGCTGCAACAGGCCAAATGACTTTAAATAAGTGTGTAGCTTAGTGAAGATCAAGAGGGGTATGGTATGTTACAGAATGGGATACCCCCAAGCAGGCTTTAGAACAGTATATATGCACAGAAAAAGTGTCTAAGCAGGCTGCAACAGGCCAAATGACTTTAAATAAGTGTTCAGCTTAGAGGAAATACAGAGGCTAATGGGATGTTACAGAATTGGGATACCCCCACAGCAGACTTGAGATCAGTATATGTGCACAGAAAAAGTGTCTAAGCAGGTAGCAACAGGCCAAATTACTTTAAACAAGTGGGCAGCTTAGAGGAAATACAGAGGCTAATGGAATGTTACAGAATGGGATACCCCCAAGCAGGCTTTAGAACAGTATATATGCACAGAAAAAGTGTCTACGCAGGCTGCAACAGGCCAAATTACTTTAAATAAGTGTGCAGCTTAGAGGAAATACAGAGGCTAATGGGATGTTACAGAATGGGATGCCCCCACAGCAGACCTGAGATCAGTATATATGCACAGAAAAAGTGTCTAAGCAGGCTGCAACAGGCCAAATTACTTTAAATAAGTGTGCAGCTTAGAGGAAATACAGAGGCTAATGGGATGTTACAGAATGGGATACCCCCAAGCAGGCTTTAGAACAGTATATATGCACAGAAAAAGTGTCTAAGCAGGCTGCAACAGGCCAAATTACTTTAAATAAGTGTGCAGCTTAGAGGAAATACAGAGGCTAATGGGATGTTACAGAATTGGGATACCCCCACAGCAGACTTGAGATCAGTATATATGCACAGAAAAAGTGTCTAAGCAGGTAGCAACAGTCCAAATTACTTTAAATAAGTGGGCAGCTTAGAGGAAATACAGAGGCTAATGGGATGTTACAGAATGGGATACCCCCAAGCAGGCTTTAGAACAGTATATATGCACAGAAAAAGTGTCTACGCAGGCTGCAACAGGCCAAATTACTTTAAATAAGTGTGCAGCTTAGAGGAAATACAGAGGCTAATGGGATGTTACAGAATGGGATGCCCCCACAGCAGACCTGAGATCAGTATATATGCACAGAAAAAGTGTCTAAGCAGGCTGCAACAGGCCAAATTACTTTAAATAAGTGTGCAGCTTAGAGGAAATACAGAGGCTAATGGGATGTTACAGAATGGGATACCCCCAAGCAGGCTTTAGAACAGTATATATGCACAGAAAAAGTGTCTATGCAGGCTGCAACAGGCCAAATTACTTTAAATAAGTGTGCAGCTTAGAGGAAATACAGAGGCTAATGGGATGTTACAGAATGGGATACCCCCACAGCAGACCTGAGATCAGTATATATGCACAGAAAAAGTGTCTAAGCAGGCTGCAACAGGCCAAATGACTTTAAATAAGTGTGTAGCTTAGTGAAGATCAAGAGGGGTATGGTATGTTACAGAATGGGATACCCCCAAGCAGGCTTTAGAACAGTATATATGCACAGAAAAAGTGTCTAAGCAGGCTGCAACAGGCCAAATGACTTTAAATAAGTGTGCAGTTTAGAGGAAATACAGAGGCTAATGGGATGTTACAGAATGGGATACCCCCAAGCAGGCTTTAGAACAGTATATATGCACAGAAAAAGTGTCTAAGCAGGCTGCAACAGGCCAAATTACTTTAAATAAGTGTGCAGCTTAGAGGAAATACAGAGGCTAATGGGATGTTACAGAATGGGATGCCCCCACAGCAGACTTGAGATCAATATATATGCACAGAAAAAGTGTCTAAGCAGGCTGCAACAGGCCAAATTACTTTAAATAAGTGTGCAGCTTAGAGGAAATACAGAGGCTAATGGGATGTTACAGAATGGGATACCCCCAAGCAGGCTTTAGAACAGTATATATGCACAGAAAAAGTGTCTACGCAGGCTGCAACAGGCCAAATTACTTTAAATAAGTGTGCAGCTTAGAGGAAATACAGAGGCTAATGGGATGTTACAGAATGGGATGCCCCCACAGCAGACCTGAGATCAGTATATATGCACAGAAAAAGTGTCTAAGCAGGCTGCAACAGGCCAAATTACTTTAAATAAGTGTGCAGCTTAGAGGAAATACAGAGGCTAATGGGATGTTACAGAATGGGATACCCCCAAGCAGGCTTTAGAACAGTATATATGCACAGAAAAAGTGTCTATGCAGGCTGCAACAGGCCAAATTACTTTAAATAAGTGTGCAGCTTAGAGGAAATACAGAGGCTAATGGGATGTTACAGAATGGGATACCCCCACAGCAGACCTGAGATCAGTATATATGCACAGAAAAAGTGTCTAAGCAGGCTGCAACAGGCCAAATTACTTTAAATAAGTGTGCAGCTTAGAGGAAATACAGATGCTAATGGGATGTTACAGAATGGGATACCCCCAAGCAGACTTTAGAACAGTATATATGCACATAAAAAGTGTCTAAGCAGGCTGCAACAGGCCAAATTACTTTAAATAAGTGTGCAGCTTAGAGGAAATACAGAGGCTAATGGGTTGTTACAGAATGGGATACCCCCACAGCAGACTTGAGATCAGTATATATGCACAGAAAAAGTGTCTAAGCAGGCTGCAACAGGCCAAATTACTTTAAATAAGTGTGCAGCTTAGAGGAAATACAGAGGCTAATGGGATGTTACAGAATGGGATACTCCCACAGCAGACCTGAGATCAGTATATATGCACAGAAAAAGTGTCTAAGCAGGCTGCAACAGGCCAAATGACTTTAAATAAGTGTGTAGCTTAGTGAAGATCAAGAGGGGTATGGTATGTTACAGAATGGGATACCCCCAAGCAGGCTTTAGAACAGTATATATGCACAGAAAAAGTGTCTACGCAGGCTGCAAACGGCCAAATTACTTTAAATAAGTGTGCAGCTTAGAGGAAATACAGAGGCTAATGGGATGTTACAGAATGGGATGCCCCCACAGCAGACCTGAGATCAGTATATATGCACAGAAAAAGTGTCTAAGCAGGCTGCAACAGGCCAAATTACTTTAAATAAGTGTGCAGCTTAGAGGAAATACAGAGGCTAATGGGATGTTACAGAATGGGATACCCCCAAGCAGGCTTTAGAACAGTATATATGCACAGAAAAAGTGTCTATGCAGGCTGCAACAGGCCAAATTACTTTAAATAAGTGTGCAGCTTAGAGGAAATACAGAGGCTAATTGGATGTTACAGAATGGGATACCCCCACAGCAGACCTGAGATCAGTATATATGCACAGAAAAAGTGTCTAAGCAGGCTGCAACAGGCCAAATTACTTTAAATAAGTGTGCAGCTTAGAGGAAATACAGAGGCTAATGGGATGTTACAGAATGGGATACCCCCAAGCAGACTTTAGAACAGTATATATGCACATAAAAAGTGTCTAAGCAGGCTGCAACAGGCCAAATTACTTTAAATAAGTGTGCAGCTTAGAGGAAATACAGAGGCTAATGGGTTGTTACAGAATGGGATACCCCCACAGCAGACTTGAGATCAGTATATATGCACAGAAAAAGTGTCTAAGCAGGCTGCAACAGGCCAAATTACTTTAAATAAGTGTGCAGCTTAGAGGAAATACAGAGGCTAATGGGATGTTACAGAATGGGATACTCCCACAGCAGACCTGAGATCAGTATATATGCACAGAAAAAGTGTCTAAGCAGGCTGCAACAGGCCAAATGACTTTAAATAAGTGTGTAGCTTAGTGAAGATCAAGAGGGGTATGGTATGTTACAGAATGGGATACCCCCAAGCAGGCTTTAGAACAGTATATATGCACAGAAAAAGTGTCTAAGCAGGCTGCAACAGGCCAAATGACTTTAAATAAGTGTGCAGTTTAGAGGAAATACAGAGGCTAATGGGATGTTACAGAATGGGATACCCCCAAGCAGGCTTTAGAACAGTATATATGCACAGAAAAAGTGTCTAAGCAGGCTGCAAAAGGCCAAATTACTTTAAATAAGTGTGCAGCTTAGAGGAAATACAGAGGCTAATGGGATGTTACAGAATGGGATGCCCCCACAGCAGACTTGAGATCAATATATATGCACAGAAAAAGTGTCTAAGCAGGCTGCAACAGGCCAAATTACTTTAAATAAGTGTGTAGCTTAGTGAAGATCAAGAGGGGTATGGTATGTTACAGAATGGGATACCCCCAAGCAGGCTTTAGAACAGTATATATGCAGGCTGCAACAGGCCAAATTACTTTAAATAAGTGTGCAGCTTAGAGGAAATACAGAGGCTAATGCGATGTTACAAAATGGGATGCCCCCACAGCAGACTTGAGATCAGTATATATGCACAGTAAAAGTGTCTAAGCAGGCTGCAACAGGCCAAATTACTTTAAATTAGTGTGCAGCTTAGAGGAAATACACAGGCTAATGGGATGTTACAAAATGGGATGTCTAAGCAGGCTGCAACAGGCCAAATTACTTTAAATAAGTGTGCAGCTTAGAGGAAATACAGAGGCTAATGGGATGTTACAGAATGGGATACCCCCACAGCAGACTTGAGATCAATATATATGCACAGAAAAAGTGTCTAAGCAGGCTGCAACAGGCCAAATTACTTTAAATAAGTGTGTAGCTTAGTGAAGATCAAGAGGGGTATGGTATGTTACAGAATGGGATACCCCCAAGCAGGCTTTAGAACAGTATATATGCAGGCTGCAACAGGCCAAATTACTTTAAATAAGTGTGCAGCTTAGAGGAAATACAGAGGCTAATGGGTTGTTACAGAATGGGATACCCCCACAGCAGACTTGAGATCAGTATATATGCACAGAAAAAGTGTCTAAGCAGGCTGCAACAGGCCAAATTACTTTAAATAAGTGTGCAGCTTAGAGGAAATACAGAGGCTAATGGGATGTTACAGAATGGGATACTCCCACAGCAGACCTGAGATCAGTATATATGCACAGAAAAAGTGTCTAAGCAGGCTGCAACAGGCCAAATGACTTTAAATAAGTGTGTAGCTTAGTGAAGATCAAGAGGGGTATGGTATGTTACAGAATGGGATACCCCCAAGCAGGCTTTAGAACAGTATATATGCACAGAAAAAGTGTCTAAGCAGGCTGCAACAGGCCAAATGACTTTAAATAAGTGTGCAGTTTAGAGGAAATACAGAGGCTAATGGGATGTTACAGAATGGGATACCCCCAAGCAGGCTTTAGAACAGTATATATGCACAGAAAAAGTGTCTAAGCAGGCTGCAAAAGGCCAAATTACTTTAAATAAGTGTGCAGCTTAGAGGAAATACAGAGGCTAATGGGATGTTACAGAATGGGATGCCCCCACAGCAGACTTGAGATCAATATATATGCACAGAAAAAGTGTCTAAGCAGGCTGCAACAGGCCAAATTACTTTAAATAAGTGTGTAGCTTAGTGAAGATCAAGAGGGGTATGGTATGTTACAGAATGGGATACCCCCAAGCAGGCTTTAGAACAGTATATATGCAGGCTGCAACAGGCCAAATTACTTTAAATAAGTGTGCAGCTTAGAGGAAATACAGAGGCTAATGCGATGTTACAAAATGGGATGCCCCCACAGCAGACTTGAGATCAGTATATATGCACAGTAAAAGTGTCTAAGCAGGCTGCAACAGGCCAAATTACTTTAAATTAGTGTGCAGCTTAGAGGAAATACACAGGCTAATGGGATGTTACAAAATGGGATGTCTAAGCAGGCTGCAACAGGCCAAATTACTTTAAACTTGTGTGCAGCTTAGAGGAAATACAGAGGCTAATGGGATGTTACAGAATGGGATACCCCCACAGCAGACTTGAGATCAATATATATGCACAGAAAAAGTGTCTAAGCAGGCTGCAACAGGCCAAATTACTTTAAATAAGTGTGTAGCTTAGTGAAGATCAAGAGGGGTATGGTATGTTACAGAATGGGATACCCCCAAGCAGGCTTTAGAACAGTATATATGCAGGCTGCAACAGGCCAAATTACTTTAAATAAGTGTGCAGCTTAGAGGAAATACAGAGGCTAATGGGTTGTTACAGAATGGGATACCCCCACAGCAGACTTGAGATCAGTATATATGCACAGAAAAAGTGTCTAAGCAGGCTGCAACAGGCCAAATTACTTTAAATAAGTGTGCAGCTTAGAGGAAATACAGAGGCTAATGGGATGTTACAGAATGGGATACTCCCACAGCAGACCTGAGATCAGTATATATGCACAGAAAAAGTGTCTAAGCAGGCTGCAACAGGCCAAATTACTTTAAATAAGTGTGCAGCTTAGAGGAAATACAGAGGCTAATGGGATGTTACAGAATGGGAAACCCCCAAGCAGGCTTTAGAACAGTATATATGCACAGAAAAAGTGTCTACGCAGGCTGCAAACGGCCAAATTACTTTAAATAAGTGTGCAGCTTAGAGGAAATACAGAGGCTAATGGGATGTTACAGAATGGGATGCCCCCACAGCAGACCTGAGATCAGTATATATGCACAGAAAAAGTGTCTAAGCAGGCTGCAACAGGCCAAATTACTTTAAATAAGTGTGCAGCTTAGAGGAAATACAGAGGCTAATGGGATGTTACAGAATGGGATACCCCCAAGCAGGCTTTAGAACAGTATATATGCACAGAAAAAGTGTCTATGCAGGCTGCAACAGGCCAAATTACTTTAAATAAGTGTGCAGCTTAGAGGAAATACAGAGGCTAATGGGATGTTACAGAATGGGATACCCCCACAGCAGACCTGAGATCAGTATATATGCACAGAAAAAGTGTCTAAGCAGGCTGCAACAGGCCAAATTACTTTAAATAAGTGTGCAGCTTAGAGGAAATACAGAGGCTAATGGGATGTTACAGAATGGGATACCCCCAAGCAGACTTTAGAACAGTATATATGCACATAAAAAGTGTCTAAGCAGGCTGCAACAGGCCAAATTACTTTAAATAAGTGTGCAGCTTAGAGGAAATACAGAGGCTAATGGGTTGTTACAGAATGGGATACCCCCACAGCAGACTTGAGATCAGTATATATGCACAGAAAAAGTGTCTAAGCAGGCTGCAACAGGCCAAATTACTTTAAATAAGTGTGCAGCTTAGAGGAAATACAGAGGCTAATGGGATGTTACAGAATGGGATACTCCCACAGCAGACCTGAGATCAGTATATATGCACAGAAAAAGTGTCTAAGCAGGCTGCAACAGGCCAAATGACTTTAAATAAGTGTGTAGCTTAGTGAAGATCAAGAGGGGTATGGTATGTTACAGAATGGGATACCCCCAAGCAGGCTTTAGAACAGTATATATGCACAGAAAAAGTGTCTAAGCAGGCTGCAACAGGCCAAATGACTTTAAATAAGTGTGCAGTTTAGAGGAAATACAGAGGCTAATGGGATGTTACAGAATGGGATACCCCCAAGCAGGCTTTAGAACAGTATATATGCACAGAAAAAGTGTCTAAGCAGGCTGCAACAGGCCAAATTACTTTAAATAAGTGTGCAGCTTAGAGGAAATACAGAGGCTAATGGGATGTTACAGAATGGGATGCCCCCACAGCAGACTTGAGATCAATATATATGCACAGAAAAAGTGTCTAAGCAGGCTGCAACAGGCCAAATTACTTTAAATAAGTGTGTAGCTTAGTGAAGATCAAGAGGGGTATGGTATGTTACAGAATGGGATACCCCCAAGCAGGCTTTAGAACAGTATATATGCAGGCTGCAACAGGCCAAATTACTTTAAATAAGTGTGCAGCTTAGAGGAAATACAGAGGCTAATGCGATGTTACAAAATGGGATGCCCCCACAGCAGACTTGAGATCAGTATATATGCACAGTAAAAGTGTCTAAGCAGGCTGCAACAGGCCAAATTACTTTAAATTAGTGTGCAGCTTAGAGGAAATACACAGGCTAATGGGATGTTACAAAATGGGATGTCTAAGCAGGCTGCAACAGGCCAAATTACTTTAAATAAGTGTGCAGCTTAGAGGAAATACAGAGGCTAATGGGATGTTACAGAATGGGATACCCCCACAGCAGACCTTAGATCAGTATATATGCACCGAAAAAGTGTCTAAGCAGGCTGCAACAGGCCAAATTACTTTAAATAAGTGTGCAGCTTAGAGGAAATACAGAGGCTAATGGGATGTTACAAAATGGGATGCCCCCACAGCAGACTTGAGATCAGTATATATGCACAGTAAAAGTGTCTAAGCAGGCTGCAACAGGCCAAATTACTTTAAATTAGTGTGCAGCTTAGAGGAAATACACAGGCTAATGGGATGTTACAAAATGGGATGCCCCCACAGCAGACCTGAGATCAGTATATATGCACAGTAAAAGTGTCTAAGCAGGCTGCAACAGGCCAAATTACTTTAAATAAGTGTGCAGCTTAGAGGAAATACAGAGGCTAATGGGATGTTACAGAATGGGATACCCCCACAGCAGACCTGAGATCAGTATATATGCACAGAAAAAGTGTCTAAGCAGGCTGCAACAGGCCAAATTACTTTAAATAAGTGTGCAGCTTAGAGGAAATACAGAGGCTAATGGGATGTTACAAAATGGGATGCCCCCACAGCAGACTTTAGATCAGTATATATGCACAGCAAAAGTGTCTAAGCAGGCTGCAACAGGCCAAATTACTTTAACCCTTTAAATGCCAAGCACGTAGTTTCTACGTGGTTGCTTCTCCTACCCTTAAGTGCCAAGCACGTAGAAACTACGTGCCTGGCATTTCCCCCTAACAGTTAAAAGATAGAAAAAAAAAACACTTACCTCTGGTATCCCCGTGAAGCTTGGGGTCCTCTCTTCCTGGGGGGGCATCCGATCCCCCCCGTCATCCTCCGTCTTCAGGAGGGGGCCCGAAACCAGCCGCCCCCCCGTTTCCAGCGCTGACAATCGCCGTTGTAAAAAAACAAAAAAAAACTGTCATTTACTCACCTCCGCGCCCGAGCCTTCTTTTCGGGTCTCCTCTTCACCAGAGGGGGGTCCGAGGCTTCAGGTGAGGACCCTCTTCCGGGTCCTCACCTCTTGAAATGGCGGCGATGGCCGCCGCCCCCTAGCCCCGCCCATTGTGGGAGGAGCGTGATGACGTCATCCCGCTCCTCCTATACCCCCTCCGAGCTCCGGCATCTGTCAGATACCGGTGGTGATCGGAGCAGGGCAGGTGTTAGCTGAGGAGGCTCTGATCGGAGCCCCCTCGCCTGTCACCCGCCCTGTGCCGATCACTACCGGCATCTGTCAGCAACATGACAGCGGCGCGGGACAGCGGCGAGGGACGCCGGATTGAAGGTGAGTACAGTAAAAAAAAAAAAAAAAAAAAGATTTTTTTCTTATGTGTCAGTGTCTTATTTTTTACTTTTAGCCCCTTGTGAACTGGTAAGGGGTCCATGACCCCTATACCAGTTCACAAGGCTAGGGGAATGGCAAGTCACCTGACTTGCCATTAACCCCCGGCACCCCCATTACCTGCCCCCCCAAGCCCAGGGGGGGCAGAAGAGCAGCTCCGATCGGAGCCCCCTCGCCTGTCACCCGCCCTGCGCCGATCACTACCGGCATCTGTCAGCAACATGACAGCGGCGCGGGACAGCGGCGAGGGACGCCGGATCGAAGGTGAGTACAGTAAAAAAAAAAAAAGATTTTTTTCTTATGTGTCAGTGTCTTATTTTTTACTTTTAGCCCCTTGTGAACTGGTAAGGGGTCCATGACCCCTATACCAGTTCACAAGGCTAGGGGGATGGCAAGTCACCTGACTTGCCATTAACCCCCGGCACCCCCATTACCTGCCTCCCCAAAGCCCAGGGGGGGGCAGAAGAGCCCGGGCCCACGGGCTATGCGGGCTTGTAGCCTGCAGGGCCATGGGCCACAAAAGCTGGCCCCTGTGCCCTGTTCCTACAAGCCCTGCATAGCTGGTCCCGGGCTGGTTACTTTGGGTAAGGGGGACCCCACGTAATTTTTTTTTTTTTATTTTTAAGGGTTTTTAACCCTTAAAAATAAAAAAAAAATGGGGTTCCCCATCCCCTGGGAGGGGGGACCCTATGTCATTTTTTTTTTTGATTAACCCTTTGTGTTCTGTCACCCAGTAGCTATAAAAGGCTGCTAGCAGGTGAGCAGAAGCCAGTGATCGCCGAGGGACAGAGTGCTCCAGGATGGATGGGAGGTAAGTATAAAAAAAAATAAAAATTAATAAAATGTTTTTTTCTCTGTGTGTGTCTGTGTTTTTTTTTACATTTAACCCCTTGTGAACTGGTAAGGGGTCCATGACCCCTATACCAATTCACAAGGCCTGCGGGGATGGCAAGTCACCTGCGCTAGCGGGTGACTTGCCATTAACCCCCGGCACCCCCATTACCTGCCTCCCCAAAGGCCAGGGGGGGGCAGAAGAGCCCGTGCCCACAGGCTATGCGGGCTTGTAGCCTGCAGGGCCAGGGGCCGCAAAAGCTGGCCCCTGCGCCCTGTTCCTACAAGCCCTGCATAGCTGGTCCCGGGCTGGTTACTTTAGGTAAGGGGGACCCCACGTCAATTTTTTGGGGGATTTTTAAGGGTTTTTAACCCTTAAAAAAAAAAATGGGGTCCCCCTCCCCTGGTGCGCATATTGCATAGCATAGTTGTATTTTATCTGAAAATCCCCTAAAGCACTGTTTCAGTTTAGGGGAGTCTCCTGGGCAGGAAAGGGTGTCTACCTATACATATGTGGTACCGCTGTAACCGGGAGAAATTGGGATTTCACACGCAATAAGATTTTATTGACAAACTTACATTTTTTATTACAAAAAAAAACTACAAATTGTAAAAAATATATATATTTTTTTTGCACATATTTCACCCAAAAATATTGAGAATACACCTAAAAAATGACAAACAAAAAAACAGCTGAAAAAAACAATATATCATTTTCCTGGGAAATCCCTGGAAATCCCTTCAAAAATCACATTTGAACATGGGGAGCGCATAATAGTGCAAAATGGTCTGGCAACAGAGTGTGACAAAAACTCCAGGTAGGCTGGCACTTAAAGGGTTAAATAAGTGTGCAGCTTAGAGGAAATACAGAGGCTAATGAGATCTTACAAAATGGTAATGTTCCCACAGCAGACTTGAGATCAGTTCAGTATATATATGCACATCAAAAGTGTATAAGCAGCCTGAAACAGCTAACAAAGCCAGTCAGCCAGCCAGTAACACTCAGGCTGGATGAAAAAAATAAAAATCTCCCTGTCACTGCCTCCGATTTTTCCTACCTTTCCCTGCTTCTCGCTGACTTCCTGCCTGTCTCCTGCCTGTCTACTGGCTGTCCCTGGCTGTCCCTGGCTCTCTAACTGTCTCTCCCTGAATACAGCAGTGTCCTGTCTCTCACGAATGCAATAGAGAAATGAACAAAAGCAAGATGGCCGCCGCCTCATATAGCGCTGTGACGTCACCGGGCTTGCTGGCTGCTGATAGGCTGCATGTGACTGCCCCAGCATGAACTGGAGCGGGGTAGATGTCTGGACATGTCCCGTCCGCCATCTTAGAATGCCTGTAATGTAAATGAATGGATGTTAAAGAAAAACTTCGAGCGATCGAAGCACGGGGAAATGCGGATTCGATCCGAATCGAATTTCTCATGAAATTCGGATCGAATCCGGGTTCGTCCGGATCGATTCGCTCATCCCTAATGAAGACAGTGCCACTGCACAGAGGAGCTGCGTGGACAAATGATGAGTATATGCTTTTTTATATTAATGTCTGGACAGGGACAATTAATACGACACTTATCTGGTCACCTTGACAATCTTGTTTTTCTCTTAAACCTCTTTGGTCAACACAAACAGGAAACAATGACAACCCTTCATGGCAGTTTGTATTACGTGTTAAAAAAATCCATGTCAGCTAAGTTTTTAGCTAGAACCACAATGGTCAGTGGTCACTGTGAACAGTATGATGATAATATATGAGATTTATTTTTATATTACAGAGCAGCAGTGACATCCATTTGGACCTCACGCTTCTTTTGCATTATATGTATACATATGAGTACAAACAGTTAAGCTCCTATATCTATCTTGCCGATCTCTGTTTAGTTGTCGTAAGTGACGCAGACATAGATCAAGTGCACAAGGGGAATGTACAGTAAACCGGTAATATTTTTTTCTATTTATTCCCAATGCGGTTATTCTGTCTAAATAGAACCAACCATTGTGGAAAGCCAGACAAACTTAGTTCAAAATATCAACCATTAAGGCATCAAATGCAGTACTATCAGTTCAAGTCAGACACAGGAGGTACACTGCTCTTCACTAGGGTTACCAACTAATCCCAAGGGTAAATTAATAGAAACTATCAGCAACCCTACGACAGACATATTGGAATAACTGTCTTGGAATAAGATTGAAAATCCACCCGTGGTTACCCAAGCATGCTTTCATCCTTGACACCCACACATACAGTACAGTAGTACTCCCAGACTGACACAGGACAACAATAGCGTAGTGTTAACAACACATGCATTAGCAGGCACTGGGCTGGAACACTGACTCTAATCAAAGTGGATGTATTATATTTCTCACTGAAATTCCTTGGACTGGTCCATCTAATATTATTTTCTAGGCTTGCCTAAGTTATTTTCCTGTGGCATTCTGTGTGATTGTTTCTAATAATGGAAAGCCCCATCTGACCTATACCTAATAGACTTTGTCTAAAGACGAACCAGTCCTGAACTTGCCTGCTTACGGGTTACAACAAAGGTCTGCTCAACTAATGTCACTACCCGTGCTGCTCGTACGCACTTCCCAAATGTCATGTCAAATCTATCCTCAATAATGTGGGTTTCACAGTGGTCTTTTCTGTAGCAAGTTCCATTTTCTAAAGGCACAACATAACACGCTTAAGTTATTGATTAAAGTAAAGATTTCTTCCATTTCCACCACAAATGTATTTCCCCCTTTGGTAAGTATTAGAGGTGGGAGAGCTTTATGGTACTGCTCAAGGAATGGCTTTCTAATTGTGTATTCTTCTATCATTGCCTTGATTGCCTTAAACTTTTCTCAAAATATTTCCTAAAAATAAAGGTGTTTTCATGCATTTATTAGGAGCAATTCAAAAATAAAATACAATCCCCATGCATTTGTAAGTGATTGGAAATGTCCATATGTTGATTAGTGATACCATTAACTTTTGATTTAAGACAGGTTAATACATTTAAACCCTCTATCTGCATTGCCCCCTGGGGAATTTGGGTTGGGTATTCCCTACTACATGAAACTTTCCGGGTTTGCCAAATACTACTCACCTAAACAACTGGTGCCAGGAGGAGATGTGCAGCAGGGCATTCCAAACTAGGATGCGCCAATTAGGACGCTTTTAATCAAACACTCAATTGGGTTGATTCAAAGAAACATGTAACAGCTTGGATTTGGCTCACGATCATCCTATTTTTTACGTCCGCTCGTGCGTTCGTATGAACTTGCGAGTGATTCAATAAGCAAATACGTTTCTATCCTAAAAGATACGTCCGTTCGTATGATATCTCCCGAACTTGCCTCAGTCAGTTGCCAATCGTAAAAATCACGTTCATGTGCTCACCTGTTGCGGCGGCAGCCTGTTTTTTCGGCTGCTTCCATCGTCCAGCTCTTCCAATTACTTGCGTTTGCCTCTAGTTTTCATTGGTTTTTGGCCTCTTAGATTCGTGCGTTCGTATTTTTATAAGATCTTGCGCATGCGCACCCTCAACCAGAAACTTACCTAAACCCCGTAGCGGCTGCATCCCACTTCATTTCTCGGTCCCTCAAACTTACCTAAACCCCTTAGCGCTTGCATCCAACTTCATTTCTCGGTCCCTCAAACTTACCTAAACCCCGTAGCGGCTGCATCCAACTTCATTTCTCGGTCCCTCAAACTTACCTAAACCCCGTAGCGGCTGCATCCAACTTCATTTCTCGGTCCCTCAAACTTACCTAAACCCCTTAGCGCTTGCATCCCACTTCATTTCTCGGTCCCTCAAACTTACCTAAACCCCGTAGCGGCTGCATCCCACTTCATTTCTCGGTCCCTCAAACTTACCTAAACCCCTTAGCGCTTGCATCCAACTTCATTTCTCGGTCCCTCAAACTTACCTAAACCCCTTAGCGGCTGCATCCAACTTCATTTCTCGGTCCCTCAAACTTACCTAAACCCCGTAGCGGCTGCATCCAACTTCATTTCTCGGTCCCTCAAACTTACCTAAACCCCTTAGCGCTTGCATCCCACTTCATTTCTCGGTCCCTCAAACTTACCTAAACCCCGTAGCGGCTGCATCCAACTTCATTTCTCGGTCCCTCAAACTTACCTAAACCCCGTAGCGGCTGCATCCAACTTCATTTCTCGGTCCCTCAAACTTACCTAAACCCCGTAGCGGCTGCATCCAACTTCATTTCTCGGTCCCTCAAACTTACCTAAACCCCGTAGCGGCTGCATCCAACTTCATTTCTCGGTCCCTCAAACTTACCTAAACCCCGTAGCGGCTGCATCCAACTTCATTTCTCGGTCCCTCAAACTTACCTAAACCCCTTAGCGCTTGCATCCCACTTCATTTCTCGGTCCCTCAAACTTACCTAAACCCCGTAGCGGCTGCATCCCACTTCATTTCTCGGTCCCTCAAACTTACCTAAACCCCTTAGCGCTTGCATCCAACTTCATTTCTCGGTCCCTCAAACTTACCTAAACCCCGTAGCGGCTGCATCCAACTTCATTTCTCGGTCCCTCAAACTTACCTAAACCCCGTAGCGGCTGCATCCAACTTCATTTCTCGGTCCCTCAAACTTACCTAAACCCCTTAGCGCTTGCATCCCACTTCATTTCTCGGTCCCTCAAACTTACCTAAACCCCGTAGCGGCTGCATCCAACTTCATTTCTCGGTCCCTCAAACTTACCTAAACCCCGTAGCGGCTGCATCCAACTTCATTTCTCGGTCCCTCAAACTTACCTAAACCCCTTAGCGCTTGCATCCCACTTCATTTCTCGGTCCCTCAAACTTACCTAAACCCCGTAGCGGCTGCATCCCACTTCATTTCTCGGTCCCTCAAACTTACCTAAACCCCGTAGCGGCTGCATCCCACTTCATTTCTCGGTCCCTCAAACTTACCTAAACCCCTTAGCGCTTGCATCCCACTTCATTTCTCGGTCCCTCAAACTTACCTAAACCCCTTAGCGCTTGCATCCCACTTCATTTCTCGGTCCCTCAAACTTACCTAAACCCCTTAGCGCTTGCATCCCACTTCATTTCTCGGTCCCTCAAACTTACCTAAACCCCTTAGCGCTTGCATCCCACTTCATTTCTCGGTCCATAAAACGTAAGAAAATCACATAATTTACATATGTCTATATGTTTCTAAGTGTGTTGTTTCTGGTTTGTGTAATTTTTTGGGTGTGTGCATATTAGAAAAGACACATTTAGGAAGGTTTAAAATATAATTTATTTAAAATATTTTCTTTGTTTTGTTTTTAATAATTTTAAAAACTTTTTTTTTTTTTTGGGTTTTTTTTTGTAAACTTTTTTTTTTTTTGTTCTCAGTAAAACACATATAAATTTTTTTTTTATTTTTAACAGTAAAACACATTTTTTTTGTTCTTTGGGTTTTTTTGGTAAAAACATCTTTTTTGTTTTGTTAAAAAAACTATAAAACACTTAGTAACATTTGTAAAACTTTACAAACAAGTTTAAGAAAGGAGCCAGGACCAAGGGCACTATTCATCATCCTCTTCTTCATCTGTTGGCCCCAACGTCGCCTGTATGGCCAGCAGCTCGGCCACCAACTCCTTAATTCTTTTTTTTTTTCCGGCCAAGGTTTGGGGGATCATCCCTGTAACCAATAGAGAAAGAAACATAAATAGGACTCCCAGACCGGTTTGTATGCTGGAAATAGATTTAGGGTTAATCAAATACATGTAAATGCATGACATATGTCCTTCTTCAAAGGGATACAGTTAATGCATTTCCCACAGGTAAGTGTTTAAACTCCTTAACCCGGACCTTCCACATTATTTAATGAAAACCAAAAATTATTCACAAATGATTCTGCACCACCTCAAAGTTATTTAGGGCTTTTTTGGGATTACAGCGCCGCCATCTGGACTCTGAAGCATAACACTTAATGAGGAGTGGAGAGTTGGATAAAGTACAGGGGAGTAGGTTACAGTGGTGCGTTGGGAATCCAGAGCATAGCTGGGTGGAGGGAAAGGTCATCACTCCCACAATGCATGGCAGCACCTTCCTTATTTCAATCTGTATCCCATGCTGCCTGTAAATATTGTGCATTCCATCTTCCCCAATATTGGTTTTGTTCTGTCTAATAACATGCATTAGATGGGTGAAGGGTGTTTTTCCATGTTTCTAATCTGTAGGTACAGTGTGATGGCTAAGTCTTTGGTTCTTAATACTAGTTTGGGTCCTCTTTACGCTAATGAAGTGCCCACATGAAAGTGTGAACTACACATTGGCTACGCCTTTAGTTATGTGTGTGTTATTAGCTAACCAAACATTAATATGAATAATGGCATGGAGACTTACGGAGTTGGTGGCCGACAGATGGCTGGTTGGGGCCAACAGGCTGCCCTTGGTCCTGGCTCTGCTGTGAAGAAGTCCCTGGAGAAACATGTGACATTTGGTTAGTATTTGTAGAGAGTCACTATCCCCAACATATCTGGCTCCCAGTCTGGCTGACATCACTCACCTTCGCCAGGATCTCCTTCCAGCATCTCTGCTGCCTCCTCCTCCACTATCTCACCCGCTCCAGAAGCTTCTACAAATACATAATAAAGGAGAACTTAGTTTTTGGCCTGCCATGTATATCTTTGTGCCTATACATGAAGAGTGACATACCAGAGCCTTCCCCATGCGTGGCCAGGTATGACTCCACGCCCACGCGCCTTGGCCCCTCCTCTGTGGTAAGGTCCAGGGGCTGGTCTGAGGAGGCCACAGAGGAGGGGTAGGTCCGTCGCCCGGGAGATCCACCACCTTCACTCACAGATGCAGAGTCATGCAGCACTGGTCGGCCTGTACGTCTCCGGGTGCGGCGAATTCTGAAATCCATTTCCAACACTACCAAAGAAAAGTCATTATAAATAAAGGCATAACTTAGACATTTGGAACATATACCATGCAATTGCTTTGTACTTACTTGGGAAATGGATCCCAAAAAACCTCCGCACCCGGGGCATGTGCAGACGCTTCAGGTCCGACCAATGCTGCATTATCTGGGTGTGAGTGAAGGTGGTGCTGGTCACACGGTGGATCTCGGCGATGATCTCCCGGGCGATGTCCCTTTTCTCGCACACATTGGGCGCGAAGTCATACCGGCGCTGAAGCATGATCTGAAAAACATAATGGACACAGAGCTTTTACTTTTACACACAGACCCATATGTGTTGCATCACAAGTTGAGTATTTAATGTCATTAACACACACATTTCGAATGGCCGCCATTTTTGGGGAGTGCCTTAAAGAGGACGTTGACTGTGATTGACAGTCTGGTCTTATGTTATATGTATCACACACCATGTACATACAGATAATAGCCAACATCAAGAATCAGGCCACCTGCATCTATGGCATGTTAGGATGGTTTAAACATCCCAGATGTAGCCTAATGCTTAGGCTTTTGGACCACGTGTGTGGCTTCCCGTTGTGTTTTTATGGCTTAGGACAACAGTGTTCCGCAAACATCCGCATCAAGGTCCGAGACAGGCCAGGTTTGACAGCTCGCCCCGCTACTCCACAGGTTAATTAACTGTTGCTAAGCCGGAGCAATTGGCCGAATTAGGACATCAGCATAGACAGGTGAAAACGTGGCCAGGCTCGGCCCTTGAGGATGAAGTGTGAGGAGCCAGTGATTAAACATTAAGAGACCCCAAACTAGTTCCCAACGCATCATTTACATTTAGGCCATCATTGACTATTCTATTAAAATGCACAGGCAGCCACTTACCAGCATGAGGATCTCTTCCTGTTGACGGGTGAAGATAGTGGGCGCCATCTTTAGTCTTCTTCCAGGCAGCAGATAAGTGAAACCCCAGCGGTTTCCTGGTTCCGCTCGAACGTACGTTCGTACGAGCGCGTAGTCGTGCGCATAGGCGTCACACGCTGGGCTCATTATTTAAAGGTCCCTTCCCCCCAAGCTCATTCTCTTTGAGCATTTCTGTACGATGGCACCAAAAAAGGCGATCAGCAAGCGACCCCAGGCAAGCAAGACCGCGGAGGGCCCCACCACAAGGTCCCAGCAAGCTGGCCGAAAACTGAGATCCAAGACTCCCACCTCGGCCCCACCAAGGGACCCTGGACCCTCAGGTACCCAAAAAAGGGGCCCCAAGCCTCGTGCCCCTCCTGCAGCCAAAAAGCTGGCAACTGCAGCACCCACCACCTCTGCCCCCAGAACAGGCAGCACCAGTGAGCCCACACCGGCCATGCCTTCAAGTAGGGCAGTTCGGAAACCCATGCCCCGCAGCAGGGCCCGAACCCCATCCAGGGCCCGAAGTACAGCCAGAGGGCGAAGAACACAATCCAGGGCACGAAGCCCAGACAGGGCCCGAACCCCATCCAGGGCCCGAACCCCATCCAGGCCCCGAAGCCCATCCAGAGGCCGCAGATCCAAAACCAGGGCCAGAAGCCCCTACAGGCCCAGAAGAACCCAATCCAGGGCCAGAAGCCCCGACAGGGCCCGCAGCTCCCAATCCAGGGCCAGAAGCCCCTACAGGGCCCGCAGCTCCCAATCCAGGGCCAGAAGCCCCTACAGGGCCCGCAGCTCCCAATCCAGGGCCAGAAGCCCCTACAGGGCCCGCAGCTCCCAAACCAGGGCCAGAAGCCCCGACAGGCCCAGAAGAACCCAATCCAGGGCCAGAAGCCCCTACAGGGCCCGCAGCTCCCAAACCAGGGCCAGAAGCCCCGACAGGCCCAGAAGAACCCAATCCAGGGCCAGAAGCCCCTACAGGGCCCGCAGCTCCCAAACCAGGGCCAGAAGCCCCGACAGGCCCAGAAGAACCCAATCCAGGGCCAGAAGCCCCGACAGGGCCCGCAGCTCCCAAACCAGGGCCAGAAGCCCCGACAGGGCCCGCAGCTCCCAAACCAGGGCCAGAAGCCCCGACAGGGCCCGCAGCTCCCAATCCAGGGCCAGAAGCCCCTACAGGGCCCGCAGCTCCCAATCCAGGGCCAGAAGCCCCTACAGGGCCCGCAGCTCCCAATCCAGGGCCAGAAGCCCCTACAGGGCCCGCAGCTCCCAATCCAGGGCCAGAAGCCCCGACAGGCCCAGAAGAACCCAATCCAGGGCCAGAAGCCCCTACAGGCCCAGAAGAACCCAATCCAGGGCCAGAAGCCCCGAGAGGCCCAGACGAACCCAATCCAGGGCCAGAAGCCCCTACAGGCCCAGAAGAACCCAATCCAGGGCCAGAAGCCCCCGACCTGGCACCAGCCGGGAACCTAGCCCCCCAAGAGGGCCCCGAATTGCCCCCATGACCACATCTACACCTGGAAGTTCGGTGGCCAGCCACGCAAGAACACCCAGTCCCTTGGCCAGTCCAGTCCAGTCATTGGGAAGCCACCAATCCGGCCATTCCCCTACCCAGCCCCAGGCCATAATGTCACCACATGTGTCTGCACACATGGAGGAGCAGCCAAGCCAACCATCTGGCCGCACATTGCGCCGCGGCCAGTTGAGTGGGAGATTCTCCCATGACCAAAATATGGCATTGGCTAGTGGCCTTACATTATACTATGACGAGCTATATGGGAGCAAATCCAAACACACCACCAAGCAGCGCAAGATGGAATTGTTTGAAACCATCCTCCGACAAGTAAATGCAGCGGGGGAAGAGAGGAAAGATGTGTCCCAAATTCAGAAGAAAATCTCTGATCTGAAGTATGCTGTACGGCAAAAAGAAATTAAAAGGCATAATTACAGGTAACTAAATGTTTCCGCTAAATCTAATGTTTTGGATGTACTGTATGCACCTTTTCTGAGTCCCAAACAATTTTCTCTTTTCAGCCTGAAAACTGGCGGTGGCTTTCCATCTAAATTGGAGTTTACCCCTGCTGAGGAGATTGTGCTTGGACTTCTCCATCCGGTCGCGGTCGGTGGACATGCTGGTCTAAGGGACACAGACTCACCGACCCGTACCCACGGTGAGTACTCTTAAATCTGCATGTTTGCCTGTTTGCTAAATAATCGACAGTTCACTAGTAACAAGCTAACGGGATGCCCCTATGGTTTGCCTTGCTTGGCCTCGCACTACTGTGGCTGTTTGTGTCCTCTTTTTGGCCCTGGGAATCACACATTTAGGCCCCCAGCCATTATGGCAAAGTTCAAATGTCCAATTGTATTGTTAAAGTCATGAAGTTTCGCAAGATAACTGAGATATTTGGAATCAATCACAAAACACACATCATTATGTATGGGTTGCCTTTTGCTTGTGTGAGTTGTGTTTGAGTTAACAATTTAATTAGCCACCCACAAACATATGTGACCAAGAGCAGCGAGACTCAACTGGCGGCCCGGGGTCCCAATGCGGACCTTGCCACCACATTCAAGGACCCCTGCCCAGACAGCCCTGCACTCAGTTACTTCTGTGTTGACGTGCTCAGAGCTGCCCCCTTGATCGGCCATGTAGTGGTTGGTCTCCTGCCCAATGTCATGGCTCCGTGAAACATAGCATTGCAATATGAAGTACTGCCCAGGAAGTGGCATTGCAAGGTACACAGTAACTTATTTAAATTTTCACTGGCCACAATCGTGTCCCGCTGCCCCTGCTCTGGCCCATGTGCCACAGTACCCCCATGCCCCCCCCCACATAAGGCCCATACATTTGTAACAGATTGGCTCCATCCATCCCATCACCATCAATACGTTAACTCCCCCCTTTAGCCATCCAATCCCTGTCCCCTCAGCTCTGGCCCATCCAGCCCAGCAAGGGCAAGCAGCCTTTATTAGTTGGCACTTAGAAATCTCCAGCCCCTCCACCAGTGTCTTTATTTTTAACTAGACACCCCCTGCGTCAGCACCATGGCCAGACATTCACCTCTCACCACATACCTTTAAATGGGCGTTTCAAACAATTGTTTGAGTAGGCCGGACCTAGCGAATGGTAGGCTAAATCCAAAAATGTGCCCTGAAAGTTGGATGCTGACTGGGTACACTTCATGACTTAGAACTGAGGTCACTTAGCAGTTTGTCCGAGCCATTGCACCTATGTAAACTTGCGTGGGTTTGAACAAAGGTCACCATTGCTCTAGAGTTGAATAATATTACAAATAGAGCTATATTTGATTACATATCCCAAAAAAGGTTATGTGTGTGTGTTTACGTGGTTTTTTTTTCTCTTCTTCAGCCCAGCATGATCCCTCAGCAAGGGTAAACTCACCCCCCAGTTTGGTTCTGCCTACCAGGTCCGTACAGCATCGGAGCCCAGATCAGAGATTTTCGGTAAGTTAATTTAGTAGCATAAATACTAACAAGTGCTTAAGAATGTGTTAAACTGTTGAAATCCAAAATTGGGACGCAAACTTAGCCTTTTTTTTTTGATATGTCCCTACAGACCCGCACACTCATGGAAGAGATCCAGGACATGGAGGAAGATGATGATGTCTCCGTACAGGGCACGTCGGATGAACTCCCCCTGGGTCCCAATTTGGAACTGCTCCATAATGTTTCTCTGGCCAATCCTCAGCAGCAGAGTGAATCTCCATCCATTGTGCTTGCACATGGGGAGACTGACACTACAGTCCCCAGTGTTCACTCTGCTGCTGAGGATTTGCAAAGCAGGCCGGTTGCTGTTGAGGGTACGACACCACGCGGCAGGGCACGCCCAAGAGCCAGGGTAATTGTGCGGCGGACTCCATTACGCCGCCCCACAATTTCCCAGGGGAGGCAGAGTGCCCTGCTTCAATTATGGACCCAACAAAGGGACTCTTATGACGCCCAGCTCGTTACAGAGCGTGAGCAAAGGCATGCCGACATGGTGAACATCCATACCAGTCTACAGGGCATCCTCGCGGAGTTGCGTACCCTCAACAGCAACGTGGCCAATGCAAGTAATGGCATCCAGTCAGCCATGGCTGAGATGACCAATATGCAGAGAAACATTGTGGAGCAGTTTCAAATTCACAATGCTGCCATGGCCCAGGCTAGGTCCCATTCCCATGGACCTCCACCTGGACCTCCACCGGGGTATTATGGGCAGCCACCCTATTAAGCCATGGGTGTGTGGGACATCTTTTCTCTTAACCCCCACTGTATTTACTTGTCCTTTGAGGTTTCAAACAATCCATTTTGTGTTGCTCTGGCAGGTTGTGTTTTGTATTTGCTCCCATATAGCTCCTTAGAGTAATGCTTAAGGCCACTAGCCAATGCCATAGGTCTATGTGGAGTTTATCTGGCCACTTATGGCTTTACCTATGTATTTGGTTGGTGCTCCTCCTGTTTGCAGACATGTTTGTGTGACATTATGGCCATGCCCAAATATCCCTGGGCACAGGCAATATTAATGACTGGACTAGGCTGGCCTTTGGACTGGGTGTCCTTGTTTGGTTGTGCCACTCACTTCCAGGTGTAGATGTGCTCGATGTTTTTTTTAATGTTATCCATTTGTTACCACAGATGTATGTGGACTGATTTCTGTTAACCACTATAATTTTTCATTTGCTAAGTAAAACAAAAATTTCACTTCCAATACTTGTGGCGTTTTTAGTGGGAAGACATTTTTAACAGCTTGGGCTAAACCAGATAATTTTGGTTTGAAGAGGTGTAACAATGCAAAGCTAAAGCTAAGGAAACTACATGAAATACATTAGGCAACAATTAAGGTCGAAATGTTTTACTTAGAGGTAATGCCACATTAGGGCAAAACAACATATGTTTCAAAAAGGATAACACAGACATACAGAATGGTGAGACAGGGAAAAAAGTTAACTAAAATGCTGGCTGATCAGGTTGGCTCGAACAGATTGGCCAGACTCACTGGGGGGCCCCTCAAAATTCTCGGCTTCATCCTCGACGGCTGAAGAGGGCAGGCTGTCCACATAACGTGGGACACGTTCCATGATGGCAAAATTGTGCAAAACAGCACATGCCATTATAATGTCGATCACTTTCTTGGGATCATATTGCAGGGCCCCCCCAGTATGGTCAAGGCAACGAAAACGTGTCTTCAGCAGACCAAAGGCCCTCTCCACAACAGCCCGGGTCTTGCGATGCGCACGGTTATACGCTTCCTGAGAGGCATCCTGGGGCCGCAGCACAGGCGTCATGAGCCAGGGTAGAAGTGGGTACCCGGAATCACCTTAAACAGAGAATTAAATGTAATCAAAATTAAAAAGGCAACACAACCAACACCCAAAATTTCACAGATATCATAATGATGTAAGGTAAAGTGTTCCCAAAAAAATACAGGGCACATTAGGGCCCACAAAAATTGCACTAAGGTATCACCTAAATAAAAATGGCACTTCTATATACCAATTAATTAACAAACATCTGCACGGCCAAGGGTATTTGTATTTTACATATATTTGTAGTTTTCAGACATGTTACAATTAGGATGCTGCGGAGGGCCTATCCACATTTCTCTGGAAACTACAATGTATGCAGTTTAAGTCCAATTTGACATTTAACGACCAATAGTCCCAAAGGAGCCAAAGGTCAAAGATCCCTATCCACATTTCACTGGAAACTACAATGTATGCAGTTTAAGTCCACTTTGACATTTAAAGACCAATAGTCCCAAAGGAGCCAAAGGTCAAAGATCCCTATCCACATTTCACTGGAAACTACAATGTATGCAGTTTAAGTCCACTTTGACATTTAAAGACCAATAGTCCCAAAGGAGCCAAAGGTCAAAGATCCCTATCCACATTTCACTGGAAACTACAATGTATGCAGTTTAAGTCCACTTTGACATTTAAAGACCAATAGTCCCAAAGGAGCCAAAGGTCAAAGATCCTTGGGTATAAACTCCAAACCAATATATTTAGGCACAAGGAACTTACAGACATCCTAACTAAAGGGAAAACATTCTGAAGGCCACAGCGAGACAAGGATTTTTAGGGTAAGTTCCTAATATATGAGCCAAGAAAAAGGCAGTTGTACGCTTCTGTAAATTTATCCTTAAAAAAAATATCAACAAATACAAGATTAATGCCACATTTAATAACACACAAATAGGACACACTTACCAAGCAGCCATGCCCCCGAAAATTCACCTGCCTCAAATCGCCGAAACAACCCAGATCGCCGGAGGATATAGGAGTCGTGGGACGATCCGGGGTAGCCGGCAAGGACACTCATAAACCGCATATCCGGACCAACCACGGCCTGGACATTAAGTGAGTGTCCCATTTTACGATTCCTTAAGGAAAAAACATACAAAAAGGGTAATTGATATTTGACCAAAACTAATAAATTAACCTCAAAACATGTCTGCACTCTATTGGGAAAGACTAATGAAAAGCCGAGATAAAGCAGCTACACAAATGAGGGATAAACAAATATGCTGGCGCAAAGGAAAACAGGTTACATGACACGTTGGGCAACATAATAACCAATCTCAATACCTATATATATACTCGTCGGCTGCCCTAGGTACGAGTGCCACATGTGTGCAGTCAATTGCACCAATAACGTTGGGCATGTCGGCCACATTATAAAACCCAAGCTTAATGGCGTTTCTGGCTGCCATATCATCAGGAAAATAAATATATTTTTGAGTTATGGCAGCCATGCCTTCCAAAAATTTAGACAGTGCGCGGCTCAGCGTAGGCTGTGACATCCCCACAGAGAGGGCACCCAGCCTCTGGAACGAGCCGTTCGCCAAAAATTGCAGGCAGCCAAGCATCTTGGTCATACCTGAAATTGCATGCCCCTTCCTTGTGGTGCGGGCTAACCATGGCCGCAGCTCACTATATAATTAATGGAGGGAAGCGCGATTAAGCCTGGTCAGCTCGAACAGCTCAACATCATTCATGCTATCGATGTTCATGCGACGACGCAGGGGCAATCTGCTCTCAGACATCTCGATCAACTCAATGCCAAAAAGCATAAGCCCTTGATGTGCCACAAACTCGCTCCGCTCCATCCTACTCCCGAGGCCAAATAGCTGCCGGCAAACATTTCGTAAAGCAGCTCTTTAATGGGCTTCAAAACAATTAGCAATCACCTCTCTGAATTGGGCGCAAGCCCATGTGAAGGACGTAAAAAATAGGATCGGACGCAAATAATACGATTTGGACGGGAAAAACACACGAACTAACGCAAATTATACGATTCTCGTACGAAATGCGTATGTTCATATACGTCTATGCGCGAACGATCGTGCGAATACGAAATGGCCAAAAAAAACAGAAAAAATGACAAACACCCACCCAAACTTACGATTCTCGATACGAAATCACTTAACTTTTGCTCTTTGAATCGAGGGGAATGTGTCACAAATGGCAAACGTACACAGCCAAACAAAGTAAATGCACCTGTTCATAATAGTGTGCTGCATTTTCTAAATGCTGCATGGAGCACTTTACCCACAGTGCAACAGCAACTGCAGTACAGGGCAAGGACCATAGTTATGGCCACCTCTGGGACCATTGCTGTTGGTCAACTGCCACTGTCATTGCCCTGCGGTCCGGCACCTGCCGCAGCAACCTTCTGGGGTTTCTTCCACGGTTCCTTGCTAGAGCAGGTGGCTGAAGAACTCCAAGAAGGTGGCAATTGTAAGCGCTGGTTCAGAGAAGGATCCCTGGTCCCGCCAGTTTTCTTCTCTTTCATCCCACTGCTGTCACCAACTCTAGACGTCAGGTGCCTGCACCGCTGTCACTGCTCCTCTGCTGCACTGCACAGCAGCAGAGGCACAGCATAGCCCATAAGTGTGTACTGACATAAGCTGCAGGTGTGTGTTTCCACTGCAATGTTGTGGATATGGCACAATGTGAAAGGGACCTGAGACTGAAAATATTTCATTAAATATACTTTTTCCACAGTTGTGCCATATCAGTTTTATATTCCTTAATCTCATTACTAATAAAGCACATTCAATGTGATTCTGATGCACTGTTAGACACAATAATTATTATTATTATTTTAATAATGTGCATGTTATTCTATATTCTTAAGTCTATTCTCCTTATACAGCTCAAGTATGATAATAAAGGAAACTCCTTGATGAGTTTTACAACATTTTTGAATCTAAACAGTAAAGCTCTATTTAAAAGTAGAACATGTTTTTAAAATGCCATTTTATTTAATGTTTTAAAGTTTTGGTGTTACCTTGTATCTTACTCTGCTGAACATGTCACAGTCCAAGAAGACATTTAACAGCCAGAAGAGATATCTCTTTATTGGGAGCTCGCTGACGCTAATGGAAACCTTAGACATGGCTCAGCATGGGCTTTCTGTTTAGTATATACTTGTTGGAAATACAGTGTGTCAAATATGATACTGGGGTAGCGGTGCAGTAGGTGATATCCTTCCTGCTGGGATTCTGATATTACTGTTCCAGGCCCATGGTGCTGAGCAGAAATGGCGAATTACCTCCCCAGCTCACGGATATTGAGAAGAAAAGAAAAGGCCATAGTTGGTTATTCAAAGCATGCCTGAAATCACAGTCAATTTGGCTGGGTAGATAAGGGATACCTGTTTAATATGTGGCCAGTGCACAGATACCTTGGCGGAGCTATGACAAGAAAAGAAATTGAATGAGCATCGGTGTGAGCCCTGCGCTCCAATCTAACATTAACACTTTCTCTACAAGGGCAGCACATTTTCCCCATAAAAAAACATGTTTCAGCACATCACTGTAATTAGGTAAAAGGTTGGCTTAATATGACTGACAAAATAAGACATTACTGAGATTAGTTGGGTAATTAGGGCTGTCCCTGTGGCCCATTTTAAATGGCATTTCTGTTATTACTTCTGCTTTTGTCTCAAGGGATGCAGCGTGTTTAGCTTATGAAGACATAAACGGAGAGAAGGAAAAGCTAGCAATTCTGTAAAGTCGCCGCAGACGCCGCATTCTAGAGAAATCCTGTTTAGTCATTTGTTTGGAGGTGCATTATTTTTATCTTTACTGATAACGTGGCAGCAAAGTAGATTTCCAATAAATTCAGCAGGCAATTCTTTTAAGAGAGTGAAAGCATTTGTGACGCCTTTTTGGAGCTCAGCAAACAATTGGCCTCAGTTATGCCGTGCCAGCATTTTCAGCTTATATTCAAAGGTTTATATAAATATATATATATATATATATATGTTTTTATATAGCAACTTATATATATATATGCAGAAGTAGTTATACAGTTTTTAATATGTTGTTGTTTAACTTACCATGATGATCGAAAAAAAATATAAAAAGGTATATAAAACAATAACTCTTTTTAACTCTACTTTTACACCCTCCTATGTTTATAAATCTACTTAAATATCTTTACATTGCAACATTTTAAATCTAAAGAGAACAAAAACCTACCATGGAGTCTATGAGACTCTAGGGCAGGCATAATATCCCCAGGTCACCCGACAACTCACCTTCGTTCCCGGTCCAATGGCGCATGCACAACCAGTGGCACATCCCCGCTATCCCTTTAGCAGAACATATGTGAATGGCTGGTGCGGGCATGCTCCCTGTTAGAAGGTAGCAGGGGATGCGGCCACCAGTGCACTCGGATCCGCTAGTATTAGATGAGCTCCTGGACGAAGGGGCTCGAGCATATCCGAGACTGGATGAGCGGCCGCACATGCGCCGTAGGATCAAGAAGAGGTGAGCTGGGGGGTTTCACACAGCGGGCAAGCACCAAAACCCAGGATAGTCAAAATCCTGGGTTTTGGTCCACTTTGAAGTCACAGACACTGTTTCCTCCTCTTTATCCCTCTTGGGAACAGTATGAAATAACACATTTCAAATCAATTAAAATTTCTGATTGTATGTAAATACCATATGTATTCTAGGCAAAACCTGGATCATTGATGAACTGGGAAGGGCATGCCATGGATCAACTTTATAAGTTAGTTAGTGCCCATTCAAATGGTATGACTCATTCATGCTTGAGAAGACCCAGCAAAGAGATAGAGTTTACCAATAAATATAAAAAAAACTGTCTGAATGAAAGATGCAGCCCCTTACAGTCAGCATGGGTAGAACAGAAAGAAGGCAAAATGTTGCCAAGGAATGTTTTGTTGCCAAAGAATGTCTCACTAAGAAGGATCTCAAAAGTGACTAAATGTCCTCTCAGCCTTGCAGCTGCTAAGAAGTTGGAGACCCTGGAGCTCCATCACAAGTTTTCTTTTAACGTAGCTGCCAGAAGCCTATTGGGTTTACCTGGTGGGATTGCACATCACTGCCCCTGCTGGCTCAAGGAACCCCAGTGATCAGAGGTCGTCAAGGGAACAAAGATGCAGTTTTGTAAGGGTTACTTCAAGCAGAAAACATGCTTTGATGCAATACCAAGTCTCTAACAATTCTGTATTAATACATTTTGTATACAACCATCCTGACATATTGCAGCTCCACTAATGTGTTTCATAGCATTCATATTGTATTCTGTGGGACTAAACATCCTGGCAGCAGATTAAACGAGCCTAAGCACAGGTGCAAGATGATCCTTGGATGGAAGGAGGGCTTAGGAAGTACTTGTCAGGTCCCGTGGGACACCCGCCTTCTGAGTAAGTCCGCAACCCCCAATCTCCACTGCTAGCTTCACCTACAGACAAGCCCCCGTCTGCCAGGACGCTTTATACGCCTCACCGGGCACGCCCCCCAGGACTTCGTAGCACAAAGGATGCGGACTTACGGGGAGGAAAGCGGATGAACCAGGAACGAGACTGGGCGAGATCGGGCAAGCAGGAGTCATACACAAGAGATCAGTCCAGACAAGCGCGGCACCAAAGGATGAGACGGAAGAGTAGTCAAAGTCGAGCCAAGGGTCAAGCCGGAAGGTCACGGGTACGCAGTACAAGGGAGCAGGCAAATCGTAGTCAGAAACAGGCAATGGTCGGTCCAGGCGGCAATCACGGGATGGTCAATACACAGCAAGATCAAACCGGGAAGAACAGATACGGATAATCACACCCAGCAGCACGCTATCACGAGCAAGGAACAACTGCAGGGAACCAAGCTTTATTAGAATGGAATATTGCTAATATTGTATCGTATCAGACATGTCTCAAAGTGAATAACATGGTGAGAACAATACAATGTTAAAAGGGTACAAGCGTGACAATGGCGGGTGTGGTGCATCTCCAGATGAGCACGGCCCCGGGCAGCCTGCCCCACAGTGAACGAGTGCTCAATCCCCTCCCCTCATCGGAGATCTAGCTCCGAATCAAGCAGTCTGACAAGATGATGATGCTGTCTTCCACCATCAAACACGTCTCCAAAGTTTCCAATCCATATGGAAGAGAGGAGATGAGGGGAGAGGAGAGAGACGTCAATTATGGGTGGGCGGATGCTACTCGCTCCTGAGACGCATTAGTCCCACAGTCTAGGGGGACCCAGCAGTATGACGGAAAAAAAGCTAAACATTTAAGACTATCGGCCTGTTTACGTAATCGTATTGTTTACAGCCGCGAAAAAGTTTGTTCATGCGTAAGCGGGCAAATTTGCTTTGCGTACGCATACGGTTTAGCCCAAGTCTTTATGGTATTTGCAGA
Organism: Gastrophryne carolinensis; assembly: GCA_027917425.1. Lineage (NCBI taxonomy): Eukaryota > Metazoa > Chordata > Amphibia > Anura > Microhylidae > Gastrophryne > Gastrophryne carolinensis. The sequence goes on from CM051238.1 coordinate 259,445,058, forward strand.
CAAAGTAGTCTCAAAAGCTGAGATTTTACCTGTTTTTGGCCATAATTTGCTGTGAAGGCATTGTCCTTGGTGTGCTGGGATACTGCATGGCTTAGGCCTTTTTTTGTTGTAACCAGCTATTTGAATGTGCTCCCCACCACTGTACTGATGGTAGTATGCATGGCCTTACACATACATACCTTTCTTTCCCCTGCAGCCATCTAGGATATCTCATGTAGTGTACATGTCCTTCACCATACTTAGCTTTATTCCCCCTGCCCCCATCTAGGCCATCCCATTTAGTCTGCTTATCCTTGCACATACTTACCATCTCCCCCCTGCTGCCATCCAGGGCAGGGGTGGGCAATTATTTTTTCCATGGGGCCACATGAGAAACTAAAAATATTTTGGAGGGCCGGGCCAACTGAACTCAATTCTGCATAATATTAATTATATTTCTTTATAAAAAGCAGTATATTCTTTTGGAAAACCCTGCATTCAGCATCTACCTTTCATTTTTTAGCGGACATTTTGAGGGCTAAAGTCCTCTTGTAATAGGGGTCATGTGCACAACTGGAGGGGAGGGCGATACCAGTTGGTAGGATCTACAGAAAGTGGGGATATCGCCCCACAGATGTTAGTAGCTCACTCTTCCACCACACTGGGCAGAGCAAATGCAGCCCCACTTTCCTTACTCTTCTTCCCCTTAAGCTTAGCAGCAGCCCGAGGATGGCTTCTAACCAGGGCACTTATGAGTCCCGCCCCTCCACCAAGGCAAGATGGCCCGGAGCCTACCTCCTTCTCTCGCCTGGTTGTGCTCCCATGTAGTCTGCTTGTCCTTGCACATACTTACCTTTCCCCCCTTTTGGCATCTAGGGCATCCCATGTAGTCTGCTTGTCCTTGCACATACTTACCTTTCCCCCCTTCTGGCATCTAGGGCATCCCATGTAGTCTGCTTGTCCTTGCACATATTTACAATCTCCCCCTTCTGGCATCTAGGGCATCCCATGTAGTCTGCTTGTCCTTGTACATACTTACCATCTCCCCCTTCTGGCATCTAGGGCATCCCATGTAATCTGCTTGTCCTTGCACATACTTACCATCCCCCCCTTCTGGCATGTAGTCTACATGTCCTTCACCTTACTTAGCTTTCTTCCCCCTGCCCCCATCTAGGCCATCCATTTAGTCTGCTTATCCTTGCACATACTTACCATCTCCCCCCTGCTGCCATCTAGGGCATCCCATGTAGTCTGCTTGTCCTTGCACATACTTACCATCTCCCCCTTCAGGCATCTAGGGCATCCCATGTAGTCTGCTTGTCCTTGTACATACTTACCATCTCCCCCTTCTGGCATCTAGGGCATCCCATGTAGTCTCTTGTCCTTGCACATACTGGGCAGAGCAAATGCAGCCCCACTTTCCTTACTCTTCTTCCCCTTAAGCTTAGCAGCAGCCCGAGGATGGCTTCTAACCAGGGCACTTATGAGTCCCGCCCCTCCACCAAGGCAAGATGGCCCGGAGCCTACCTCCTTCTCTCGCCTGGTTGTGCTCCCATGTAGTCTGCTTGTCCTTGCACATACTTACCTTTCCCCCCTTTTGGCATCTAGGGCATCCCATGTAGTCTGCTTGTCCTTGCACATACTTACCTTTCCCCCCTTCTGGCATCTAGGGCATCCCATGTAGTCTGCTTGTCCTTGCACATATTTACAATCTCCCCCTTCTGGCATCTAGGGCATCCCATGTAGTCTGCTTGTCCTTGTACATACTTACCATCTCCCCCTTCTGGCATCTAGGGCATCCCATGTAATCTGCTTGTCCTTGCACATACTTACCATCCCCCCCTTCTGGCATGTAGTCTACATGTCCTTCACCTTACTTAGCTTTCTTCCCCCTGCCCCCATCTAGGCCATCCCATTTAGTCTGCTTATCCTTGCACATACTTACCATCTCCCCCCTGCTGCCATCTAGGGCATCCCATGTAGTCTGCTTGTCCTTGCACATACTTACCATCTCCCCCTTCAGGCATCTAGGGCATCCCATGTAGTCTGCTTGTCCTTGTACATACTTACCATCTCCCCCTTCTGGCATCTAGGGCATCCCATGTAGTCTCTTGTCCTTGCACATACTTACCATGCTTACCATCTCCCCCTTCTGGCATCTAGGGCATCCCATGTAGACTCTTGTCCTTGCACATACTTACCATTTCCCCCCTTTGGCATCTAGGGCATCCCATGTAATCTGCTTGTCCTTGCACATACTTACCATCCCCCCTACTGGCATCTAGGGCAACCCATGTAGTCTGCTTGTCCTTGCACATACTTACCATCTCCCCCTTCTGGCATCTAGGGCATCCCATGTAGTCTGCTTGTCCTTGCACATACTTACCTTTCCCCCCCTTTGGCATCTAGGGCATCCCATGTAATCTGCTTGTTCTTGCACATACTTACCATTTCCGCCCTTCTGGCATCTAGAGTATCCCATGTGGTCTGCTTGTCCTTGCACATACTTACCATCTCCCCCCTTCTGGCATCTAGAGCATCCTATGTAGTCTACTTGTCCTTGCACATACTTACGTTGGATGCCATGTCACGTTGTGCATTGGCGGCCATGTCATCTGCTTCCACCCACTGTTATTCACTTCCTACTTTGGCCAACCTATGTCTTGGTGTTCTGTTTTACATCATTGTTTGCTTGGTTTCTGTCTGCTTAAAATTGTTGCATAGAAAACACACCACCACGCAGAATATAACTTTAAAACTATTGTTTTATTAAAAACTGTGTTTTTTATTAACTTTATATTAAAAAAATATATATTAAAATTTTGTTAATGGCACCTGCAAAGAGAAAAAAATATATATTACCACTTGTTTGTCCACATGTGTGTCTGTACAAGCACGCACATTTTACATACTTACCCAAACTGGTTGACGCATACTTTTAGGGGGCCACCCTCCTCCATTGAGCCATCCCTTCTTCAGGGTCTGTAGATGGAAAGAACATGAGTTAGTATTTATGGGCATGTGTTGTTTGTGTAATGCTTGGGTATTGTTCTGCTTCACTACCTTCACACCCACCTGATTCCTGTGCCGCTTTAGTCTCGGGTGGCCCCATCGCCACGTACTCACCCTCTGATGAATATGTGAATATGTAGGGACAGAGAAGCACAACACACCAGCACTTAGCAAACATGTTATTAGAATTTACACGCAGCACAACCTGTGTGTTTTTTGGGCTATTGGCCAATCGGAGTGTGCAGGAGCTGTGGGCAACTCCAAGCCCAACACACCCTCCTCTTCAGTGGGCTCCATGGCTGGTGGTGGTGCTGCTGCTTCAGAGGAGGAAGAGGATGTCTGCAGAGTTCGGGGGCCATGACCTTAAACCCACACTCTGTCTTCTTGACCCCACTGGTCGGACCCCTCTCCTCTGGGTGGGCTTAATCTGCAGCGAGAACTTCCCAGCTACAAAAGAAAATATAATTTTGTAAAACATGTAACTCATTACCCTTATTGCTCACCTTCTCTGTTGTATGTCCACTTACCTGGGCAGTTCTGGCTGTAGAAACTCTGCACCCAGGGCCACTTTCACAGTGCTGCATTGGGGAGGGGTGAAGGTGTGAGGCGACCTCCCCCTCGCCATTCACATGGGCTGTCACTTCCTCTGCTAATGACATACCGTTGCTCTATGAAAGTCAACAACAAACACCAAACAGATGTGCATTGTTAACCTATGTCCTTATGTCCTCATATATGGATTTTTAACATTACACAATTTAGCAATATTGCTCCTAGTGCACTACCCATGATTTGGATATTTTTCCCCAGGGCACCCTGATTTGTGATACTCCACTGTGTGAAACCCTCCAAGTAGCCCAATAAAACTCACATTTCCCCAGCACCTGTGTGGGCTCTTTTCCAGTCAGCGCACTAGGCTGAACTCATTAATATCGGCTAAGACATGGCTAAGTCTAGCCAAAAGAAGCTAAGAGTGCCTGTGGTCTCTTCTCTGCTACCCTCTAACAGTGTGTGTGTGCCCAAGCTGACAATTCATAAATGGTGCCCTGCTAAATATATAGCTGATGGCGGTTATGTCGCACGCATGCGCCTTTGGATCGGGGAGAAGGTACCGTAGGTTTTTAGGGTACTCGGGGGGGGGGTTCACACATCCTGAACCAAGATGCTCCGGGGGCCCTGGAATATTATATGTTTTAGTCCACTTTAATGCTTAAAAGTGCTAAAACTTTTACTTTATGGCAGTAAAATAAATTCAATGACGATAAAACATATTGAACTTTTACTTTACAAAGCAAATTAAAGAAACACATTTCTGTAGTAAAAGTTTTAGGTGCAAATTATTCTCTATCCTTCCCTTAACTGAAGCAAGAAACAGTTTTAATCTTCATGAGATATTTTAAAGGAATTGTCAAGGCAAAAAAGTGGGTTCGGAGTGCCCGTGCCGCCCTCACATGAGCGTACTTTCCAAGGGAGGAGATCAATGTTAGTATTTTCTTTCTTGTAATTTGCAAATGCCATCTTATTTCTCATAATATTGCTTCTCTCAGGCTGCTAATTTTAATAATGTGAAGCTGATATTTGCCATCCATCTTTTGTTTATATTCTTACCCTGACAAATAGTAAGTCCACAGACTTTAAGCCCCACAGTTGCAGTTTTGTGTTTTTTCCGTGTAGCTTCTGTAATGTTGTATGAGCTTTGCAGTGTATTTTATGTCAGCATTTTCTTTGTCAGTCTCCAAAGACTGACTAAAACCTTACTGCAGTCTTCGCAGGAATTTACGCCAGAGTTGTGTTCTATAAGCAGAGTGTGTAATACCAATTTTACATATTTTAACAGCTGTTTTCCATTAAAAATAATTGAAGCGGCTACAGTCACGCTCTGCTGGAAGAGTCATGACCCTGCGTACTCAAGAAGTAAATTGTGGGATTATACTATACAATGATTACGTTTAACATATCAACCTACTGTAAATTCAAAATTACAATTACAATTTTAAAATAAATCATCCAAAAAGTTTCATTGCTGTACAAGTGTACATTACTAGCCAAATGTATTCCATAGCCTGTCTGTCAATATAGGATTACCAGAAGAGTTCCATGCAGGACAGGTATAGGCAATGGCTAGGTATACCAGTGCATTTCTGTTCAGCATAGGAAAGCTAGACTAATGTGTATTGGATGCGCTGTAATGTACACATCACTGATTTGCTCTAGTGTATAGTGCAGTAATACATTTCTTTGATGGACAGAATTATACCTTGCTTTAACCTGAACATAATTAAAAGCAATTATATTATGCAAATATGAAATTAGCTCGAAAACCAGCTCCCACAACAACAACTAAACAACAGAATAATGCATCAAAAGAACTAAGGCCATAGGGAAAGGGAGAGGGGAAGAGCTTCAATATAAACAGGTTGAGTCCTGATAACGGGAGGACAGTTTTGCAAGTGGTAAACATTTAAAAATACGCTTATCAAATGTTACAAAGCGAACAACAGCAACACTTCAAGCTGACATAAACTCCTCTTGCAAATCTGTATCAGGAGGGATTCTGATCCATATGGGCAATAAATGAACAGATCCGTTCACGACATCTGTGAGCAATGCATTAGCGAGATACTTACCTTTTCCAAAAGAAGCACCATCCGATTAAACTGTCCAAATTTGTTTGAATTCCTTATAGACTGCTGCTATTTTCTGACCTGAAAAATAAAATATATTGTATACCTTACATAGGGGTTCCCAACATGTAGCCTGGGAGCTCCTATTGTGTGCCTCGCTAGTTGTCTGCTAGACCAGAATGTTATCAGAGCTCTAATGCACTGCTGAGGCTAGGGAAGTCAGACAGGTGGATAAATATGCTGGCCTACGTGTCTGTGTAAGAGAGTAAAACAGATGTCATTACCTGGAGACTGTTGTGTTGTTGTTTCGCCACAAGGGGCTGCTGTTTTCCCCACACAGCTAAGCTATGACTGGAACTTGCAACCAGAGGGAGGGGATTACTCAGCCTGTCTCTGTGAAGAAGAAGAAGGAAGTGGAGCGACCTCCATCTTGAAAGGACAGCAGAAGGCTGTGTGAAAGGGAGTCCTGTGTGTCGTGCGGAGACCAGACGTGGTATAGAGGGACTGAATCCTGATCCTTGCCGGGAGCAAAGGATTCCTCCAGGACAGCTGCTGAGAGCTGTGGAAGAAGCCAGCCTGCTGTTCTTCATGGTTGTGGAAGAGGCTTGCTGCGGCCCAGCTTAGAGACATCATTCGGTTAATCTAGTGGACCCGGGTCAGTAACATAACACATGCATGCTTAACTGAACAGACTGACACTAGGCCTATTAGTTAGTTTTACATAGGTTTTACATAGGCCGAAAGTGTTTTTCCTGTTTTGCTGCCTGGATTTTGGAACTTAAAAGAACATTTTGCCTGTGAGAGCTGACAACTGTGCTATATCTCCATCCTCGGTCAGTGGATTACTTACTCATTCAGGAGAACAATGTTCTTTTGAGTTGCGGGCTAGTGCTGGGGAGGGGAGTTGTTTTTCTTGCATTTTAAGGTTATAGGATTATAAGCTGCTGTGCTGTACCGCCGATGACCCCTCAGTGAGCATCCACACAAACATTCGTTCCAGCAATAGGGTAGTAACAGGTATGGTGGGACGTTCTAGTGCACCCACTAGTAGGTAAATTACCAGTGCTTTCCTTAATATCCCATAAGGGTCATCTGGCTGTGTAGCACAGGGGTTCTCAGCCCAGGCTGAGTGTATGTAATCAAGTTTATTGTTGATCACAATTGTCTTTTTAAAGTGGGTTTGATACCCTATTGCAGTAAAAGTTTGATATAGAAACTCTGGTGTCAGTGTCGCTTTTCCCACGTGTGGCTTCGCTGTATCCTGGGGAGCCCATACCAGTACACGGCTTACATCTGGACAGCTTCCAGGAATGCACTTGGTTTACCAGCCTTCCAGCAGTGTCTGGGTTTCGATTCTGCCTTTCATCGCTTTGGGGCTGGGGTATCCACTCGTGTTGGGCAGGTATTAAATAGAGCATGAGGGAAAGCACATGCACATAAAGTTGTCAAGTTTGTTGCTTTTAAATACCTTACTATGTTATTAGTTCTGAACCATTTCCAGTTGTTTCCTGTTATTTGGCTTTCATGATTTAGTCAAATAGGACTCCCAACCCTTTCTCAATTCTGAATGTTGCTCTCATTATAAGAAAGGTTAGAAACACCTGCTTCCCTGCCCTGTAAAACCCAATAACAGATGCAGGGAGTTTTCTTAAAAATAAAAGATCTTTATTGTGCACTGGTTGATAAAGTCTCTCAAAGGCTCACTAAATTCAGCCGTATCAAAAATTGCAGAAATATAAACACCTGCCTTGGTTCCAGCAAATGGTTTATTAAAAAAAAACATGCTCAACATATATTTAACATCATAGATGGATATGTCATCCATCGCATATTGCATAGTGTGAGTGCTGGGTGCTGCGGAGTCAATTCAGACAGACATTGTAGAGTTAACAGCAATTGGCTTTTACTGAAACATGCATGCAGTAAGAGAAGGTCACCTTAACATGATGAATAATACAAACAGGAAAAAGAAATTAGTGAGTTCAGCTCAATGTACAGGAAATACAACACATTCTAGAAAATGCATTGAGAGATTACAGACAGTAAAAGTAACAATGAAGTCTAGTGTTATAACTGTAAAGTTATGTACTAATCTGTAAACTGTTGCATAGTATTCATGCAAATATGTTTATGTCTCCTTTTGCTAATCCAAGCACTCAGATCCTCTGAGCATGCAATGCTTGCATATAACTTGGAGTGATGGGTTATCCTGTTATTTATGGTTTGTCCGTGCTGTGTGATAAAAAAAAAGAACTCACTGTTGCTGCTTTTTCCTTCATCTGTCCCCAACAGGCAGCGTCCTCTCTGCAGGTCCCCAGGAATCCTCCATTCATTTGCCTTCCCTGACATTCAATGATGTCATTAGTCACATGGGGGGATTCTATAGAGGCACCTACTCTGTGGTCTAAAAACTTACCTGTCCAGGTGGAACTGCGAGATGCCAGGGAAAGAGGAGGGGGACATACAACAGCTGGCAGTGTGGTGGCTTCATTAACTAATCCCTGGCATTAAGAAGATCATAGCCCGCTGGACAAATAGGGAGCCCCCGACCTTGAAGGCTCACAGAAAGAACACTGTCGACAGAGAACAGATAAGAAGCAAGAACAGTAAGTTCTCTTTTTATTTTAAAAATGTATATTTTTTTTTTAGCACTATCAGTCTGGAGCACTTCTGAACTGGATTGTCTCCGCTCTGGCACTATTTAGTAGGCTTTATGGAGTTGCATGTGTAAAAAGAGATATATAAATACCTACAGTATGTTTCACTTATGGCAGGTTTAAAGCATGAACTTCAGCCTCAGCCCTTACACGTTACCCAGGAGCTAAGGCAGGATGGGAGTTTACAAAGAAAAAAACCTCTTACCCTATTCAGGGGCCTACGTGCTCCTCCAGAGCTTCAGACCCTGGGCGCCGCCATCTTAAATGACAACACAGAGCCACATCCCCATTCAAGTGAATGGGCAGTGGTCGCGCTCGCAGACCCAGGGGATGCAGCTTCCTTTCAATTGCGGCGGCAGCTGCACAGAGATCAGGAGAGTGGTGCTGGCCTGTGGATAAGGTGTTTTTTTCTTTGTAACCCCCCCCCCCTGTCCTGCCTCAGTGACAGGGTAGCATGGCAGGACTTGGGGGTTACTTGCAGACTGAAGTTCCCCTTTAGGCAGACCTATCTGACTGGATGACTATACCCACTTCTCATGTATGTAATTTTTTAATTTCACTCTTTGTTCCGATGATGAGTATCACTAATTATAATCAATTTAAATTCTTTAAAATAGCCTGATTACTGATTGGACCAAACAGCAAACCAATGAGTAAAGTTTTTTAGAATCCAATGCCAGCCCAGTCCACTATAAGAGTCAGATGGGTCAGTTCCTGACTTTTACCAGATATATGTACCAGATATATATTTCAAAGTAGAAAAGTGAATTCTTAATGCAAAGCAAACATATTCAAAACACTATTAACACAATGTCAACACACAAGACACTGATCTGGGCAATTTTAGAAGAATTTATATTCATTCCAGAATCAGAAATCCCCTAGATCATGTTTTGTTCAGCTTTATTCTATTTCTCTGTTAATTAGCTTGTAGAAAGTGCAATAAAATGCTAAAAATAAGAAAGACAAAAAAAGTAACACTGAAATGTTATCACACTTATATAGTCTTACAAAGTACAGTTTTTAGAACATTATAAAAAGGAAACGCAAGATAATGATTCAGGTAAAAATCTTACTGATTGCTAAAAATACGGTATAAAGTCATAACAAAGAAAAAGCTAATTTCGGTTATCAGTGCCATTTATTTAACATAACCTCAGTAACAGAGCTGTATTAATTTTCTTAAGCATCTGTTTAAGCTGGGGAAAAAATGTTGATTCTGTAGTCTTTCTGAACAATTTATGTATGTAATTATAATAGTAATAGTGTTCTAAGTGCTTTTCTCCCTGAAGAAGCAAAATATTTTCAAAAACAGATAAAAAGTAAGAGAATGTTTATAATTAGGGATGAGCGAATCGATCCGGACGAACCCGGATTCGATCCGAATTTCATGAAAAATTCGATTCGGATCGAATCCGAATTTCCCCGCGATTCGATCGCTCGAAGTTTTCCTTTAACATCCATTCATTTACATTACAGGCATTCTAAGATGGCGGACGGGACATGTCCAGACATCAACCCCACGCCAGTGCATGCTGGGACAGTCACATGCAGCCTATCAGCAGCCAGCAAGCCCGGTGACGTCACAGTGCTATTTAAGGCCGGCGGCCATCTTGCTTTTCCTCATTTCTCTATTGCATTCGTGAGAGACAGGACGCTGCTGTAGGCAGGGAGAGAGACAGTTAGACAGACAGGGACAGACAGGGACAGGCTGGAGACAGGCAGGAGACAGGCAGGAGACAGACAGAAAGTCAGCGAAAAACAGGGAAAGTTAGGAAAAATCGGAGGCAGTCACAGGGAGATTTTTTTTTTTTTCATCCAGCCTGAGTGTTACTGGCTGGCTGACTGGCTTTGTTAGCATTTTCAGGCTGCTTATACACTTACTGTGCATATATACTGAACTGATCTCAAGTCTGCTGTGAGGCATCCCATTCTGTGACTACACCAGCCTCTATTTACTATAACCCTTTGCACTTATTCTAAAAGTCATTTGGCCTGATAAAGACACTTTTGCTGTGCATAGTACTGCTCCCAGGTGCACTCTCGTTGGGGCATCCCATTCTGTGACTACACCAGCCTCTATTTACTATAACCCTTTGCACTTATTCTAAAAGTCATTTGGCCTGATAAAGACACTTTTGCTTTGCATAGTACTACTGCTCCCAGGTCCACTGCTGTTGTGGCATCCCGTTCTGTGACTACACCAGCCTCTATTTACTATAACCCTTTGCACTTATTCTAAAAGTCATTTGGCCTGATAAAGACACTTTTGCTGTGCATAGTACTGCTCCCAGGTGCACTCTGGTTGGGGCATCCCATTCTGTGACTACACCAGCCTCTATTTACTATAACCCTTTGCACTTATTCTAAAAGTCATTTGGCCTGATAAAGACACTTTTGCTGTGCATAGTACTGCTCCCAGGTGCACTCTGGTTGGGGCATCCCATTCTGTGACTACACCAGCCTCTATTTACTATAACCCTTTGCACTTATTCTAAAAGTCATTTGGCCTGATAAAGACACTTTTGCTTTGCATAGTACTACTGCTCCCAGGTCCACTGCTGTTGTGGCATCCCGTTCTGTGACTACACCAGCCTCTATTTACTATAACCCTTTGCACTTATTCTAAAAGTCATTTGGCCTGATAAAGACACTTTTGCTGTGCATAGTACTGCTCCCAGGTGCACTCTGGTTGGGGCATTCCATTCTGTGACTACACCAGCCTTTATTTACTATAACCCTTTGCACTTATTCTAAAAGTCATTTGGCCTGATAAAGACACTTTTGCTGTGCATAGTACTGCTCCCAGGTGCACTCTGGTTGGGGCATCCCATTCTGTGACTACACCAGCCTCTATTTACTATAACCCTTTGCACTTATTCTAAAAGTCATTTGGCCTGATAAAGACACTTTTGCTGTGCATAGTACTGCTCCCAGGTGCACTCTGGTTGGGGCATCCCATTCTGTGACTACACCAGCCTCTATTTACTATAACCCTTTGCACTTATTCTAAAAGTCATTTGGCCTGATAAAGACACTTTTGCTGTGCATAGTACTGCTCCCAGGTGCACTCTGGTTGGGGCATCCCATTCTGTGACTACACCAGCCTCTATTTACTATAACCCTTTGCACATATTCTAAAAGTCATTTGGCCTGATAAAGACACTTTTGCTGTGCATAGTACTGCTCCCAGGTGCACTCTGGTTGGGGCATCCCATTCTGTGACTACACCAGCCTCTATTTAATACCATAACCATTTGCACTTATTCTAATAGAAATTAGGCCTGATAAAGACACTTTTGCTGTGCATAGTCTTAGTGCTGCCAGGTGCTCTCTGGTTTTTGTGGCATCCCATTCTATGACTACACCAGCCTCTATTTAATACCATAACCATTTGCACTTATTCTAATAGAAATTAGGCCTGATAAAGACACTTTTGCTGTGCATAGTCTCACTGCTGCCAGGTGCTCTCTGGTTTTTGGGGCATCCCATTCTGTGACTACACCAGCCTCTATTTAAGACCATAACCATTTGCACTTATTCTAATAGAAATTAGGCCTGATAAAGACACTTTTGCTGTGCATAGTCTTACTGCTGCCAGGTGCACTGCTGGCTGTTGGGGCATCCCATTCTGTAACATAGCATACCCCTCTTTATTTACACTAAGCAGCTCTCTTATTTACACTAGGCAGGCCTGTTGGAGGCTGAGTGTTACTGCTCACTTTTGGTGTGCATTATATTCTGTTTCATATAGACCCACCGCTGCCTGGGGGTTCTTAAAATATCACCTACTACCATGCCATTTAGACTATGTCGGGCAGACAAGTGCCTGGAAGTGAAAAGAGGAGTGGCAGAGGCCAAGATTCCGCAGGCAGAGCTCGCAGCAGACTGGGGGCCAGTAGCAGCAGGAGTCACGCTGAGAGACCTAATCTGCCAGTATCTGCTAGCGGTCGGGTCTCCACCAGTAACGCATCTGCCGTGGTAGATTGGTTGACGCGCTCATCAACAACATCATCACAACTTACGTCTGAGACCCCCAGTCTAGGGTCAGTAGGTTCCTCTGACACAACCCTGAGTTGGCATGCATCCTCCCATTGCCTCTGTCCTACGCCGTTCCCTCCCCCAGCGACGTATCCTATGATTTGGGTTCAGCGCCACTCTTTAGTGAGGAGGACGATCAGATAGAGGACAGTCAGCAGCTACTGCCCAGCCAAGAAATGGAGGTGAGGTGGCTTCTTTAGCTAGGCAGACAAATAGTGATGTGGACAGTGTCGTGGGTGCTGCGAGCGTTCCAGCTCCTGCACCAGACACTGTTGACGAATCCACGAACATCAGTGACGTACAGCCACAACTCGGTGATAATGATGATGACGATGAAGCCGATCGCACTTGGGAGCCGGGTGATGAAGGGGCTTCATCGTCATCATCAGGAGAAGAGGGGCGCAGGTTGCCCCGGAGTCAGCAGCTGAGGCAGCAAGGTGGTAGCAGTCAGCATGGGGGCACAATTCCAAAGGCTGGAGCCGGCCGGGGCCGGGGCCGGGGTAGAGCACCTGCTGTGCGGCAGTCTACCTTATCGGGAGGTAGTGGAGCAGGGGTTCCTGGAGTTGGCAACAGCAGCAGTGAATCAGTGAGGCCAGGGGGTGGGAAAAGTAGCTACTCGGCAGTGTGGCAGTTTTTCCTGAAGCATCCGCAGGAGGGTAACATGGCCACATGCAAGATATGTAGGCAAAAGGTGAAGCGTGGCCAGGGTCCAAATGTTGGCACCACGGCCCTGCGTCAACATATGATGCGTCACCATAAAGCGACCTGGGAGAACCGAGGCTCCCAAGGGGTGGTCCAGTCTGCTTCCTCACCAAGTGGCACGCCGCTCCCAATTTCTGCCAGCCAAGGCTCCAGCACCTCAGCCGAAGGCAGCTGTGCGTCATACCCATCCTCTGTCGCTCCTGCTCCTCCTCCTTCTCCTCCAAGTCATGCATCCCGCCAGCAATCCATCAGCGAAGCCATGTCCAAGAGACAGCAGTATGCGCCCACTCATCCTACGGCGCAGAAGCTGAATGTGCTCCTGTCCAAGTTGCTGGTGCTGCAGTCGCTCCCTTTTCAGGTGGTGGAATCTACACCTTTCAGAGAACTGATGGCTTGTGCCGAGCCGAGGTGGAGAGTCCCAAGCCATCATTTCTTTGCCAAGAAGGCAGTACCAGCGCTGCACACTTTTGTTGAACAGAAGGTGGGCCAGTCCTTGAGCCTGTCGGTGTGTAGCAAAGTGCATGGCAGCGCCGACATCTGGAGCTGTAACTACGGTCAGGGACAGTACATGTCGTTTACGGCCCACTGGGTGAATGTGGTCCCTTTGCAGCAGCAGCAGCAACTTGGACAGGTCACGCCGCTTCGGCCTCCGCGCTCCCTGCCCGTTGGGCCTTTGACACCGTGCGACTCGGCCTCCTCATCCTCCGCCATCTCCTCACCCTCCACTGTAGGCTCAAGTCTCAGTGCCCCTCCAGTCTACCATGTGTGCAGGGCACGGAGGTGTCACGCAGTGCTTCACATGGTTTGTCTTGGCGAACGGAGTCACACAGGGGAGGAACTGCTTAAATGTATTCATCAGGAAATCCAAACATGGCTTACTCCAAGAAAACTTAAAATGGGAATCATGGTTACCGACAATGGGAAGAACATTTTGTCTGCTCTGCGCCAAGGAAGCCTGACCCATGCCCCCTGCATGGCTCACATCTTCAATCTGGTTGTCAAGCGGTTTCTGAAGTGTTCCCCCCATCTGCAAGACATCCTAACAACTTCAAGGAAACTTTGCATGCACTTCAGCCACTCATACTCCGCCAAACACACCCTTCTTGAGCTACAGCGTCAGAATGGTATCCCCCAACATAGTCTGATTTGCGATGTTTCCACCCGTTGGAATTCCACCCTTCACATGTTGGACCGATTATATGAACAGAGAAAAGCCATCACGGATTTCCTGATGATCCAAGCAGATAGGGGGACTCCCCTGTGTAACTTCAATGTCAACCAGTGGCAGCTCATACGTGACACCTGCCGTTTGCTCAGGCCCTTTGAGGAAGCCACTTTATTTGTCAGTCGGCAGGATTACAGGATGAACAACGTGATTCCACTGCTTCATGTACTTCAGCACATGTTGGAAACCATGGCTGGTCAGGGCACTGGAGACATGGCGTTTACATCTTACGGCCACATGAACCCCGTTGGAGCTGAACTGGAGGAGGAGGAGTTGCCCAGCGAAACACAGTTTAGGCTTGGCGAAATGGCTGGTTTATCTAGTCAACGGACAGGAGAGGAGGAGCAGGAGCAGCCAGAGGAGCTAGAGGTTTTTGAGGAAGGCGAGACAGAGGACCCGGGCACACCGTGGCAGTATGCAGTGGAGATGGAGACAGGTAGTCCATCCGAGTCACTTGCGCAAATGGCAGGAAGCATGCTCACGTGCTTGCATAGTGACCCCAGAATTGTTTCCATCTGTCGGCGGGATGACTTCTGGCTGTCCACCTTATTGGACCCTCGCTTCCGGCACAAAATGGGGGCATTTTTTAAACCCACCGAGAGGGAGGACAAACTGAACTACTACAAAGACATTCTACGTAGGCAGTTGGCCGATGCCTATCTGCGCCATGGTCCATACTCTCGCAGGTCTGACTCGAGGGGACCTCTGCGCTCACCTTCCACTGCCATGGCTGCTGGGGGGGTTGGCAGGAGCAGCAGCAGCAGCTCCATCAGCAGCAGCCTCAGTCTTCAGTCGCTAATGAGTAGCTTTCTACACCCGCATAGTAGAGTTTGCCCTGGAAAAGCTGTCCTGCCCGGCAAGTAGCGTGCCATCTGAGCGGGTGTTTAGTGCGGCGGGGGCCATAGTTACGGCGAGGAGAACTCGTCTGTCAACTAAAAATGTGGAGAGACTCACCTTTGTCAAAATGAATCAGGGATGGATCAGCCAGGATTTCCACCCACCAATGCCTGATGCATGCGACTAGATTCAGCATGGTGCCACGTTTTACACTTTCCAAATGGTGCAAAACATATTTATGTCTTTAGGCCAATTTTTGGGCTCCTGCTGATGCCAACTCCAGGGTGTGAATCATCCAATTTTTGGGCTCCTGAAGCCAACCCCAGTGTCTCTTTAAAGTAATGTTTGGGCTCCTGCTGCTGCTGCTGCTGCCAACTCCAGGGTGTGAATCATCCAATTTTTGGGCTCCTGAAGCCAACTCCAGTGTCTCTTTAAAGTAATATTTGGGCTCCTGCTGCTGCTGCTGCCAACTCCAGGGTGTGATTCATCCAATTTTTGGGCTACTGAAGCCAACTCCAGTGTCTCTTTAAAGTAATGTTTGGGCTCCTGTTGCTGCTGCTGCTGCTGCCAACTCCGGCCAACTCCAGGGTGTGATTCATCCAATTTTTGGGCTCCTGAGGCCAACCCCAGGGTCTCTTTAAAGTAATATTTGGGCTCCTGCTGCTGCTGCCAACTCCAGGGTGTGAATCATCCAATTTTTGGGCTCCTGAAGCCAACCCCAGGGTCTCTTTAAAGTAATATTTGGGCTCCTGCTGCTGCTGCCAACTCCAGGGTGTGAATCATCCAATTTTTGGGCTCCTGAAGCCAACTCCAGTGTCTCTTTAAAGTAATGTTTTGGCTCCTGCTGCTGCCAACTCCAGGGTGTGATTCATCCAATTTTTGGGCTCCTGAAGCCAACCCCAGGGTCTCTTTAAAGTAATATTTGGGCTCCTGCTGCTGCTGCTGCCAACTCCAGGGTGTGAATCATCCAATTTTTGGGCTCCTGAAGCCAACTCCAGTGTCTCTTTAAAGTAATATTTGGGCTCCTGCTGCTGCTGCTGCCAACTCCAGGGTGTGATTCATCCAATTTTTGGGCTCCTGAAGCCAACCCCAGGGTCTCTTTAAAGTAATATTTGGGCTCCTGCTGCTGCTGCTGCCAACTCCAGGGTGTGATTCATCCAATTTTTGGGCTCCTGAAGCCAACTCCAGTGTCTCTTTAAAGTAATGTTTGGGCTCCTGCTGCTGCTGCCAACTCCAGGGTGTGATTCATCCAATTTTTGGGCTCCTGAAGCCAACTCCAGTGTCTCTTTAAAGTAATATTTGGGCTCCTGCTGCTGCCAACTCCAGGGTGTGAATCATCCAATTTTTGGGCTCCTGAAGCCAACCCCAGGGTCTCTTTAAAGTAATATTTGGGCTCCTGCTGCTGCTGCTGCCAACTCCAGGGTGTGATTCATCCAATTTTTGGGTTCCTGAAGCCAACCCCAGGGTCTCTTTAAAGTAATATTTGGGCTCCTGCTGCCGCTGCCAACTCCAGGGTGTGATTCATCCAATTTTTTGGCTACTGAAGCCAACTCCAGTGTCTCTTTAAAGTAATGTTTGGGCTCCTGTTGCTGCTGCTGCTGCTGCTGCCAACTCCTGCCAACTCCAGGGTGTGATTCATCCAATTTTTGGCCTCCTGAAGCCAACCCCAGGGTCTCTTTAAAGTAATATTTGGGCTCCTGCTGCTGCTGCTGCCAACTCCAGGGTGTGAATCATCCAATTCTTGGGCTCCTGAAGCCAACTCCAGTGTCTCTTTAAAGTAATATTTGGGCTCCTGCTGCTGCTGCTGCCAACTCCAGTGTCTCTTTAAAGCAATGTTTGGGCTCCTGCCCCTCATAGTGATGCCACTTCAACTCTCTGCAATTGTGCCGCCCTGCGATTCTATTAGCGATGCCTCTGATCTGCATGTGATATTTATTCAAAGTATTATTTAACTAACCCAGCACGCATCCTATGCGTGTTACAGCAAGGCAGAATGGTTTGCAACCCTATTGAGGCTCTAGGAGGCTCAGAAATAGCCATTTTTAATAGCAATTCGTCGCGAATAAATTCGGGTCGAAACGATTTTTGTCGGAAAATTCGGCGAATCAGTCGAATCGAATTTTTCAAAAGTTCGCTCATCTCTATTTATAATATAAACTGGGAGAAACAGAAATAGTTAAATTATTCTACAGTATTGAATAAACAAGTGGGTCATTAATCTTTTTTTAGTAGATTAAAAAATAATAAAAGACATACAACTTCTTATGTATTGGAGTCGTCCTCTCTCATGTGTGTGCTCTCATGTGCTTCCTCTCTATGTGACATCATGTGACCCTGAGCCTGCCCCTCTTTTTTCAAATAAGGTCAAGGATAGAGCTTTTGTGGAGTGAGTACAGGACTGTAGCCCTGGCACCACTTTATTTTAGGTGGTTTCCAGAAAGATGTAAATCTTTTCTGATGCAAAGAAGAATTCTCAACTCAACATACATCTCAACATTTAGGCTATGTTCAAACCTGTCCGGTCGTGTTTGGGGCATGCATTTTGCAGCAGGAGTTCCTTTTTGCGTTCACTTTTTTTGTGTTTTTGTTTGCCTTTGCGCTTGCTTTTAATAGATAGCTCTGTTTAATGGGGTGCGTTTGTTGCCAGGCCACAGCAGGCAGGACTTTTTGCGACCACAATCGTCTCCTCTGTGATGCACTGGAGAGGTGTGAAAGTTGACAAAGAGGTGTCATAGATGGATTTTTTGCGGTACAGCTGCATCTGCCACGAAACACATGTAGTACCAGAAAGGTGTGAATGAGGTTTGGCTGACTGAATGTGAATAGTGGGCTGCTGACCAAGGACTGGATTGTGGGGCTCAGGAAAGTTACAACCATTTCCTATTGCACACTCTGCAATCACATTTTTTTCATACAGCCCCGATTCTACCTTTGAGGGCCCCTTTACAGACGCACCCCCCCTCTGCCCAGATGGGTGAGGAGTGGGGGCGGGCTTGGGTTCCAAACTTACTGGACCCAAACCTTGGGGGGGTCACAAACTTCAAGGTTTAGAACTATACAGAAGCAGGTTGTTAGCTGCTACATGGTCTACTGTGCCTTCTAGATAACAGAGCTCATGTTTAACATCCACCTGAGGTCCTGTTTGATAATGGTGCCAGGAAGCGGTAGGACCGCTAACTGGGAAGCCATGTTTATGTACAAAATATTATAGCTACATTTTGCTGGGCGACAAATGACGTTGTCATAGCAGATGGCTCTCATTGAATGAGAGCCCGCACATGCGCCATTGAAGCATGACGAGGTGAGGTTTTTGGGGCTTTCTGAATGGTTTCACACAACAAGCTATCCCGATTCAGGGTGCCCAAGAGAAAATCCAGTGGCCGCCCCTGGAATATTTTAGATTCCAGGCTGGCCACTTCTTTATCACATATAATTAAGAACATACTCATAAAAATGATAATACATTACAATAAGCAATTAAATAATTGATAAATAATTAATCATTAATACCAGTTTCACTAAAACCTCCTACAAATCCATATTAAACATATTTGGGTATGTGATAAAAGGTATATGTCAATTATACTAAAAATATTCAAGATACTTAAAAATACATAATACGGTGATAGAGGCCTCACTCTCTCATGTTCGTTCTCCAGAAAACAATTTAGATCTATTTTAATATTCAGTCCTGGATGGGTTAAGCTTTTATTACATTCTGTTTCCTCATAGTATCATATGCCAGGGTAAGAGTTTCTAGCTTATTGATTTTGCAGGGTTATAATACCAGCTGTGAGCAATTGGGGCGAACTGTAGTGACACGGACAACAGTTCTTCAACAGCAAAAGCGGGTTTATTGAGAAAATAAAGTGTTCAAAAGCAAAATATCTCTCACTTCAGAGATTGCAGCAACAATGCAATAAATCAAAGTGCTTACTTCACCAATTCAATGTAAGTGCAGGGCTGCAACCTGTCTTCTAGTATATTTGCCCTACTTCCCACACCACCTATTATCAAGCACTGCTGATGTGCAGGCGAAAACTTGAATTCAGGCCTGGACTCAGGCTATAATCTGACTTTCTTTAAAAAGTCATTAGGCTCGATTCAGAGAGACACAAACAAACTTTCGGTTTGGTGCCGACGTCGTAAGATTTTCAAAATTTCCCGCTCTCGCATGAACGTTCGATCGATTCTATGCATGCTTCGTAAACCTTCCGTAGCGCGTCCGTGTGCTCGTATGCCAGAGTACGCAGACGAGGATGTCATTTTCCATCGAAAATGTTCAGATTTATTTTTCCCAACTACCAACGTAGCCTTTCGTTTTTGCCCTTTTCCCATCGTATCCTCACACGAATCCTATCATTTTCCCGCTACATCCTGCTTCATTTTTTCCTAAAGTATCTGTTCAGACGAAATTCTTACGATTTTGCGCCTGCGCACTACAAACTTCTCTCATTAAAGTGTTCGCCTACATAATTTCACTTCCATCACTAAACTCACCCTAACCACTTAGCGCTCTCCTGCCTTTTCCCTGGAGCTCCCTTAAAGCTCACCCTAACCACTTAGCGCTCTTCTGCCTTTTCCCTTGACCTCCCTTAAAGCTCACCCTAACCACTTAGCGCCTTGTTTCTTCTTCCATTTTCACACCCTAAAACTTACCCAAATCACTTAGCGCCTTGTTTCTTCTTCCATTTTAGGTCCCTAAAACTTACCCAAATCACTTAGCGCCTTGTTTCTTCTTCCATTTTAGGACCCTAAAACTTACCCAAATCACTTAGCGCCTTGTTTCTTCTTCCATTTTCACACCCTAAAACTTACCCAAATCACTTAGCGCCTTGGTTCTTCTTCCATTTTCACACCCTAAAACTTACCCAAATCACTTAGCGCCTTGTTTCTTCTTCCATTTTCACACCCTAAAACTTACCCAAATCACTTAGCGCCTTGTTTCTTCTTCCATTTTCACACCCTAAAACTTACCCAAATCACTTAGCGCCTTGTTTCTTCTTCCATTTTCACACCCTAAAACTTACCCAAATCACTTAGCGCCTTGGTTCTTCTTCCATTTTCACACCCTAAAACTTACCCAAATCACTTAGCGCCTTGTTTCTTCTTCCATTTTAGGTCCCTAAAACTTACCCAAATCACTTAGCGCCTTGTTTCTTCTTCCATTTTCACACCCTAAAACTTACCCAAATCACTTAGCGCCTTGTTTCTTCTTCCATTTTAGGTCCCTAAAACTTACCCAAATCACTTAGCGCCTTGTTTCTTCTTCCATTTTCACACCCTAAAACTTACCCAAATCACTTAGCGCCTTGGTTCTTCTTCCATTTTAGGTCCCTAAAACTTACCCAAATCACTTAGCGCCTTGTTTCTTCTTCCATTTTAGGTCCCTAAAACTTACCCAAATCACTTAGCGCCTTGTTTCTTCTTCCATTTTCACACCCTAAAACTTACCCAAATCACTTAGTGCCTTGGTTCTTCTTCCATTTTAGGTCCCTAAAACTTACCCAAATCACTTAGCGCCTTGTTTCTTCTTCCATTTTCACACCCTAAAACTTACCCAAATCACTTAGCGCCTTGTTTCTTCTTCCATTTTAGGTCCCTAAAACTTACCCAAATCACTTAGCGCCTTGGTTCTTCTTCCATTTTAGGTCCCTAAAACTTACCCAAATCACTTAGCGCCTTGTTTCTTCTTCCATTTTAGGTCCCTAAAACTTACCCAAATCACTTAGCGCCTTGGTTCTTCTTCCATTTTAGGTCCCTAAAACTTACCCAAATCACTTAGCGCCTTGGTTCTTCTTCCATTTTAGGTCCCTAAAACTTACCCAAATCACTTAGCGCCTTGTTTCTTCTTCCATTTTCACACCCTAAAACTTACCCAAATCACTTAGCGCCTTGGTTCTTCTTCCATTTTAGGTCCCTAAAACTTACCCAAATCACTTCACGGACATCACAATCTTGATTTTCAAATATGTCATTGTCCCCTTGTTTTTGTAAAATGTATGTGTGCAAATAAATGGGACAACATGTTTTTTGTTTTTTTTTGTTTTTTAATGCTCAATTGGCATTTGTTATAAAACTATTTTTGGCCACTTTGGCACTAAAAAATGTTTAACTATATACACATTGCTTTTTGGTTCCTCAAAATATATACACTGTTTTTTAATTTAATTTTTAAAACTATATACAATAAAATATTTGTTTAAAACCCTAAAACTATATACAATTAAAATTTTTGGGTCACAAATAAAATTATGTCCA
Organism: Gastrophryne carolinensis; assembly: GCA_027917425.1. NCBI lineage: Eukaryota > Metazoa > Chordata > Amphibia > Anura > Microhylidae > Gastrophryne > Gastrophryne carolinensis. Next base: position 259,466,396 of record CM051238.1, read on the forward strand.
AAGACAACTATGTACAAATGTACAAATCAACAGGGCCAGGAACCAGGACACTAGTCTTCCTCTTCTGTTGTCCCCAACGTGTCCCGCATCGCCTGCAGATCGGCCACCAACTCAAGGACCCTCCGATTGATATCAGCAAGTCGCTGTCTTGTGGTCCCTGCCAAAAAATCAGAAAATCAAATTATTCGGAGAACAATACATGTTTATCACCTGTGTATTTAATGTATTTAAAGAAACAAATTAAGTATAATGCACATATGCTTAATCACAGGAATTAAGGTTAGGAAGTGGCCACAGGACAGTTGTGCAACTAATTAAGCTAATTCAGTGGCCACAGGACAGTTGGGCAACTAATTAAGCTAATTCAGTGGACACAGGACAGTTGGGCAACTAATTAAGCTAATTCAGTGGCCACAGGACAGTTGGGCAACTAATTAAGCTAATTCAGTGGACACAGGACAGTTGGGCAACTAATTAAGCTAATTCAGTGGACACAGGACAGTTGGGCAACTAATTAAGCTAATTCAGTGGCCACAGGACAGTTGGGCAACTAATTAAGCTAATTCAGTGGCCACAGGACAGTTGGGCAACTAATTAAGCTAATTCAGTGGCCACAGGACAGTTGGGCAACTAATTAAGCTAATTCAGTGGACACAGGTCCCTCTTATATTGGCATTGACTAGGGCATTATGTGTTTTTGTGTTCATGGGAATTTAGACCGAAATCTCTAGAATGACATGACTACTTACTTGGTTGGTGGCCGAGAGATGGCTCGTTGGGGACAACACCCTGAGGTCCTGGTTCCTGGCTCTGCTGTGAAGAAGTGCCTGTAGAAACATGTGCCAAATGGTTAGTTTGGATGTCTGATTCCGCAGTCCTCCAATGTTTTTAGCTAAGTCTGGGTCACATCACTCACCTTCTCCAGGGTCTTGTGGGCTCCTATCTGCTGCCTCCTGACCCACTACTTCACCCGCAACCGAAACATCTACAAATACAGAATAAAGGATTCAGTTTGGTGATATCAGGAGCTAGAAATTCTCTTTTTTGGTGTAGACATGAAGAGTGACATACCAGAGGATCCCGCATGCGAGGCAGGGTACGACTCCCTGCCCACGCTGTGCCGCCCCTCCTCTGTGGTAAGGTCCAGGGGCTGGTCTGAGGAGGCCACAGAGGAGGGGTCGGCCCGTCGCCCTGGAGATCCACCACCTTCACTCCCAGCTGCAGAATCATGCAGCACTGGTCGGCCTCTGCGCCTCCGGGTGCGGCGAATTCGGTAATCCATTTCCAACACTAGAAAAGAAAAGGCATTCTAAGTAAAGTCCTACCTTCTGTCTTAGTTACATATTGCATGAAATCGCAATCTACTTACTTGGAAAATGGATTCCGAAGAACCTCCGCACCCGGGGCATGTGCAGCCGTTTGAGGTCCGGCCAATGCTGCATGATCTGCGTGTGGGTGAAGGTGGTGTTGGTCTGCTGTTGGATGGTCGAGATTATCTCCAGGGCGACGTTGCGTTTTTCAAATGTGTTGGGCAGGTAGTCGTACCTGCGCTCCAGCATGGTCTACAAAACAGAAAGAAAACATCGACTTTACTTCTAAATACCTATCAATATGTGTCAGCAATACATTTTTTTGTGTAATTACATTAACACACACACATTTCTAGGGTTCAGTAATTTCACAATATGGCCTAAATGTTGTTTGGCACGTGTGTTGCGTGCCTTTGGTTGTGCATGTAGTTTATCACATTTTTAACCAAAGCCATTTATTCCTGCGCTTCCTTCACATGTAGAGCAGCATTTCCTAATCTAAGAAAAGTCCATCAAATACACTTACGAACATGATGATCTCTTCTTGTTGGCGGGTGAAGATAGTGGGTGCCATCTTGCTTCTTTTTCTCGGCAGCAGATAAGTAACACCCCAGCGCGTTCCGCACGGCCGTGCGAACGTACGCAATGCCTCAGCGGGTTCCGCACGGCCGTGCGAACGTACGTCACACGCTGGCTGGCTTACTTAAAGGTCCCTGCACACACAGCTGATTATTTTCGAAAATCAAAATGGCACCCAAAAAACCTCCTGGCAAAACTGGAAAGGAGCAAATGGGGAAGAAGGCAGCCAAACGGCAGGAGCCTTCAGAAGGGCCCAAAACCAGGTCGCAGCAGCCAAAAGCAAAATTACGGCCTAGTACCAAAACGCCGGCCAAGCCAACTACCAGCTATGGGCAAAAAAAGGAGCAGCCAGGCAAAGCAAAGACACAGGCCACAAAGGCTAGTATGGCTACTGGGCCAAAAACGGGTAAGAGGGTCCGAAGACCCACCCCACCCTGCCCCACTACAACACCCACAATAGTCCGCAGTAGGTCCCGCAGCCCCCCTCGAGGCCGAACCAGGTCCCGCAGCCCCCCTAGACGCCGCAGCAGGCCATGCAGCCCACAAAGAGGCCGAACCAGGTCCCGCAGCCCCCCTAGACGCCGCAGCAGGCCACGCAGCCCACCTAGAGGCCGAACCAGGTCCCGCAGCCCCCCTAGACGCCGCAGCAGGCCACGCAGCCCACAAAGAGGCCGAACCAGGTCCCGCAGCCCCCCTAGACGCCGCAGCAGGCCACGCAGCCCCCCAAGACGCCGCAGCAGGCCACGCAGCCCACAAAGAGGCCGAACCAGGTCCCGCAGCCCCCCTCGAGGCCGAACCAGGTCCCGCAGCCCCCCTAGACGCCGCAGCAGGCCACGCAGCCCACAAAGAGGCCGAACCAGGTCCCGCAGCCCCCCTCGAGGCCGAACCAGGTCCCGCAGCCCCCCTAGACGCCGCAGCAGGCCATGCAGCCCACAAAGAGGCCGAACCAGGTCCCGCAGCCCCCCAAGAGTGTGCCAAAAAAAAAAACAGTAGAGGGCCGGCCCTGCAAGATCGCCCTCACCCTTGGTCCGCCCTACTACCTCCAAGGGCAGCACTACTTCAGGCTCAGAACGAAACTCTCCTGCTCGCCCACATTTGGCACCGGCACAGGTGGAAAGGCAAGGTTACTATGCCACATCAACACCTGGGACTTCTGTGGCCAGCCAGCCCAGAACACCCAGTCCCTTGCCCAGTCCTGGCCAATCCCCAGGCAGCCACCATTCCCTGCATTATACCCCACAAACCCAGGCAAGGATGTCACCCCATTTGGATGACACCATGGAGGACCCACAACCCAAAACAACAGGGCGCACATTGCGAAGAGGGCAGTTGAGTGGGCGTTTTGGTGAGGCCCAAATTATGGCCTTGGCTAGTGGCCTGACCTTAGTTTATGATGAGCTATATGGGCGCAGATCCAAAAACACCACCAAACAGCGCAGAGCCAACATCTTGGCCGACCTAACCAGACAAGTGAATGCAGCGGGGGAAGAGTTAAAGGATGTTGTACAGATTCAGCGCAAGATATCGGACCTCAAATATGCTGCGCGGAAGAAAGAAAATCAAAGGCGGATTGACAGGTAAAAATGTTAGCTTTAGGATTAGTCTGGATGTTGTATTGGCCACCTGGTTCTAAATTAGCCTAACTCTGTTTTGCAGCATGAAAACTGGAGGAGGTTTGCCCTCCAAACTCAAGTTGACCCCGGCTGAGGAGATGATTTATGGATTGATGCATCCAGTCGCCGTCGAAGGCCACGCGGCCCTAAGGGACACAGATTCCCCGACCCGTCCTGCAGGTGAGTAAGATTTATGTGACCTTTACAATTAGTGAGCATGCACAATTAGACAGTAACACATCTGGGAAGCCAGGTACCTAGGCTGTGGCTTGTAGGTGATTTCTGTGTTGGGCCAGGGTGTGGCATGTGTGTGGCCACTTAACTTTTGATTTTTGGTCCACATACAAGACGTGAATGTACATTGAACCCGAGTGTAAAAGTTTGTTGGTTCCCATTAACCTGGCAGTTATGTCTTTACACTCCATGACATCACACACTTCAATCTTGATCTGTTGTGGACTTGTGTGTGAGCTTGGGTTGTTAAAAAATCAACAAACAGGCTTGTTTTGAATTAGGAAAACATACATTGCTAGGCCTCCCAAAAACCAGGTCCCTGCTATGTCCAGGCTGAGTGTGTACACTTAAACCGGACCTTCATTGTGATTTAATGCAAAGGCCAAAGTATGCAAAAACAGTTCCCCAGCATGTAAAATTCCGATTTTTTTCAGTTTTAGTCACTAACTTATTATTCTTTCTAACACTGGCCTGCAACTCTGACCAGGAATTTAGGATACATGCGCCGGCATCTTGACTCAGAAGCATCACACTTACTGAGGAGAGAAGAGTGGGATAAGGTACAGGGGGGCGGATTATAGCTGTTCTTTGCTCAAACAGAGCAGAGCTGGGGTCAGGTAACGGTCACCAGTCCAAGAATGCAGAGCAGCACAGTCAGGAGGCACTTACTGTTTGCAGGCTGCCTGATAAGATGGCGGATTCCATAAGCCGCCATCTTTGATGTTTAAAGGCTCATAACATGCAGTAGATGCAGGTAGGAAGATTTGTAATGTGGTCAATCTGTATGTACAGGGTGTGGGAAACATATAAGCTAGACTCTTAATCAGAGTGAAGGTCCGCTTTAATGGCCTATAAGGGATGTGGTCAGCCACAGAACAAGCTGAACTTGAATGTTTGGCTTAGTTGAGTTGAACAATGTTGAAGTAGTTGTAGCCAAAAAAATTTTTACGATAATGGCATGGAAATTGAAGCTTATTTGGCCCCGTTGTTGAAGTGCCCATGACAGCTTTGACCCGTTAACTAATTCGGCATATGTCTTTTGACCCGTCAACAATGCATAGGTGTGTGTTTACATAGTGTCTTTGCTTCTCATGCAGGCCACCATCATCGCTCAGCTACTGTGGAATCCACTGCCAGTGTGGACATGCCGTCAACTTCCGTGCAGCCTAGGAGGGAGGAACCGATATATTCGGTAAGTTTAGTGAGCAAATGTCGGTTAGCCATGTTACTTTGCATGTTACTACTAACAGATTGACATATGTAGTGGGCAAGCTAACATCTAATTTGTCTCTGTCCATACAGACCCACACACTCATGGATGAAATCCAGGAGCTGGAGGAGGATGGATCCTTTATGTGCCCTTCTGAAGATCTACCCCTGGGCCAGAATCTGCAACTGGTCCAAAATGTTTCACCACCAACTCAGCAGCAGCAGAGGGAATCTGGCAGCATGGTGGCTGCACATGATGGCCAGCATGCACAGACTGACAGTCAAGTCCCCAGTGTTGTCTCTGCTGTTGAGGATAGTGAAAGCATGCCTGTGTCTGTTGAGGGGCCCAGACCAACAGCCTCGGCACGACCCCGAACCAGGGGATTGGGGAGGCGGAATCCGCTACGGCGCAACCAGGGGAGGGGCATGGCAATGTTGGACGCATGGCACCACGAGAGGGTTACCTTCCAGCACCAAAACCAAAGAAACCGAGAGGCACTGCATGGCCGGATCGAGACCCTAAATACGACATTAGAGGCTGTGCAGAACGAATTGCGGACCCTCAACAGCCACATGGAGACTGCCAACAATGACAACCGTGCCTACAGGGGTGAAATGGTAAATATCATGCGCAACATTTTGGACCAGTTGCAGATTCAGAATGCCACACAGGCCCATGTTCGGGCCAATCAGCAAGGGCCACCACCTGGGTACTATGGCCATCACCCATATTAATGTCTCCACAACATGAATCTGTACAACATCTTTGCTCTTAATCCCCCCTGTATTGACTTGTCTGGTGAGGCAAACCAAGATACCCTTGGTGTATGCCTTGGGTTGTGTGTTTTTGATTTGCGCCCATATAGCTCCTTAGAGTGGTGAGGTAGGCCACTAGCCAAGGCCATATCGGAATCCTCACTGAACGTGCCACTCAAGCTTCTACACCTGTACCAGGTTTACACCTGTGGCAGGGGCAAATGTGGCCAACCAGGATTTTTTGTTGATTTAATTATTGCCATGGTTGATCTAACCATTAATCCTTTGTGTTTACATATATTTTGTTTGCTAATTGGAGTGAGCAGCAACTCCAAGTTTGAGCTCTTATTTTTATAAAATAAACAGTTAAAGACACCTGTGGCTCATAAATTTTATTGTCTCTTTTTTTGGGTGTCACAGAGAAATATATACTTGGACATTCACACAGTTCACACATCCAAAAAAGAGAGTTGGAAAGCATTAGGCCTGTGGTGAGTAATTACTTCATTACTTATTTGAACACCACAAACATAACGAAACATACACAAAGGGAAACAAAACTAAATCAACAACACAATGTTAAACAAAGGCCAATACAGGTTACATTAAGCAAAATGGGTCGCGATCAAATTAGTCCGCACACTTTGGCCAGACACACTACTGTGTGTGTCCAGAAATGAGTCCTCCTGGTCTTCGCTGGGTGGAGAGGGAGCAAATTCTACATACCGGGGGACCCGTTGTGAAATTGCAAAATTGTGCAGAACAGCACAGGCCATTATTATGTCTATGACCTTTTTCGGATCATATTGCAGGGCGCCCCCGGTATGATCCAAACAACGAAACCTAGTCTTCAAAAGACCAAAGGCCCTCTCTACCACAGCCCTGGTCTTGCGGTGCGCACAGTTGTAGGCATCCTGGGAGGCATCCTGGGGCCGGAGTACTGGCGTCAAGAGCCACGGCAGCAGCGGGTATCCTGAATCACCTTATACATAAGATTAGGAAAAAAAACATGTAAGACCATCAAGGCACCAGCAACATCAATAGGAGGCTATTTGTCAATTGTGTGATCAACATGAGGCAACATTTGCCACTGTCACAGTCCCAAACTAAACATATGTCCTAGAGGTTTACAAAAGGACAACATACAAAGAGTGAGGATGAGGGACAATCATACATAAGGATCCCAGCTCTGGGTTTCAAAGTGTGCTTAGGATGTAGGTATTGCTGACCCCTTATATGCTTTGTGTGAGACCAAAACAGCAGAAACACGCCACATGCACTTTATCCCGCTCTACTCTCGTGTGGAAGTGCAAACCAGCTTAGCAAAGATGGGTCCTAAACTATGCTCAAGTTAAGTGCACGATTCCACACGAGGGTGGTGTAAGAGGGATTATTAAATTAGACAAACAGATAATTTAGAATGTGGCTAATGCAGGCCAAACTTGGCGAAATGCTTGGTTGGTTAATAACTAACATTCAAGTGTGGTTTCACATGGCCAGAAGGTTGTTTAAGGTGTAAGTTTTGCAGACATTACTGCCAAATGCTAATTCAAAACAAACATCCACAACTACATTATGTGGTTTAGGTTAACTTACCAAGGAGCCATGCACCGGAAAATTCCCCAGACTCAAACCGTCGGTACAATCCTGATCGTCTAAGGATGTACGCATCATGGGCTGAGCCTGGGTAGCCGGCGAGGACGCTAAGGAACCGCATGTCCGGCCCCACCACTGCCTGCACATTAAAGGAGTGGCCCATTTTGCGGTTCCTGGTAAAAAAGGAAGACAAGAAAACATTAGGAAGGCATTTTGAAAAATTAACACACACATTTCGATAAGGAGGGACCATTACAAGGTGGGACCATTACAAGGTGGAATCATTACAAGGAGGGACCATTACAAGGAGGGACCATTACAAGGAGGGACCATAACAAGGAGGGACCATTACAAGGTGGGTCCATTACAAGGTGGGACCATTACAAGGTGGACTCATTAAAAGGAGGGACCATTACAAGGAGGGACCATTACAAGGAGGGACCATTACAAGGAGGGACCAGAACAAGGAGGGACCATAACAAGGAGGGACCATTACAAGGAGGGACCATTACAAGGTGGGACCATTACAAGGTGGGTCCATTACAAGGTGGGTCCATTACAAGGTGGGACCATTACAAGGTGGAATCATTACAAGGAGGGACCATTACAAGGAGGGACCATTACAAGGAGGGACCATAACAAGGAGGGTTAACCTAAAATGAAACAAAAAAAAAAAAACCATTACTTACCTGTATATGTACTCGTCGGCAGCCGGAGGCACCAGGGCGACGTGGGTACAGTCAATGGCACCAATGACGTTGGGCATGTCGGCGATATTATAAAAACCAAGCTTAATGGCGTTTCTGGCTACCATATCATCTGGGAAAAAAATATATTTGGGGGTTAGGGTAGCCATGCCTTCCAAAAAATGTGATAGTGCGCGGCTCAGCGTAGGCTGTGAGATCCCCACGGAGAGGGCACCCAGCCTCTGGAACGAGCCGTTCGCCAAAAATTGCAGGCAGCCAAGCATCTTGGTCATACCTGAAATTGCATGCCCCTTCCTTGTGGTGCGGGCTAACCATGGCCGCAGCTCACTATACAATTTATGGAGGGAAGCGCGATTAAGCCTGGTCAGCTCGAACAGCTCAACGTCATGCATGCCATTGATGTTCATGCGTCGCCGCCGGTGCAATCTGGGCTCTGACCTCAAGATCCCATCAATGCCAAACAGAAGAAGAGCTTGATGCTCTTCAAAGTCACTCTCCATCACGCTTGGCTGCCTAGTCCCGAGGTCAAAAAGGTGCCGTAAGACGCTCGACAAGGAAATGACTATATGGGCGTCGGAATACTTGCCAATCAGCTCTCTGAATTAATCGCCAGCCCATTGCAATGACGTAAATGATTTGACCGATCGAAACATTTACGATTTCGAAGGAAAAAAGTCCCGAAGTTGCGTAAAAACACAAAATTAATTTCGATGGACGAACGAACATATACGTCTATGTTCGAACGTTCGTGCGAGTCGAAAATGCCCAAAAAAAAAGAAAAAAATGACAAACACCCAACAAAACCTTCAATTGCAAATACGAACATAATGACATTTGGGATTTTGAATCGAGCCTATTGTGTGTCAGTCAGAAGTACAAAGAATCCTCCCACCTTCCACATAGCCAAGCCACTCCAAAAAAGAACCCCCAGTGTTTTTGTCACACTCTTTTGCCAGACCATTTTTCACTATTTTGTGCTACACATGTGCACCTGTGATTTTTAAAGGGATTTACAAGAATTAACCAGAAAAATAATATATTGTTTTTTAACGAGAAATGTCTTGTCATATATGAAGTGTATTCACAATATTTTGGGGTGAAATATGTGCAAAAAATATATATTTTTTTTTTACAATTTGTAGTGTTTTTTTATCTGAAAATGTAAGTTTTTAAATACAATCTGCATGTTAAAGCCTTAAAGTGTTAAAGTTACAATGGTGCCACATATATATTGGTAGACACCCTTTCCTGCCCAGGAGACTCCCCCAAACTGAAAGAGTTTTAGGATATTAGGCTAGATTCAAAGAGACAAAAAAAGACTTTCGTTTTAGTGCAGATCTGTTTTTTTTTTTTAATTTTCCCGCTCTCGTATGAGTGTGCGAGCGATTCTATGCATGCATTGCAATCCTTCTGTAAAGTTTCCGTCCGTTCGTACGGCAGCGTACGAGTACGAGGATGTCATTTTCCAGCGTGACTTTTCCGTGTCATTTTCTCATGTTACAACAAAGGCTTTCGTTTTTGCCCTTTTCCCATCGTCTCCTCCCACAAATCCTTTACGTTTCCCTTTTTCAATAAATAATCATCCAGACGGAAATCCTTACGATGTTGCGCCTGCGCACTACAAAATTAACTCAATAAAGTGCTCGCCTACATATTTGCCACCCTCACTTCTACTACAATGTTTAGCTAAATCACTATCCTCCATCTTCCCTTTTGGACCCTTAAAGCTCACCCCAACCACTTAGCACTCTACTCCATCTACCCTTTTGGACCCTTAAAACTTACCCAAATCACTTCGCGGTTAGGTTCTTCCATTTTAGGCTCCTAAAACTTATCCAAACCACTTCGCGGTTATGTTCTTCTTCCATTTTAGCCCCCTAAAACCCAAATTACTTCTCGGTCATGTGAATAATCATCTTTAAATATTTCTGGGCCCATTAGTTTTGTGTTAATGTAATTTGTAAATGAAATGACACTGAAACTTTTATTATTTTTTTTTCATCATAAAATATAAAATATTAAAATATTTAGAAAATGTAAAATTTTTACAACTATAAAAAACTAAATACATAGCAATGGAAGGCCACAGAACATTATTCTTCATCTGTGGTCCCCAACGAGTCGCGCAGCTCCTGCATCTCGCCCACCAACTGAAGGACCCTGACACTCAGTTGTGCCACTCTGGCACGTGTGGTCCCTGTTAAAAAATGTAAATTAAATTATTGGTATAAACTTGTTGGGGTCATACTGCAGTGCCCCCCCCCCTTATGGTCCAAACACCTAAATGGACTTCAAAAGCCAGAAGGCCCTCGCCACCACGGTCCGGGTTTTGCATAGGGCCTGATTAGAGAACTCCTTGCCCGCATTCTGCAGGCAAAGAACAGGCATCAGGAGCAAGGGAAGGAGTGGATATCCTGAATCCCCTGAAAGTATTTAAAAATACTAACATAAAATACACATTCTAAGCAACAATATTGTTTAACATGTCATCAGGGGCTAAAAACAGCCATAGGTTAAGACATGAGTCATCAACTATATTCATTGCCATACAGTGAAAATGGATTGATGGAATGTGAGCAAACTTACCCAGGAGCCATCCACCAGATAATTCTCCTGACTCAAACTGATGAAATTAGCAGGAGCTCTGCAATATATAAGCACCATGGGATGCCCTGCAAGAACACTGTGGAATCGCATATCCGGACCAAACACTGCTTGTATGTTGTGCGAGTGGCACATCTTGCGGTTCCTGCAACCAAATATAAAATAATTACACAAAGCAAAGGTAACCAACTATAACGATAACTCCTACAACAAATTAAGATTTAAGTTCAACAATCCAAATATAATTAACAAAGGACATAAGTCTAAAAAAATATAGCAATTATATGGATGTGTGGGAAAATAAAGGTTTACATGCTAAGGACTAATTAAGGTCAGCATTAAAATGCTTCTATAAGGCATACATGAAATGTATTGATTCAGGTATACATTGCTATGAAATTTATGGCCTCGGCCATGCTGATACATGCAATGCCTTGGAGCTAAAGGCGCGCAGACTCCTCCACATAGCTGCAAAACATGTTCAACAATAGCAATCCGAGGCCTCAAAGGTCCCGTAAGTGGGTCGCAAATGAAACGGTTTAATAGGGTGGTGGTCCCTCGGAAATCAGCTCTCTGAATCAGACACAAGCCCATCCCAACAACGTAAGTTATCTGAACGAACGAAAAATATCAGATTTTGTTGGGAAAATGATCCGAACTAACGCAAATGATCCGATTTGCTTTTGTTAATCGAAAGCGCATATACGCATTTGCCCGAACGTTTGTACGAATGAAAAATGGCTGAAAAAAAACAAAAAAAAGACAAACACCCACAAAAACTTTCACAGACAGCTACGGAAGTGCAGACGAATGTGCCTTTGAATCGAGCCTATTGTCAGATAAAATACAACTGCTATGCACACTTTTATATCAGGACTGTCCTTTAACCCTTTAACTGCCAGCCACAGAAAATGTATGTGGCTGTCTCTCCTGTCGTTAACTGCCAGCCATGTAAATTCATACATGCCTGATTTTCCCCCTTGCTAGCCAACAAAGTAAATAGAAAAACCACTCACCTGACCCCTCATTCGATCCGGCCAGGTCTCCTCTTCACCTGGGGGGGCTCTGATGCCTGGAGTAGGGTCCCCCCGTTTCAGCCACTGCTGGAATGTCCTGTAAAAAAAAAGAGATATTTACTCACCTTTCTGCCCAATCGCTCCTGCCGGCTCTCCTCTTCACCGGGGGGGGGGGGGGGGGGGCTCTGATCCCCTCTGGCTCTTCCAACTTCAGGAGACAGCCCAACAGCCCCCTCCCTCCGCTACTCCGATGGTCACCACCATCTTTACCACTAACCACGCCCCCTTGGGGGGTGTATGATATCAGCTCTCAGATGACTTGATCGGTGGGCAGAGGAGGATGGTGCAGGAAATCCTCTGATCCCCTGCCCCCCCTTCCCTCTCCAGCAATCATCACATCTGTCATTGGATCGGCAAGGACATTTTTTTTAAATAAAGTCATTTTTACTGTGTCTGTGTGTGTTTTTTTGACTGTTAACCCTTTGTGAACTGGTAAGGGGTCCATGAGGCCCCTGTACCAGTTCACAAGCCTCTGGGTTTGGCAAGTCACCTGCAGCTAGCTGGTGGTGACTAGCTGGTGACTTGCCATTAACCCCAAGCCCCCCAATACCTGCCTCCCCAAAGCCCAGGGGGGGCAGAAGAGGCCATAGGCTATGTTGGCTTGTAACCTGAGGTGCCAGGGCCAAAGCTGGCCCCTGCACCCTGTTCTACAAGCCCCCATAGCTGGTCACTGGCTGGTTATGCTGGGTAGGGGAGACCTCACAACATTTTTTGGGGGGGGATTTTTAAGAGTTGTTAACCCTTAAAATTCCAAAAAATGGAATGCAATTTTTTTTTAAATTAACCCCATGTTACCTGTCACCCATCAGGTATAAAAGGCTCCCAGCAGCAGCAGGAGAGCAGAAACCAAAGTGATCAGCCTTGGCACCCAGTGCTCTGAGATGGATGGGAGGTAAGTGTTAAAAAAATAATGTGTCTCTGTGTTTCTGTGTTTTTTTTTTTTACATTTAACCCTTTGTGAATTGGTAAGGCATCTATGAGACTCCTATACCAGTTCACAAGGCTCTGGGTCTCCTGCGGCTAGCGGGTGACTTGCCATTAACCCCGACCCCCCCAAATGAAAATGGAAATTAAATTACTAAGAGGCAACACAAGACAACATCAAAACAGCCTAGGCCAAATAGAAAGTATTACAAAAAAGTAGGGCCAAACAAGCAAAAGGTAAGGCAGTATACTCAGACTAAGCATTTCTAACTGCAACAGGTAGAAGGGGACATGAGCACAGTCAACGTGATGGAGGGCAGGGAAAGCAATTGGCTAACACAAGAAACTTAGACCAAATGGGGCACTTAACAAAAGAAAAACACATTGCAGATGCAACATAAACAACAAACAGGCAGATCCCCTCCAGCAATAAACAGACTTACTCAGAAGCTGACCGCCAGTCAGCACACCACTCTCAAAACGGGTGTATAAACTCCTCAAGATAAATGTATCGTGGGACGAGCCAAGGAAGACAACTAAAACAATGAAAAAGGGAAGATCCGGCCCCATGACACGTTGGACATTAAGAGAGTGGCCCATCTTGCGGTTGCTGAAAAGAAGCCACAAATAAAAAAGCTTCACTAGACTGGCAACAACAAAATTAACAGCAAAAATAAAGTAAAACAAGGCCAAAATGGGACACAGGAAAGCTGTTTGGAGGGAGGATAAGCTAGGCTAGCCTCAAGAGAGGAGAGTGGGCTACAAGAAGGAGCTATGTGGATCTAAACATAACAAAACATACTGTATGCTCCTGAACAGCTGGAGGAGCCAAGGCCACATGCGTAACAACTAGCAGGTCACTAGCATCTCTTTCCCTGACAGCATGGCAGCCTGGAATGCAGTGAGGTTGGGTGTTTTCAACATTGCGAATATGCCAAGTGTCATGGGCTCCATCGATTGTACGCAATCTGGAAGGTACATGGTTAACATCCCCCGCTGCTGCAGATGCTCGTACTCTTCACAGAACTCGTCAAGGGGTTCCATCGTAGGTGCGGAGGATGTAGGCTGAATTTTCATTCAACAAAAGACCGTTCAAATTCCCCCGCTAAAAAAAGTTTGAACTGGAAACCTACAGCTCTTATAGGTCCAAAAACCCACAAATCAGTGCTCTGAATCCTGCACAAGCACAGATCTAAACCCATGAAATTATGGACGCACGGACGCCTTGAGACATATTTATACGACGAACACTCAAGAGACCAAATACGGTCCTTTGACATGGTTCCCACTGGTGGAAATGCGTGTGAGAGAGGTATAATGCTGTATATATAGAATATTTTCTCACCATAGCTTCTTATTAGAGATGAGCGAACTTCTCAAAAATTCGATTCGGGCGATTTGCAGAATTTCTCAGAGAAATTCGGGTTCGTCCGAATCGAACTTTTGCGAATCGCTCATCTCTGGTGGGAGCGGGGAGGCCGGCTGCGCTGTCAGCGGGCGGCGGAAGCCGGCTTCCGCCACCCGCTGACAGTGCAGCCGGCCTCCCCGCTCCCACCAAGCCCTGAAATGGAAAAAAAAAATGCCGGCATGGTGGGAGCGGGGAGGCCGGCTGCGCTGTCAGCGGGCAGCGTAAGCCGGCTTCCGCCGCCCACTGACATCGCAGCCGGCCTCCCCGCTCCCACTATACAGCAAACACTTACCGGCATGGTGGGAGCGGGGAGGCCGGCCTCGCTGTCAGCAGGCGGCGGAAGCCGGCTTCCGCCGCCCCCACTGACAGCGCAGCCGGCCTCCCTGCTCCCACCATGCCGGCATTTTTTTTTTACAGCAAACACTTACCGCCATGGTGGGAGGGAGGAGGCCGGCTGTGCTGTCAGCTGTCATCAGAGGACGCGTCATCAGAGGAAGCCGGCTTCCTCTGATGACGCGTCCTCTGATGACAGCTTACAGCGCAGACGGCCTCCTCGCTCCCACCATGCCGGTAAGTGTTTGCTGTATAGTGGGAGCGGGGAGGCCGGCTGCGCTGTCAGCGGGCGGCGGAAGCCGGCTTCCTCAGCCCGCTGACAGCGCAGCCGGTCTCCCCGCTCCCACCATGCTGGCATTTTTTTTTTTATTTCAGGGAAAATTCGGTCAGCACGAACCACTAAAAATTCGGGTTCGTGCTGAATCGAATTTTCCCTGAAATTCGGAGCGAATTCAGGTTCGTTAGAACCGATTCGCTCATCCCTACTTCTTATGTCAACATAATTAATTATATTTTAAAAAGATGGTCAGGAGGTAAAGTAAGTATGTATGTGTTAAACAAGATGCATTGTGTCAATCATTCCCTAGTATAAACAATATTTATTTGATATTTAAAGCTGAACATAACCCAGCGTGGCTGGCCCTGGTCTTCCCCCAGGGTATCCCAAAGCAAGATGCCTCACTGTGTATGATTTTTCTGTATTCAGCTGTCCCTTGACTATCTGAGGGGAAGTGTCCTGACAGATAATACCGGAGCGTAAGTAAGCCTTTATATCAAATAATCAGAACAGAGCCGTCTCAGCTCTGATTTTTTTTTATTATGGCAGATAAGGTATCAGAATCTCTCTCATTATATTTCAGGTTCATTCAAGGTTAAATATTTAAATTGGCAAGTAATACAAAGCAATCACAATGCATTAAAACAGGATGTTCCCGTTCTCCTTCCTGCTGTATTATAGACAGCCAATACTGCAGTCTCATAGTAAAGGGATAGTCCAAGCATAGCAAAAAGAAGGCAGCACTTCAAACATTTTCAATATGGCTCTCCTTCATTTTCTGCAAACTCCTATAGATGCTGTAGTAGGTCTCTAAAGTTTTTACCCTTTAACGTTTCCATTTTCCAAATGTGGTCGCATAGCCACCTCTTTCCCTCATTGCTCCCAGCATAAGCAAGCTTATCAAGCCACAGTATTAAGAATATGCTGGGCTTGCTCACACTGCGAGTGCTGATAAACAGGGGCAGTAGAGTGACTACACTTGAAGCGTGGTTGTGGAAAATGGAAGGAAAAACAGGGGCAAACCTTAGAGACGCATCTACAACCCACTGCAGAAAGTGGAGCATGGTACATGCTTCAGGTGAGCTCCATGCAGCCTTATTACTGCCGTTACAGTACAGTACATACAGTACAGTGTGTGGGTTCATTAGAACAAGTCTTACCTTCTGACAACTGTATGGCAGTACATAGGTAATGGTGCTGGAAAATTGTGGCATGACTATTTCACTAGCAGCTGGCAATATGAAGGTTTTTAACGGAACAAGTTCAGCTTCTTTAAATTAAAGTCCAAATCTGAGAATCGCCTTTTATATTAGTCAGATACATAACTTTGCTAAATGGTAAATGTCCTGCCCAAAATAAAACCCACTGGTAACTATATTTATAATTGAGCTATGTTAATTGTTGCTTTTCAGCATCCATAATCTGCCTAGCCATGCCTGAAGAATATTATGATAACATTTTACATATGCCAAAGTTTCTATGAGTGCCAGGATAACTACCACATTGCTCTAAAAGATGTATGTAATTATGAGCAAACTGGCTCCAGAATAAAGACAAATAATGGAATCATTTGGCCTAAATGGGAACATTGGTTTAAAGCAGAACCAACTTTTTTATTATTTAAGAAAATGAATTAGCTCTGAAGCTTTCCCATATCTCCTATTAACAGTTTCTAACCAAGCTCTTGAAAAACATGAATGCATCAGCAGCAAACAACACTTGGCAGCCGATCAACGCTATCCTAAAATGGTAGAGCATGCCATTCCTTAAGCAAAAACCCCAGTTCAAATAACCATTACATGGATGTCCCATTGCATATCCCTCCACTGGGAAGCCAGAGATTGGGCAACCTATACTCACCACGTCTTCATTTCCTTTGACTGCTGCTAGTCACTCCCAGGATTGTCCAGGGAGAGATTGGGGCACCCACAGCTTCTGATATATTCTGATATATCTGGGTTAATTTAATTATGCTTATATTAGCCTATGTGGTTGGGATATGTTTTCTGCATTGATTGTGACATCACTAGTGACTTTAACTGGGACTCCACAGGTCCTGGGGGGGAGAGGTTCCTATTGGCTATATCTCCTATTAAGTTTTTCGTTTGTTCCCGGTATTCAACTTTGCATGCTTCCCTGAAAGATTGTCAAAGTTAGGTTTATTTAGTTTGGAAAAGAGACATCTGAGGGATGATCTAATAACTATGTATAAATATATTCAGGGTCACTACAAAGATCTGTCCCACAATCTATACCCCAGGGTGTAACTAAAACCCAAGGGCATCCACTAAATTTAGAGGAAAGGTGCTTTCTCCACCGATATAGGAGGGGATTCTTCTCTGTAAGAACAGTGAGACTATGGAACTCGCTGCCAGAGGAGGTAGTTATGAAGGATCCAGTAAAAAGGTTTAAAAGTGGCTTGGATGCCTTCCTGGCATGTAATAACATTTCCAGCTATGGCTACTAGACCACTGGAAGGAGATAAACTGGTGAACTGGATGGACTAAACTCTTTATTCATCCTTACATACTATGTTACTATGTTACATTGATAAAGGAGTATGTGAGGAGAGAGGGCCCTGCCCTTGTAAGCTTGCAAACTAAAGGAAGAGGGTGGATATGAGAGGTTGGGTCACAAAGAGTATTTACTAAGCTCAGTAGCAAGGGCTCTGAAGGGTGACAAGATCGGTTAAGCCATATGGTAAGTTTGTCTAAATAGATGGGTTTTAAGGTTGCTTTTTAAGGTTTTAAGGGAGTTTCTGGAGGCTGATGTCTTAGCCAAGCTGGCACATCTAAAGGTAAGTAAGGCAATGGGTCCAGATGGAATCCACCCCAGAGTTTTAAGGGAACTTAGGTTTGTGATTGCAGCCCCTCTGACTGATTTACTTAACCATTCCCTTTCAACTGGTGAGGTTCCAGATGATTGGAGAATGGCCAATGTCGTACCAATCCATAAAAAGGGGAGTAGAGAAGAAGCCAGTAATTACAGGCCAGTTAGTTTAACATCTATAGTGGTCAAATTAATGGAAACACTCTTAAAAAAACAGATAATTTCCCATCTAAAAATTAATGACCTATTGGACCCAAAACAGCACGGCTTTACTGAGGGCAGATCATGTCAGACCAATCTTATTGATTTCTTTGACAATGTCACTAAAGTGTTAGATGAAGGTGGTGCTGTGGATATCGCCTATCTGGATTTTAGCAAAGCCTTTGACACTGTACCACATAAGGAGCTCATAGATAAGTTATTGAAGGTAGGACTCAATCCCTGGATAGTTCAGTGGATTTCCAGTTGGCTGAGGGATCGGTATCAGAGCGTTGTTGTAAATGGCGTGCAATCTGAACAAAGGCGAGTTACAAGTGGTGTGCCGCAAGGCTCTGTCCTGGGCCCCATTCTTTTTAATATATTTGTAAGTGACATAGGAGAAGGCTTGGTAGGAAAAGTTTGTCTGTTTGCTGATGATACAAAGGTTAGTAATAGGGTGGATATTCCTGGAGGTGTCTGCAACATGGAAAATGATTTAGCTTTACTGGATAGATGGTCAAAACTGTGGAAACTAGAGTTTAATGTCTCTAAATGTAAAATCATGCACTTGGGTAGAAGGAATCCCTGCTCTGAGTACCATATGAGCAGTACTGTGTTAGCCAGGACCTCGGAGGAGAGAGATTTAGGGGTACTGATTACTGATAGCTGCAAGATGAGTGGACAGTGTAGCCAGGCAGTGGGAAAAGCAAGCAGGATGCTCGGCTGCATAGCTCGAGGCATCACCAGTAGGAAGAGGGAGGTTGTGATGCCGCTGTATAGAGCCCTGGTAAGGCCACAGCTAGAATACTGTGTGCAGTTCTGGAGACCTTACCTGCAAAAAGACATTATTCAAATAGAACGTGTCCAAAGGCGGGCAACGAAAATGGTGGAAGGACTTAAACTTAAAACTTATCAGGAGAGACTTAAAGAACTTAATTTGTACAGTCTGGAGGAAAGAAGGGAGAGGGGGGACATGATTGAGACCTTTAAATATGTGAAAGGATTGAATAAGGTTCAGGAGGGAAGTGTTTTTAAGAAGAAACTTAACGATAGAACAAGGGGGCACAACCTGAAGCTAGTCGGGGGGAAGATCAGGAGCAATGTTAGAAAATATTATTTTACAGAAAGAGTAGTAGGTGCTTGGAACAAACTTCCATCAGAGGTAGTTGAAACATCAACAGTCACTGAATTTAAACATGCCTGGGATAAGCACACATCTATCCTAAGATAAAGAGTACATACAGTATACACATAAGGGCAGACTAGATGGACCGTATGGTCTCCTTCTGCCGTCAACCTTCTATGTTTCTATGTTTCTATGTTTCTTAAGGGTTAAATAATATTGAACTGTTTGGGGCATTCCAGAGGAGAACGTGCAAAGTCCTGGACACGAGAGTGATCAGGGTTGGGGGCACAAGGAGGCGACGGGCAGATCGCAGACTGCATCTGGGTTGGTATCTTTGGACTAGCAATGAAATGTAGAAATGGATTTGGCTGTAGAGGGCTTTGTAGGTTAGGGCCAGATTATAATTGGTGCAAAGGTGCACCTGCTCCAGGCCCCCACAACTCAGGAGGCCCCAGCACCATATCATCTAGGATACTTAACCAGGGCCAGATTATAGGATGGGCAACAATATCTCCACCATCTAGGGAACCTCCAGAAGGCTCCAGGGCTGAGGTGTGGACTGTGAGCGATGTGGTCTGGTTTTTGTGGGGTCATGTAGGGTGGCATGGTTTAAGTGCAGCATTATTGTATTTATTTGCCTCTAGTTGTGGGATTATGCTTGGGAAGCTTATGGGAGCAGAGTGTGATGGTGATGGACCCCATAGAATAATTGCACCATACCATGGACACATTTAATCTTGTCCTAGGGGAGGTTAGAGTGTTGTGGTTGTGCAGGGCTGCAGAATCAGTGTTGGTGAATGTGGACAAGGTGTGTAGAGGTAGTAGGGAATCAGAAAAGTGCTGAAGGTTGAGTGCAAGCAAGTTTCTGCATAGAATTTTGTGGCTGGAGTGGGGGAATGAAGGAAAGGGTCAGTGTGAGTAGATTGTGGTCAAAGAGTGGCAGTGGAGAAGAGGAGAAATTCAATACGGAGTGGAGGTTAGTAAAGATGAGGTTCAGAGTGCGGGTGGTGGCTGATGACTATTGTTTAAGACTAAAGGAGGAGGTAAGGGAGTAGTTTGATGGCAGCTGGATTGTTGGTGTCGATAGGTATGTTAAAGATGTCAGTGGAGAAAAAATTGGAGCAGCCAGGTTGAGAAGTGTATGGTATTGATGCAGTTGGCCAGCTCAATCCATGCAAGTTAGACCACCGAGGATCTGAACATGTTTGCCACACCTTATCTGCTCAAATTCCCAGAAAAGTCCACCTCTCAAGTGTGTTTAAAATGTCCTTTTATTGAATCCATTAAAAGATCATGCTCATTGGTCCAGAAATATAATAAAAAGTTCTTACAGTAAGTACATGCTGCAGTATCTTACGCGTTTTGTGCCATTAGAATTCCATGCCCTTAGTCATATGAGCAGGTTGAGAAGTGGTCGAGAAAGACCGTGGCAGGGCCAGGAAGGTAAAAAATGACATTGATTTTGAGGTGGAAAGGAGAGTAAGTCATATATTGATTTGACACTGTAAGGAGGTGCCTACTCTTTTCCCAAATCTGACCCTTCAGGCTTTCAGCAGCCCCCTTCCCTGCTGGACCATCTAGGTAACTTACCAATGTTGCTGAGCCATCAGTTACACAAGTGTGTAAGAAGAGATGGATTTTCTACCTCACAGCTGGGAGGTTAGATGAATTCTGCTAATCCAGGATGGTCTGGTAGATTAGCCTGGTGATGGGGCTGTAGGTAAGTAGAGGTAATTTCATCAAGTCAGGACAGAGGGTTTCAGCAACACTACTTATATTTACAATAGTTTACTACGGCCAGTCTCTGGAAAGCAGATGGCTATATCCAGAGAAGGGGCCAAAGAAGTCATGGGAAAAGCCTTAGAATCTTAAACCTAAAATTGAAAAAAGAGAAACCAGCCAACATGCCAAAATGTTTCAAGACCCGGAACCAAGCTTGGCTTCCCTCCTTGAGTGACTGAAATATTCATAAAATCATTTTATCAATATGTAGATAACTTGTCTTTATGACATCCCTATCTCTCTACATAATCTGTATAGTGAGTGTAGGTAAGACATACTTTCTGATTTTCTATGCAAGGAGCTCATGTACTGTAGCTAGACACTGTTTTTCATGTACAGACGTTTGATCACTTGCTCGCCAGTCTGAGTTTGTATTTAATGATATGTTTCTCAGTATCTATATTGAGTTTGATAATTGGAAAGGACCACTTTTCCTTTTTGTTCTAACATAGTAAAATACTTTGGGTTATTTTACACCTCTACTGTAAGCCATTTTCTTAAACAGCAGAGCACTTAAGTCTCATTTCTGGCTGCCATAAGGCATTTTTGAAGTGTCTTTGCTCGGTTTCATTTCTCTGAACCTATAAGCTTTTCTGCAAAGACGCCCATTTCTCTAACATTCTGCCGCTTCAGATCATCTATACTTGCCTGGCACTTCAGGTTTCTCTGAATTATGTTTCTAACCTGGTACATTGTGGAGTCCCTTAATGCACAGAGAAGCTTATATCATTTTTCTCTTTTTACCTCTACATAGTAAGGACCTTGAAATGTAGAAGGCTGTTGGCATAGACGATTCTCTTCAGAATTAGTTATATTCTGCACCATATATAGAGGCACATTTTCCAGAAGGAAAATAAGACTTTAGGACTGCTAGTATGCATGCTAGGGGGCATGCCAAATTGGAATGCCCCATGTTTAAGCATAACAGACAGTCTGTTTTTGAGCTATACTATTATACTCACTGAGCACATGATGTCTGTGGCTCCCTCCTTATGCCCAGGAAACCTGATGTTTGCATCTGCAGCTACTGTATCAGAGGAATGTCCAAAAAAAGTCAATCTGTCATGCTTAAATGTATCAGGCATCCCAAATTGACATAACCCTTTGCTTGTTATCAGAGGAGTAGCTAGGCTTTCTCGCACCCGGGGCAAAGATTGTAAATGGCACTCCCCCACCTGTGCTCAGACTCCCCTTTGGTGCCTCCCTGACCTGCTGCACCGGGGTACGTGCCCCTCCTGCCCCCCCCCCCCAAACAACGCCCCTGCTTGCCATGCTTAACATACTAGCTATGACTAGCATGACTTTCGTTTACTTTAAAGTAGACTAAAAGTCTATTTGGGATTTTCTTCCACTTTCCCATGGCAATTTTGTGTGGCATACAACAGATGTTACTGAAGAGCAGGAATAACTCTTCTTTTTCCACTCAGCACTGCCATTGTCAGACATGCAAAGTGGAAAAGCCGTAAGCAAAAAAATGTGTATCCCTCGATCCTGAACTTTAGAGGCATCATGTATTATGCCAAATCAGAATGTTGCCTATTAGGACTTCTGGTCCACATTAGTAGAAAAATGATAGTGCCACTGTCATTACCACTATCAGCAAATTTTAAGAACCCATATTTAAATTTTCTGTGTACATTCCACATACTTGTGAAACTTATCAATGACATGGATTGCTAATTTAATGCTGCACATGATCCAATATAACATTTTTGGGCTATCCACCTACCTTTCTTCTGCATTTCCCCAGCATCTGAAGATGAGGAATCTGCAGAGCCAGTGGTGTAACTAAATGTGACAGGGCTTTGGTCTAAATTGGGCCCTTTCGGGGCTCATACAGTAAACTTATTTTTTGTCTTTTAACTAATTTGGATGCAGCTAGACAACCTAAGCCTGAAACAACAGAGACACATTGTGCTTTGTTTCTCTAAATGATGCCAAGTGAGCACAAATTTGATAAAAAAGGCAAAGGAAAAACAATAATCGGGCCCCTCTAACCTTCTGAGTAATCGCACCCTCTGCCCCCCTCAAGTTACGCCGTTGTGCAGAGCACATAGACCCCCTCCTCCATTTCTCACTGTGTGCGCCACCACTGGCAAACCAAGCAAATCATTCGATTTACTGTGCACAAACAGCAGAGGGATCTGGGGATGCCATGCACTCAGCGGCGTCCGCCTTTGCTGCTGAGTGATCACAGAAGTAAGGTAGCAGTATAGGACACATACCTACCTCATTAGAGAGCCACTTTGACTTCTCCTAACTTTATTTAAATCTTAATATTAAATATAACAATCACAAACTTCAAGGTTATTTAATAATTTGTGGAAAACATCTGGCCTTCATCTGAAAAATGCTTGAAACCCACCAGTTGACCACCAGTTGAAATCTCTGGGTACATGTGTACTGCATTGTGTTGATTTGGTGAAGCTCTAAAGCTCTAAACGTAATTAATGCATCCTTTTCCTCAGAAGTCGGGGGGAGGGGGTGTCCGTGTATCTTATGAAGCAAATGTTTTAAAAGAACCTACATTCCAGATACTCCCTTGCCACTGGTTGGCTACTGCAGCAGTGCAGGTGTGCACACACACCTTATCGGTTGCCGGCTGCCACTACCACCACGCATGCATACACACAAATCTTCCTGGAGTGTAGCCTTGGGTCCAGGATAAAGGACCACCCCCGGTACAAAACCAGTGCTATGTGAAGATGTGTGTGGTAGTGGCGATGGACGCCAGTAAGGTGTTTGTGTGTGTGTATATGTGTGTATATGTGAGTGGCAGCAGCAACATTGCTGGCGGCCAGCCACTGATAAAGTGTATGTGTGTGTGGTTGTGTATGTGTTATGCTGTGCTCTGCTTGTAATCAGGGGTTTCACACTCTGCCTGCAATGAGAGATGCCCCTTACTGCCTTTAATGAGGGATGCCTCACGCTGCCTGTAATGAGGGATGCCACTTACTGCCTGTAATAAGGGGTGGAGCTTACTGCCTTCAATGGTGAATGACGCACACTGCCTGTAATGAGAGATGTTGTCATGGAAACATAGAAGGTTGACGGCAGAAGGAGACCATACGGTCCATCTAGTCTGCCCTTATGTAACTGTATGTACTCTTTATCTTAGGATAGATGTGTGCTTATCCCAGACATGTTTAAATTCAGTGACCGTTGATTTGTTTATTCCAAGCATCTACTACTCTTTCTGTAAAATAATATTTTCTAACATTGCTCCTGATCTTCCCTCTGACTAGCCGAATTGTCTATTGCTTTTAATAGGGGTGCCGCTTACTGCCTTTAATGAGGGATGCCGCACACAACCTTGAATAGGGGGTGCTGCTTACTGCTTGTGCCCTTGTCACAGGACCTAGGTGCAGCCCTGAATGGAGACTACAGAGCGACTCACCTCTCGACCTGGAACCTGAAATCTAAGAGCCAACCTTGTTTTTGCTAGATCCCCTGATGGTGGGAATAGACTGGGCTGCAGGCAGGTCGATAGACAGGCCAAGGTCATGGGCTGGTGGATCAGAAGAGTCAAAAGGCAAGCCGGTCATAACAGGAACATTGGAACTCAGGAACACAGGAAGCAACAGGAGAATGACTATCTGGTATTAATGACCAGAAGTCACAGGGCATTATAGGCCTTGCTGCTGGGCACAGGTGACTGAAGTTTTGTGCACACGCAATATGCACACACGAGTGCCTAGAGGAAGCTTATGCATGTGCAAATGCCAACTCATAAGCGTATCACAATGGCTAGACGAGCCGATGGGTGTTCTGGTGCATGCGTGCACACTTATTGGCTGGCGCCTTTGTAGTGCGCATCTGCAGATGCCTAGGGAGCTTTGATGCCCTCTGCTGGTGAGCAGGTGGAATTAGTCTGTTTCTGTAACAGCTGCTTACTGCCTTTAATGAAGGATGCCACTTAATGCCTTTAATGGGGAATGCCACGTGCTGTCTGACAGCTTGCTATATCTTCATAGTCTAAGTCCTAGGTTCCCATAACTAAAAGTCAAGGTTGGTTTATCCCACTGGGTAAGCCCATCTGACCCGTTGGTGACCCTTCCTTTTGTGAAAAGAGGGGGTTTGGTAATAGCTGGTCTACTATTGACTACACAAACAAAAATTCCAGGACTAGGTCCGGTCCCGGCTAAAAACAAACTGACCAAGCATACCCACCACACCTCTAAATAGTTTTTTGGGTTAAAAGACTATCATCCTTTATTGTGACAGATATTAAAATCTCATAGTACAGAAGTGCATATATCTAATTTGTACACATTTCAGTGCATTTTATATACAATACCTAATTACAATTCCATACTTGCTTATCAAAACAAAACATTTAATGTGACAGAAATGACATGAAAAAATTCTTAAAACCAGGGTGACTCCTTTATCTTACTGGTCCGAGGATCAGCTAGACAGGGCAGACATGTTTCGCTACATAGGCTTCTTCAGTGCCCTGGTTTTTATTATGTGGTCAGAGAATGTCAGATCTTGATGGAGATGAGGAGTCACCGCCTATCCCTCCTTGTATATTGATCTGGTTTCTCAAAATTCGGATCTATTCATCTATGTCCCCGTTGGAATCCCATGAATGGGGATGTTTAGAAATCCTAGTATATTCAAGAAGACCGCAAACGTTAGTCCTCAATTTCTGCGTGTTGTACAACACCATAAGTGTGCTCTCTTTTTTATATGCAGTAGTATAGAAGTAGTATAAGAATCTTTAGTAATCTCCAGCAATCTCCTCAGGAAAAGCCACAGCGCAGCCAGCGCGTTCCAAAGCTTGAAGGGTATGTAATCCACAATATTCCTGAGGGCTCTACCCGCTATTCACTCGGCCACCCGCTCTGCGTGTAATTGTATAAATGAATCAGCTGGGGGAGGAAAACACCCTCCATTCGCGCTGGCCGTCAGCCTTTAGAGGTGGTTTTCTAACCTTTTCCAGCCTGAGCCTGAGATAAGTGTTTATTTACTTTTAGGACACCAATGTATAACTGGGTACTGGAGGAGCCACTAGTGTTTGGAGGGACCACTATTAAGTAAATAGCAGGCATCTTTTTTTATTTTAGTAGTAATATTTCCCCATAAGTCGAACTTCTATTTCCTTTACAATTTTTATTGAAGTTTGCACATGATGTACAGCATATTTTTAAAGACAGGCGTACTGAACAAGTAGTAATGCAAAAAGCGTACATAGTTGAATGCATAATGGAATGCAGATAAACAGTAAAGATAAGTCAACAAGGGATATGCGTCTTGTGGAACTTAAGTAGTATAAATTGAGATTACGAATTCTCATTAAAATTATTTTGAGAGCTATTTGTATATTCACTTTTGGGTGTTCAGCACCCTGGCTGACCTTGGGCAAACTTCTAACTATGGTAAGCGAACATTGGACTGGTGTAGATGTCCAGGGTATATCTCAGGAGGGTTGGGGGGGGAGAGGGGGGGCAGAAAGAGAAGGGGGGATTTTGGGAGCCCAGGTATGCTGGATCATGTTTAAATAGGAGAGTGAGAACTAGAACCAGACCAGTCCGGAGTCTAGTGGTTAGATAGGGAGGGACGGGTCTGTTTGATGAGGGCTCAGCCCAATATACTCTACCCATGGGTTCCAGGTACTGAGGAATTTGTCGTATGAATCGTTTATTATCGCAGTGATTTTCTCATTGCACATAGAAGCACAGAATAAACATAGAAACATAGAAACATAGAAGGTTGACGGCAGAAGGAGACCATACGGTCCATCTAGTCTGCCCTTATGTGTATACTGTATGTACTCTTTATCTTAGGATAGATGTGTGCTTATCCCAGGCATGTTTAAATTCAGTGACTGTTGATTTTTCAACTACCTCTGCTGGAAGTTTGTTCCAAGCATCTACTACTCTTTCTGTAAAATAATATTTTCTAACATTGCTCCTGATCTGCCCCCCGACTAGCTTCAGGTTGTGCCCCCTTCTATCTTCTATCTATGTTCTATCATTAAGCTTCTTCTTAAAAACACTTCCCTCCTGAACCTTATTCAATCCTTTCACATATTTAAAGGTCTCAATCATGTCCCCCCTCTCCCTTCTTTCCTCCAGACTGTACAAATTAAGTTCTTTAAGTCTCTCCTGATAAGTTTTAAGTTTAAGTCCTTCCACCATTTTCGTTGCCCGCCTTTGGACACGTTCTATTTGAATAATGTCTTTTTGCATGTAAGGTCTCCAGAACTGCACACAGTATTCTAGCTGTGGCCTTACCAGGGCTCTATACAGCTGCATCACAACCTCCCTCTTCCTACTGGTGATGCCTCGAGCAATGCAGCCGAGCATCCTGCTTGCTTTTCCCACTGCCTGGCTACACTGTCCACTCATCTTGCAGCTATCAGTAATCAGTACCCCTAAATCTCTCTCCTCCGAGGTCCGGGCTAACACAGTGCTGCCCATGCGGTACTCAGAGCAGGGATTCCTTCTACCCAAGTGCATGATTTTACATTTAGAGACATTAAACTCTAGTTTACACAGTTTTGACCATCTATCCGGTAAAGCTAAATCAATTTCCATGTTGCAGACACCTCCAGGAATATCCACCCTATTACTAACCTTTGCATCATCAGCAAAAAGACAAACTTTTCCTATCAAGCCTTCTCCTATGTCACTTACAAATATATTAAAAAGAATGGGGCCCAGGGCAGAGCCTTGCGGCACACCACTTGTAACTCGCCTTTGTTCAGATTGCACACCATTTACAACAACGCTCTGATACCGATCCCTCAGCCAACTGGAAATCCACTGAACTATCCAGGGATTGAGTCCTACCTTCAATAACTTATCTATGAGCTCCTTATGTGGTACAGTGTCAAAGGCTTTGCTAAAATCCAGATAGGCGATATCCACAGCACCACCTTCATCTAACACTTTAGTGACATTGTCAAAGAAATCAATAAGATTGGTCTGACATGATCTGCCCTCAGTAAAGCCGTGCTGTTTTGGGTCCAATAGGTCATTAAGTTTTAGATGGGAAATTATCTGTTTTTTTAAGAGTGTTTCCATTAATTTGACCACTATAGATGTTAAACTAACTGGCCTGTAATTACTGGCTTCTTCTCTACTCCCCTTTTTATGGATCGGTACGACATTGGCCATTCTCCAATCATCTGGAACCTCACCAGTTGAAAGGGAATGGTTAAGTAAATCAGTCAGAGGGGCTGGAATCACAAACCTAAGTTCCCTTAGAACTCTGGGGTGGATTCCATCTGGACCCATCGCCTTACTTACCTTTAGATGTGCCAGCTCGGATAGGACATCAGCCTCCAAAAACTCCGGAGCTGTGCCCTCCCAGCGGGATGCTGTGCTATGGCCATGCCTGTTACTATCTGAAAATACCGAACAAAAGTAGCTATTCAGATGGTCAGCCACAGCCTTATCTCCGTCAATATATTTATTTTCCCTATTTCTATTTTTTGAGACTGCATTGTTTTTCTTCTTTCTGTAACCAATATATCCGAAAAAGGTTTTATCTCCCCTCTTCATAGATTTGGCCATTTCTTCCTCCTTTTGCCCTTTAGCAGTCCTTATAATCAGTTTTGCTTCCCTCTGTTTAATTTTATACGCCTCTCTGTCAGCTACACTTCCACTTACTTTATACTTCTTATAGGCAGACTTCTTATCTTTTATGATAGTGCTGACTTCCCTAGTAAACCATAATGGTTTCTTCTTCCTTTTATTCTTGCTAGTTTGTTTCACATATTGCTTAGTTGCCTTTAAGATGGCCATTTTTAATAGTGACCACTGGGCACTCACTTCTGCTACTCTGTTCCACTCACCAAATTTTCTTTCTACATACTCCGCCATTTCCTTGAAGTTTGTCTTCCTAAAGTCTAGCACTTTGGTTCTGGTGTGTGATTGCACAATGTCTGTTTTGATTGTGAACCATAAGCATTGATGGTCACTGGAACCCAGATTTTCTTCAACCCTGACCTCGGACACCAGATCCCCATTGGTCAAAACTAAGTCCAGAATGTTATCTCCTCTAGTTGGCAATGTCACAAGTTGTTTTAGAGACACTCCATTCAGTGCCTCTAATATAGTCCTGCTCTTGCATGTCGATGCACATGATATCCGACATCCTATTACAGATCTCCTGCCAAGGTATTTGGGGCGATTTCCAGTTTCTAGCTATCGTCCCCCTAACTGCCGATAATACATGGAGTATCAGTCGCCACTCTGGCTTTGTGTATGTACCAGATTTGAGTGATAGGAGCGCCTCCCATGGATCGCCAATACTGGATATGTGTAGGATGTCAGATATCAATTTGTAGGCTTTATCCCATGTAGAAAGAACCACAGGGCACTCCCACCAGATGTGGGACATTGTGCCTCTTTCTTGGCACCCTCTAAAGCATAATGGTGAATTCGAGGGGGAGAATTTGTGGATTCTGTCTGGAGTGTAATACCATCTGAAGAGGATTTTATAGGCATTTTCTAAAACCAGCGCATTACAGGATAATTTTCTTGTATCACTCCAGATTTTCTGACATGTCTCAGGATCTTTAGTTGTTCCCAGCTCTTATTCCCATCCTATCATAGAGTTGTGGTGAACAGGGGCTGGGGGTGTAA
Organism: Gastrophryne carolinensis; assembly: GCA_027917425.1. NCBI lineage: Eukaryota > Metazoa > Chordata > Amphibia > Anura > Microhylidae > Gastrophryne > Gastrophryne carolinensis. The sequence goes on from CM051238.1 coordinate 259,495,554, forward strand.
CTAGAGCTGTGTATAAACTGGATATTAAGCCCCTTTCAAAATGGTCCCTGATGCATCTGATTTCGAAGTCTGTATTCCTATATGGAGGAGGGGACTTTTTTAGGAGGCTTATAACAAAATATTGGACTTGTAGGTGTCTAAATACCTCAGAAGGTGGGAAGCTATCGCGGGGTGCGAGGTCTTGTTTGGTTTTCATCCCTTTTGGGGTGCAGAGTTTGTCTGCCTGTTACCACCATTTGTAATTGTTAGGGTACGTGACCCCTGATGGAAACATTGGGTTACCTAGCAGGGGGAAGCTGGCAAATGAGGTGATGTGAATTCATGTTTGACTTTGTCCCATATTGTCAAGGAGAACTTTAGGATTGGAGGGATACATTTCGGTCTAAGTGTTCTAGGGATCCAGAGCAGAGATGCCGGGAGGACTGGGTCACAAGCGGCAATGTCATTCAGGACCCATAATGGTTTATGCTGTGGGGCATGTAGGAGTACTAGGGGTGCTATTTGAGCTGCTGAATAATATTTATGCAGGGATGGGAAGGCCAGGCCACCTTGGTGTTTTTTTTTACAGAAGAGAGTCGTTTTATTTATCCTTGGTCTAGATTTGCACCATGTAAAAGACATGATTTTCTGTTGAAGGATGTCGAGGGCACGTTTAGGGTCCTGAACTGGGAGCACTCTGAAGAGATATAAAATTTTTGGTAAAAAGGTCATCTTGAGAGCTGCTATTCTCCCTAGCCAAGACAATTTTATAAATTGCCAGGACTGAAGTAGAGTGTCCAGTTTTCTAAATGTTTCTGGGTAGTTGGCACTATACAAATCTGTATAGTTGGCTGTTAATTTGATCCCCAGATACTGCAGTCTCTGTGTCCAAGTCCACGTAAAGTTTTGGGATAAAGTCTGCTTTGTACTAGCAGAGAGTGAGACGTCTAGTGCTGTGGACTTTGAGGCGTTTAGTTTAAGGCCTGAAATGCGGCCAAAAGTGGTCAGCAGGTCAATAACATTAGGGGCTGAGGTATGTGGGGAGCTCAACATCAACAGCATGTCGTCTGCGAAAAGTGAAACTTTATGTTCCCTGCCTCCTAAGGGGATTCCTTTGATTGAGGTATTTTGCCTTAGTTTTATTGCAAGTGGTTCTAGGGCCAGGACAAATAATACAGGGGACAAAGGACATCCTTGTCTGGTACCTCTCTGGATCTTGAAACTTGGGGAATGGAAGCCAGCGTACTTAACGCAAGCAGACGGGTTGGAGTACAAAGCTGCGATCCAAGAGAGGAATCCTGGGCCAAAGCCCCATTTATTTAAGGGGGACTGGAGGTATTGGGAATCGAAAGCTTTCTCCACATCAAGAGAAAGGAGCATTGCCTCTAAATTTTGGTCCTTTGCCCCCTGTATCAATTGCATTATCCTGCGCACCCCATCTCCAGCCTGTCTTCTAGGGACAAAGCCCACCTGATCCCTGTGAATTACATCCTCCAGAAATTCGTTGACTCTGTTGGCTAAGATCTTCGTGAGGATTTTCAAGTCTATATTAAGGAGTGATATAGGCCGAAAATTTGTCCAGTTTTGGTGGTCCTTTCCAGGCTTCGGGATCATTGTTATCACGGCTCTAAGCATGTCTGGGTCTATGGGGTTGCCTCCTTTGATATAGTTGTAAACCCTCACCAGTCGAGGTGCTACTATGGGGGCCATTTTTCTATAAAATACAGCGGTGAACCCATCAGGCCCAGGCCTTTTATTGAATTTCAATGTTTTGATTGCTTTCAAGACTTCTTCTACTGTTATATTTTCATCTATTTTGGCACTCTGACCCTCTGGGATTCGTGGTAGGTTGATCTCATCTAAGAAGGCCTGCGTCTGATGGTCCCCTAATGGGGGTGGGGCTTTGTATAACTTAGATAGGCCTGCTGAGAATCCTTCAACCACTACTTGGGGGTTGCTAGTCTCCCCTTCTGTCCTAGTCTTGAGTCTCACTGGTTTCATGGTAGGCTCGTGACACTTTAATTGGGAGGCCAGAAGGGTGCCTGGTTTATTTGCAGAAGCATAGTGTTTTTGTCTAGAGCGTCTATAACGTCCCTCTTCCTCTTGAGATTGCAAGAGGTTAAGTTTAGTTCTGGAGAGCTCCATTTGGCGGAGATGTTTGGAACTGGGGGTGGTATTAAAGGTCCCTACATCCTTAGAATATTGGGACTGAAGTTGTTCTGAGAGTATTGACCTTTCCTTTTTCTTTCTAGAAGCTGTGGCAATAAAGTGTCCTCTCATAACAGATTTAAAGGCACCCCAGACCATAGTTAGTGAGGTTTCTGGTTCTCATTTATAGTGAAGAATTCTAAAGCGACTTTGCTAGCATCCTCCACCAAGGGTTTTGAGGACAGCAGCGAGTCATTCAATATCCATGAGGACGGCTTGGGTTTAATGACCATAGAGTTGCACGTCATTGCCACCAAGTCGTGGTCTGACCACGGGACAGGGTAGATTTTTGTCTGACCCACCTGTGACATAAAGGTGGAGAGGACAAAAATGTGGTCTATCCTGGTATGTAGCTTATGGGGGGCAGAGTAATGTTTGTAGTCCCTTTTATGAGGCTGCATATCTCTCCATGGGTCCACTAGATGCGCATTATCTATCAACTCTGTGAAGCGTTTGCTATCTTGGATTGTAAGAGCATTTGGGGGGAGTGATCTATCCAGGGATGGTTGCAGCGTTAAATTTGAGTCCCCGCACATAAACATAGCTCCCTTTCCATGCTTTTGCAATAATGAGCACATACGGGCCAGGAAAGGAATCTGCTTGGTGTTTGGCGTGTGTGGCAGACCCTACCGCCAGGGTCTGCTATCTGTTTATGGCAGGTAAAGGAAAGCCCGTTACGAAATGCTATTAGTACACCTTTCTGCTTACCTTGGCTGACCGCCTGAAAAAACAAGGGGGATTTATGGTTAAGAAATGTTGGTTTGCAACTAGATGAATAGTGTGTTTCCTGGAGACAAATTTTGTCTGCCTTGAATTAAATACATTAAGTAGACGTTGCTCGCATTTCTGTGTGCGATAGAGCCTGTACAAAGGCTTGGGAACTGTTTTCCCATCTTTGGAAGGTAGGGGGCGTCCGGTGTGTGTCAAGAGGCTATCCTGAGTAAAACGGGCATTAAATGCTATAACATTTTGCTATAAAACAGAATTAAACAAGGTCTCCGGCTGTTGGGATCCAGCCCAGCCACCCAGGGGCGGCACCCCGTCGCCCTCCCTATGGGGTCCCCCTGTGGGCGGCGCGCCTTCTCCCACCAGTCCGAGACTATCTAGGCCGCATGGCCAACCTTTATAAAAAAACATTATTATAATCAGAGAGAGTGAAAAGAGAGGCTTTGTTATAGTACCAAAAAAATGTTGGGCTTCCAGAGCCTTAACACTTGCTGATACAAAACTGCGGGTTGTTTGGCACCCTAGAAGGCAGCCCAGGTGCCGAACTTCTATTTCTATGTAAATCATGCACTAAGGGAAATGTACATACAATTAGTAGGGATGAGAGAACCCCCAAAGCTCAGGTTTGGCAGGTTCAGCTGAACTTTGAATAACCCGGTCCCCACTGAAGTCAATGGGAACCTGGGGAGGAGGGCACAGAATGGCTGTTATGACTTACCTTGGCCCTGCTATCCTCTTCCTGGCCAGTGGCGGAATATTAAATGGGCCCCAGCCGTGGCAACAGATAGATGGCTGCTGGCTCCCACGAGTGAGGACACTTCTAGTGCCACTTCTAGCTGCTGCTACCTTAGGTGAAGTGTGTTGACGGACTGCTCAGTTTTTGCCCGGACCAACCACGGAACACAAACCCGGTCTTCTGGTTGAAATTCGTGTTCGGGTTTCGGAACCCGAAATTGCGGTTCAGGTTGGCCCATAACTAACAATGAGATAAAATAAAAAACTTCTTCTGCAGACAGTAGAAATATGAATCTTTATGGTGAAGCTTTCTCTTGCTGCTTCTGTAAAATTATGAAGCTACAGAATGCCATTCCAGTTTTCAAACTAATGATTGCCTTTTTTATGTCTCCAGAGTAGTCAGAATTAAGGAGTTTAATTTGTGTGTGATATTAATCTTCTCTACTGTCACTAAGTAGCAGAGTCTTTAGCCTTATGCCCATCTAAAAATCTGGCCAACCTCTGAAATGATGTGCTCTTTCTCGTATATGCCCATCTTCAAAGACCTTCATACCTCGTGGAAGACAAGCTGTGACTTCCAGTGCCAGGGGGGTTAATTGGCTTTCAGTCCTGGGATGACACAGGTCACTGGGGCCACATCTCATCTCTATCGTTTTGCAAAGCCTGGCCCTTAGCTGCTTTGCATTCATCTATGGTCATGTTTTTGTCTCCTGATGCACACACTGTAACCTTGCAAATGCCATGCCCGCCTATCTCTCTCACACACCAACCATGTTAATAGGATGAATTATTTAGCTAACCAGAATTATGTGAATGTTAATCGTGTTAAACTTTATTTATAGAGATGCCTTTTGAGAATTCCTTTCCCCGCTCTTATCAATTAGCATAAATAGCAGCATCAGTATAAACACACACACACAGCTGTCAGAGTGCAGTCTGACAAACACAGCTTCATCATTGTCTGCTGCATGAAAGGTTCAGCTTGCCTCTCTGCTCTTCATGGAGCACAACTGAGAAAATTACATCGCCATCTTCAAACAACAGGGAAAGTTAATATAACAGTGGCAACATTATTATTTAGATTACTATTTTAGAAGAAATGTGACAGTGAAAAGGAAAGCACACACACACATAGGTGATTTCAAATATAGATTTCAATAGTCTACTTGTGTTTTTTATTTATTTTGCTTTTTGATTATTTAAAGACTGTTTTTTGTGGAAAATTCAAACTCAAAGCTAACAGTCCTGCAGACGTGAACAAGGTTTCTGTGATATATACTGTATCTTGTCATTATTTGTTGCTTATTGGGAAATCATCTCAAGGCTTCCAGTTGGCAGAAAAATTGTTTGGTTTGTGACAAAGGATATTAAATCATCATTAAAATTATAAAAAAAAGTATATGGAACTTTGTTTTTCTTTTATTAGCAGGTTACATAGCAGTAGCATGCTTTTTATCACTATTTTAATGTACCAACAGGAATGTGATGTGGAATATGCCATAGAGCATTGACTATATGTTCCATTGTTGTGCTGTGTTAAATAGGACATGCTGATGTTGTATTCTGGAAATACTGTATATATTTTCTTCTGTAATAAAAAAATATTGAACTATAAAATAAAAAAACAGTTTTGTGGAAGGTGCCCAACCTTTAAAAATTGGTTAATAACATGATAAGCATTGAGACAGCTATTGTGTTAAATTGGACAAAATTTACAATATTTCATTTACAATATTTCATTTACAATATTTACAATATTACAATATTTAAAGGTCTGGTTGCCCTGATCGATAATTGCCAAACTTTTACAATATAAACTTAGGTTAATCTTTGCTTATGAATAGAGATAAGTGAATCTCCTTAAAATTCAAATTTTGGTTCTATCCAAGTCAAATATTAACTAATCGTTTGCAAAAAGCTCCCCTGCTGCCTCACTATTCAGCATGGGGTGATGTCCACCATTTGGCATGGGTGTCCTATGCTGCTCCCCCCTCTGCAGTGAGGCGATATAACCGCCAGCACTCCCCACTGCAGGGCAGTGCTCCTTTTACTCTCACGAGTAAGCTCATGGGGGTAGACCTCACCTCCCCCATCACTCACAGCGACTTTTTCTTAAGATCAGCAAGAATCTGTAAATGTTTGTCCCTCCCTAGGAGCACATCCCAGCTAGTGAGCGGGTAGTTGGGACTGCAGGTAGGACTAGACAGTTAGAGACAGTTAGTGGTAATAGGGGATTCTATTATCAGACTGATAGAATAATTTGTCACCAAGACTGCCTCAACCAAATGGTTTGCTGTCTCCCTGGTGTTAGGGCTTGGCATGTGGTGGAAAGGGTGGACAAATTACTGGGGGCTGGGAATGACCCATCTGTCATGGTCTATGTGGGGATGTGGGGACCAATGACAAAATTAATGGTAGATGGGGGATCCTCAAGAATACATTCAAGGAATTAGGTACCAAGTTGAAGAGAATGATGGATAAGGAGATCCATGTGTTGCAAACCAGCAGTGAAAGATTAGGCTAATGCATTACTGCAGAAGCTAATACTAAAGCTCAATGTGTCAAACTAGATAGGAACTTAAAGTGTATGTTCACAAATGTCAGAAGTCTGGCAAGTAAAGTGAGGAAGCTTGAGGCTCTGGTACTGGAATAAAATATTGATGTTATTGGTGTGGTTGAGACATTGCTGTATGCCACACATGACATGACTGTCAATTTACAAGGTGCAAATAGGAAAAGGGCAGAGTGTGTAGAAAATGTAGAATCGTTTCTGGGTAGAAGTGCGGGGCGATGTAAACAATGTTAAAATACAATTTGGTGTAATCTATAGACCCCCCCAAACATAACTGTGGAAACAGAGGGTCAGCTGCATAAACAGATAAGCGGGCATCATGGGCTGGTACAGTGGTGTTGATGGAGGACCTTAACAACCCAGATATCAAATGATTCTGCTTCTACTACAGGGGGGGGGGGGATTCCTCAGCTTGCTACAAGATAACTATATGAATCAGTTCGTAGATGCACTTACTAGGGATGATGATCTTTTGGATCTAGTATGATGATGACCTTATAGGGACAGTAACAGTCCATGAAAATCTTGGTAACAGTGGTAACAGAACGATTTTCACAGAATTTTAGTTAGGCTAACTTCCCCAGGCTCAGAGCTGCACTCCAGGACATAGACTGGGAGCATCTGCCTAGAAAAAAGGATACATATGCCAAATTGCTTGAAATCAATTGTGAGTACCAACTTTGCAAAATATATTCCTATGGGTAACAAATATAAGCAGCTAGAATTAAACCCTTAATGACTGACATCTATGGATAAAAGGGAAATAAAGAAAAAGAAAACGGAATTTGAAAATTACAAGGATGAGCTCTAGCTGTAACCCTTGAAAAGTATAAATTAGTAATTAGTAATAAAGCTTGTAACAAAAAAATAAGGTTGGCAAAAGCATGAAATGAAAGAGATGTGGCCAAAGAAAACAAAACAAACCCAAAACATTTTTTTAAATATATAAATTCAAAGAAAACTAAATCAGAACAGGTAGGTGCCCTAATTTAATGATAATAAGAAAATGGTCACTGGGGATGAAGATTACATGGATTCTTTAGCTCTGTGTACACAAGAGAGAAGCAATGAGACAACACAGGAGATTCTGATAGCAATAGCCCAAGTATAATACTCAACAAGCTAAACATGGATATCATCCAAGAAAGACTAAATAATTTAAATGTGAATAAGACTGCAGGATCACTACCAGACTAACCTGATTGATGAGATGAAGCCTGGACAGAGGGGCGGCTGTAGATATAGTTTTTCTGGATTTTGCTAAAGTATTTGACAGTGTTCACCGTAAATGTTTATTGGGATAATTGAGGTCTTCAGGATTAGAAAATCCAGTTTGTAACTGGATTGAAAACTGGCTGAAGCACCGTGTGCAGTTGTGGTTAATGATACCTACTCTGAATGGCTACCAGTTGTAAGCGGTGTACCCCAGGATTCAGTGCTGGGCCCACTAATATTCAACTTGTGTATAAACAACAAAGAAGTTGGAATTAAAACCATTGTCTCTATTTTGCAGATGACACAAAGATATGGTGGCGGCTGCTGCGGGGGACCCCTGGTGACATGGTGATGTAACAGTTTTATATTTATTTACTTGTATGTGGTTATAATATTGCGCTATTTGGTGTCATTTATTTAAGGGCCCAGTTGGGCTCATTGCAAGCCTGTTTAATATGTCTTTCACATTTCACACTGAGGTTCCAATTTTGCTTATATGTTGTACAGCGGCCTGTCATGTATGCACAGTGCAGGCTGCATCACAAGCTGCACACACTATACCTGTGGCTATAACTGTAAATAGTATTGTTATGCACTTAGCACTTTTTTCACTATACTCACTGGATACATTCTACTTGAATGATTGTCCAACAGTTGTTTTCTTTTAGCTGACTCAGATTATTCACCTATTGATATTGGTTTTTATCTGGGCCCCTCTATAGCATTTCACACCATATGCTTTACATTGTACATATATATATCCTAGCGTTTTAGACCTGATATAGAATAGTCACCGTTTATTGGGACCACCCCCGTGTTGTGTTTTTGTGTTTTTTAATCTTGTAATTGTCCAGATCAGTGCCTTTATTCATGTTTATGTACATAATTAACACTTATTAAATTTATTGGTTTTTAAACTATATTCAGTGTGCGGCCTCTTTGGTGGGGGTTTTTGAGATCAGTCTAGGATCTCCTACCCATATTCTTCATTTGTCTTGTTCCCCCTATGGTCAGCACCTACTTTTGATTGTACTGCGGTGCACCTTCCATCATAGTCGTAGATCTTCGACACAAAGATATGTAGCACAGTGTAGTCTGTTGAAGATGTTCACAAGCTTCAAGCTGACTTGCACTAAATGTCTGGACATCAACTTAGCAAATGCAGTTCAATATGGAGAAATGTAAAGTCATGTACTTGGGGTCTAATAACCTGAAGGCCACATATGTCCTCGGGGGAGAAAAACTGAGAGAATCACTTGTTGAGAAGGATCTGGGGGTACTGGTAGACGACAGGCAAAATGCCAGGGTACAATGTCAAGCAGCTGTTTCCAAGGCCACCAAGATAGTATCATGCATTAAAAGAGGCCTTGAATCATGGGATAAGGATGTAATTTGCCTCTTTGCAAGGCACTGGTGCGCCCTCACCTGGAGTATGCCGTCCAGTTCTGGGCAACAGTTCATAGAAAGGACGCTCCGACTATGGAAAGGGTGAAGAGGAGAGCCACCAAACTAATAAGAGGAATGAAGGATCCTAGTTATGAGGAAAGATTTTGAGAACTAAATCTGTTTAGTCTTGAGATGAGACGACTGAGGGGACATGATTAACTTGTATAAAGATATAAACGGAAAATACAAAAAATATGGAGAAACATTATTTCAGGTTAAATCCTCTCTAAAGATAAGGGGGCGCTCCCTTCGACTGGAAAAAATGAAATTTAATCTCCGGAGGCGACAATCGTTTTTTACCATAAATATGTGGAATAGCCTCCTACTGAAGCTTGCTACAGCATCAACTGCTGACAGCTTCAAAAAAGGATTAAATGCTTATATAGAAGAAAATTACAGTTACAATTAGCTGTTATCAGTAAAAAACAAAAAGTAAAATAGAAAATAACGTCCCCCTAACCCAACACCCTTGGTTTAACTTGATGAACTATGTAACTTTACAGATACATATCAATAAATTAGAATATTTATTTCAGTAGTTCGATTCAAAAAGTGAAACTCCAAAAAACAGAATGATCTACAGCAGGAGTTCCCAACACATTTTCATCAAGTACCACTTTTCAGTTGTTAAATACAGTATCTCAAGTTCCACCTGGGTGGCACGTATGGGTTGTCAGTGCCTAAAACGGTGTTAGAAAGCACAAAAAAACTATATAAAGTGTATGATTTAAATAAATATATATATATATCACAAAAATAGGCAGTTTTTTTTTATTTATGGTGCAAATCAGGCATGGGTGTAGTATAGATGGCAGTACATCAGGTTGGGGTACAGGTCAGTCTGCAGCCTTGTCAAGTACCACCCAAAAGTTTCTCAAGTACCACCAGTGGTTATAGTACCACCTGTTGGGAACTCCTGATCTACAGTATTTCCTTTCATTTTTTTTAAATGTTAATGATTATTGCTTAAGCTAATGAAATGTATGTATCTCAGAACATTAGAATATTTGGAAGAAGTTCAATATTGTGGACTCCTCATGTTTCACTTTAATCAGATAATCAACACTAAACACTTGCAAAGATTTTTTACACTCACTGTTTCTTCCAGTCTCTACAGTATTCTGGGCACAGCCATGGCTACTCATCATTAAAGTAATCAAGGTTGGAACCACTGTTTGAGCCAGCCCCAGGGCACTGCTGTCCAGGCACAAGGTAAGTACATGTTTTTTTTTTATTTTATCGTATCATGAAGGTACCCTTTAAATCAGCGCTAAATCTGTCTTCGATATAGCAATAGCTTGCAGATAGATTTGGTGACATTTTTACTGCCCTAATATGTGCGTTTGTGTTAAATGGAATGCCTCACTTGTGACACTGAGGTATTTGCGTATGATAAATGTGTTCAAACAGAAACTGCTACCTGATTCAGTTGGTGACCTTTGCAGCATTTGTTACACACAATGTAATATACAAAATTTTTTAGCTGTGCGTTTTTTAAACGTGCATTTACTAATTGATTTTAATGTTAAGAAAAATCACCCTACAATAGGGTTGATTCAGTATGGTTAGAAAAAAAAATCCTGAATCAGATTATTCACTTGCTCTTCAATGCCTGCATGATTCAGGGGACACATATGAGGCAAAAGCAGTCAAGAAAACCAATGGAGATCTCTCACGTCATGCCCATTAAGGTTTAGAAATATATTTTTGTTTTATGTATTTTAGTATGTATGCCTAATATGTATGTTATGACTTGACTATACCATATTGTTTTACCATATAAGACGCACCTGCCCATAAGATGCACCTAGGATTTGGAGGAAAATAAGAAAAAAAAATATTCTAAACCAAATGTTTTGCTAAAACACCAATTACAGGCAGTGTGGCACCCCGATCCCATTCCCCATATAGGCAGTGTGGCATTCCCCCATCCCATTTCCAATGGGCCGTGTGGCATTCCCTCATCCCATTCCCCATGGGCAGTATGGCATTCCCTATCCCATTCCCCATGGGCAGTGTGGCATTCCCCCCATTTCACTCCCATAGGCAGTGTGGCATTCCTTCCTCCCATTTTCCATAGGCAGTGTGGCATTCCCCCTCCCATAGCCAGTGTGTCATTCCCCCTCCCATTCCCCATAAACAGTGTGGCATTCCCCTTCCATTTCCCATACGTAGTTTGACATTTCCTCCATCTCATAGGCAGTATGACATTTTTCCCTCTCATTCTCATAGGCAGTGTTGCATTCCCCCTTCCCCTTATACAGTGTGGCATTCCCTCCTCCCATTCCCCATAGGCAGTGTGTCATCCCCCATCCCATTCCCATAGGCAGTGTGGCATCCCCCTATCCCATTGCCATATGCAGTGTGGCATCCCACCTCCCATTCCCCATAGGCAGTGTGTAATCCCCCCTCCCATTCCAATAGGCAGTATGGCACCCCCTCCCATTCCCCATAGGCAGTGGGGCATCCCCCTCCCATTCCCATAGGCAGTGTGGCACCCCCCCTCCAATTCACATAGGTAGTGTGGCATCCCCCTCCTCCCATTCTCCATATAGGCAGTGTGGCATTTCCCCCATCCCCTTATGCAGTTGGGCATCCCCCCAACCCCTAGAAAAGAAAAAAAGGTATTCTTACGTAAACGCTATCCGCACTCTGCCTTTTGGTTATCAGCACGCACTGACTCAAACACCCAAGATGTATTGGCGATGCCAGAAGGCAGAGCGGAGACAGACAGCAACCCCACTCTGGCTTCCGGTGCCACCACTGCCTTTTGTACCGGTGTATGTTCACATGGTGTTGCTGTCTTCCCCTCTCTGGCTGTGTCAGTGCGCATGTGTCGGGTGTCAGTGCGCGCTGACATCCGAGTGTTTGTGTCAGCGCCCTCTGACACCCAGGAGGCAGTGCCCCGCCGGAAGCCAGAGCGGGGCCGGCGGGCGAGAGACTCATATAAGAATTTTTTTTTCACTTTTTTTTTTTTTTTTTTTTCACATTTGCCCAATAAGACTCACTGACAGTTTCCCCCCACTTTTGGGGGAGAATTGTGCATCGTATAGGGCGAAAAATCTGGTCATTTCTCTTTAAAGGTGTTTACTTTTCCCTATTCTTTTTAAAATATTCACACAACACCATCGTTTTTAATAAAACATATCTTTGCTTAGTACTTTATAGTATTTTTATGTTTTTCATTTTTTTTAAGAATGAAAAAATATCACTATTCACAATAAATAAAAATAAATACATTTAGGTAGAAACCTTAAAACATTATAAAAATCACTTTTTGTAAAAAAAAAAGTTACACAAGAATCCCTGAAGGTTCAGAACAGTCAAGATTCATTGACCTCTCATCAGGGTATTCCTCAAAAGGCTCAATTTCTCCAGAAAGGCTACTGAAACACATCAAAAGCACCATTATGGCCAGCAGATCTATGGAGGGAACCCTTACACCAATTTTATTGAGCTTGTCCCTGAATCATACTAGTGTGACCTCATTTGCGAGTATATTCACACATGAGAAAACTTTAAATTAGTTAAAAATAATAAAAGGTGCCTGCTGAATCGCGAGAGTGGGTTCTGAATCAAGCTCCATATATGGCCGTGTGTGTGCGACCAATAAACTTAATAAACTATTGAATTCAGTTCACTGGGGGGCTGTGAATTCACCATGCACATGGAGAAATTGGTTTGAGGAAAGCGCAACTAGACAATATGAGCAGCTCCTAGGGAAAAACCTGTATTTCCCAGGGCAAATGTGGTGTGTTAATCAGTTCCAGTTCAGGTGTAACCCTAGATGGAAAAAGATTAGTGTAGGTGCCCTGTGGATAAATTAGATGGTTAGTAAGGGAAAAAAGGGGTTAAAGTTATCGGCGATCCTGTGAGATAAATTGGTTAGCAAGTATTTATCTATTGCATTGTATGTCCCAAATGGGGCTCTCAGAGATTAGAGTTAGGATTGCACCCCACAGAGGCACCTTGGCGCTGGTGGTGCAGCTTAAGCATACTTCTGCAGATGTGTGTGACCGAGCCCTCTGTTTTTAACCAAGTTTAGAGATAGATTGTAGGCTGGTCTGCAAGCTAACAGGGTTGAGTGCTGTGGCCCCTTTAAGACTTTTGTAACCAGGTATTATTGCCTGACTAATTAGACCCCAAAAATAGTTGGGATTTCTTATCTTGCTGTCTGAGGGATATTCTCCTGTCAGATAGTGTTATACAGATTGGTCAGTGTTGAACACACTATTGACTCTGAGTCCTTATCCAGATTGTGCTTGAACTGTAGAGGGGGATTCCTTGTTCTAAGCGAAGTGAGTCCTCCTTGTGGTTCAAAGTGGTGTAGGAAGATGTGAAAGAATTATGTCAGTCTGTAGGTATCTGTGGATTTTTACAGTGGTAAGTGGTGTTCTTGGAATTCAGGTATGCGGTATAGGTTATGGAAAACAATTGTTCTGGGTAATTGTAGAGACTTGGAGTAGAGAGAATGGTATCAGTGGATTGGGTAGGTTAGTTGGTTAAGGTTTGCTTAGTTGGTTAGATTGCAGATGTGTTGTGGTTGTTGCAACCAGAAAATATTGAAATCCGCTACACAGCCTGGATGGGCTGTGGTGTTCCTTGTAGTGCAGAGCGTGCAGGCGGAAGCGAATTTCCGGTTTCTGCAGAGGGAGTAGGCGGGAGCGGCGCTGGGGTGTCCTCTGTATCGGATCAGTTGTGTAGGTGTAGGAAATGTAGCTACCTGGTTTTTATCATGTGCAATCTTGCACGGAATGTTTGATGAATTCCAGGATGCTGTAGAGAGGGATTTCTTAGAGCTACAAGGCAGGTATTATTCCAAGAGGGGAATTATTCCAAGAGGGTAAGGTGGCTAAAAAATTACTGAGAGACAACAAGATTACCATCTGCCAGGTAGATAAAGGAGGCAGTGTGGTTGTTTTGGATTCCACTGTGTACAGAGCAAAAGCCATTAGACAACTGAGTGATCCCTACACGTTTATTCAGTTCAAGGAGGATCCTAAAGTGACATTCAGGGAGAGATTGTTTAATCTGGTGGATAGGTTTTGCGTTGGGGGTGTTAACTTTTCAACATAATGGGTGTGGGGCTACATTGTGATAGTCTTGGGGGGGCATCCAGATTGCTGAAGACCTCCCACGCATAAATCTCCGCAATCCTTACCTGTGCCCAAGGATTGCAGTTCAGGTAAGTATTATACGGGGTTAAAGGGGTATTTTGTATCGAGCATTGGTATGCATGCTTTTTCTCATATTTTTTCAGCACCATAATTAGTTTTGATTTTTGTTTTAAAGTTGCACAGCAAAATATGGTGCTGAATTGCACAGAGGGAAAAAATCATGAGAAAAAGCATTTACCTGAAAATACATGAGTAAAAAAAATACAGTCGATGCTGAGTCAACCCTATTGTCACATAATTTTAGCAATTTTGACCAGAAAATGTATGTCCAGAAATGATTATGCTCATGTTTTTTAGAGAGAAAACAATAAGCTGTACTATTTAAAAATACATTCTGTACAGCTAAATATGGTGTTGAATTGCACTAAGAGAAAAATATCTCCAAAATACATGAGTAAAAAATACAGTTGGTGCTGAATTAACCCTATTATCACATCGTTTTATCAGTTTTGACCAGAAAATGTAAATCCAGAAGTGTGGGGAACCGAAGTGGGCACCTTTTCCCATGTCCCTAGCAAATATCCTTATGGGATGGTGGGAGGAGAGTTCTATACTGGGTGATAGGGAGTCCATTGTAAACAACATCTTTTACTATCGATGACACATTGACAATATTTTAGCCATATGGTCTGGTCATGAAAATTTGGTGGCACCATTTATGGAGTATTTAAACTGTAATACTTGCAATTTATCATTTACAAGCACATGGGACGGAGAATAAATTGTTTTCTTGGAACTATGATTACAGATAGAGAAAGGTATTATTACTTCTTCCCATAGAAAATCCACCGCGGGTATTACGTTTTTTACTTGCCTTAGTGCACACCCTAAACATATTGTGGCTATCCCATTTGGTGAAATCATTAAGTCCAGACACAGACTGAGGATTTCACCAAAGAATAGGATGTCTTTACATCTACATTAAGGGCTAGGGGTAATGATGAAGTAACCTTTAATAGAGCTAGAAGTGCAGACTGGCAAAAGGCAACATTTAGGCAACAATATAACCCAGGGCATAAACAACAAAAACTTAACTAAAACATAGACTAAAGAGATCACACATAAATAAAGCATAGAGGGGCTCCAAGCTGCTGGTGCAACTCACTCCAGAACACAGGACAGGGAGCCAGCAATCTCCAGGAGCTGATAGAGAAGCCAGAAGGAAGTCTGCTCATTGCCTGGTGCAAAAGGGGACTGGAATCACCAGCTGTCTCTCTGTAGAATTAAGGCAAATTGACAATCAAACAAATGCTTCTGCCCCTAGCAAAGAGTGGGGCCCACATAATTAGGTCTAACACAGGTTCAGTAGATGAGGGGTAATACCTGATGTGAATTCTGCTGAACTCCTCATCACAGTGTGTTATACTCCACAGTCATCATTACCCACTCTAAGTTGTTACAAAGGTGGGAGTAGTAGGTGTAGGTGTGAAGAGGTCCTCCTACAAGGGAAGGAATTTTATTCTTTTTGTGTGAATAATATATTTTTTAAATTGTAATTCAAAGTGGGTCATCTATCTGGCCTCATAACCTTGTACAACATAGGTTGTAACTCATGATCTTTCAAAAACAGAATATGCCTTTGGGGAGAAACCCCTTTGGGGAGCTATCGATGAATGGGATAATATTTCTAATCTCTCCAGACATGGCAAAACTGGTCACAATGGGTGTTATGACCATATTACATTTCAGACAATTGATGGTTTGTGGTGACATACCTGGCAGGGATTAGAAGAAATAACTCCTTAAATGGGAAGCAAAGTTGAATTTCCTCCTTGATACAAATGTTCCACATGATTTAAATAATAAATTAGATGTGAATCTATGTATGGGTCTGTAAAAGCACCTTGAACACATATGATTTTCATATGGAATATTTGTATACACAGGCCCAACTAGTAACCAATGGTACAATTAAGGGTGGAGGCCTGGCGATTTTCAGTGAATTATGGATCCTGCATTGAGTCTGCATAGCTGATTGGTTTTGTAATTAAATTCTAAGATTGGTCAGCTTTCTGTACTTAAGGTATAAGGCACATGACAAGATAAAGGGGCAACTTGCGTTTTCTTTTCAATAATTTTTATTGCGCAAATAAAGAACTTACATCACAAATCAGCATCCAATACTTTTTTGTACATGGAGTAAATCATGGACACCGAGATGCATAAATTATAAAAGAACAGAATACCCCTGTGAAATCACCATGGGATACACAAACAGAAAAAGAAATCCACACCTTAACCTTCCACCCCAGGGCAATTTGCATTTTATTTACCTCATGGTATGTATGTAGAGAATGATTTATTCCTGTTTATGTGTAGTATTTACAATATATAATGTATTTGATATTTCCAGGGCGCTGATTATTCATTTTGTTAAATCATGCTTTGATAACAATTCCTCCCCCCCCCCCCCCACACTCCTGGGTGAGTGGATTTTAGCCAAGGGTGTGTGCAAGGTTTGATATTTTTACCAGTGGGAGTCACTGGTTGTGGGCAGACATTGGGTCCCCATGTGGCCATATTTTCAGTAGAACTTGGACAGGCTCTTTTTGCTCCCCATTGGTACTATATCTAACAGTGGGAGTCACTGGTTGCAGGGTGAAAGTGGGTTCCCATGTGGCACTATTCAGCCATACAGGCCACATTTCATACTCTCCCTTTAAGCTACTTACATGTGACCCCTATGACAGATTTTAAAGCTCTGTCTATTGTTTATGAAGAATAGCCATGACAAGTGCTATGCACATAAGTGACAAAAGAAAAAAAAATAAGGTATGACTAAGAACTACTGGCAAAGGAATTATGTGACATTTTATACTTTTGTTGTGACATTGAGTGAGAAATAGAAAAATACAGATAGTTAAGAGCTTTGAAAGCTATTGCATTATAGCAGTGATGAGAATGATGTTTTGAAAACGGGTGTTCAGTGTAGTGTTATAGTGTGTTTATAGCATGTTGAAGGCTGTCATTAGGTTGAGTTTATGTAATGTTACAGTTACACGGTACGATTTGCAAGTGAAAAATCTACAAAGCGATCGTATATGTGAAGTTGTGAATGGTCAGACAAATGTAAATTATAGCCGATTTCAGTTTCTACATGCCGATAGTCAGATGATGAATAAGAAAATGATATGACGACCGAACTCTCGTTCATCGCTAGTTTGCAGTGACCATTTCCACGGATTGATTATCTATCAGTTGTGGTTGCCTTCGGTAGGTCTTCTGGTGTCCTTGGATAAAGACGACAGAATTGATTACCCAAGGCAGCGGCAGGTGTATATGTTTGATGACCTGCACCCCAGGATCCAGTGAGGTGCAGAAAGGACTGGTGCCCATCGGAATGGGCCGGGTTCTTCCCAGAGTACCCAGGAACCCCCCCAAAAGAAATATAAGAGGGCTATGAAAAAGAGATTTGAGGTCACCTACACGGTCAACAAACAGGACTAGCAGTCACCAAAAGTTCCCATAAATTGAGCTTTTTTATAGTGTGATTAAAAGTTCATCAAAGTAAAAGGATAGAACCAACAGATATGTCTGTACGGTGTATCTAATGGCAGGTGATGCGCTCAGGCACCATGTGCGTTTACTCATACAGTAAACGACTGAATGTGGCAACTGAACACACAAACTGATTATTTGACTTTAGGCCAGACTATGAATCATTAATCAGAACTAGCTAAGCATCTTAGTATTCAACCAACATATTTACATATTTTTATCTACACCAATAGTCCTAAATATCTTGTTTCTAATTTAAGAGTCAATGCTACTCTAATCTAATCTCTAGTCTAATTTTAAAATATGATAAGACCCCAGACACTCTTGTTAGTTCTCTATATAAAATAAAAATAGAATAGCATTTTATCATTAAGCAGTATTGACTGTTAATCATATTCTTGGATAGATAACTGGATATTCACCAATAGTATTTTAACAATAGTGTTTAAAGTGGACCAAAACCCAGTATTTCGACTATCCTGGGTTTTGGTCCTTTCCCCCTGGGGCACCCAGACTGCGTGAAACCCTTTTTCCCGGTCCTACAGGGCCTGCGCGGCCGCTTGTCCAGTCCGCAAGCTCGGAACCTCTGACATCCTGTCATCTAAGCCTTTATCTAAGGCCAGCGGCTCAGAGCACGCTAATGGCTGTATCCCCCACTACCCCTACTGAATATTGTGGAAATGTAAGGGTTAGAAACAATGTAACTACTTCTATTAATTGGTATTTAATCAGAGCAAGACAATTTGTAGACAAAGTCACACTGTGGGAAGGAAAAAATTCTGCACCCCCCTCACTTATCCTAGGATGCTGCTGCTGTCCCATACAGGTAAGTGCCTGCAGAAAATAGGATGGCACCCAGGAGGATCACCCTGCTCACCAACCTCTAGAAATAGCTCTGAATTCAAGAAAGAGGAATGATAGGGCTTGTGCCTGTTCCATGGACCATCTTGAAGGTGCACTGCGCATGTGCCAAAGTTAGCCGAGGGGGATCCTGGGAAGAAAAAGCCTTCAGAATAATCCAATGTGGCCTGATATCAAGTTCAAGATACAATGTTTAAATAGCAGCAGGATGCAAGGACGAACGGTGAGGGGCATATAAAGGGTTCTGGCTGGAAGCAACAGTGGGGAATGATTTAAAAGAAAAAGAGAAAACTGGTCTGTTTTAAAGCAGCTCTATTCTGAAAACTGGTCTAATAGTTAAAACCACACATATGCTCAGAAGCAAGAGGAAGGGTTACTTATGCACCCTGCACCAACAAAATTCAGCCTACCTTGTTTTTTTTATTCATTATTATTATTAAACAATGTCTAGAGGCGTGATGTCCATAGATTTACCATCATTCCCGTGCACCAGAACTTTTTGTGATTACTTCCAGGATATGTGTGGGGGGGGGGGGACTAACTGGGTGCGAAGGAAGTTCTTTTTACTAATAATTTGCATTTGACTGGTAATGGAGGTAGGCCAGGTAGACAGATAAGAGCATAGCCAATTAACTATTTTGGGTATGGAGACACTGGTTGGACCAGTGATAGTATTGTGAGATAAATTTGAGAATATGAGAACTAGAAGTTTTGGGACTGGGCAGGGGGGACACCAGTTACATGGGGGGGGGGGGCAAAATCTGTGTGAAGAGTTTAGGTCCATGTTCAAAAACAAAATTGGCCTGTAGTTTGGATCTTTGCCCTACTTGGGGATCACCTTGACATGAGTTCTGAGCATGTCCGCAGGAATATTTTGGGCCTGCGATAATGAATTTAATGCCTTTATTGTGTAAGGTGATAAAATATCACTGAACCATTAGTAATATATCAGTGGGAGCCCATCGGGGCCTGGAGCCCTCCCTGACTGGGTGAACTTGATTGCTTGAATTTATTCCAAATCAGATGTGGCGTCTTCCAGGGCAGCTACCACTTCCTGCGTTAGACGGGGAAGAGCTGCAGTTAGCGCTGAAGATCTATTGGCCCTAGATGCTAGGTTATACAGTTTATGGTAGAACTCCTGGAATGAGCCTGCAATATCTTGAGGAGTGGAAGCGAACACCCCCCCCCTCTGGATCTGTGGATTTGGGGAGATTTCTGGTTGCAGAATCTGACACTGGAGGGGTGTCCAATAATTTATCTACCCAAGTGTTTCCGGTTATTATTAAAGAGCTGAGCTTTTTACTACAGGTTGAGACTTGTCTGGACGTTCACACACAATAGCAGTGAAAGCACTGGAAGTGACAGGATGGAAAGTGCAGTACAAAGTGAGAAACTGAAAGCTTTGTTCTGTGATTAAATTAATTACAAGAAAGATAAGAAGCCTTAATAAATCCATGATTTCTGCATATGGGGATGGTGCACCTACCTACTACCAAGTAAAGTTTTGAGTCAAGCAGATTCAATCGGGTAGGGAGTCATTTCAAGATGACTTGATGACTAATGATCACATTTAGGGTGACCTATTGAAAGGACAAGTTCATTTTTGGCATGTTTTTGGTGTTCTGTCCTATTGTTTTCCTCTTTTAGAATGTAAAATAATAATTTGTGTTAGGATTGTGGCCCCAAACCTGTGATTTGATGTGATGTGAAAGTAGCCTTATGGTCATTTTGACTTCAGGACTGGGTGGCAAGATGGCCACTCCCATGCAGTTCAGCATAGCAGCATAGAATATGCCTGCTACTCTACAACAGCTCTTTCAAATCCCCTTCTATCACTGATTGTGAGAGGGGGGGTTTATGGGAGCAATTTTCTAAACTTAGTTTTTTTTCACTGGAGGTCCACTTTAAGGTACTTAAAGTTCCTTCACACTTTATCAGTGTGAAGGAGCACATATTAGTGTATTAGGGCATGGGATCGCTTTAATAAGGACATTTAATAATTCATAGAACCCAGACAACATTTTCTTCTTTCCTTTAAGTCTGAGAAGTACATTTCCTTTTGTGCAAGATTCAAAATCTCACCTAAGATCAGCGCCATGATGTTTCTTTTGTATACACAGAGCTGTAGAAGATTTGATATAAATGTGACCGGCTCAATGTTGTTATTATTCGCCATGCAGACATGTTCAGACCCTTTTGCTATTAATGTTTCCATTTCTTTTTTTTTATGCTTCTCATTTTTAGAATCTTCTTTTTATATGTCTCCAGTCCAATTTCCTTTTTGCAAATGTTATTATATTCTTTGTATGATTTTCAAATGATGAAAGTGTCCTTTGAGGTTTAGAAATGTAAGATGTCCTTTCATTAATATTTTCTAGTCTTCTTACTTATTGCCTGTTAAAATAACTTGCGTAACTTGTTAACACAAAGCTACCTTGTATATGTTGTCTTTTTATTGCCAGTATTTTAACCCTTTTGTTGCCAAGCACGTAACACCTACGTGCTGGCTTGGCTGGGCCTTAAGTGCCAAGCACGTAGGTGTTACGTGCTTGACTTTCCTCGCTTGTAGTTTAAAAAGTAAAAACAACAAATACTCACCTGACCCCTTGTTGGATCCGGCCGGGTCTCCTCTTTAATTTGGTGCCATCCGATCCCCCGTGGGGGGTCGGATGGCTCCAGGAGAGCCCCCGGAATAGGCCCCCCCCCCCCCCCGCTTCTGCAGCAGCAGCTTCTAACTGTAAAAAAAAAAAAAAATAAAAATGACATTCACTTACCTGTGTGTGCGCTGGCTCCCGCTGTCCCTCCTCTTCACCTGGGGGGCCTCCGATCCCCCCCCAGGACTTACCGATCTTCAGGGGAGAGCCTGGGAGGCTCTCTCCTCTCTTCTGCACGATGGCGGCCGCCATCATGCCTCTAAGCCCCGCCCCCTTGGGGGCGGGGCTTATGAAGTCATCCCGGCCCCGATCTCAGGCTTCAGCCTTCTCAGCTTCTCAGATGCCGGTGATCGGCACAGGGGAAGGAGGTGACAGGAGATCCTCTGATCTCCTGCCTTCTCCTTCTCTGGATGCCGATCACCGGCATCTGTCAGCTGAGCGGCGAGGGACAAGAGCTTGCAATCGAAGGTAAGTACAGTAAAAAAAAATTTTTTTTTTTTCTAATAAAATACTTTTTATTATTGTGTGGTGTTTTTTTTTCACATTAACCCTTTGTGAGCTGGTAAGGGGTCCATGAGACCCCTTATACCAGTTCACAAGGCTGGGGGGGTGGCAAGTCACCTGCCCTAGCGGGTGGCTTGCCATTAACCCCCGCACCCCCATTACCTGCCTCCCCAAAGGCCAGGGGGGGGCAGAAGAGCCCGGGCCCACATAGGCTATGTGGGCTCGTAGGCTGCAGGGTGGGGGGGCCACCAAAGCTGGCCCCCCCACTCTGTGCCTACAAGCCCCCATAGCTGGTCCCGGGCTGGTTACTTTGGGTAAGGGGGACCCCACGTCATTTTTTTTTTTGGATTTTGAAGGGTTTTTAACCCTTCAAAATCCAAAAAAAAATGGGGTCCCCCTCCCCGGGAAGGGGGACCCTATGTCATTTTTTTTTTTAATTAACCATTTGTCATCCAGCAGCTATAAAAGGCTTCTGGGCAGGAAAGGGTGTCTACCTATACATATGTGGTATCGCTGTAACCGGGAGAAATTGGGGTTTCTCACGCAATAAGATTTTATTGACAAACTTACATTTTTTATTACAAAAAAACTCTACAAATTGTAAAAAAATGTTTTTTTTTTGTTTTTTTTCACACATTTCACCCAAAAAAATTGAGAATACACCTAAAAAATACAAACAAGACATTTCATGTTAAAGCCCAGACTCTGTTGAAAAAAACAATATATAATTTTCCTGGGAAATCCCTGGAAATCCCTTCAAAAATGACAGTTGAATATGTGTAGCGCAAAATGGTGAAACATCGTCTGGCAACAGGGAGTGGCAAATGCTGCAGGTAGGCTGGCAGCGAAAGGGTTAATTGTTAACATTTAGCTGTCAGCTTGGGAAACTGGAAGTTTATAGGTTTATCCAAATGATTTTGGACCTTTCTAGAGAGGCTCAGTTTGGGGAGGTATCTCGCCCAGTGCACTATGAAGTAAAATAAGAAAGTAGTTTAAAAATCATATTCCCTGCACATAGAATGTGAGAGTTCTACAGGTGAGGTACAAGTTCTTTTTAATGGTTTAGATGTTTTTTAGAAGTTGCAGCCAGAAAATTCAAACACTAGAAATTAGCTTCCTCATTTGTTTGAACTTCCCACTGTTATTTTGTACCTGTAGAATTGGCTCATTGCGGGAATTTTGAATTTTAAATAGATTGAGCTATTTGAAAAAAGCTCTGTCGGCCTCTCCAAGCTCAGCCTCTCCAGAGATATTGAATCAAAATCATCTGGATAAGCTCCCAATTCTTTCCTGCAATATTCATGATGTTTGCTCTGGGAGCTCAAAGAACATCTTTAGACAAATATTAAAACCTAAAGAAATATGTATGTCCTCCACTATCCCCTGGTGTCTAAATTACAACTGATGTTGGCTTAATGGAGCTTAGTACCCTCAATCAGTAATGAAGGGCTTCTCTTCTATTACGCCCAGATAAATATTAGATCTTCCAAATGAATCCCATTACGGCTTTATTTGGGCTGGATACTGAACAATAAAAAACAAAAAAATACAAATGTGGTGGGATTTGCCAACCCAGCTATGCCACTTCCTCCATCTGAACCTGTTGCTTACTGCTCCCTCTTCATCTCCAATTTAAGTTCCAATCATTCTCAATGCTCCCGGGTAAGGACAAAAGGAGGGAGTTATAAAAGAAAGTACCCGCCTACAGCTTACAAGCTCTTTTGTTTCAATTTTGATTGTAAACAAATGTGGAATAACACGTTTATTGCATTTAGTCAACAGCATTTTTCGGAACTATAGCTGAATCTTGTGGCACGTGATTCATTGACTTTTTATTCTCAGTGATGAATAACCACAATCATATATGTCTATATAAAAGGACACAAATATGGTTGCATCTTGAGCTTTCCTATTCCTACTTGCACAAAAACATTCAACAACAGTCAGGCCAGCTGTGATAAATTATTTGTGATTGTACTTGTGTCTGTTATGTGTGTACAGGACCTTTCTGTGGACCTACTCGTGGCAGTAGGAGGGGGTCAAACCTAAAATTGAGACATTTTAATTTAAAGGGATTGATCAGACATAGCGAACTGTATGACTGCAATTGGGACGGCAATGCCCTAAAATGTTTTCCCTTATAACAGTGATGAAGAAGTGGCTGAAATATTGGGGTTTAACGTTTCATGCAAAAGATTCAATAAAATAAACAGGAGCTAGCCTTTGCCAAGCGTTCCTCCACCACTGTTCCTCCTCTCAGATCGTCGTTGTGAATTAGGAAATACACTTCCTATTAATTTTTTTTTAATTCTTAATTTATGCCAACCGTGTACAGACATATATCAGGTACAGGAACTATGCAAAGTTAGGTGATACAAAAGTACAGCATATTATGGATCCTTGTTAGCCTAATTTTTTATGGGGTAAACTTGGTATGTAACCCGAAAAGACCATGGTTTTTAAGTTTTAATTATTTAACAATAGAAAGAGAAAGAAAGATGAAGGGAAGGAAGAATAGCACAGGGAAGAGAGTAGATAAATGAAAGGAAATGTCAAGCTGCTCTGAGAATTAAATTGGTAGTGTGGGAGGCCCCAATGTGGGCCCACCCATCATTCTCATCTACGTAAGTATTGAGCACCAAACATGTCTAGCTATGTGGAAAGACAGAGATTTGGTTGCATATATCTGCAGATACATGTGGAAGCCACACCGCTCGACAAGGCCCGACAAGGCACTCTGTGTTTAGTGTGGTCCCTACTCTATATGTATGAGCCCTATAATTGGGACTGCAACTAGTAAAATACAGAGCTACTCACCATTTTTGGGAGCTGCGGACTCCCATTTGGTGCACTAAATGGGGGAAGAGAAGGCCGGCTAGTGTTGGGTAGACCTCAGCCCTCATGTGTGCACCTGGCTATGTGTCTGCAGATATATGCAACCAAATCTCCTTCCACATATCTAGACACGTTTGGTGCTTAATACTTAGATGATGACGATGATGAGAGGGTTAAACTTGATGATGAGAGAGTTAAACTGGGTGGTAAATCGGTTCCTAGGCCCTGAATAATAATAATTTTGTATAAATAATAGTGATGGAGCTACTCCCACCCCTTTACTTTACTAGTTGAATTGCCATAAGCACACACAGTGAGAGATTCAGTCAATATGGATCTCTCCCTGTGGAGTGTTCTAAAGGGAGGCTGGCAGCTTCCCAGGTGAGTAGCTCTGAAATATTTGATTGCATTGCATGTCCCAACTTTGGGGACACAAAAATAGGAGTAGGGACCACACTAAACAGAGAGTGCATTGTCGGGCGGTGTGGCTTCCACATGTACCTGCAGATATATGTAACCTAAGCTCTGTCTTTCCACATAGCTAGATATGTTTGGTACTTAATACTTAGATGAGATTGATGATGAGAGGGTTAAACTGGGCGGTAAAGTGGTTCCCAGGCCCTGAATAATAATAATTTTGTATAAATGATAGTGATACTCCCACCCCCTTTACTCAAGAGAGTAGATAGTTAGTGAGACGTGGGGGGTGGAAGAGGGTGGGGTTGAAGATGGGATGTGGTTTGGGTGGTGAAGCCCACTGTTTTATACATAACTCTCTAAGAGCCAGATATACAGGTGAGTTTTTGTTTTCACTCCAGCCCTGCCATGCGAGTATGAATTTATCAGTGGTATTGTGCATGGAAGCTATGAAGTCTTCCATTCTGTGTATCTCATTGACTCTGGATAGCCAGAACTGAATTGTGGGGGGTTCTTTATGTTTCCACATTGAGGAGATGCAGGCACACATGGCCGCTAACATGTTGGCCATTAGGGAACTTTTGTAGCTTTTACTTGATAAGTTGAAAAAGGCAGGCCTTTGGGTTGTTGGTTAAGGCAACACCTGTTGTCTTAGTGATAATCGATGTAACTTGCCTCTAGAAATTCTGTAGATGAGAGCAGGACCAAAAAATATTTAAAAGTGTTCCTCTTTTTGCTCACATCGCCAACATAATGGGCTGATGTCGGGACAGAATTTATGTATTTCCTAGAACACTTTGATGTTGTATGGGCAAGAAGCATTTTTGTTTTTTGATCATCAGTAAAATGAATGCTCAAGTCTGACTCCCACCTACATAAGTAAAACAGAAAGCTTACCTCGGAGGAGAGGATGAGGAAAGCACGAGAGAGATAGAACATGGCGGACCTGCCCTTCCCACGGCATAGTAGCGCAAACAGTGTGAGTTCTTGGAAGAAATGGTTCACATTGAGAGAAAATGCCTTATCTGCAACAGCCTCCCAAAGGAGATTGGGATGGAGGCCATCTCTTTTATTTCCTGAAGGCTCATCCATCTTGAATTAGACCTTAAGTGTAGAGCCCTAAGTTTCCTGGGATTCTGTATGGACCCGAAAGTCTGGTTTTCCATGCCAGGGGGAAAATCAGGGTTTACCATGATAGGAGTCAAGGGGGCAGGATAGGTGGATATTGAGAGGAATTTGGACCACAGCCTGGCACACACCTGGAGTGTGGCTCCAATTGGCGTGGCTCCAATTGTGATATGCCATTTCAGTTCCCAGGAGGTGACAAGGCTCATCCATGGAAGTCCTGACAGAGGGACTGGTATGCTGTCCTGTTCGAGCCTTACCCAGAGTTTAGATCTCTCACTTCTTCACCAGTTGATGACTGGCTGTCCCCTGGATTTTGGGAGGGAAAGTATTGATACAAGAACCCCAAGGAATTTTATATGTGAGGTGGCCCATTGATTGATTGGATTTTATGGCTTCTAGTCTTTTTCAGTGCCTCTGACTTCTGAATATTTATTTTAAAGTTGGATAGGGAGCTATAGATCTTGAATTCTGAGTGGGTTACAGGAAATAGTAGGTCATCTGCAAATTCAGAGAATTTGTGGTGGTAGCTTGCAGCCCCTACCCCTTTAATATCTTCATTGGCGCGTATAGTGTGGAGGAATGGTAGTGCGGAGGAATGGTTCAAAGGTGAGAATGAAGATTGGGGGGGGCAGCGGGCACCCTTGGAAGGTGCCGTTGGAGATGGGGAAAGGTTGTGATAAGCAACCATTCACTCATACTGAGGCAGTGGGTGTGGAGTAGAGTGCTCCAATCCAGCTCAGCATCCTTCCCCCCAGCCCTATGTAATCAAGGGTTTTAACCATGAATCATCTCTCTCACTGACAATGACTGACTGGGCAATTCTGTTCGGTCAGTGAGAGAGATAGTGTCAGGTCAGCTTGGTCAGAAGAGATGATATTGCCTATGAAGGCTTCATTATGATGGAGATGTGGAGGAGAGTGTCTGACAAAGAAGCAGTCAATGCGTGAGTATGATTTGTGGGCTTTGGAGACCACTCAGAGGGGTAAAGGGAGCACAGCTTTTTATATCGACCCCTTGGTAAGAGAGCAAGCAAAGCAAATATTCCCAAGCAAGGTAGGCCCGATATTGGGAGGAGGTGAGGCTGGAACCACGGGAGGGGGCATGCTCCCAATTCCGATCCCGCTATCGGGAATACAAGTAACTACCTAAAAATAAGAAACATAAGTATGCCAGAACAAATAAACATGTAAAAATAGTCAAAGAACATGGGGAAATGGTGGGGGAAATATTATTCGAGAGAATATAGAACCACGGCAGAGGTCGCCAACCTGAAAAAGTTTGTTCCGTCCCCTCCCCTGCCAAGCACGTCGAAAGACTGCAAATTACTAGGTGAGAACAGTGATTGTTATTGTGACACATACTCTGTGGGTCATGGGCCTTCATAACTCTCTATCTAAGAAGTTAAGGGGGCATTTTCCAGGGCACGAGTCGCTTAGGATCAGAGTGTGTAGCACATCCCAATCAGGGCACTTTAGGAACAGCATTGTTTTAAAGACAAACAGCTATAACATGTACTTCCCATCTCAGCCCACACCTGCCTCAGAAAGGCTGTGGGCTGATTGGCCTCTGCACAATGATTGGGAGACAAATTAGGTCCCAGCTGCATCTACCCCTCCTATTGAGAATCATTGAGGTAAAGTTTGGGAGAGTCCAGGTAGAGGGTTGGAATTAGGCCAGTCCGTTATCTTTATTTGGATCCGTATCCAGGAAGGCAAAAAGTCTTGGCAGGTCATCGTTGGATTTGAGAGAAGAGTTGTTATTATTTTTACTGAAGAGTAGCTGAAATGGGTATCCCCACCTGTAAGGGGTGCCTGCAGATCTTGCCAGATCTAGTAGTGTTCTCAGTTGGTGTCGCATTGAGAGGGTTTGTCTGGATAAGTCTGGGAGGACCTGAATCTGTGCGCCATCCCAATCAAATTGCCCCTTTTACCAGGCTTTGCAGACAATTTCTTTTTTGATGGTATAATAATGGACCCTGAAAATTATATCTCGGGGAGTCTTGATTTCTAGGTCCTAAAGTACGGTGGGCCTGTCATGTTCAATGTGGGTTCTGGGGTCTCTTTCCAAAAGAGAGTTGAGAATTCCCATAGTGGTGTTTTTCAAGTAAGCACCCTTGTGTTACCTCAGGAACCCCCCTGATTCTGAGATTATTGCATTGATTTCTGTTCTCTATGTCATCGAAATGAAGTTGGAGAGCAAAAATCTGATTCTGTAGGAGCTTTTGGATGCTTGAGTGGACCGATTCAATGGCTCCTAAAATGTAGCGTTTGTAGACTCTGGGGTGGATACCACGCTTCTCACCTGGTTACGAATCTCAGAGGCTTCCCCTTTAATGGAAGCTTCAAATTTACCCAAGTTTTTCGAAATCCATTTTAGTGGGAAGGAGTTTAAGCAGCTCTCTCAGATCGGGTTTGCCAGTGCTCTGTGGGGAGAGGGAGCCATCAGTAGGGCCCGGGATTTTCCCTGGGAAAGATGCTGGAGGAACGGGGCTGAGAGAAACAGGGGAGACCGGAAGACGGGAAGGTAGCTGGGAGCATTAGTCGGAGCAGGGGGAAGAAACCACAGTGGGAAGAGTCCTCAGAATCCTCAGAAGAAATAAAGAGCTGCTGGATTGGGCTCAAAACGGGGTCTGTTGGCCTGGGCCGGGGATACTGGCCTTTAACTGGGGGCGGGGGTGGTGAGTCTGGTAAACTTCTTCTAGGATCAAGTCTTCTAGCTTGAGAATCTAGTCCAGACCATGCCTCCTTCTCTATTGATAGCTTAAATGGAGCTCTCAGAGCTACCATTCAAGTTCAGGTAAACCCTCCTTCACACCGAGCCTCCTACCAGCAAACCCTCTCACTCCTAGCATCAAAAGGTGCCCAACCTTGACCAAAGCCAGCCCCAAGGGCCATCTTAGCCATTTCTGCTTCAATTTAAAAACAGAAAACAGTTTAGGGCAATGTCAAACATAGCCCGAAACCATGGCTTTGCCTGTTCTATCAGAAGACTGTCCTTATGCAAATTATCAGCACATTCATTAAGTAAGCATTATTGCAGTGCTCGAGCCAAGTAACTGACTGCCCATCTACCATTTGAACTAATATAGGGGACTCCAGAGGCACTAGAACAGCAGGAAGACACCACCTGGTGCTAAACGTAGATGGCAAGCATAGTGTAAATTTAAAACAATAAAATATTTTTTGTGGTGTTTCATTTTATACTCAAAGGGTAGGGGGCGGCAAGCAACCTCCAATGGGTCATTTTTATAGGCGAGGTACATGATTATTAGGTAATTATATTACTAATGAGGTTATTATATTACCACACTAAAATCATTTGAATAAGGTGGTGCTGTTATTTTCAAACTTGAAATTAAGACCTGTAAAATTAACCCAGCCCAGGAACACCTGATTATTTTTTGCAAAGTTTTGTGCATTAAAGTTACAGCTCAATTTAATTCACACCTAAACTTGATTCACCAAATAATTGGCATGACCCCTATTTACAACATGATTAAACAATCCCCTCGATTCACAATGCAAAAGTTAATTGATTTTGGATCGAGAATCGTAAGTTTGGGTGGGTGTTAGTCATTTTTTCCTGTTTTTTTGGCCATTTCCGACTCGCACGAGCCTACGTACGATTTCGTATATGCTCTTACGATCATCGGAAGTTCGTTCCTAAATTGTAGGATCAAAACCTAAAACTTAGGATCAAAACCTAAAACTTAGGATCAAAACCTAAAACTTAGGATCAAAACCTAAAACTTAGGATAATCGGATGTGTTTACGTGTAATTCAGAGAGCAGTTTTCCAACCTCTAAATACGTTTTAAAAGAAAGCCACTTCCGACACCTTTTAGCAGTCGGATTGCTGTTCTTGAACAGGTTTTTTGGCTATGTGGAGGAGTCTGCGCGTCTTGAGCTCCAATGAACTGCATGTATCAGCATGGCCGAGGCCATAAATTGTATGGCAATGCAGACCTGATTTAATACATTTCATGTATGCCTTATAAAAGCATTTTAATGTGGACCTTAATTAGTCCTTTGCATGTAAACCTTTATTTTGCAATACATCCATATATTTGCGTTATTTAAAGAAACTTATGTCCTTTGTTATTTATTTTTAAATTGATGTACTAGAATAATATTTTTAATTTGAATTTATTGGTGTAGTTGTTTATCTTTGCTTTGTTTAATTATTTTAGCTCATCTTTGGTCAGATGCATCACACTTACTGAGGAGAGGAGAGCGGGATAAAGTGCAGGATGTGGGTTACTGCTGTATTTTGCACAGACACAGCAGAGCTGGGGGCACGGAAAGGTCAGAAATCAAAGAATGCAGAGCAACACAGTCACAAGGCCCTTTCTGTTTGCAGGCTGCCCGATAATACCTGACCCGCCATCTTGGCTGTTTCTAGGCTCATAACATGCAGAAGTTGCTGGGTGTTTTTTAATTTTTGATAGCAATCTGTATGTAGAGGGTGTGGGTAACCACACAAAAAATTTTAAGTTGTACCACTTGAAGCCAAAATCTTAAAATTAAATCCACAAGTAAAAAATGCAAGTTAACTAAAAATTAAACAAAGTAAGATTTACTTATGCAAATGCATTCATTAATGGTTGGTTACTACAAAATGAATGAAATAAAGAAAAAAAAAAAAACACATACCCGTATATACTCGAGTATAGGTCGACCCGAATATAAGCCGAGGCACCTAATTTTACCACAAAAAACTGGAAAAGTTATTGACTCGAGTATAAGCCTAGGGTGGGAAATGCAGAAGCTACCGGTAAATTTCAAAAATAAAAATAGATACCAATAATGTTTTTGAATACCGTAAAGAGCAAGAAGGAGGGAATGTGGAAAAGAGCAAGAGAGGGAATGTGGAAAATGTTGGATGTAGAAAAGAGAAGACTGATGCAATCTGAAAAGGAGAAAAAAAGGTAAAGGCGTAAAATAAGAAAGAAAGAATGTGGAAAAGGGAAGAAAGAGTAAAACAGAGAGATGTGTAAAAGTTAATTACTAATAGTTGTAAATGCTTTACCCCTGCAGTGCACGTGTCCCAGCTTTATCAGTGGAAAAGGCAATATATCCCAGTAGCCGTCCCACAGCCGGAGGCTCTCTATGAAGGGACAGGGGCGGCAGGGGCAGTGTGACAGTGTGACTGAGCTGCAGGTGGGGAAGCTGTGGCCTGGCTCTGGGGAAGGGGACACGGCGGCGCTGTGTGAGGAGACTCCGCGGCGCTGTGCTCCAGTTCCGGCTTTTGCCGCCGCCCCGCACTGGCTCCGCCGCACACAGGTAAGTCACCCGTCACCTCTGTGTGGCACACACACACACACACACACACCTACCTACCTGATGAGGGGGACACAAGAGGACCACATGCCCCGCATTGCTCCAGCATCTTGAACATCCTCACTGCCGACGGCGGGCATGCGCGGACGGCAGGCGGGGCTGCGCGGGGGGCAGGCGTGGGTGCGCGGCCGCGCGCGCATCTTAGCGGGAACAGTGATGGCCCTGCCCCTTTTTCTCCTCCATTTCAGCCCAAATTTTCACTGACTCGAGTATAAGCCGAGGCGGCTTTCTTCAGCCCAAAAAGTGGGCTGAAAAACTCGGCTTATACTCGAGTATATACGGTATTTAGAATGCACTTTAATTAGGTAAGTTTGTAGTGCGCAGGCGCAAGATCAGAAGGATTTACGTCCAGACAAAAAAGGAAAAAGGGCAAAGCCAATGTTGCAACCTGAGAAATGAAACGGAAAATTCAGGATGGAAACTGACATAGGTCTGATTCGCGAACTGCCATACGAACGGACGTACATTTTAGGATAGAAACGTATTAGCTTATAGAATCACTCGCATGTTCATACGAGCGTTCGGGAAAAATAGGATGATCGGCACCAAAATCAAAGCTGTAACATGTTTCTTTGAATCGACCCAAATGGCTAGAGATGTTACCAAAATATTGGTTGTTTTTTTTGTTGGTTGGTTAACCAGCTGGCCTATTGTTTCTCTTGCTTAACCCTTTAAGTGCCAGCCTACCTGCAGCAATTCCCACTCCCTGTTGCCAGAGCATTTTTCACTATTTTGCGCTCCCCATGTTCAACTGTAATTTTTGAAGGGATTTTCTGGGATTTCCCATAAAAATTACATATTGTTTTTTTCAGCAGAATCTGGGCTTTAACATCATATCTCTTGTTTATCAATTTTGTAGTTTTATCACAATTATTTTGGGCAAAATATGTGAAAGAAAATAAAAATACACAAGTTTTTACATTTTGCAGTGTTTTTTTTTAATCGAAAATAAAGGTTTTTCAATAAAAACATATTGAGAGTAAAAGCCCCATTTCTCCCGGTTACAACGGTACCACACATGTATTAGTAGACACCCTTTCCTGCCCAGGAGACCCCAGAAACTGCAAAGAGCGCTAGAGGAGATTTTCAGATAAAATACAAATACTTTGCGCTCCTCGCAGTTTTTCAAAAAATACAACCCTTTACATTTGAAATACCCCCCACAAACTATATATTTTTGGAAAGTGCACAATTCAAGGTTTCTAAGCATACTAAGCTTGTTGGCGTGGGTCCATTGGTTTGAACTCTATTGATTGGCAGAATCTCTGGTTCCAAAGGATTTCGCTAAAAAAAAAAGCAAAAAGCAGATTCAAAACCATATTTTCCTATAAAAACAATAAGCAAGCAAGAAGTAACGCAGTAAATCTGAAAGCA
Organism: Gastrophryne carolinensis; assembly: GCA_027917425.1. NCBI lineage: Eukaryota > Metazoa > Chordata > Amphibia > Anura > Microhylidae > Gastrophryne > Gastrophryne carolinensis. The sequence continues at coordinate 259,528,221 of CM051238.1, forward strand.
CAACATCTGCTGAACAAAATAATACCCCACATGCATAGGTACGTTGAAGTGTAGAGTTGCCAAACACCCCAAAGTCAAGCATGCGTTTGAGGGTAATTTTACTTGAAAAAATCAGCGGCGCACACAAAGTGCGCACCTTGCAGTTTCTCCAAATTTACAACCCTTTACATTTGAAATACCCCCCACAAACTATATATTTTTGGAAAGTACATACCTCAAGGTTTCTAAGCCTACTGGGCTTGTTGACATCGGCGACTTCCTTCGGGAATCTATTGATTGGCAGAATCTCTGGTTCCAAAGGATTTCGCTAAAAAAATAAGCAAAAAGCAGATTGAAAAACATTTTTTCCTATAAAAACAATAAGCAAGCAAGATGTAACGCAGTAAATCTGAAAGCACAACAGCTGCTGAACAAAACAATACCCCACATGCATAGGTACTTTGAAGTGTAGAGTTGCCAAACACCCCAAAGTCAAGCATGCGTTTGAGGGTAATTTTACTTGAAAAAATCAGCGGCGCACACAAAGTGCGCACCTTGCAGTTTCTCCAAATTTACAACCCTTTACATTTGAAATACCCCCCACAAACTATATATTTTTGGAAAGTACATACCTCAAGGTTTCTAAGCCTACTGGGCTTGTTGACGTCGGCGACTTTCTTCGCAATCTATTGATTGGCAGAATCTCTGGTTCCAAAGGATTTCGCTAAAAAAATAAGCAAAAAGCAGATTGAAAAACATTTTTTCCTATAAAAACAATAAGCAAGCAAGAAGTAACGCAGTAAATCTGAAAGCACAACGGCTGCTGAACAAAACAATACCCCACATGCATAGGTACTTTGAAGTGTAGAGTTGCCAAACACCCCAAAGTCAAGCATGCGTTTGAGGGTAATTTTACTTGAAAAAATCAGCGGCGCACACAAAGTGCGCACCTTGCTGTTTCTCCAAATTTACAACCCTTTACATTTGAAATACCCCCCACAAACTATATATTTTTGGAAAGTACATACCTCAAGGTTTCTAAGCCTACTGGGCTTGTTGACGTCGGCGACTTTCTTCGCAATCTATTGATTGGCAGAATCTCTGGTTCCAAAGGATTTCGCTAAAAAAATAAGCAAAAAGCAGATTGAAAAACATTTTTTCCTATAAAAACAATAAGCAAGCAAGAAGTAACGCAGTAAATCTGAAAGCACAACGGCTGCTGAACAAAACAATACCCCACATGCATAGGTACTTTGAAGTGTAGAGTTGCCAAACACCCCAAAGTCAAGCATGCGTTTGAGGGTAATTTCACTTGAAAAAATCAGCGGCGCACACAAAGTGCGCACCTTGCAGTTTCTCCAAATTTACAACCCTTTACATTTGAAATACCCCCCACAAACTATATATTTTTGGAAAGTACATACCTCAAGGTTTCTAAGCCTACTGGGCTTGTTGACATCGGCGACTTTCTTCGCAATCTATTGATTGGCAGAATCTCTGGTTCCAAAGGATTTCGCTAAAAAAATAAGCAAAAAGCAGATTGAAAAACATTTTTTCCTATAAAAACAATAAGCAAGCAAGAAGTAACGCAGTAAATCTGAAAGCACAACGGCTGCTGAACAAAACAATACCCCACATGCATAGGTACTTTGAAGTGTAGAGTTGCCAAACACCCCAAAGTCAAGCATGCGTTTGAGGGTAATTTTACTTGAAAAAATCAGCGGCGCACACAAAGTGCGCACCTTGCAGTTTCTCCAAATTTACAACCCTTTACATTTGAAATACCCCCCACAAACTATATATTTTTGGAAAGTACATACCTCAAGGTTTCTAAGCCTACTGGGCTTGTTGACATCGGCGACTTTCTTCGCAATCTATTGATTGGCAGAATCTCTGGTTCCAAAGGATTTCGCTAAAAAAATAAGCAAAAAGCAGATTGAAAAACATTTTTTCCTATAAAAACAATAAGCAAGCAAGAAGTAACGCAGTAAATCTGAAAGCACAATGGCTGCTGAACAAAACAATACCCCACATGCATAGGTACTTTGAAGTGTAGAGTTGCCAAACACCCCAAAGTCAAGCATGCGTTTGAGGGTAATTTTACTTGAAAAAATCAGCGGCGCACACAAAGTGCGCACCTTGCAGTTTCTCCAAATTTACAACCCTTTACATTTGAAATACCCCCCACAAACTATATATTTTTGGAAAGTACATACCTCAAGGTTTCTAAGCCTACTGGGCTTGTTGACGTCGGCGACTTTCTTCGCAATCTATTGATTGGCAGAATCTCTGGTTCCAAAGGATTTCGCTAAAAAAATAAGCAAAAAGCAGATTGAAAAACATTTTTTCCTATAAAAACAATAAGCAAGCAAGAAGTAACGCAGTAAATCTGAAAGCACAACGGCTGCTGAACAAAACAATACCCCACATGCATAGGTACTTTGAAGTGTAGAGTTGCCAAACACCCCAAAGTCAAGCATGCGTTTGAGGGTAATTTTACTTGAAAAAATCAGCGGCGCACACAAAGTGCGCACCTTGCAGTTTCTCCAAATTTACAACCCTTTACATTTGAAATACCCCCCACAAACTATATATTTTTGGAAAGTACATACCTCAAGGTTTCTAAGCCTACTGGGCTTGTTGACGTCGGCGACTTTCTTCGCAATCTATTGATTGGCAGAATCTCTGGTTCCAAAGGATTTCGCTAAAAAAATAAGCAAAAAGCAGATTGAAAAACATTTTTTCCTATAAAAACAATAAGCAAGCAAGAAGTAACGCAGTAAATCTGAAAGCACAACGGCTGCTGAACAAAACAATACCCCACATGCATAGGTACTTTGAAGTGTAGAGTTGCCAAACACCCCAAAGTCAAGCATGCGTTTGAGGGTAATTTTACTTGAAAAAATCAGCGGCGCACACAAAGTGCGCACCTTGCAGTTTCTCCAAATTTACAACCCTTTACATTTGAAATACCCCCCACAAACTATATATTTTTGGAAAGTACATACCTCAAGGTTTCTAAGCCTACTGGGCTTGTTGACGTCGGCGACTTTCTTCGCAATCTATTGATTGGCAGAATCTCTGGTTCCAAAGGATTTCGCTAAAAAAAAAAGCAAAAAGCAGATTCAAAACCATATTTTCCTATAAAAACAATAAGCAAGCAAGAAGTAACGCAGTAAATCTGAAAGCACAACATCTGCTGAACAAAATAATACCCCACATGCATAGGTACTTTGAAGGGTACAGTTACCAATCACCCAAAACTAACACATGCGCTATGGAAAAACAAAACAATTTCTTACCTGTTCTAAGAAGTGCAAGTAGGATACTGTAGCTGTGCCATCAGATTATAGGATACTGTAGCTGTGCCATCTTATAGGATACTGTAGCTGTGTCATCAAATTATAGGATACTGTAGCTGTGTCATCAGACTATAAGATCAGTGCAGTGATCAATGACCAATATTAGGAATCAAGGACCTGAAATTGGTCACATTTTATCATCACTTGCCACAAGTAACCAGCTGCTCCTGCTCCACCATTTCCCTTTGGATTAGCAACAGCGAAAAGAAACTAAAAGAAAATAAAATATAATGGCAACACAAAATACCTAAGAAACCTAATCCTAAAAGGGGCCTACCTACCAAAAAAAAAAATGCATTGCTCAATAATTTAGTTGAGTATGGTATACCTCAAAACAATCTTCGAGGCATAACCCGGGTTGGCTGGGACAGGTCGGGCAATAATACCGCACATCTCTTCTAATGCCACGCTTCCTACAAACCCTACAAGCTCTCTGGGGATACCGCTTTTTACCAACTTCGGGAAGCAACTTTATAAAGTGCTTCCCTACTAATCTGGCCTGGCTGTCATTGGTAGGCAGATCTGGTTCTTCCGCAGTATCCCCAAACAACAAAGCAGGGAGTAACTGCTGCTGGTATTTTATGTACGATAAATTGGAGCCTGGCACTGCTGCCTTGAAGGCAACAAAGCTGTTGTAGGTTGCCATTTGGACCAAATGGATAGCAACTTTAGTGTACCAGGCTCGAGTTTTTCGGGTGGCGTTGTAATAAGTTAATATTTGGTCCGTTTTATCAACGCCACCCATGAATTTATTATAATCGGTTATGCAACGTGGCTTTTGGGAAGGGGCTCGGGGACCACGTTGCCTTACATTCACAACTGACTCATCGTGGAGTGTTGTCAGAAGGAATACATTTTTTTTGCCCATGTATTTCATGGCCAGGACCTCATCGCTTCTTAGAGCATAAGACTCCCCCCTTTTTAATTTTTTTTCAAGTAGTGGCCTGGGCAATCCTTTGCGTTTAGGGTTGATGGTGCCGCAGGCCGGGGTATCCAACGAATAAAGGGCGCGAAATAAGGGGATGCTGGTATAGAAGTTGTCCACATATAAGTGGTAACCTCTACCCAACAATGGAGTCATGAGGTCCCAAACGATCTTTCCACTTATTGACAAATCAAGGGGACAACCAGGGGGGTCCAGATAGGTGTCCTTTCCTTCATAGATTCGAAAATATTTGATGTAGCCGGTCACACTATCGCATAATTGGTAAAATGTAATCCCGTAGCGGGCACGCTTGCTAGGGATATATTGCCGAAAAACAATGCGCCCTTTGAAAAGCAGTAGTGACTCGTCAATTGATAATTTTTGGCCGGGGGTGTACACTACTGCGAAGCGATCTGACAGGCTGTTGAGCAGGGGCCGTAATTTATGCAGCCTGTCGTGACCGGGCTCACCACGGGGAATAGCAGTGGAATTGTCGTTAAAATGCAGAAACCGCAGTAAAATTTGGTAGCGGTTTCTGGACATTACGGCCGGAAATAATGGAGTTGCCAATATGGTTTGGGTATCCCAGTAGGAGGAAATACTAAATTTTTTTAGGATACCCATTGCTAGAGTGAGCCCCCAAAATTTCTTTATCTCACTCAAATTTGTGGGATGCCATGCCTGAGCTCGGGCGTGCCTCTGCTGGGGGTTTTGCGCTAAGACCTGCTCGGCATACAGATTGGTATAGAAGACCATATCCAGTAGGATGGCTTCTGTGAGGAACAATTTGAAAAAGTCAATGACACCAAAATTTGTGGTGTCTACATTGACCCCGGGGACCGAATCAAAAGGGGGAATTTCGGGGGAAATATTATTAGGAGGCCTCCACGCAGACGCTCCTTCACCAGCTGCAGCACTCGATGCCTCATCCTGCACTACACTCGCCTGAAGCGTGGCCTCACTTTGTGCGGTACTATCCCTTCTACGGTGGCTACTACTGGTAGCACTGCGCGGCTGTGTTTCCTCAGTAGAGTATACACTGTCTGACTCGCTATCTGATGGGAAGAACTCAGACCCTGACTCACTAAAATCTTCCGAGTCAGACGCCATCAGGTAAGCCGCAGCTTCCTGTGCAGTGTACCGCTTACCAGCCATACCCCAATGCAAACAAAAATCTAAAAAAAAAGGCTAAAACTAAAGGCTAAAACTAAAGGCTAAAACTAAAGGCTAAAACTAAAGACAAATTACAAAAAAATACAATACAATAAAACAAAGCAAAAAAACAGACAAAAAATGAAACAAAAAAATACAATACAATAAAACAAAGCAAAAAAAAACAGACAAAAATAGAAATAAAAGTGTATAGTTACAACCCGATGAGAAGTGGTGGAGTCAGGAGCAGCAGGTCACGGGATCCCAGCTAGGCTCCCAAAAGGAGGGGCGGGGGCTAGGCTCCGAAAAGGAGGGGCGGGGGCTAGGCTCCCAAAAGGAGGGGCGGGGGCTAGGCTCCCAAAAGGAGGGGCGGGGGCTAGGCTCCCAAAAGGAGGGGCGGGGGCTAGGTTTCCAAAAGGAGGGGCGGGGGCTAGGCTCCAAAAAGGAGGGGCGGGGGCTAGGCTCCAAAAAGGAGGGGCGGGGGCTAGGCTCCAAAAAGGAGGGGCGGGGGCTAGGCTCCAAAAAGGAGGGGCGGGGGCTAGGCTCCTAAAAGGGCAAGCGAAAGGTCCAAACAACGAAACAAATGGAGAAGATCTAAGCGAACAACCTAAGAGAAAAAGTTAAGATTAGGGAGTGTTTAGGACGCATGCATGGACAACAGCCGCACTATGCTATACCTAGAGCGGTGGTAAGGTAAGTTTTACTGGCAATCGAGGGGATTCACTCTGACCACCGGCACACGCACGCACCCACACACGCGCGACCGCAGATCTGACCGCCGGCACCCACACACGCGCGACCGCAGATCTGACCGCCGGCACCCACACACGCGCGACCGCAGATCTGACCGCCGGCACCCACACACGCGCGACCGCAGATCTGACCGCCGGCACCCACACACGCGCGACCGCAGATCTGACCGCCGGCACCCACACACGCGCGACCGCAGATCTGACCGCCGGCACCCACACACGCGCGACCGCAGATCTGACCGCCGGCACCCACACACGCGCGACCGCAGATCTGACCGCCGGCACGCACAGATCTGACCCCAGATCTGACCGCCGGCACGCACAGATCTGACCCCAGATCTGACCGCCGGCACACACAGATCTGACCCCAGATCTGACCGCCGGCACACACAGATCTGACCGCCGGCACACACAGATCTGACCCCAGATCTGACCGCCGGCACACACAGATCTGGGGTCAGATCTGACCGCCGGCACACACAGATCTGGGGTCAGATCTGACCGCCGGCACACACAGATCTGACCCCAGATCTGACCGCCGGCACACACAGATCTGACCCCAGATCTGACCGCCGGCACACACAGATCTGACCCCAGATCTGACCGCCGGCACACACAGATCTGACCCCAGATCTGACCGCCGGCACACACAGATCTGACCCCAGATCTGACCGCTGGCACACACAGATCTGACCCCAGATCTGACCGCCGGCACACACAGATCTGACCGCCGGCACACACAGATCTGACCGCCGGCACACACAGATCTGACCCCAGATCTGACCGCCGGCACACACAGATCTGACCCCAGATCTGACCGCCGGCACACACAGATCTGACCCCAGATCTGACCGCCGGCACACACAGATCTGACCGCCGGCACACACAGATCTGACCCCAGATCTGACCGCCGGCACACACAGATCTGACCCCAGATCTGACCGCCGGCACACACAGATCTGGGGTCAGATCTGACCGCCGGCACACACAGATCTGGGGTCAGATCTGACCGCCGGCACACACAGATCTGACCCCAGATCTGACCGCCGGCACACACAGATCTGACCCCAGATCTGACCGCCGGCACACACAGATCTGACCCCAGATCTGACCGCCGGCACACACAGATCTGACCCCAGATCTGACCGCCGGCACACACAGATCTGACCGCCGGCACACACAGATCTGACCCCAGATCTGACCGCCGGCACACACAGATCTGGGGTCAGATCTGACCGCCGGCACAAACAGATCTGACCCCAGATCTGACCGCCGGCACACACAGATCTGACCCCAGATCTGACCGCCGGCACACACAGATCTGACCCCAGATCTGACCGCCGGCACACACAGATCTGACCCCAGATCTGACCGCCGGCACACACAGATCTGACCCCAGATCTGACCGCCGGCACACACAGATCTGACCCCAGATCTGACCGCCGGCACACACAGATCTGACCCCAGATCTGACCGCCGGCACACACAGATCTGACCCCAGATCTGACCGCCGGCACACACAGATCTGACCGCCGGCACACACAGATCTGACCGCCGGCACACACAGATCTGACCCCAGATCTGACCGCCGGCACACACAGATCTGACCCCAGATCTGACCGCCGGCACACACAGATCTGACCCCAGATCTGACCGCCGGCACACACAGATCTGACCGCCGGCACACACAGATCTGACCGCCGGCACACACAGATCTGACCCCAGATCTGACCGCCGGCACACACAGATCTGACCCCAGATCTGACCGCCGGCACACACAGATCTGGGGTCAGATCTGACCGCCGGCACACACAGATCTGGGGTCAGATCTGACCGCCGGCACACACAGATCTGACCGCCGGCACACACAGATCTGACCCCAGATCTGACCGCCGGCACACACAGATCTGACCCCAGATCTGACCGCCGGCACACACAGATCTGGGGTCAGATCTGACCGCCGGCACACACAGATCTGGGGTCAGATCTGACCGCCGGCACACACAGATCTGGGGTCAGATCTGACCGCCGGCACACACAGATCTGACCCCAGATCTGACCGCCGGCACACACAGATCTGACCCCAGATCTGACCGCCGGCACACACAGATCTGGGGTCAGATCTGACCGCCGGCACACACAGATCTGGGGTCAGATCTGACCGCCGGCACACACAGATCTGACCCCAGATCTGACCGCCGGCACACACAGATCTGACCCCAGATCTGACCGCCGGCACACACAGATCTGACCCCAGATCTGACCGCCGGCACACACAGATCTGACCCCAGATCTGACCGCCGGCACACACAGATCTGACCCCAGATCTGACCGCCGGCACACACAGATCTGACCCCAGATCTGACCGCCGGCACACACAGATCTGACCCCAGATCTGACCGCCGGCACACACAGATCTGACCCCAGATCTGACCGCCGGCACACACAGATCTGACCCCAGATCTGACCGCCGGCACACACAGATCTGACCCCAGATCTGACCGCCGGCACACACAGATCTGACCCCAGATCTGACCGCCGGCACACACAGATCTGACCCCAGATCTGACCGCCGGCACACACAGATCTGACCCCAGATCTGACCGCCGGCACACACAGATCTGACCCCAGATCTGACCGCCGGCACACACAGATCTGACCCCAGATCTGACCGCCGGCACACACAGATCTGACCCCAGATCTGACCGCCGGCACACACAGATCTGACCCCAGATCTGACCGCCGGCACACACAGATCTGACCACCGGCACACACAGATCTGACCCCAGATCTGACCGCCGGCACACACAGATCTGACCCCAGATCTGACCGCCGGCACACACAGATCTGGGGTCAGATCTGACCGCCGGCACACACAGATCTGGGGTCAGATCTGACCGCCGGCACACACAGATCTGGGGTCAGATCTGACCGCCGGCACGCACAGATCTGGGGTCAGATCTGACCGCCGGCACGCACAGATCTGACCCCAGATCTGACCGCCGGCACACACACACAGATCACAACCCCCCCCCACACACAGATCACACCCCCCCCACACACACAGATCACAACCCCCCCCACACAGATCACAACCCCCCCCCACACAGATCACAACCCCCACCCCCCACACAGATCACAACCCCCCCCCCCACACACAGATCACAACCCCCCCACAGATCACAACCCCCCCCCACAGATCACAACCCCCCCCACAGATCACAACCCCCCCCCACAGATCACAACCCCGCCCCCCACACACACACACACCCCCACCCCACACCTCCGATCCGATGAGAGAGATCCGGCAAATGGAGCAGCATTCGTGAAGTGGCGGCGGCGGCGGAGCGGCGGCGGCGGCGGAGCAACGCACATCTGAGCACCTATGGCCACCCACCCACTCACCCCCCCAACAATCAGTGACCCCCCCAACAATCAGTGACCCCCTCACATTCCTGAAGTGGTGGCGGCGGCGGCGGAGTGGCGGCGGCGGCGGAGCAGCGCACATCTGAGCACCTACGGCCACCCACCCACTCACCCCCCCAACAATCAGTGACCCCCCCAACAATCAGTGACCCCCCCAACAATCAGTGACCCCCCCACATTCCTGAAGTGGTGGCGGCAGCGGCGGCGGAGCGGCGCACACCTGAGCACCTACGGCCACCCACCCACTCACCCCCCCAACAATCAGTGACCCCCCCCAACAATCAGTGACCCCCCCCAACAATCAGTGACTCCCCCACACACCTCCACCACCCCCACACACCTCCACCTACCTTCGATCCGACGGGCAAAGACAGCAACAGGAGACCGCATGTTGTTTATATAGTGGTGGCGCCGGCTGATGACATCAGCCGCGTGCCCCACTTCTCATTCGTCCAGCGGCGATCAGGTGACTCGGGTGAAGTCAGGGTCACCTCCAGGTGACCCCCCAGGACCCTCCTAGAAGATGGAGCCGGAATCCCTGCTGAATGCTGCCGCAGATTGACAGGAGGTGAGTGAATGTCAAGCACGTAACACCTACGTGCTTGGCACTTAACGCCCAGCCAAGCCAGCACGTAGGTGTTACGGGCTTGGCAACTAAAGGGTTAAAGCATATATCCAGTCAAAAAATCAATGTTTAGAAAATTGCTCCTCCAAATTTCCCCTCCGTTTTGCAAGCTATTGATGTAAGCTATTTAAGGCAACTTAACTCAATGCAGATGTGGAATAGCAGGCAGATTCTATGCTACTGAACTGCATGGGAGCGGACATTTTGCCACAATTTTGACAGCCCCTGATTCTGATAAAACCATGTCCTACAGTCAAAATTACTCTAAATCTTTTTTAAATAATGCTTTATTTCTAGCAATTGACTTGTCACTGCTCAGAAAGCTCCTAAAACATTGTACCAACAGTGTAAAACAACTGTTGCAATGCTCTGCAGCAGTCTTGGCTCCAGGCATTGATACATAGTAACATTCATGCCCTCCAGCACCTCCAGAAGGTGATTCATTGTGTGAGTGTGTGTAACATGACAAAGATGCTGATCCCTTTTCTGGGGTAAGCCTCTCTCTCTTTGGTGTGGGCTGCTTATAGTAAAATCCCAACCTCCATAGAGCCCGTATTGTGTGAAGATACAATAGCACACAGGCACAATAAAGCCATGCTGATCTTTACACCAATGCAGCCATCTAGAGAAGAACTGTATCTCAATCTGACATTCTATGTGGAAATAGATTACATGTCTGGCTGGTTGGACTGATCAAAAGGAAGCTACCACCTCAAATGCAGTGTGTCTGGGTGCAAGAAAAGGAGCTGCCAAATCACCCTGTAAGCAGGCCTCTCTGGTGTAATCCAAGATGACCAATCCCATGTAAACGCTTGCATGTTGTTAAGCCCTCTCAAACAGCGTATGCCACTGATCAGCAAGGGGGGCTTTAGAGCAGCAAATTACAAAACTTTATTTTCTTGACTGGACGTCTGCTTTACGATGCAGTTTATTTCTGTCTAACATTACAATTTTTCTCCAAAACTGAAACATAATGTATTTATCTCACTAGTAGCTACACCGAAGGTGGGAAATGGTTTTATTGACTTAAATTCTGAACAAGGATATTTATGGTTTCCAGAATTCTCAGAACAAAACACATGCAACACAGCTGGTGAGCTACAGTTGAAAAGTAACTGAAATAAATGAACAGTTATTAGTTTTATCCCTACTGCATATAGTAAATATGACTGACTGAATTGCTCGCTAAATATTCAGTACTACAAAAATAATAATAATCTTTATAATAAAAAAATTTCCACTGAAGGCTAAAAATCAGTGCTTGCTTCACCGTCTAGACTGTGCTCTGAGTTATTATAGCACCCAACTGATGCCAAGCAAAAAAAAATTGCCCCTTTCTTACTTTCACTCCCTTCATTCACATGTTAATCAGATTAAATAATTTCCATGAATGTATTAAATTAAAATAATCACAAACAACATATAACATATAATTAAAATCAAAACAACAGCAGGGGCATCCCAATAACAGTAATACAACATAAAATCCCATAATTCTTAAAAAAAAATCCAATAGCAGCAAATACCCTGTAATAGCTGTTAGGGCGAGCGCTGCGCGCCCATCTCGCAGCACTTCACTTACCTCCATGGCTGCATCCAGCCGTCATCCATTTCACAGCACTTCCCTCACCTCCATGGCTGCTCCCAGCCGTCTCCCTTCTCCCCATGCTTCCTTCTCGCATGGTCAGGTGCGCGCACGTCCCCGTCTACTAGAGGGATTCCTGAGATTTAAAGGGCCTGTACACCACTGATCATGTCTGGTCATCCAATCAGTTGCTTTTGGATTGCTCACCCGTGTACCGACCTCTGCCTGTCCCCGACTCTGAACCTTTGCTGCCTGCCCCGACCTTGGCTACTCACCTTTACCACGAACCTGTGCTGCCAGCCCTGACCTCTGCTTGTACTCACTACGTCTTTTGACTGCCCCTGTGCACCACGCTGAACCTCGGCGAACTGTGGAACTGGGCCACTGTTGGGGGGTACCGACCTGGGGGGTCACTCGCCGCTACAAGACCAACACGGCACTCGCCATCAGTTCCACAGTAAAAGCGGATCCACATCCAAGTCCGCTCCACCCGGTCCATGACGATAGCCTTCCCAAATGGAAAAATCAATGCATATATAAAAAACTGTGCTGTAATTAAGTGCAATAGTGCCAATGTTTAAACAATCAATGAAAGCGGAAACCACAATAGACAATAAACAACTACATGAAGTGAATTCACCTAAGTGAAAAATCAGTGGTGTCCCTACTGTGCCCCACTGGTAGTGAAAAATCAGTGTGTGTTAGTGGAATAGTTTAGCCACAGGAACAATGTGTGGATTTTCTCTTGTATTTTTTCTGTGTGCAGTTCAAATCAACATCCAATTTTTTTATTTTTTTTAATTCAGAGAGAGTTAAGTAGAACTCTCTTAAAAAGTGAGGCCAACTTTTTGATTCTAGCCAGGTATCTGCAAGCCAAGAGGGGCCACTGCTTTCTCTGATGTGCTCGTTGCTCATCAGCCATGCAATAAATCACTCTGCTTTATATCTTTGGCAGAGGAATTGTTAAAGCTTCTCCATTAAAGATTATTGTTACTAGGAGCTATCGAGTCATACATTTGACTGATGTGTAAAACAAAGTCATAAGATTAAGGTGTTATGGAAATCTCTTTTAACTATAGCTTAATTTTAAAAGCGGTTAATCTTAAACTGATTTTCAACCTGCTCACAACTTACAAAAAAAGCTTTTGTTATGTATAATAAATGTGTCCCACTAAACAGTGATATATGGTTATGGAGCCTTTATAAGATATAGGAGCGCATTGTATTTTTCTAATGAATATGGCCAGAGGCCTACAAAATATGATTTGGATATAAATTAATCAGCATCTTAAATGTTTGTTCTTGCTGACTCTGCATGTATAACAAAACTACATGTTTCAGTATCCTGTTTTGTTCATAATTCATATCTTTAGGTATAATAAAGTTAAAACGCAATTGACTGATGACCATGTGTAAGAGGTAGAGGAGCAACTCAGGAATATAAATCAGACAGAGAAGGTCCAGTCTTTCCAAACCATTGCAAAGACACAATCTCCTTGTAGTTCCAGCTTGTCAATGTGTCACTGTGTGAGTTATCACTCTAATTTGGCCTAGAGAAATGTCTTCGTGGCCACCACAGGATAGATTAAATTGTCAGGTGATAGGTAGACATACCGGGTAAATAAAAAAGCCAAAAATGAAATTCTTGATATTGATTTGATACTGATGTATAGAAAATGCTCATCAAATAAATCATGAATGCTTTCCACTGTATGTACAATTCTAGCAAGCCCAAACACTTTAATGCTTATGATTAACAAAGATTCAATGTAGATTAACAAATGAATATCCAACACCACCTACCAGGGTACTGTTATTTTCATAGGTCTTGGTACAAATAATTCTGGGCCACCTTTAATGCCAGTCTTGTCATCAGGACTATGGTCATTCTTTAATCTGATTACTTGGATACTGCCACAATGACTAGCATGGCACCAGTAGAGGAGTAAAAAAGCAGGGTCTCTGTGGAAGTAGGTGAGTATTGCTGCTAGCTTGACTTGTACTTTGTTTTTACCGCTTCTGTTAATTCCTAGTCTATAATGCATTACAGAAGCAAAAAAAGTTTAACAAAATTGATATTATGACGCTGAAGATGACTAGTTTAGGCATGCTTTGAGTCTCCTCCTCACCAAGGAACAGCCTGGGGGGCATTCGGACCCCCCCCCCCCCGGTGAAGAGGATCCTCGGACGGTTCAAACGAGGGGTCTTTTACTTTTACTTTTTACGCTAGCAGGGAGGACAACCAGGCCCATAGGTACTACGGGCTTGGCACTTAATGACCAAAGAAGCAACCATGTAGTGCCTACGGGCTTGGCACTTAAAGAGTTAAAGGAGATGGCTCTAGAAATATACTAAATAATCAATAATAATTAAAACATGGATTAACTCTTTAATTGGCAAGCATGTGAAATCCTCATGGGTGACAACCCGACCATTAGGTGCCAGCCATGTGAATTTTACATGCCTGTCTACATGCTCATCTCCATCCTGGATCCAGTGCCGGGGGTCCCCATGCCAATCTTTAAAAACAAATTTAAAAGGTTAATCCTTGATAGTGCGCATAGCATTTCATTTGAAAATCATACAAAGCTCTCTTTTTAGTTTGGAGGTCTCCTGGGCAGGAAAGGGTGTCTACCGATACATATGTGGGACCGTTGTAATCTAGAGGAGTGAGGCTTTCACGTGCAATATGGCTTTCTTGAACAAATTACATTTTTATTTAAAAAAATTTACAAAAATGAAAAAAAATTTTTTTAAACATTTTTTTTTACCCAAACATATTATTAAAGTAATGAAATTACAACCAAGGCATTTCATGCTGAAAAAAAACAATATATAATTTTCCTCAAAATCCCCAGAAATTCCTGCAAAAATCACAGTTTAACAGATATAGCACAATGGTGAAAAACTGCCTGGCAACAGAGGGTGACAACATCTCTAGAATATTTCTGTGGATTTTGCAAAATATATTACATATAGACATAGTATAGAACATTGTGGCAGTATGGGAAAATGTTACCTAGAAAAACAATAAGGAATAAAGTGGAAAGAGTATAGATTGACATGCAAGGACAAATTAAAATCTTTGTTTTTATATGAAACATTAGATGTATCAAGGCTTAATTGTTACCTGAATATCTGTGTTTTTATATTTGCTTCCTGCCCTCAGTTTACTAGCAGTTTAAAAGGAGCAACTGTTGGCCTAGAGTCTGAAGGAGTAAACTGACTGTCTTTTGGTGAGACAACTTAAACCAGTTTTTTACCTTAAAAAACAGTTTTTTTATACCTTAAAGTGGGACTGTCCCATTAAAAAATGTTCTAGAACCAGTGGTCGCCCTCTTTATGGAGCATCCCAAATTAGGCTTTCCCCCTAGATCGCCCAATACACTCACTTTGCCGGTGGTCCCACCATGCATCCCCGGGCCTCTTGCTCATCCAGGCTATACCTTTAGCATAGGCTTGTACCCGCACCAGGTATTAGTAAATGGCTGGTGTGGGCACTAGGAGCCGCATGCACTCCGAATAGGACTTGAGCTTCTGATTGACTGAGTAGCCTGCACATGCACAATGGGAACAAAAGAAAGGTGAATTTTCCAGTGATCCCAGGGGATACACACCCAGAAACAAACCCGGGATATTGAAAATTCCATGTTTTGTTCCTTTTTTAAGCACGGATTCTCCCTACATCTATAGGTGTTACAGGAGAGAAGGTCTCAGAATATTCTTTAAAAATTAACAATGACACATCAATAATGTATGCCCTATGATCTTACTTTTTGCTTTTGCATCCGAAACTGAAGGAAAAAGTTTTGGCTTGACTACTTTTGAACAAACTGAGCAATCAGAAAATAATGATTATAAATGAGGGGAAAGCAGTGCAATAGCTTTCAGTGCTGTGTAGAAAGTCATCGGCTTTTCCGAATGGATCAATAGCTTATGACATTTTATTACTACAGGCTGCTGGTTGTAGCTAACCAGACGGTGAAGAACTAGGGCACTGTAAAAAAGAATACATTCAGAGAATACTTACAACCTTCGAAAATTAAAGGTTAAACTATTTTTGGTGAAATAAATTCCTGAAATGAAACTGCTAATTTACAACCAATTTAAGGATAATGTCATCAAGACAATAATGAAAAAACATAAATCCTAGTAAAGTAAAAGTAAAGTTAAACATCTTGATTTTTTTTAAAAACTTTTTAGTTTAAACTCTTTAGAAGAAATGACACAAATAAGTCGAAATAACTAGCTTCAAATAAAAGCTAAGCAAATGAGCAGCAAGAAGATATAGGCAGTGTATGCAGAAAGTTTAAAATCGGCAGATGGTTAACTTGAATTAACAAGGAACTAAAGTGCCTTATTTACGATGTGCGCTTTTTAGCACAATTTTTGTGGCTGTAGCGATAGCTTCAGAACGCCAATATTACGGTCTTATCTTGCACTGTGCTGTGGACTACATTGCCGCTAGCAGTCGCTACACTGAACACTACTATTTAGCTCTGATTGTTAAACCTAGGTATTGGCCAGCCTATGTCAGCGCTTTTTGGACCTGCCGGCCAATTATCCCAGCGCCAGTGAGCGCCACTTTGTACTGTCATTATTTCGGCATTCCCCAGCATATTTATGATTTTTTTCTTCCTTCAAATTTTTGGCACTTATTTTTTTCTGGTGCTGGTTAGCGTTTCTTTATTAGTTACAAGAAACCACTGCTGGGGACAATGGGGACAAACTTTACAGTGTTTTTTGGCTGTGTTTTAGTTATTGGTGTCCAAATTACACATTGTTTAGCAAAATAATCCAGTAAAATCAATTTTAAGAACCCAAATTAAAAAAAACATTTCAATTATGGACCCAAATGCAAGTTCTGTTCAAATACAATTGTTTAATATTAATTAGAAGCATTAAATACTTCAGTCCAGTTCTGTCCATTGTATTCTATGGGATCTTGAGCAACAACAGCAGGTTTCATCTAGCACTGCTTCAACCCTGGCACTGCATCCTTTTGGTGCTAGTTAGAGATGAGCGAAGTTTTGAAAAATTTGATTCGGCCGATTCGTTTTTATCCGAATTTATTCACGGCGAATAGCTATTAACCACCCTTGACTTTCCTCCCTGCAAGTAAAAAAATTACTGTACAAAAATACTCACCTGACCCCTCTATCGATCCGGCTGGGTCTCCTCTTTAATTCGGTGCCATCCAATCCCCCCCTAGGGCCTCGGATGGCTCCAGGAAAGCCCCCCCCCCCCCCAATTTTCTGTCATTTGAAAAAAAAAGCCCAGCCGCAAAGTTGGTGTGACTCCTGAAGACATCCCCGCCTGAATTGAACCAGGACTCGGCAACAGCAGGCTATCATCTATCCGCATCCATTTGGGACAGCATCCCCTGAATCAGCTATAATTCTACAGTGGCCCCAGGTGGTTTGAGAACCCCGGGTTGCGGCAGTAAGTCCCGATCTGAGCTTTACTCCTACTATTCACTATACTAGATAGATAGATAGATAGATAGATAGATTAGATAGATAGATTAATTAGAAAGATAGATCGATAGATCGATAGATAGATAGATAGATAGATAGATAGATAGATAGATAGATTCGATAGATTAATTAGATAGATAGATAGATAGATAGATAGATATATAGATTAATTAGATAGATTAGATAGATTAGATACACATATAGATAGATTAATTAGATAGATAGATTAATTAGATACGTAGATTAATTAGATGCATAGATAAATAGATTAATTATCTATCTACCTATCTAATTAATCTATATATCTATCTAATCTATCTGTCTATCCAATTAATCTATCTATCTATCTATCTATCTATCTATCTATCTATCTATCTATCTATCTAAATAATTTATCTATATATCTATTTATCTATCCAATTAATCTATCTTATCTATCTATCTATCTATCTATCTATCTATCTCATCTATCTATCTATCTATCTATCTATCTATCTATCTATCTATCTATCTTTCAAATTAATTAATCATGGGTGACAGTGCGGCACACTTACAGCATTGAGGGGGAGAAATGTGTGGCGGCCCCCGAGCAGAGCTGGCAGGGGACAGAGAAGAGCGGTTAAAGAGGCCTCACTCGGCTGGCATGCGGCTGGGTGCCGGAACAATAGGTAGCCCATTAATTGATTCCTGAGTCCACAGCATCTGCGACGGCACAACTTCACTCCTGCTCAGCGCTCTGCTTTCCTTCCCATTACGGGGCTTGGCAGTGAAATGGTTAAGGAAGCGATAAGTTTAGAATCGAATTTTTCCTAAAATTCGTAACGAATTTGGATTTGTCAGAATCGATTCGCTCATCTCTAGTGCTAGTATTTAATAAGACACTAGGCAGCCGCTGCATTTTTTTTTTTTTTTATTGGTATATCGTAAGATGGCACATCTTAAATAAATCTCACAGAGAAGTGAAAAAACAAATACAATGCTGTGTTGAAGTAAGAACTTAGATGACTGCCCATAATATTGGTTCAAGAGAATGAGTAAGAAATAATATCTATTTTATTCTCCAAATATTTGTTTTCTGCAGCAATAATGCTGCCTTAATTGGAACTCCTATTGATTGTCCTCAGCAGGCTTTTAACTATCCCGGGTTTTAGGGCATTCCCTGTGGCAAACCCAATTTGGAATGCCCCACTCCCTCTTTCTTTGTATACTTACCTCTCCAGCCATTTTGAGTGATTCCATAACACGTGCAAGTACTGTAGTTCTTATCCATGCATATTAATTAGCAGAAAAAGAAATCCTACCCCAAATCATGATATCTGTGGGTGTGGAATTGGCCGAGTCTCATAGACTTAAGCGATGGTTTTGGTCTTCTTTGAAATATAAGACATAAGAAATAGATTTAAAAAAAATGAAAAATACGCAATGGCAACCACACAAGCAGGATTCTACATGTTAGGACTTCTCACATAGAGCAGGTAAATATTAATTTAATTTTATATACTAATTCAAATTAGGTTAGTAGGTCTGTTTTAATGTCCCTGTCCAGGCATCATATAATATACTCCAAGAGAAGGGAATTCCTGCTACAACGAAATTAAAACATGGCTTTTAATTTAATAGTTAAAACGTTGAAAGGAATGGCAAATAAATTCTTACATGTAGCCAATCGAAACCACAACACCTCTCAAAGTCATCCGCCTCCTTACTCATGCATAGAAGACTGTCAGTAAGTAACAGTTAAAATATTCTTAACACCTGTGTGAAGCATGGCACGCCTTCCACTGACAAATTTGCGGAGCATGAGCACCTGCCTAGCACCTCTCTTGACCCGCCAAGCCAGTATAGCAGGACACTAAAAAGATTGCGCCGGCCACACTTATATCACACAAGAGGAAAGGCATGAGCCTTCCAAGCCAGTACTGCCTTAACCCGGGCTAAGACCAGGCTACAGTATGATAACATTATGCACAATCATTAAAAAAACATTTACCGATATACGACATAATAAATGAAGAAAAAGCATATATACACTTTCAAAGCATTTCCTATGATATATATATATATATATATATATATATATATATATATATATATACCAAATAGCTGCATTATGAATAGATTAAAAATGTGATTAAACATATGAATATAATCTAACTACATATTTATGCAAAGAAGAACATGAAAGAGTGAAGTTAAGCCTAACTGGACTCAAGTATTTAAAGTAAAAATCCATTGGGATAACTTCATCAAAATTAATTTTCTCAAGTCAACGCCTCTTTTACCTAAGCTGACATTTTGTTTGATTTAAAGTTTTAACACCAGAGTGGAGCTCCAATGGTGTTTGGCAACATATTGTTTCTTAATGTCACAAACATGTAATAATGCAATATACTCTAATTCCGTTCCTTTTAAATGCAGGCCAGACCAGCTTTACCCTTTGCCTTTTAAATCTACCAAAATTGCTAGTCTGGTCCCTAGGGTTGCAGTTAATCTTAGACTAAAATTATGTAAGCAAATATGGAAGCAGTTTTTACTACCTATGATCTGTTGCTACTGGCAACTGTACACCTAGTCTGTACGCCGAGATCTACTAGAAGAGAATAGAGAGCCCTGTACACATACAACACTGCTGCTTGGCATGTGTAAGCTTGCTGACATCAGTAGTGACCATAGCTGCAATGTTCTGTGTGTGCAGGGCTCACCTTTTCTCTTCTTGATGTGTGGTTGCTAAGAGCAAGATTGCAGAAGGTGCAAACGGGTTACATAAAAAACACATTTGCTAACATAAGATAAAAAATTCTAGAGCAGCTCAGCATCTTGAGGACCTCATTTTTGGGCCAAAATCCACACCTTTTTATATAACATTGGACAGAATGCTGATATCACAATTCATCTAATTTGTTAAACTTGTAAACTAATAAATGCACAACACAGTAAAAAAAACACAGCTGTGATAGAGCCATAGCCAAAAAAACCTGTTCCAGGTTAATAGAGTAATAAACACCGCAGAGGCTGGCCTGCAGTGAAGAAAAAAAGCAATAGTATATTTTATAGAGGTCTATTTAACAGATTTATGCTGGGGAAAACATTTTCTTCTGCATGTGTAACAATCTGTGCTTATGTCAGTGTTGTGCCAGTGGCTTTATTTTTTGTCTTATAGCTCTTAAAGATGTATAAGAAATATCTTCTTCAAACTAATTCCAAGGCTGCTACACTGGTTTGTGATTACTATAATGGGCTAAATAATTAAGCATCGGCATCTATGCTGGGAAAAATAATTCTGCTTCTATATATGCCTTGGGCAAAGTAATTATGTGGCTGTCCTAAGCAAAACAATTCTGTGGCTGTCCTGGGCAAAGCAATTCTGTGGCTGTCCTGGGCAAAATAATTCAGTGGCTTTCCTGGGCAAACCAATTCTGTGGCTGTCCTGGGCAAAATAGTGATGTGGCTGTCCTGGGCAAAACAATTCTGTGGCTGTCCTGGGCAAAACAATTCTGTGGTTGTCCTGGGCAAAAAAAATTCTGTGGCTTTCCTGGGCAAACCAATTCTGTGGCTGTCCTGGGCAAAATAATTCTGTGGCTGTCCTGGGCAAAACAATTCTGTGGCTGTCCTGGAAAAACAATTATGTGTGCTGTCCTGGGCAAAAAAATCTGTGGCTTTCCTGGGCAAACCAATTCTGTGGCTGTCCTGGGCAAAATAATTCTGTGGCTGTCCTGGGCAAAACAATTCTGTGGCTGTCCTGGGCAAAACAATTCTGTGGCTGTCCTGGAAAAACAATTATGTGTGCTGTCCTGGGCAAAATAATTCTGTGGCTGTCCAGGGCAAAACAATTCTGTGGCTATCCTGTGCAAAACAATTCTGTGGCTGTCCTGGGCAAAGCAATTTGTGGCTGTCCTGGGCAAAACAATTCTGTGGCTAATGTGGGCAAAACAATTCTGTGGCTGTCCTGGTAAAAATCATTCTGTGACTGTCCTGTGCAAAATAATTCTGTGGCTGTCCTGGGCAAAAAAAAATTCAGACTGTCCTGGGAAAAAAACATTCTGTTTCTTTAATGATACATTTTAATAGTTGTGTTTGCATTTTGTTTTGAGTTTTGTTACTACCTGGCCCTTTGAAGGTGACCAGAATGCTGATGTGGCCCTCAGTGAAAATTAGTTTGACACCCCTGGTTTAGAATGACAATGCATTGTCTATTGTTAAACAAATTGCTGCTGGTTTTGCGTTCAAAGAAAATCTCTTGCTATTCATATTTATTTTGAAAACTGCTCTACTTTCCGTCATCTTAGGATCCTGGGTCAGAGATATCTCTCCTAGTGTTATATAAAAAGTATCACCCACAGCATTGTTCCCCAACCTTCTCCTGGAAGGCCACCAACATGCTCGGTTTTGCAGGTCTCAACACAGAGGCCCAGGTAAAGTAAATGCAGTAAGTGTATTTAGCAGAGTTATAGAGCTCGTTATGTGGTGATCCAGAAAATATGTGTTGGTGGCTCTTGAAAAGAGGGTCGAAGAACACAGTCATAGGGTATTCAACAAGTGCATTCATATGACTACAAAGTGCTGTATTGAAATGGACAATTCTATGTACACTTAGATCACAATGGCCATCAAGCCAATATTGGCCCTGTTAAAGCCCATACCCAGGTGTTAAAACAAAAAGTGTATACTCACCTTTCTTGCACTGCCATTGTTGTCATACTTACCGGTGGTAAGATAGATAGATAGAGCAACTCCTTAGCCCTGGCGCTGGGCAGACAGGGTGGTATCCACCAGGCTGCTTTCAGGTTAACAACACACCCACTCTATTCATTGCAATAGAGGGGGCGTGCCAGGGTGGGGCATGCTGAATGTACCTTGGCACAATAACTCCATTTTCATGAATAGAGTAGGCATGTGGGGATGGAAATAAGGCCCCCAAGATGCTGCCATGCGGGGCTGATGCAATGGGAGACAGAATCGCTGGATCCCCACCCTGGGTTAGTATGTAGATGCTGGTGCTGGACAGAGGAGGTGTACAGGCACAAAGTTTGGGTCCATGTCGAGGGGTGTCGGAATTTGGCCCAACAATAAAGCTGGTTGATGGGCTTCTGACCAGGTTCTGGTTTGGGAACTTCTATGGGTTTGCCCATCACTGCCTATTAAGCATTATGAATCAATTGAGACATAAAATAATTTTGTATGTACAGACAACGGAATCCATCTAGTCTTTCCTTGACATACGTGCATATGTTATGCTTATGCTATGATAGATCAATGTTTATTCCAGAAATGTTTACAAAAATTTACATACTTTGGTTGCTTTATCTAAATATAAATGTTTCTGTTTATTAGGCTCGATTCACAGACACATTTGTCTGGACTTCCGTAGCTGTCTACGAAAGTTTTAGTGGGTGTTTGTAATTTTTTTGCTTTTTTTCGTTCATTTTTCATTCGTATGAACGTTCGGGAAAATGCGTATATGCACTTTTGATGAACAAAAGCAAATCGGATCATTTCCGTTAGTTCTGATCATTTTTCCAAGCAAAATCTGATATTTTTCGTTTGTTCAGATAACGTACGTTGTTGGGATGGGCTTTCGTCTGATTCAGAGACCTGATTTCCGACAGACCACCACCCTATAAATCCGTTTCATTTCCAATCCACTTACAGGACCTTGGCTCGGATTGCTATTGTTGAACATGTTTTGCGGCTATGTGGAGGAGTCTGCGCGCCTTTAGCACCAAGGCATTGTATGTATCAGCATGGCCGAGGCCATAAATTGTATAGCAATGCATACCTAAATCAATACATTTCATGTATGTCTTATAGAAGCATTTTAATGATGACCTTAATTAGCCCTTAGCATGTAAACCTTTATTTTCCCACACATCCATATAATTGCTATATTTTTTTAGACTTATGTCCTTTGTGAATTATATTTGGATTGTTGAACTTGAATCTTAATTTGTTGTAGGAGTTATTGTTTTAGTTGGCTACCTTTGCTTTGTGCAATTATTTTATATTTGGTTGCAGGAACCGCAAGATGTGCCACTTGCACAACATACAAGCAGTGTTTGGTCCAGCTATGCGATTCCTCAGTGTTCTTGCAGGGCATCCGGGGTTGTCCCATGATGCTTATATATTGCAGAGCTCCGGCCTATTTCGTCAGTTTGAGTCAGGAGAATTATCTGGTGGATGGCTCCTGGGTAAGTTTGCTCACATTCCATCAATCCATTTTCACTGTATGGCAATGAATATAGTTGATGACTCATGTCTTAACCTATGGCTGTTTTTAGCCCTTGATGACATGTTAAACAATATTGTAGCTTAGAATGTGTATTTTATGTTAGTATTTTTAAATTCTTTCAGGGGATTCTGGACATCCACTCCTGCCCTTGCTCCTGATGCCCGTTCTTTGCCTGCAGAATGCGGGCCAGGGGTTCTCTAATCGGGCACTATGCAAAACCCGGGCCATGGTGGCGAGGGCCTTCGGGCTTTTGAAGTCCAGATTTAGGTGTTTGGACCATACTGGGGGGGGGCACTGCAGTATGACCCCAACAAGGTTATACCAATATTTTAATTTACTTTTTTAACAGGGACCACACGTGCTAGAGTGGCACAACTGAGTGTCAGGGTCCTTCAGTTGGTGGGCGAGATGCAGGAGCTGCGCGACTCGTTGGGGACCACAGATGAAGAATGATGTTCTGTGGCCTGCCATTGCTATGTATTTTGTTTTTTATAGTTGTAAAAATTTGAAATTTTCAAAATTTTTTAAGATTTTATATTTTATGATGGAATAAAAAAAATATGTTTCAGTGTCATTTCATTTACAAAATACATTAACACAAAACTAATGGGCCCAGAAATATTTAAAGATGAATAATCACATGACCGAGAAGTGATTTGGGTAAGTTTTAGGGGGCTAAAATGGAAGAAGAACCTAACTGCGAAGTGGTTTGGGTGAGCTTTAAGGGTCCAAAAGGGAAGATGGAGGATAGTGCTAAGTGATTTAGCTAAACATTGCAGTAGAAGTGAGGATGGCAAATATGTAGGCGAGCACGTTAATGAGTTAAGTTTGTAGTAAGGAAATCATAAGGATTTCCGTCTGAACGATTATTTATTGAAAAAGGGAAACAGAAACTAACGGGAAACGTAAAGGATTCGTGGGAGGATACGATGGGAAAAGGGCAAAAACGAAAGCCTACGTTGTAACATGTGAAAATGAAACGGAAAAGTCACGCTGGAAAATGACATCCTCGTATTCGTAATCTGCCGTGCGAACAGACGGAAACTTTACAGAAGGATTGCAATGCATGCATTGAATCGCTCGCACACTCATACGAGAGCGGAAACATTTCCCAACAAAAACAGATCGGCACTAAAACGAAAGTATTTTTTTGTCTCTCTGAATCGAGCCTATTGTTCTATTATGACCTTAATTCCTTCAGAAGGAATTATGCACAACACTGTTTGCAATCCATGGCAGTGCACAGGTGTCAATCCTGAAGAATTGAACAGAAGTCCCATCTGCATATGGCCCAGCATAGACAACTCCATGGACCTCTGTATACCCAAAGAATGGCCATCAGCATGTTTACCAATATGATGCATAGTCTAAACTGTGATAGTAGTCACTTTAAATAGACACCAGCACATGACAGGCAGGTATGGAGTGGAATTATCCACCAATGCCTATGCGCCCCTACAGGCAGCCCCTCTTTCACCCCCCCCCCTTTCCCCAGTGAGCAGAGGCTTGCTGTACCCAGGGCAGAAAGCAATAACATATGAAGTTGAATGGAGACATAATGCAACTTTGCATCATTTAATGGTACTGCATGCTTTATGAGCAGTTTGACATCTTAGGGATAACTGACTGTGGCAGCAAGCCAAATGGCACTTGAGGGGGGTGGACATATCGGGGGTGTGGCACAATGGCAGACAGTTTGCCAGCCTGTGGAGACTCCACATGTGAATGGATGAAGCTCTGATAGCATCCCCAGCATTTCAGCATAATCTTTCAGGTGGGAGGCCAGAGATGATGTAGGGCTATTTAATACAGTAACATAGTATGCAAGGCTGAATAAATACTTTCCTCCTTTCAGTTCAGCCTGTATAAAAAAGAAGATCTCCTTCCAGAGGTCTAGTCTACCACTTCTAGCAGATGGTTCCATAGTCTCACTGCTCATACAGAGAAAACCAGATGCCTGAACCTGCTACCAGAGGAAGAAGCCACCACAGCTGCCTAATGAAGGGGACACCACTATCATCCAAGGAGGACATAGTGCCCTGCAAACAAGTTGCTGATGGTGAGTAGAGTTAATTTAGATTTTTTTTATTAAGGTTTATTTTGTAATAAAGGGTAAGTTAATTGTATTTACTGTCACCTACTTAAACTAATAAGATTACCCAAGGACCCCTTATACTGTTAGGGTGAGCGCCACGCGCCCATCTCGCAGCACTCCCCTCACCTACGTTGCTGCTCCTGCTGCCCGGGCGAGCGCTGCGCGTCCATCTCACAGCGCTCCCCATTATCCCTCCTTACCCACTCCTGCCGGAGGGGCCGCTCCCAGTCGTCTCCCTTCTCCCCGCTCTGCCTCCTCGCATGGTCCGGTGCGCGCACGTCCCCGTCCTCTAGGGGGTGCGTGCGCCGGTTTCCTGAAGTTTAAAGGGCCGGTACACCACTGATTGGTGCCCAGTCATCCAATCCTGCATCCACTTCCCCTATTTAAGGGGCACTTCCTTTCCATCAGTGCCGGATCTTGGTCATCCTATGTATGCAGAAAGGCAGTTGTTTTCAGGATTGCTCACCCGTGTACCGACCTTTGCCTGTCCCTGACTCTGAACCTTCGCTGCCCATCCCAATCTTGGCTACTTATCTTCGATCTTGAGATTATGCTGCCAGCCCTGACCTCTGCTTGAACTTTGACATCGCCTTTTGCCTGCCTCCTTTGCACCACGTAGTACCTCGGCTGACTGTGTGGCTGAGCCGCTGTTGGGGGGTAGCGACCTGGGGGTCACTTGCCACTACAAGACCAACTTGCCTTGCGGCGGGCTCTGGTGAATACTGGTGGCCTCTTAGACTCCGTTCCCCGACACGGTACTCGCTATCAATATCACAGTCACAGCGGATCCACACTGTGCTGCCACATCCGGTCCGTGACAGTTAGATCCGGCCATGGATCCCGCTGAGGTGCCACTGCCTGATGCCACTGAGTTACCTACAATAGTGGCTATGCAGTCTCGCCAAATTAACCAGCTTTTCGCCATGGTTCAGCGGCTTTTATCGATTCAGCAGCAGCAATTGACACCATCTACTCCAGTGTTGCCACCACAGCCCCCAGTAGCATCAACCTCTAGAATCCATCTCTCCTTGCCGGCTAAGTTTGACGGGGATGCCAAGTTATGCCAAGGCTTCCTTATCCAGTGTTCTATGCATTTGGAAATGTTGGCGGACCAATTCCTCACTGAACGTGCCAAGGTGGCCTTTGTTATTAGTCTGCTCTCAGGAAAGGCTCTGGCCTGGGCTACCCCATTATGGGATCGCAAGGATCCAGTTACTTCCAATGTACTCGCCTTTTTCTCCGAGTTCCGCCAGGCCTTCAAGGAACCAACCCGGGCCTCGTCTGCAGAAATGGCCCTATTAAACTTGGTCCAGGGCAACCTGTCCGTTGGTGAATATGCCATTCAGTTCCATACCCTGGCATCTGAACTGTCTTGGAATAATGAGGCCTTATGTGCCTCCTTCAAGAAGGGACTGTCTAGCAAAATTAAAGAGGCTCTAGTTGCACGTGATTTGCCTTCATCTTTGACTGACCTCATCCATTTGGTCACACGCATCGATGTGCGTTTTTCTGTAAGACGTAAAGGAACTCCGCCTGGAAAGAGACTCTCAGCGCCCTAGGAGGGTATCCCATTTGGCTCCTGTGTTTCAACATCCTTTGTCCGCACATGTGCCTTACAGCGAGGAGGCCATGCAGGTGGACCGATCTCGCTTAACCCAGCTGGAGAGAACTTGCAGGAGGAATGAGAATCTTTGCTTGTATTGTGCTGGCTCTGAGCACTTCCTGAAAGACTGTCCTATTCGCCCGCCATGACAGGGAAATGGGCGCACCTAGTGAATGTGGGAGAGGCGTCCCTAGGTGTGTGTACTACCTCTCCACGGCTTACGGTTCTTGTGTGACTTACCGTAGCAGCTATTATCTCCTTGAACCTGACTGCCTTTTTGGATTCAGGCTCTGCAGGGAACTTTATCGAGCCCTCCTTGATTAATAAATATAACATCTCTGTGAACCGCCTCGCAAAGCCCCTATTTATCGCGTCGGTCAATGGTGACAGGCTTGATTGCACTGTGCATTATTGCACAGTACCCCTCCATTTAAAGATTGGACTTTTTCACCAAGAGAATATTGAGTTTTACGTGCTCCCTCATTGTACCTCTCAAATTCTTCTCGGCCTACCCTGGCTTCAATGTTACGATCCCACTCTTGACTGGAATACCGGTGATATCAAGAGTTAGGGTGCAGCCTGCCTCAGGAGATGTTTGAAGTCCGTTCCTGCCAGACCTGTTCCTGCTTCTGCTCCACTTCCCGGCCTGCCTGCGATCTATCAGGCCTTCTCTAATGTATTCTGCAAAAAGGAAGCGGAGGTACTTCCGCCTCATCGACCCTATGACTGCCCTATCGACCTCTTGCCGGGTACCACTCCACCTCTTGGCAGAATCTATCCTCTCTCGGCTCCTGAGACACAGGCTATGTCAGAGTATATACAGGAGAACCTCCTAAGAGGCTTCATACGGAAGTCTTCCTCTCCAGCAGGCGCAGGCTTTTTCTTCGTGGCCAAGAAAAATGGCTCTCTTCGCCCTTGCATTGACTACCGTGGCCTCAACAAGATTCGCCTGTTCATTCCCCACTTTTCGACTATAGTTGCGCCTATTGTGGCTCTCATGAAGAAGAACGCCAATTCTAAGTCGTGGCCTCCTCAGGCTGAAGAGGCCTTTTATACTCTTAAAAATGCCTTCTCTTCTGCTCCGGTGCTTTCCAGACCAGATCCAGCTAGACCCTTTGCCCTTAAGGTAGATGCCTCCTCCATTGGAGCTGGAGCCGTGCTTACTCAAAAATCTGCTACTGGCAGGATTCTCACTTGCGGTTTCTTTTCCAAAAATGTTTTCTCCGGCAGAGAGGAATTACTCCTTTGGAGATCGGGAATTACTCGCCATCAAGTTAGCAGTAGACATCTTTTGGAAGGTTCTGCCGATCTTGTTTCCATCTTTACTGACCACAAAAATCTGTCTTACTTAGAAACTGCCCAGCGGTTAAACCTTCGACAAGCCTGATGGTCGTTATTTTTCGCCCGTTTCAACTTTCAAATCCACTTCCGTCCAGCCGCCAAGATCATGAGGGCGGACGCCCTTTCTCGCTCTTCGGACATCTCCGGGTCCGAATCCACTCCACAGCATCCCTCCTGAATGCCTAGTCCATTCTGCCCCCGCTACTCTGGTACAGGCACCACCGGGAAAGACCTTCGTGCCTCCTCGCCAACGTTGCAGAATATTAAAGTGGGGACATTCTTCTCATGTAGCTGGCCATGCTGGTATCAGAAAATCTTGTTCTCTCATTTACAGATATTATTGGTGGCCCTCTCTAGGGAAGGACGTAACGGAATTCATTCAGGCTTGTACCATCTGTGCACATGACAAGACTCCTCGCCAAAGACCTGCAGGCTTACTTCTTCCCCTACCTATTCTAAATACTCCATGGTCGCACATTGCTATGGACTTTATTTCTGACCTCCCTTCTTCGCATGGCAACACCGTTATTTGGGTGGTAGTAGATAGGTTTTCTAAGATGGCGCATTTTACACCTTTGCCTGGCCTTCCTTCGGCTCCTCATCTGGCGAGACACTTCCTTATGCATATCTTTCAACTTCATGGGCTGCCTACACACATTGTGTCTGACAGAGGAGTGCAATTTGTTTCTAAGTTCTGGAGGGCTCTTTGTAAACAAATGAAGATTAAGTCGGACTTTTCCTCTGCTTATCATCCCCAGTCAAATGGCCAAGTGGAACGAGTCATCCAATCCTGCCTCCACTTCCCCTATTTAAGGGGCACTTCCTTTCCATCAGTGCCGGATCTTGGTCTTCCTATGTATGCAGAAAGTCAGTTGCTTTCAGGATTGCTCACCTGTGTACCGACCTTTGCCTGTCCCTGACTCTGAACCTTCGCTGCCCGTCCTGATCTTGGCTACTTATCTTCGATCTCGAGATTATGCTGCCATGCTGCCAGCCCTGACCTCTGCTTGAACTTTGACATCGCCTTTTGCCTGCCTCCTTTGCACCACGTAGTACCTCGTCTGACTGTGTGGCTGAGCCGCTGTTGGGGGGTAGCGACCTGGGGGTCATTTGCCGCTACGAGACCAACCTGCCTTGCGGCGTGCTCTGGTGAATACCGGTGGCCTCTTAGACTCCGCTCCCCTGACGCGGTACTCGCTATCAGTATCACAGTCACAGCGGATCCACACCTGTGCCACCACACTCGGTTCGTGACATATACCAGTTTATAGGGTAGTCAACTGCCCAACATGCCTGTATGCCCACCTGATAATCTTTGCCCCCACCAACCACAGGAGAGCTGAAGAGCCTGGTGCCCATGTGAATTAGCATGGGGTGCCCCCAGCACCAGAACTGTCTGAGGATATTATTAGTATCTATTATTATTATCTATTGTGACCTCTAAGCTCAGGGCATACCAGCCCCTACTGTATGTCTGGTGAGCTGGGTAGGTACTGGGAGATGGGAGAAATGTTTTATTATCAATAAAAATACTTTTATTCAGTTTAGCTTTGTTTTTTGTTTTTTTTAAACAGAATAGTTGGACACTTTTAGCCAAACAGCTCCAGAACTAAATAGGGGGTTGTTTGGCAATTCAATATATATAAGTCAGTATGTAAATAGATTACAATGTCAGGGCGACAAATCCCAACACCTCTTATTGATAAATAACTTTTTGACTTATTTATAATGTCTTATTTATAATGTGTACATCATAAAATACAAAATTAAAGTGACACTTTGGTCAAGTCAGCCAACTTCCTCATTTAGTGTGGCTGTCAATAGCGTGTCTGCCAAGATTGCGCTTGACTACTCTTCCACCCCCAGCCTATGGGTGCAGGAGTGCTCCACATCCCAGAGATGTTGGGGATGCGGCTGCTCTCTCTTCCCATTGTTTACATCACAGATGGAGCCTCCAGAAAAGGAAAGATTTGCTGGCTTTTGCTTCACACAGGGGGTATGTGGATTTGGGATGTGCCATGGAAAGGCCAACAGATGGCCCTGGAAACTTTTAGATTCCAAAGCCCTACCTGCTTGTTTTTTTTCCTCTTTAACCTCCATACTACCTAAGACATCTATGGCACCTAAGTTACGTTCTTGTGCTATTGACAGCATGCTTTCTGGCTGGCTATTACGTACTTGAGTGTTCACACTAATTGAAGTGGTGAACTGTCATGTTGTGTGTTCCCTTTAGGTAAAAACCCTGCCTCCTTCTGACTATAAGCATGGACAGCATAGAAGCTGGCTGGGCATGTTCTCAGGATCAAAACTGACAGAGCAGAAACGAATGATATGCAGGCTCTGGGACTGTGATGGAGAGGTTCTGTTTTAGCCAAAAAATGGAGGGTAATGCTAATTATTTGGTACAGCACAGTGCATCAGCTGTGTGCCTTGCAGTGTGAATTGCAACCTGCATCTTGGTGAGCTTTTTAGCGTTTAACACAAAAGAAAGTGAAATAAAAATGTGTTTGTTTTTTCCAAAAAAATCACCTGTACCTGCTATGAAGCATTGTTACAGATGAGATGCATGATTTTTCCATTAAGGTATGGGCATTGTTAACACACCTTGGAGTTGGCATGCAAGTTGCACACCTACCTCCCACAGGAAGCACCACTACACAATTCTCAATTACAAAAAGTATTTAATTGGTACAAAAATTAAAACCATCAAACATATACACACGACAAAGACAATTAAAAGCAAACGGTATGGCCGAAAATTGATAATTAATGTATACTGCCCAGACAAGGGCTATCGAATATATATCATGCCCATGGGTGAAAAAAGGTTGTTTTAAATGTATATATGAAAAACCCCCTATCTTTTTGTGCCGGCACAAAAAATGTGTGAAAAAAGGTGTATCTAAACCCTAATAAACATATCATAAATGGTAAACATGCAAATATATGCAAAAAATATGTATAGAAAATGTATATACACAGAAAAATATACAAATATGTGAGTGTATATATGCTAATGTGTGTAAAATTACACACATGCATATATAAAGAAGCAACAATTAAAGTATAGAGTTAATAAAGCAAACTATGCTATAGTGCTAACATACAGATGAATAAAATATACATATCTAATTATCTAAACTGTGACATACCATTAATCCAACAAAAATATATATACAATGAAAGAAAAAAGTTTTTTTTTTATATATATATACACTAGTGCATATCATTATTACAACCAATTAACATGAAGCAAAACCCCCCTCTCACTCTGTCTTTCTATCCACCTAATGTTGCACAGGAAACCATGATGAGAGACTTTAAATGTAAACCCAAACCACAATATGAAAAGTGCAAGTGCCGGTAAACAATCCAAACAATACAATCTCACATGTCGTGGTGTCACCCAGGGCAACAGACCGGCCAACCTTAGTAAGAACTACCCGCGCACGCAGCCCCCATGCTGCTTTAAGGGTCAGGCTGACCCTTGAAGCAGCATGGGGGCTGCGTGCGCGGGTAGTTCTTACTAAGGTTGGCCGGTCTGTTATGTTAATTGGTTGTGATAATGATATGCACTAGTGTATATATATAAAAAAAAACTTTTTTCTTTCATTGTATATATATTTTTGTTGGATTAATGGTATGTCACAGTTTAGATAATTAGATATGTATATTTTATTCATCTGTATGTTAGCACTATAGCATAGTTTGCTTTATTCACTCTATACTTTAATTGTTGCTTCTTTATATATGCATGTGTGTAATTTTATACACATTAGCATATATACACTCACATATTTGTATATTTTTCTGTGTATATACATTTTCTATACATATTTTTTGCATATATTTGCATGTTTACCATTTATGATATGTTTATTAGGGTTTAGATACACCTTTTTTCACACATTTTTTGTGCCGGCACAAAAAGATAGGGGGTTTTTCATATATACATTTAAAACAACCTTTTTTCACCCATGGGCATGATATATATTCGATAGCCCTTGTCTGGGCAGTATACATTAATTATCAATTTTCGGCCATACCGTTTGCTTTTAATTGTCTTTGTCGTGTGTATATGTTTGATGGTTTTAATTTTTGTACCAATTAAATACTTTTTGTAATTGAGAATTGTGTAGTGGTGCTTCCTGTGGGAGGTAGGTGTGCAACTTGCATGCCAACTCCAAGGTGTGTTGAGTTCATTGTAGTAGGTGAGCACACAGGTTATATTGCAGAAATTTTTCAGGCGGTGCACCCTTTGCTAGTATGGGCATTATTACCCCATCGCAGGTACAGGTGATATTTTTGGAAACAATTAAATGAAAAAAAGTTATTGTACTTTCTTGTGTGATAAAATAAAATGCTCGCAGTGGTTGCGATTCACACTGCAAGGTACACCACTGGTGCAACATGACCCTCATAGGCTTTAGCTACAAACAATGCTCTTGCAGGTATACTTAAAAAAAACAGCTTGAAATATTAAAATATAGCCATTTTTTCATCAATCTATGGGGTTAATTATTTGGTGAAGCCAGTATGTGTGTGCACGGTGCTGTGGATTGCAACCTGCATCTCGGTGAGCTTTTTAGCATTTAGACACAAAAAAGTGCAAAAAAAATGTGTCTACTTTTTTACCGCCAACATTACCTGTGATTTTTACAGGTTAGGTACATCATTTTTGCCAATAAGGGAAGGATATTTGTTTTAGGTAGCCTTACTTAACAAGTGTCAATGTCACACAGCGTCACACAGCGCCACGTTTTTGGCCTCAGCATCCGATTTAACAACTAAAAAGCGCTAACGTGGATGCCGGCTAGCTTCATATTTAACAGTAGTGCCAAAAAGGATGCAGCGCCCGTGCTCTGGTTTTTGTAGCACCAGATGAAACCTGTTGCTGTAGCTCAAGATCCCATAGAGCACAATGACATAGACTGAAATAGATTGAAGTGTTTTATGTTTATAATCAATATTAAACACCTTTTTTGTGTTACTAAAATATATTTAAATGGCTTCTTTTGCATTACAATATGTCATTTGGTGAACAACTAAAAATGCAGCCAAGACGCACAGTAAAATATGTCCCCCCCCCAGCAGTGATTTCTTGTAGCTGTAAAGAAGGAACACTGACCAATGCCAGCAAAATACAATGCTAAAGATTTCATGGAGGAAAAATTACATAAATATGCTGGGGAACGCCAGAAAAGCAGCAGGACAAAGTGGTGCTCACAAGGCCCTTGGATAATTGGCACCGGCTGCAACAGGCGCTGACGTAGGCTTGGCAATACCTAGTGCAACAATCCAAGCTAACCCGTTCTGTGTAGCGTCTGATGGCACTAATGTATATCACAGCACCTGCTAAGAAAATGCTGGAAGTCTCGAGCTGGCGCTATAGCCACAAAACCAATGCGGACAGACGCACTTCATAAATTAGGCCTAATCCACACCACAATGCACACGGGATATCACTCTGGCTTCACCAAATAATTAGCGTGACCCCCATTGAGTCGTTTGAGAAATTACTAAACTATTGAAATCCTTGGATGTCTGAGAGGTCTTGGTTAATAAAGGATAAGAGCTTTATACTTTAGTCAGTCATTTCCTATACTGTTATAGATCCATCAAGATCCTTTGTCAAGCATGAACGATGATGCAGAGATTTTCAGGTTATATTGTGACATGCTGTTTCCTTGTATACCTGCTAACACTTTCCTCATTACGTTTCCTTTTTCATTTTGTATTGCCATGTAAAATTTACTGTACAGTGCTTGAGCTCTGATTATGCACCAAGCAGTATCTGTGTTGTTACATTATGTTCCTTATTTCTAGTTCATTATGTAGACAGATATTTGTGACAATCTTTCTACTGTAATATCAGCTTTTCATCAGCTTGATTTTTTTATTGTGTTGGGATGCATTAGACTGTTTCCCACAAGTTGCTTCATTGTTTAATTGTTATTTATTATAAAAAAAAACAATGATTACGCACATTTTAATATGTGAAAATATTCAAATCTATTCGCACTTGCCATCTTTTTCAGGGTTTTCACATAGTTTCTGACATTAAACTGTGAATGTTATAGTAATATGAAAATAAACACTAGCGCCTTTGTTCTCAGCTGACAATATGGATCAGAAATTTGGCAGCTGCGGCTTTTTATATATATGTTAATGCAGTTATATGAAAACTAAACAAGGCCGTGGCAGTTAAATCTAACTGGCTAGCTACTCAGTCAGCACTATATTAGCATTTAAGAAAAAGAATACTGATGCAATATCTGTCAGAATAAATTAATTGAGAAAGCCAGTCGGATGACTGGCAAAAAACAACAAGTCCAGTTCCTTTGATTTATTCCTAAACATATACCATGACCAGGATGAAAGAAACGCTTTACTGACAACACTGATGCAACTGAGACTGCAGTGATCCCAATAGCCTTCATGTGGTAAGCAGAAGCAAAATGGAGGTAGTGAGGGTGAGTAAGTGCCTTTAAAATAATGGAGGTCATGCTAATTATTTGATAAAGTAAGTGTGACTCTGGGTGCACATTTGGGTATGAATTTCAACACGCATATCATGAGCTTTTTAACTTTAGCACACAAAGGCCTTGAGTTTTGAAGAAAATTTGAATGGCAGTAAAAAAAAGAATTCATGAGAAAAAAAGCCTGAGAATTTCACTTAAATCACCAGATAGGAATACAATGAAAGCCAAAGGCACTTTTTTTTAAAAAGTATTCAACGTTTTACTCCTTTTTAACTTTGTAGTAAAAAGTTCCATTGACTTTCATTGTCTTCCTATGTGGTGATTCACTAAAAGTGAAATTTTCAGGCTTTTTTTCTCATGAATCATATTTTTTACTACGATGAGATTTTTTTTCATCGAGGGCAAAAAGTACAATAAAAATGTTTGCACTAGGTATTGGCCGGCTTATGTCAGCATCTGCTGACCCTGCCGGCAGATTATCCCAACGCCAGTGAGCAATGCATTGTACTGCCATTTTTCTGGCGCTCCCCTACATATTTATAAATGTTTTCCGGGCACTGGTCAGCTTGAAGAAATCACTGCTAGGGACAAAGGGGACAAACTTTCAGGACCAGCTGAAGTTATATGGAGGATTATTGCCATAGACATGTACCAACCATGTAATGCATAGCCCGGGTTATCTCAGGATATCATAGATGTCCATACCTGTAGTTATCTAAAGTTCATGCCAACAGGCCTTTCCAATCTGCCAGCATATGAGTGTGTGCACCTCCAGGGGATAGGGACAGTCTCTCGTATTATATCAAAAGAACCAAAAAAGGTATAATAAAAGACTTAACAAGAAAGTAATAACCTTACCTTTGGGGCCTGATTTATCAATCTCCCAGAATATGCCACATATTAGAGTGGTGAAAAATATCATTTTGAATTTTGTTTCTACAGTGGAGCATGTTTACTTTTGCACTAAAATACATTTATTAAAACAATATGCAGAAAAAAATATAATATATATTTGGCACTACTCTAATGTGTACCAATGTGGTAAATTCTGGTAGGTTTGTGCTTGATAAATCAGGACCTGATTTACAGATTTATTTACTAAGAAACGCACTGCAGACAGCTGGTGCTCTGCGCTCGAGCTCTCTTGGCCGTGCGATAGGCACTGCACAGGGCTTTTAAAAACCTATGCACTAGCAACACTTAGTGCTGGCTCGGAGCGCCACAGCTGCAGTATATTTAACACTGCAAACACACAGTGTCCGCACGTACGCTGTAAAAAGGGGAAAACTGGCATACAGTGCCTGTTGAAATCCCTGTTTTTTTATTTTATGGGTGATGGCAGGACATTTTGAAGCAGAGACACTGGGAATTTCATTGGTGCTATGCAAATACTTTCAGTTTTAGGAAAGCACCTCTTTTCCTTTACCTTTGAGTAGTGTTTTCTTTACCTTTGAGTAGTACCTTTGGATGTGTTTGGATGTGTAAACAAGCTGCTGTTCTCCTTCTTTTGGGGGACAAGACTGGAGAGGGTCACTCGGGTCAAGTAGGTTAGGTTGGAGGGCTATGGATACATAGGAACATATTTTCTTTCTTTGGTCTCATTACTGGTTGGGTGTCCGGTGTTCTCTGGAGCTCCCTGGCGTCAACTATGGTACGGTATGCTGGGGGTCATATACTGATAGGTCTGGGTTGGTGTACTAGAGATATAAGGTTGCTTTCACCCCCTCTAGGTTTTACAAGATACTTCTTGATTTTTCAGTCAGGTCGTGCCTGGGTGCTTTCAGGGTAAGGGCTGTGGACAAACGACCCTTTTTCTCATGGGCCAGGAGGGAGGATCAGGCGAATCCAATCCCCTTTTGAACATCACCCAGACCATGGAGACCAGGAGGAAAATGGCACTAGTAGGACTGACTAATAAACAGAGAGACCTGGTCTGGATGTCCCTCATGGGTTGCCCTCCTATCAGGTCTCTCCAGAAGTCCCAGGGTTTTGTTCAATCTTACTGCTGTCCCCGGGCTAGTTGTGGTGGGGTTGAGGACATCCCCCACCTCTTTTGGGGACATTCTTATGTCAGGACCTTTTGGGACTCCTGTCACCCAATTAGCAGGGCCACTAATTTTATTTCTTTTGATTTTTTCCTAACATGTTGGCATATGGGTAGTAAGGAGAGGATCCATATTGGGTGGCTTCTAAGTGTCCATGAAGGAGGTTTTGTGGGATGCCCCATCTTATTGGTTTTTAAGCAACTGGACCTGGATGCCTCTTGTGTGATCAAATTACTAATTTCTCATTCATTTTAGGCTGGATGTATGTGATTTTGGGGTGGAGGTGGCGGAAGGATGGTAAAAATCTGATGGGTGGCTGGCTTTATTTACTTTAGTTTAGATAGTTAGGGTTTAGCTAGTATTGGTGGTTTGTTTGGGGATAGGGTAATTTTCTGGTTTCTTTCTCTAATTTGTTTGAATTCTGATTATAGACTTTTTTGATTATGGGCTTTTGTTATAGAATTTTTTTGATTATGGGCTTTTTTATGGATTTTTTTGATTATGGACTTTTTTGGATTTATGTTTTTTTTAGGATATTAATGTATTTATTATGATTATTGATTCTTTTGTATTTTATTGTAAATATTAGTCCTTTTAAGAATTAATATATTATATATGTAATTAAAAAAAACGAAACACGTGTCCACTAGTTAGATGTGTTTGGCTGTGTAAATTTAAAGCTAATCCGAGGCATAGCACCTTTCTAGGGGCTTCGGATTGCTCAAAGCCATAAAAGAGATGATTTGCATAGCTCTGCCTTTGAGTAGAAGGTCTTTTGGTCTCTTTAGCCCCATCATATGAAGCCTAACCCACTTAAAAATGAAGTTGTACTGCGAATCAGGGCCGGCTCCAGGTTTATGTGGGCCCTTGGGCGGCATGGTCTCAGTGGGCCCCTTTGTGGTGATGAGTCGCGTCACATCACCAAGGGACATCCCAAATCTGGATGCCCCCTAAGGATCATGCTATTTAGACCAAAACTCTAGTCTGTATTTATTTGTATTGCTTTGTACCCTATTGATTTCTTTCATCACTTTATTGTACTGTTAGATGTTTTTTGGTTGGTATTACTTAACATAATTTGTTTATTTTCTCAGTATGAGAAACACTTCTTATTAATGAACATTGTAGTGGATTTATACGTATTCAGGGCACTGGGTACTTTACAATATTGTTGATTTGCAGCATAACTTTGGTTTTAAGTGGGTTTAGGCACAATTTTGTATTATTGGAATACATATTTATTAGTAGAATTTTATTCTGTATTTAAAGGGAACAGTGCAATATTTATATAGTATAGAGCCACTGGAGCTTCTGCCTCTTGAGCATTTTAGTTTTTAATTGTTTTTAAATATGCCCCTATGTTTGTTGTATATGCCACTTTATGTGATTAACGTTTAATTAATTGGTACACATTAGTTGTGCAGCCTTTTTTAGGAGGACCTGTGGTGCTGGTCTTGCAGCCCATTTTTCTTTGGTTTATTATAGTCCTTGCACAAATTGTGCAATGCTCCCCCCTTGGCCGGCACCAATACTTTGTTAAATTATTAAGGCTTAGCTGTGCGCAGCACTCTGTTGTGTATTTAGCATTTTGGTGTCAGTAGTCTGTAATAGTACTTAGGTGTCAGTACTTTGTAATAGCACTTGGTTGTCAGTACTCTGTAATGGCACTTGCTCCAAGCACTGGAGTGTCAGTATTATGTAATAGCACTTAGGTGTTATTACACTGTAATAGCAGTTGGGTGTCAGTACTCTGTAATAGCACTTGGAAGTTAGTACTCTATAATAGCCCTTGGGTGTCAGTAATTTGTAATAGCACTTGAGTGTCAATACTTTGTAATAGCACTTGGGTGTCAGTACTTTGTAATAGCACTTGGATGTCAGTACTCTGTAATAGCACTTGGGTGTCAGTATTCTGTAATAGCACTTGCTCCAAGCACTTGGGTGTCATTATTCTTTAATTGCCTTGGGTGTCAGTATTTTCTAATAGCACTTGGTTTCAGTACTCTGTAATAGCCTTTGGGTGTCAGTACTTTGTAGTAGCACTTGGGTGGCAGTAATTTGTAATAGCACTTGGATGGCAGTAATTTGTAATAGCACTTGGATGTCAGCACTCTGTAATGGCACTTGCTCCAAGCACTTGAGTGACAGTGTTATGTAATAGCACGTGGGTGTTATTACTCTGTAATAGCACATGACATTATGTAATAGCCCTTGGGTGAAAGTACTTTATAATAGCACTTGGGTCTTAGCACTCTGTAATAGCACTTGGGTGCCTGTACTTTGTAAAAATAATTGAGTGTCAGTACTCTCTTATAGCACTTGGGTGTCAGTATTCTTTAATTTGTAATAGCAGTACTTTGTAATAGCACTTGGGTTTCAGTACTCTGTAATAGCACGTGGGTGTCAGCACTTTGTAATAGCACATGTGTGTCAGCACTCTGTAACAACAATATCACTTGGGTGGCAGTACTTTGTAATAGCACTTGGGTGGCAGCAATTGCTCCAAGCACTTGAGTGTCAGTATTATGTAATAGCACATGGATGTTATTACTCTGTAATAGCAATTGGGTGTCAGCACTCTGTAATAGCACATGGGTGTCAGTACTCTGTAATAGCTCTTGCTCCAAGCTCTTGGGTGTTATTAATCTTTAATTGCCCTTGGGTGTCAGTATTTTGAAATATCACTTTGGTTTCAGTACTCTGTAATAGCCCTCAGGTGTCAGCACTTTGTAATATCACTTGGGTGTCAGCACTCTGTGATAGCACTTGGGTGTCAGCACTCTGTAATAGCACTTGGGTGTCAGTACTTTGTAATAGCACATGATTGTTAGTACTCTGTATTACCACTTGCTCCCAACACTTGTTATTGGAGTATGCACTGGGTCAGATCACTTAAGGCCCTCTTGAAAAAAAACTATTTTATGTAGTGTCCCTTGGGTGCCAGTACTCTTTAATAGCACTTGCTCCAACCACTTCACTGGAGTACGCACTGGGCAAGGGCAGTTAAGGCCCTCCTGAAAAAAAAATCATTTTTGTGTACTGTCCCTTGGGTGACAGTGCTCCTTAATACCAATTGTTATTGAAGTATGCACTGGGCCAGGGCAGTTAAGGCTCTCGTGAAAAAAAAAACTATTTTGTGTACTGTGCACTGGTTCAAACCACTTGGGTGTCAGTACTCTTTAATAGCACTTGCTCCAACTACTTGGGTGTTAGTACTATTTAATACCAATTGTTATTGGAGTGTGCACTGAGTCAGAGCAGTTAAGGCCCTCTTGAAAAAAACATTTTTTGTGTAATGTGCACTGGTTCAAATCAATGGGGTGTCAGTTCTTTTTAATACCATGGCATTATATGTTTTTGAGCTTTGATAAACTATTTACTTGTTAGCCCACCTGGCATCATATTTTTGAGCTTTGATAAACTATTTAATTATTGGCATACCTGGCATTATACTCTTTTGAGCTTTGATAAACTATTTAATAGTTGGCACACCTGGCATTATACTATTTTGTGCTTCAATAAACTATTTAATTGTGGGAGCACCTGGCATTATACAAAGAGGCACACATGAAGACTTCAGAGTGCATTGTTATCTGTAGATGGCAGCATAAACATACTGGTCACCCATAATGCCTTCAACATGGATGTTGATAGCTAAAATATACCGACACTTAATGTAGCGGAATTATATATACCAAAACAGTGCCTTGAAGGTAAAGAATGAGTGCTTAAGAATAACTTTCATAATGAGCAGTCACGCAGCTCATCCATTGGTATGCTCTTTTACAACTCCCTTTTTCATTTTAACAGTTTCTTTCCTTATTTCCCTAAGGCCTTCATTTGCCAGAAGGGGTTTATTCCTATGTAAGGAAGAATTAATTATTGTAGTCCAAAAATTCCTTCTCATATTCTCTTTACCTAATTAAATGCAGGAGTTCACAGGAATACATTATAATCCAAAAGTTGGAGTTTCTATAAATATTACACTTAGGGGGTCATGAGATCAGTCATTACAAATGTGTGGCAATGACATCATTGCCACTGTTGTGTGGCAATGAATGGAGGAGGCTGAGTTTTACAGCTAAAACAGGTGGCATTATCTGAGATTAGAGTGAAGTAGGAGCAGTAACAATTGGAAAATATACTCTCCATAGGGGCAGCAATTTCGGTTGTGGTAAGTAAAATGTGGATTTTGCTTTGCTTTCATAAGATAGAGGGAAGGGTTGACTGCTGATCTAAAACAAATCCATTCCCAGCTTGGTCCAAGGCTGCTACTAGGTTCTGCCCATTGTTGCACACCACCTTGCTGGACTTTAGGTTCAGCGTCAGATGCCATTCCACAGCTCCTGGGTGGCGTGTGATCTTTTGCCGCCCATCTTTTGACAGATGAGTTTGAGCAGCGCCTGCTGCCGTTTCCCCACGGCTGGACTCAAAATGGTGGTACAGGCGATTAGTAGATGAGGAGGCAGGAGAGTAGGCAGCACAGTAGGAGTCAACAGGAGGCAACAAGTGATATCTGCCAATCCTGAGTGGTGGAAGATGCCCCAAAACGCTTTGCGACTTGGGGCCGTCTGCCACTACATTAAAGGAGCACTATTGCAAAATTGTGAAATATTAAAAAAACATATAAACACATCAGCTGATGAGAGGAGGGGTCACTTATACATCTGTGCTGAATAAAAATCCAGCCAAGCTTGTGATTTATTCTCTCATGGCAGGAAGAAAGTCCAGGGGTGACAGGTCTATCAGGGGGGACAGAGCCTGTCACCCCAGATGTCCTATTCCTTCGATTAAAAGAAAGAAAAACAAGCCTGGCTGGATATTTTTTGAAGCTGAGTGTATAAGTGACCCCTCCTCCCGCCGTCCAGCAAATTTATATGGATTTTTGTCATTAGGCAGTTTTTTGCAATAGTGCTCCTTTAACCAAACGGGCAGTTAACCTTTTAGGTGCCAGCCTACCTAGAGGAATTGTTGCCTGCTATTGACAGACCATTTTTCACTATTTTGGCTATACATGTTCAACTGTGATTTTCAAAGAGATTTCCAGGGCTTTAACACAAAATGTCTTGTTTGTCATTTTTTTAGTGTATTCTCAATATTAAATATATTAAACAAATGTTTTACAACTTGTAGTGTTTTTTTGTAATAGAAAATATAATTTTAAATAATTTTACACGCATATTGCGTGTAAAGGCCAAATTTCTCCCAGTTACAATAGTACCACATATTTTTTTGATAGACACCCTTTCCTGCCCAGGAGACTCTCCCAAACTGAAACAGCGCGTCAGGAGATTTTCAGATAAAATACAACTGCTATGCGCTATGAGCACCTTGCAGTTTTTTCAGTAAAGCAACCCTTTACATTTGAAGGGCCCCCACAATCTATATATTCTCTGGAAGTACACACTTCCGCTTTCGAGGCATACTTCTAAGTTTTCTTTAGTTGCACAGTGTTTCCCTAAAAAATGTATAAAAAGCAGAATAACAAACACATTTTCCTAAAATATCAATATGCAAACAAGAAAAAAACAAAATTTGAAAGTGCAAGGTC
This sequence comes from Gastrophryne carolinensis, assembly GCA_027917425.1. NCBI lineage: Eukaryota > Metazoa > Chordata > Amphibia > Anura > Microhylidae > Gastrophryne > Gastrophryne carolinensis. The sequence continues at coordinate 259,570,847 of CM051238.1, forward strand.
CCCCAAACAGAACAACCCAACATGCATAGCTACTTTTAAGCCTTTAAACTCCCAGCCTACTTGAAATTTTGCTACCCTCTGTTGACAGGTCATTTGTCACCATTTTGTGCTATTTTTAACTGTGATTTTTTTTTAAATATTCATATTTTATTTAATTGATTTTATTTAAGAAAACTATATTGCATGTGAAAGCCCAATTTCTTCCAATTACAATGATACCACATATGTATCGGTAGCCCCCGGTTCCTGCCCAGCAAGCCCCCCAAACTGAAAAGAGCACTTTATAAGATTTACAAATAAAATATAACAATAATCCACACTATAAATTAAAAAAATCAAAAATGGCAGTGGGTTCCCCATACCCAGCATAACCAGCCTGGGGACCAGCTATGCAGGGCTTGTAGAACAGGGCACCAGTCCCAGCCTTGGTGCCCACTTGCCCTGCAGGCTACAAGCATGCATAGCAGTTGTGGCCCCCAGGGCTCTTCTGCCCCTAGGCTTTGGGGAGGCAGGTAATTGAGAGGGCTGGGGGTTAAAGTAAAGTCACTCGCTAGCTGCAGGTGACTTGCCAGATCCACAAGCCTTGCAAATTGGTATAGGGGATTCATGGATCTCTTACTAGTTCACAAAGGGTTAAATGTAAAAAAAAAAAGCCACACAGAGAAAAAAATGACATTTACTAAATGTATTATTATTACTATTTTATTTTTTACACTCAGTGTTAAAAATGGTGGCAATGGTGGAAGTAAGGGAAAGGGCCTATTTTGGGCACTCTCCTCACAATGAAAGAGCCCGGGGGGTATCCCCGGGTGAAGAGTAGACCTGTGGCTGGCAATGAGTAAATGTCTTTTTTTTTGCAGACGGCGGTGCCAGAAGCGAGGGGCCTCTGTTGGACTCTATCCGGAAGCCGGATGAGCCCCAGACAGATGCCCCCTGGTAAAGAGGAGACAGATCGATTGAGGGGTCAGTTGAGTTTTTAGCTTTTTAACTTTTTATGCTATGGAGTTTTAAATTCAGCTACGTGTGTCTCACATAGCTGGTACTAGAAGGGTTGAAGAGCTGTAACATCACTGCCCATACTTAGTCCCTGTGTCAGTTCTGATGTGATTCCTGCAACATATAGCATTGCACAGTGCACACCCTATTTTCATCACAACCTGTTGCTGCAGGGCAGGGATGCCCTGCCGAGAAAAGTTACACAAGTTACTGTGGGCAGCTGCAGCCATAAGATTTTTATTAGCACCATGCTCTAACTAACTGAGATAACTCAGCAGCTCCCAATTTCAGCAGTCACAATGGAAGCATTTCAAAGGCAAGGCTTGCATTCAAGCCTGGGGCTCACAGGGCCAAACTCCCACAATCTGCCCATTGTTTGAGGAATAGAAAGCTAAATGCTTACCTCTGATTATGTGGACAGGCTTGGGGGTGGTTGCAGCGGTGGTGGTGGTCTTACATCCTCCCGTTGGGGGGAAACTTGTGGCTTTGTGGAGGCGGCATTGGAGGCTGAGACAATGGAAGCATTTGAGGGAGCCTCGGGTGTTTTCATGTATTTATTTAAATAATAAATTTTAATAATACTAATAATGTTTTTCTCTTTGCTTTGCAGGTCCCTTGATGGTGAAGAACAGTGTGCACAGATAGCTTCAGTGATTCGTGGCAAAGCATGCAAATGACCCGTGTCTTCCTCCTCCTTGGCCTCGGCCTTGTGCCGGCACTGAGCCCTCAAAGTCAGCTGGGAATTTCACCAATAGTCTCAAAGTCAGCTGGGAACTTTGCCAATAGTCCACCAGTGTGTGTTTGTACTCTCTCATCTTTCTATCCTACTCTAGTGCTGAAATCAAGGAGATGATGTTATCCTTATAGTGGAGATCCAGCAGGGTGGGCACCCAGTTATTGGCACTGGTGATGACTATGTGGGTAACTCTGCAGTCATTGCACAGGCACTGGAGCATGTAGTGGCTGCCTTGAGTCAAGGAGAAACAACCCCCAGCCATGCTCCAGCGGTGCTCATGAAATGTGCTAGGTGCCACCCTGCTGTGAGGAAAAGTCCTCCACCAAAGCCTCCAAAACTGCCCCCTGGCTGGCGGCTGGCGGTCCGGCAACCAACCATGTAAGCCACACATGAAACACCCTTACACCTGTGTAAATTTGCCTTCTTCTTCCTCCTTTGCTTCCTCCTGTGGCAATATTACATTCTGCAACATGTTCTGACGTTTTTTCAGTAGGCAAAGGATGGGATGGGAAAATCTGATTGCTTTCAGTTTACGTTGGGTCTAGGATTTTGTCATCACTCCTTGGATCATCTTCCACCCGCTCCTTCCTGCTACCCTTCTGCTTAGCCTCCACATTGCAGAAAGCTGGCACTTGGGTTTCATCCTCATCGTAGATGTTCTGCAATGGTCCGATGTCCACAACCCCATCCTCCAACACAAGTTGTTGGGAATCTTGCAACCCCTATGTCTGCAACCAGGGCAAGGACAGGTGGATGGTCCACGAAATACCAACTATGAGTGTCATCATAGTGCATTAGTGACTGACTGAGACAGCCTTGATGATTTAAATGGGGGTGAGGTGGAGGGCTCTGTAGAAGTGGATTGGGTTGAAGACAAAAGGGGGGAGGAGGGATGGAAATAAAGAGAAAATATAATAATAATAATAATAATAATAATAATAATATCATAATAATAACTAGAGATGAGCGAACTTTTAAAAAATTCGATTCAACTGATTCGCCGAATTTTCCAACAAAAATCGTTTCGACCCGAATTTATTCGCGATGAATCGCTATTAAAAATGGCTATTTCTGAGCTTCCTAGAGCCTCAATAGGGTTGTAAACCATTCTGCCTTGCTGTAACACGCATAGGATGCGTGCTGGGTTAGTGAAATAATACTGTAAATAATTAGGACATGCAGATCAGAGGCATCGCTATTAGAATCGCAGAGCGGCACAATTACAGAAAGTTGAGGTGGCATCACTATGAGGGGCCCTATATTGCCTGAAAAACACACCCTGGAGCTGGCAGCAGCAGGAGCCCAAATATTGGCTGAAACACATCCTGGAGTTGGCAGCAGGAGCCCAAAAATTGGCTGAATGACACCCTGGAGTTGCAAGCAGCAGCAGCAAGAGGAACCCAAACATAGCTTGAAAGAGACACTGGAGTTGGCAGCAGGAGCCCAAAAATTGGATGAATCACACCCTGGAGTTGCAAGCAGCAGCAGCATGAGCCCAAACATTATTTTAAAGAGACACTGGAGTTGGCAGCAGGAGCCCAAAAATTGGATGAATCACACCCTGGAGTTGCAAGCAGCAGCAGCAGCCCAATCATAGCTTGAAAGAGACACTGGAGTTGGCAGCAGGAGCCCAAAAATTGGATGAATCACACCCTGGAGTTGCAAGCAGCAGCAGCAGCAGCCCAAACATTGCTTTAAAGAGACACTTGAGTTGGCAGCAGGAGCCCAAAAATTGGATGAATCACACCCTGGAGTTGCAAGCAGCAGCAGGAGCCCAACATTGGCTGAAAGAGACACTGGAGTTGGCAGCAGGAGCCCAAAAATTGGATGAATCACACCCTGGAGTTGCAAGCAGCAGCAGCAGCAGCCTAAACATAGCTTGAAAGAGACACTGGAGTTGGCAGCAGGAGCCCAAAAATTGGATGAATGACACCCTGGAGTTGCAAGCAGCAGCAGCAGGAGCCCAAACATTGGCTGAAAGAGACACTGGAGTTGGCAGCAGGAGCCCAAAGATTGGATGAATCACACCCTGGAGTTGCAAGCAGCAGCAGCCCAAACATAGCTTGAAAGTCACACTGGAGTTGGCAGCAGGAGCCCAAAAATTGGATGAATCACACCCTGGAGTTGCAAGCAGCAGCAGCAGCAGCCCAAACATTGCTTTAATGAGACACTTGAGTTGGCAGCAGGAGCCCAAAAATTGGATGAATCACACCGTGGAGTTGCAAGCAGCAGCAGCAGCAGCAGCCCAAGCATAGCTTGAAAGAGACACTGGAGTTGGCAGCAGGAGCCCAAAAATTGGATGAATCGCACCCTGGAGTTGCAAGCAGCAGCAGCAGGAGCCCAAAGATTGGCTGAAAGAGACACTGGAGTTGGCAGCAGGAGCCCAAAAATTGGATGAATCACACCCTGGAGTTGCAAGCAGCAGGAGCCCAAACATTGGCTGAAAGAGACACTGTAGTTGGCAGCAGGAGCCCAAAAATTGGATGAATCACACCCTGGAGTTGCAAGCAGCAGCAGCCCAAACATTGCTTTAAAGAGACACTTGAGTTGGCAGCAGCAGGAGCCCAAAAATTGACTGACACACCCTGGAGTTGGCAACAGCAGCAGCAGGAACCCTGAAATTGGCTGGAAGGCACCCTGAAGTTGGCAGCAGCAGGATCACATACATTAGCTGGAAGGCACACCCTGGAGTTGGCAGCAGCATAAGCAGGAGCCCAAACATTGCTTGAAAGACACCCTGGAGTTGGCAGCAGCAGCAGCAGCAGGAGGCCAAAAATTGGCTGGGAGAGACACTGGAGTTGGCAGCAGGAGCCCAAAAATTGGATGAATCACACCCTGGAGTTGCAAGCAGCAGGATCCCAAACATAGCTTGAAAGAGACACTGGAGTTGGCAGCAGGAGCCCAAAAATTGGATAAATCACACCCTGGAGTTGCAAGCAGCAGCAGCAGAAGCCCAAACATTGGCTGAAAGAGACACTGGAGTTGGCAGCAGGAGCCCAAAAATTGGATGAATCACACCCTGGAGTTGCAAGCAGCAGCAGCAGGAACCTAGAAATTGGCTGGAAGGCACCCTGAAGTTGGCAGCAGCAGGAGCACATACATTAGCTGGAAGGCACACCCTGGAGTTGGCAGCAGCATAAGCAGGAGCCCAAACATTGCTTGAAAGACACCCTGGAGTTGGCAGCAGCAGCAGCAGGAGGCCAAAAATTGGCTGAGAGAGACACTGGAGTTGGTGGCAGGAGCCCCAAAATTGGATGAATCACACCCTGGAGTTGCAAGCAGCAGCAGGAGCCCGAACATTACTTTAAAGAGACACTGGAGTTGGCTTCAGGAGCCCAAAAATTGTATGAATCACACCCTGGCGTTGCAAGCAGCAGCAGCAGGAGCCCAAACATTGGCTGAAAGAGACACTGGAGTTGGCAGCAGCAGGAGCCCAAAAATTGACTGACACACCCTGGAGTTGGCAGCAGCAGCAGCAGCAGGGACCTAGAAATTGGCTGGAAGGCACCCTGAAGTTGGCAGCAGCAGGAGCACATACATTAGCTGGAAGGCACACCCTGGAGTTGGCAGCAGCATAAGCAGGAGCCCAAACATTGCTTGAAAGACACCCTGGAGTTGGCAGCAGCAGCAGGAGGCCAATAATTGGCTGAGAGAGACACTGGAGTTGGCAGCAGGAGCCCAAAAATTGGATGAATCACACCCTGGAGTTGCAAGCAGCAGCAGGAGGCCAAACATAGGCTGAGAGAGACACTGGAGTTGGCAGCAGGAGCCCAAACATTGGATGAATCACACCCTGGCGTGGCAAGCAGCAGCCCAAACATAGCTTGAAAGACACACTGGAGTTGGCAGCAGGAGCCCAAAAATTGGATGAATCACACCCTGGAGTTGCAAGCAGCAGCAGCAGGAGCCCAACATTGGCTAAAAGAGACACTGGAGTTGGCTTCAGGAGCCCAAAAATTGGATGAATCACACCCTGGAGTTGCAAGCAGCAGCAGGAGCCCAACATTGGCTGAAAGAGACACTGGAGTTGGCAGCAGGAGCCCAAAAATTGGATGAATCACACCCTGGAGTTGCAAGCAGCAGGAGCCCAAACATAGCTTGAAAGACACACTGGAGTTTGCTTCAGGAGCCCAAAAATTGGATGAATCACACCCTGGAGTTGCAAGCAGCAGCAGCAGGAGCCCAACATTGGCTGAAAGGCACACCCTGAAGTTGGCATCAGCAGGAGGCCAAAAATTGGTTGGAAGGCACACCCTGAAGTTGGCATCAGCAGGAGCCCAAAAATTGGCCTAAAAACATAAATATGTTTTGCACCATTTGGAAAGTGTAAAACGTGGTACCATGCTGAATCTAGTCGCATGCATCAGGCATTGGTGGGTGGAAATCCTGGCTGATTCATTTTGACAAAGGTGAGTCTCTCCACATTTTTAGTTGAGAGACGAGTTCTCCTCGCCATAACTATAGCCCCCGCAACACCCGTTCAGATGGCACGCTACTTGCCGGGCAGGACAGCTTTTCCAGGGCAAACTCTGCTAGTTGCGGCCACAAGCCAAGTTTGGCTGCCCAGAAGTCCAGCGGAGCCTCAAGGTGTGTTGGCATGGTCATGTCAAGGTATGACATGACCTGCTGGTTCAGGTCCTGCTCCAGGTCTTCCTGCTGCTCATGAGTAGCCTTACTATGCGGGTGTAGAAAGCTACTCATGAGCGACTGAAGACTGAGGCTGCTGCTGATGGAGCTGCTGCTGCTGCTCCTGCCAACCCGAGTCAGACCTGCGAGAGTATGGAGCATGGCGCAGATAGGCATCGGCCAACTGACTACGTAGAATGTCTTTGTAGTAGTTCAGTTTGTCCTCCCTCTCGGCGGGTTTAAAAAATGCCCCCATTTTGTGCCAGAAGCGAGGGTCCAATAAGGGGGACAGCCATAAGTCATCCCGCCGACAAATGGAAACAATTCTGGGGTCACAACGCAAGCACGTGAGCATGCTTCCTGCCATTTGCGCAAGTGTCTCGGATGGACTACCTGTCTCCATCTCCACTGCATACTGCCACGGTGTGTCCGGGTCCTCTGTCTCGCCTTCCTCAAAACCCTCTAGCTCCTCTGGCTGCTCCTGCTCCTCCTCTCCTGTCCGCTGACTAGATAAACCAGCCATTTCGCCAAGCCTAAACTGTGCTTCACTGTGCCCCTCCTCCTTCTCTTCCTCCTCCTCCTCCTCCAGTTCAGCTCCAACGGGGTTCATGTGGCCGTAAGATGTAGACGCCATGTCTCCAGTGCCCTGACCAGCCATGGTTTCCAACATGTGCTGTAGTACATGAAGCAGTGGAATCACATCGTTCATCCCGTAATCCTGCCGACTGACAAATAAAGTGGCTTCCTCAAAGGGCCTGAGCAAACGGCAGGTGTCACGTATGAGCTGCCACTGGTTGACATTGAAGTTACACAGGGGAGTCCCCCTATCCGCTTGGATCATCAGGAAATCCGTGATGGCTTTTCTCTGTTCATATAATCGGTCCAACATGTGAAGGGTGGAATTCCAACGGGTGGAAACATCGCAAATCAGACTATGTTGGGGGATACCGTTCTGACGCTGTAGCTCAAGAAGGGTGTGTTTGGCGGTGTATGAGTGGCTGAAGTGCATGCAAAGTTTCCTTGAAGTTGTTAGGATGTCTTGCATATGGGGGGAACACTTCAGAAACCGCTTGACAACCAGATTGAAGACGTGATCCATGCAGGGGGCATGGGTCAGCCTTCCTTGGCGCAGCGCAGACAAAATGTTCTTCCCATTGTCGGTAACCATGATTCCCATTTTCAGTTTTCTTGGAGTAAGCCATGTTTGGATTTCCTGATGAATACATTTAAGCAGTTCCTCCCCTGTGTGACTCCGTTCGCCAAGACAAACCATGTGAAGCACTGCGTGACACCTCTGTGCCCTGCACACATGGTAGACTGGAGGGGCACTGAGACTTGAGCCTACAGTGGAGGGTGAGGAGATGGCGGAGGATGAGGAGGCCGAGTCGCACAGTGTCACAGGCCCAACGGGCAGGGAGCGCGGAGGCCGAAGCGGCGTGACCTGTCCAAGTTGCTGCTGCTGCTGCAAAGGGACCACATTCACCCAGTGGGCCGTAAACGACATGTACTGTCCCTGACCGTAGTTACAGCTCCAGACGTTGACGCTGCCATGCACTTTGCTACACACCGACAGGCTCAAGGACTGGCCCACCTTCTGTTCAACAAAAGTGTGCAGCGCTGGTACTGCCTTCTTGGCAAAGAAATGACGGCTTGGGACTCTCCACCTCGGCTCGGCACAAGCCATCAGTTCTCTGAAAGGTGCAGAGTCCACTACCTGAAAAGGGAGCGACTGCAGCACCAGCAGCTTGGACACGAGCACATTCAGCTTCTGCGCCGTAGGATGAGTGGGCGCTTACTGCTGTCTCTTGGACATGGCTTCGCTGATGGATTGCTGGCGGGATGCATGACTTGGAGGAGGAGGAGCAGGAGCGACAGAGGATGGGTATGATGCACAGCTGCCTTTGGCTGAGGTGCTGGAGCCTTGGCTGGCAGAAATTGGGAGCGGCGTGCCACTTGGTGAGGAAGCAGACTGGACCACCCCTTGGGAGCCTCGGTTCTCCCAGGTCGCTTTATGGTGACGCATCATATGTTGACGCAGGGCCGTGGTGCCAACATTTGGGCCCTGGCCACGCTTCACCTTCTGCCTACATATCTTGCATGTGGCCTTGTTACCCTCCTGCGAATGCTTCAGGAGAAACTGCCACACTGCCGAGTAACTACTTTTCCCACCAACAGGCCTAACTGATTCGCTGCTATTGTCGCCAACTCCAGGAACCCCTGCTCCACTACCTCCCGATAAGTTAGCCTGCCGCGCAGCAGATGCTCTACCCCGGCCCCGGCCCCGTTTGGCTCCAGGCTTTACAATTGTGCCCCCATGCTGACTGCCAACCATGCTGCTAACACCTTGCTGCCTGAGCTGCTGACTCCGGGGCAACCTGCGCCCCTCTTCTCCTGATGATGACGATGAAGCCCCTTCATCCCCCAGCTCCCAAGTGCGATCGGCTTCATCATCATCATCATCATCACCAAGTTGTGGCTGTACGTCACTGATGTTCTCGGTTTCCTCAACAGTGTCTGGCTGGAAATCTCGCAACACCCACGACACTGTCCACATCACAATTTGTCTGCCGAGCTAAAGAAGCCACCTCCATTTCATGGCTGGGCAGTAGCTGCTGACTGTCCTCTATCTGATCGTCCTCCTCACTAAAGAGTGGAGCTGAACCCAAAGCATAGGATACGTTGCTGGGGGAGGGAACGGCGTAGGACAGAGGCAATGGGAGGACAGGGACTGCTCTTGGGGCATGCCAACTCAGGGTTGTGTCAGAGGAACCTACCGACCCTAGACTGGGGGTCTCAGACATAACTTGTGATGATGTTGATGAGCGCGTTAACCAATCTACCACGGCAGATGCGTTACTGGTGGAGACACGACCGCTAGCAGATACTGGCAGATCAGGTCTCTCACCGTGACTCCTGCTGCCACTCGCCCCTAGTCTGCTGCGACCTCTGCCTGCTGAATCTTGGCCTCTGCCACTCCTCTTTGAACATCCTGGCACTTGTCTGCCTGACATTTTTATGTATTTGCTTATTTGGTATAAACAGATATGGTGCAAGGTGCAGCTTTGGGGTGCCCTGCGGCCTGGTTTATTGAAAGCAGTCAAAAACAAGTGCAAACTGAAGTAGCTTAATAAAGCAGCTGATGCTGATCAACGCTTATGTTGTATAATAGATAGGGTGCAAGGTGCAGCTTTGGGGTGCCCTGCGGCCTGGTTTATTGAAAACAGTCAAAAACAAGTGCAAACTGAAGTAGCTTAATGAAGCTGATCAACGCTTATGTTGTATAACAGATAGGGTGCAAGGTGCAGCTTTGGGGTGCCCTGCGGCCTGGTTTATTGAAAGCAGTCAAAAACAAGTGCAAACTGAAGTAGCTTAATAAAGCAGCTGATGCTGATCAACGCTTATGTTGTATAACAGATAGGGTGCAAGGTGCAGCTTTGGGGTGCCCTGCGGCCTGGTTAATTGAAAGCAGTCAAAAAGGAAGTGCAAACTGAAGTAGCTTAATAAAGCAGCTGATGCTGATCAACGCTTATGTTGTATAATAGATAGGGTGCAAGGTGCAGCTTTGGGGTGCCCTGCGGCCTGGTTTATTGAAAACAGTCAAAAACAAGTGCAAACTGAAGTAGCTTAATGAAGCTGATGCTGATCAACGCTTATGTTGTATAACAGAGAGGGTGCAAGGTGCAGCTTTGGGGTGCCCTGCGGCCTGGTTAATTGAAAGCAGTCAAAAAGGAAGTGCAAACTGAAGTAGCTTAATAAAGCAGCTGATGCTGATCAACGCTTATGTTGTATAACAGATAGGGTGCAAGGTGCAGCTTTGGGGTGCCCTGCGGCCTGGTTAATTGAAAGCAGTCAAAAACAAGTGCAAACTGAAGTAGCTTAATAAAGCAGCTGATGCTGATCAACGCTTATGTTGTATAACAGATAGGGTGCAAGATGCAGCTTTGGGGTGCCCTGCGGCCTGGTTTATTGAAAACAGTCAAAAACAAGTGCAAACTGAAGTAGCTTAATGAAGCTGATGCTGATCAACGCTTATGTTGTATAACAGATAGGGTGCAAGGTGCAGCTTTGGGGTGCCCTGCGGCCTGGTTCATTGAAAGCAGTAAAAAACAAGTGCAAACTGAAGTAGCTTAATAAAGCAGCTGATGCTGATCAACGCTTCTGTTGTATAACAGATAGGGTGCAAGGTGCAGCTTTGGGGTGCCCTGCGGCCTGGATTATTGAAAACAGTCAAAAACAAGTGCAAACTGAAGTAGCTTAATGAAGCTGATGCTGATCAACGCTTATGTTGTATAACAGATAGGGTTAAAATAGCATGTGCCTTGGGATGCCCGTGTGGCCTGGTATATTTTAAGCTGAACAGAAACTTTTAACACTAATCCAAGTATGAGAAATGCTTTTGTTTAACAAATAGGGTTAAAATAGCATGTGCCTTGGGATGCCAGTGTGGCGTAATGTATTTTAAGCTGAACAGAAACTTTTAACACTAATCCAAGTATGAGAAATGCTTTTGTTTAACAAATAGGGTTAAAATAGCATGTGCCTTGGGATGCCCATGTGGCCTGGTATATTTTAAGCTGAACAGAAACGTTTAACACTAATCCAAGTATGAGAAATGCTTTTGTTTAACAGATAGGGTTAAAATAGCATGTGCCTTGGGATGCCAGTGTGGCGTAATGTATTTTAGGCTGAGCAAAAAGTATTAACAATAATCCAAGTATGAGAATTGCTTTTGTTTAACAGATAGGGTTAAAATAGCATGTGCCTTGGGATGCCAGTGTGGCGTAATGTATTTTAAGCTGAACAAAAAGTATTAACAATAATCCAAGTATGAGAAATGCTTTTGTTTAACAGATAGGGTTAAAATAGCATGTGCCTTGGGATGCCAGTGCGGCGTAATGTATTTTAAGCTGAACAAAAAGTATTAACAATAATCCAAGTATGAGAAATGCTTTTGTTTAACAGATAGGGGTAAAATAGCATGTGCCTTGGGATGCCAGTGTGGCCTAATGTATTTTAAGATGAACAAAAAGTATTAACAATAATCCAAGTATGAGAAATGCTTTTGTTTAACAGATATGGTTAAAATAGCATGTGCCTTGGGATGCCAGTGTGGCCTAATGTATTTTAAGCTGAACAAAAAGTATTAACACTAATCAAGTATGAGAAATGCTTTTGTTTAACAGATAGGGTTAAAATAGCATGTGCTTTGGGATGCCAGTGTGGCGTAATGTATTTTAAGCTGAACAAAAAGTATTAACAATAATCCAAGTATGAGAAATGCTTTTGTTTAACAGATAGGGTTAAATAGCATGTGCCTTGGGATGCCAGTGTGGCGTAATGTATTTTAAGCTGAACAAAAAGTATTAACAATAATCCAAGTATGAGAAATGCTTTTGTTTAACAGATAGGGTTAAAATAGCGTTCAGGGCTAAATAGCAGAAAGGGTTAAATAGCATGTGCATTGCATGCACAGTGTGCAGCTGTATTTAAACCAAACCAAATATATTAACAGTAACCCAGTAATTATGAAATATGAATCATAGCCAGCACTAGGCACCCTGTCAATGTGACTTGTATGCTGCTGGATTGTTCCGGTTTTAAACCTATCTTTCCATAGCTCTGTCTACCACTCTAAATCTCCCTATCTGTCTCTTTACCTATCTGTAAATCTCCCTACCTATCTGTAAATCTCCCTACCTATCGCTAACTGTCTGTCCCTGTCTGTCCCTGTCTGCAGCAAGCAACCACCGCTGTCTCACGAATGCAAGTCTGAAATGCGCACAAGCAAGATGGCCGCCGCTTTATATAGCGCTGTGACATCACCGGGGCTCCTGGCTGCTGATAGGCTGCATGTGACCTTCCCATGATACCTTGCCCCAGGGGATATGTCCGGACATGTGCTTCCACCATTTTAGAATGCCTGTAATTGAAATAAATGGAGTTTAAAGGAAAACTTCAATCGATCGAATCGCAGGGAGATTCGGATTCGTTCAGAATCGAATTTTTCATGAAATTCGGAACGAATCCGGGTTCGTCCGGATCGATTCGCTCATCCCTAATAATAACAATGCTTTTCTGTTTGCTTTGCATGTTCCTGGACATAGATGTGGTGAAGATTATTCAGTGTCCCACCCTCCTACAAGTTATAGTTTATACAGCACTACGAAATAAAATAGTGCTATATAAATAAATTATAACAATACTAATATTATTTTTTAGTTTTCTTTGCAGGTCCCTGGTGAACTGAAACTTGAAGCACTGTGTGCCATCTAATCTAGGGGTTCCCAACATTTTTTCATCAAGTACCACTTTCCATTTGCTGATTAAATCAAGTACCACTTGGGTTTTTGTGATTCATTCACTATTTCAAGTGAATGAATCACACAAAAGTGTACAGTTTTTTTACTGATGATGTAAATCATGCTTGAGTTATAGATGGCAGCAGACCAGATTGGGGTACAGATACAGGATAAGTCTGCAGCTTTGTCGAGTACCACCTGTAAGCAACTCAAGTAGCACCAGTGGTACTAGAACCACCTGTTGGGAACCCCTTATCTAATCTATCAATGCCTCAAATTGGTCTGGCCTCACTATTCTGGCAGCAGTATTAAGGCCTACAAGATTACGCTGCAAACCTGGCACCTGATGGCACGGGAGGAAGGTGTAGCAGGCACAGATGTAACACATCCTCTCCCTGCAACACCAGCTCCATCACCATCAGCAGCAGCACAAGGGCCACATCCCTTCCCTTATTTGAAAATGTCTTCATTTTTGAAGTTATTGCAGTGGCCTGTCCCCCTCAGTATATCAGCGATCTGTCCTTGGAAGTGCCTGTAAAGGACAGTTCGCAGATTTTCCTTTGTCCCTGGCTGTCCCTCAATATCCTAACTTCAGCAGGTTCACCCATCCTTAATCTACACTTTATGTATAAGCCTTTTGAATTGATTTAGCCTGGAGTTCAGTTTTAAAAAACATCGGGTTGACCTACAGTACACATTGGAATTAAAGCATACTGTATGATCTGCAGCCTATATATGGCCTATCATGGATTTCTACTAAAATAAATGTAAAATGTTACCTTTGTATTGCTACAAATAACATTTAGCATAAAAGTGCAGAACAATAAAAACATTTAGAAGATGAGTGTCTGACTATATAATAGAATATTATCCATTGAGCCATGAACTGTCTGCTATAATCAGACAGGTGTATGAGAAGGTGGAAACATAAAGACCTTTTCCACCTCTTACTGATTGTAGTACAAAAACACACATGCCCTGGAGTGTGTTGAGTCTGTTAAAAATGATTGGTGTCGTGTTAATAATTTGATTGCCATGTATGCCCAGTCAGGCATAAAGAGAAAGCATTAGCACACAATTCAGCAAGTGACTTTACATTGATTTAAAGAGGCATCACTATACTGGCAGTCAATTTCGGTTTCTTTTAGCCGCTAAATGATCAATCGGCTCCAGATTAGAGATGCAGTGGTTAGGCACCCATCTTGCAATTACTTACTATAGTAGTAAAAGATAAAGTAGAGCAATCATTTCTGTTTCTTTTTATTCCTTTCTGGAAATATGCTCATCCTTACATAAATATTCTAATTGAAATACTCATTTATTGATGTACAGTGTAACTGTAATTTTCAGTCGTTTAAAGTGAAGTAAGTATTTTATGAGTTTACATGTCCTTATCCTTAAAAGAACTGTAAACTCAATGGCAATAATAAGGAAGCAACGCAGCTTCCCTGATGCCTGCCCAATGCTTCTCCTCCATTTCCAAAAACACAGGGTAGAAGCCGTAGCAGAGCTTCATAATTTGCCCATTTTCCAATGCCATTCCCCCAGAATCATGCAAAAAGTGGTTCAACAGCCACTTTGTTCTTTGATGCTCTCAGGGTGAGTAAACATGCAAGCTACAGTGGACACACAGCTGACTCTGACCAGTGACCACCACAGAGCACTGTCACTAATGATATGCCCTTCTAAACTCAGCCAAGAAATGAAACCAAAGAAAACACTTTAATTGGAATGCATAAGGTATTTACATATAATCAGAAATGTTAAGATGCTTTGAGATGGCTGATTTTACAAAGTTCCCACCATTTCCATGTGCCTGGGTAGGGACTTTAAATGGTTAATGAAAAAAAGTTATACTCATGTTATGACCTCTGCAGGTGATTGGTTTAGGTCTGCTGCTTTAAAACATTCCCATTCTGTAGATCCCAGAATCCTCAGATGTTCCAGGATATGTGTGCCATTTACCCTCCTTTCAGGAAGGAACAAAACATATTCATGACAGGTTAGACAGTCATCAGTGATGCCACCCACCATTATGTTCTGCTAAAAGATACACTCTTGGATCTCAGTGACCTGTCATGATGCTGCAGCCTTGAGCCTGCAAATGGGCTAAACGTGCCTCCTGACCTTTTAAGCAGACAGCAATATAAAAAAGGTGATCATGGAGACTAACAGAAAAGTTGAATGCTGTTTTAGTACAGATCAGCATGTGTTTTCCTTTTGCGAAACGCTCCCTCACTATGGATGTGCCCCTGTTCCAGCTTCCTGTGCCCGCTCCTTACACTAGACCTGGAGTGTAATGAACACAGAGCACATTTGTATGCAAGCATCAACTTTGCAGAGGCTCATCCACCCCCAGCTGTAGGGCTTTCTGTTACTCTCTACAGGAGACCCAAATCAATTTTCTGGCATTGTGGTTAGGTAATTGTTATTGTCACTGGAGAGTTGCAGGATCAATTCCTAATGGGGCATGACTGAAGTGAAGCAAGGCTCCATGGGTACTGAGTTTAGGGCAGCCCACCACTCCAGGCACATGTGCACTTCCCTGCCCTTTAGTGTGTCATTCACTTGTGCGTAATCACTGATAACTAGAGATGAGCGAGTAGTGAAATATTCGAAATTTCGAATTTCGATTCGAATAGACCGCGTTACTCGACTACTCGACCGAATATCGAATCCCATTATAGTCTATGGGAAAAAAATGCTCGACACTTGGAAATCTCAATTCGACCACTTGGAGGTCACCAAGTCCACCCTGAAACATCAGAAAATGATGCCAACACTGCTGGAATGCAACTGGGACAGCAGGGGAAGCATGTCTGGGTGCATATAACGCGCCCAAGTCGCACTATTACGCCACTATCACAGCCACTCAACAATACACTCCAAACACAATATAACTTCTACGTAAAGTGAGACAAGACAAGGAAACCTTCTTTTCTCTACATTGCCATGGACCCCAAGCCAAACTGTACAAAAAAGAAGAACAAAATTCTGCACCCCTTAAAATCACGTTGCCTATGACAACCACAACCACAGATGGCATAGGCAAGGGAAAACAAATAGACCCCACCCCTAATTGTCATTGTGTGTGTGTGTGTGTGTGTGTGTGAGAGATGTGGTCAGACATGTCCTCTTGTGTCATTGTGTCACCCCAGCAGTAAGGGAAGCTTAAAGGAGGAGGTTTGTTACAGTGTGTTACCCCAGCAGTAAGGGAAGCTTACAGGAGGAGGTTTGTTACAGTGTGTCACCCCAGCAGTCAGGGAAGCTTACAGGAGGAGGTTTGTTACATTGTGTCCCCCCAGCAGTCAGGGAAGCTTACAGGGGGAGGTTTGTTACAGTGTGTTACCCCAGCAGTAAGGGAAGCTTAAAGGAGGAGGTTTGTTACATTGTGTCACCCCAGCAGTCAGGGAAGCTTACAGGAGGAGGTTTGTTACAGTGTGTCACCCCAGCAGTAAGGGAAGCTTACAGGAGGAGGTTTGTTACAGTGTGTTACCCCAGCAGTAAGGGAAGCTTACAGGAGGAGGTTTGTTACATTGTGTCACCCCAGCAGTAAGGGAAGCTTACAGGAGGAGGTTTGTTACAGTGTGTCACCCCAGCAGTCAGGGAAGCTTACAGGAGGAGGTTTGTTACATTGTGTCACCCCAGCAGTAAGGGAAGCTTACAGGAGGAGGTTTGTTACAGTGTGTCACCCCAGCAGTCAGGGAAGCTTACAGGAGGAGGTTTGTTACAGTGTGTCACCCCAGCAGTAAGGGAAGCTTACAGGAGGAGGTTTGTTACATTGTGTCACCCCAGCAGTCAGGGAAGCTTACAGGAGGAGGTTTGTTACAGTGTGTCACCCCAGCAGTAAGGGAAGCTTACAGGAGGAGGTTTATTACAGTGTGTTACCCCAGCAGTAAGGGAAGCTTACAGGAGGAGGTTTGTTACATTGTGTCACCCCAGCAGTAAGGGAAGCTTACAGGAGGAGGTTTGTTACAGTGTGTCACCCCAGCAGTAAGGGAAGCTTACAGGAGGAGGTTTGTTACAGTGTGTCACCCCAGCAGTCAGGGAAGCTTACAGGAGGAGGTTTGTTACAGTGTGTCACCCCAGCAGTAAGGGAAGCTTACAGGAGGAGGTTTGTTACATTGTGTCACCCCAGCAGTCAGGGAAGCTTACAGGAGGAGGTTTGTTACAGTGTGTCACCCCAGCAGTAAGGGAAGCTTACAGGAGGAGGTTTGTTACAGTGTGTTACCCCAGCAGTAAGGGAAGCTTACAGGAGGAGGTTTGTTACATTGTGTCACCCCAGCAGTAAGGGAAGCTTACAGGAGGAGGTTTGTTACAGTGTGTCACCCCAGCAGTAAGGGAAGCTTACAGGAGGAGGTTTGTTACATTGTGTCACCCCAGCAGTAAGGGAAGCTTACAGGAGGAGGTTTGTTACAGTGTGTCACCCCAGCAGTCAGGGAAGCTTACAGGAGGAGGTTTGTTAGAGTGTGTCACCCCAGCAGTAAGGGAAGCTTACAGAAGGAGGTTTGTTACAGTGTGTCACCCCAGCAGTAAGGGAAGCTTACAGGAGGAGGTTTGTTACATTGTGTCACCCCAGCAGTAAGGGAAGCTTACAGGAGGAGGTTTGTTACAGTGTGTCACCCCAGCAGTAAGGGAAGCTTAAAGGTGGTAAATGGTGGTAAATGGTGGTATATGGTGGTAAATGCGATATTCTGAGCTTCTGGGGCCCTGCCTGCCTACATATGAGCTATATACTGTTCAACATAGTAGCCGTAATAAGGGCTCTCAATGACTCTCTTGTCTTCTGGTAGCTGGTATATATGGTGGTAAATGCGATATTCTGAGCTTCTGGGGCCCTGCCTGCCTACATATGAGCTATATACTGTTCAACATAGTAGCCCTAATAAGGGCTCTCAATGACTCTCTTGTCTTCTGGTAGCTGGTATATATGGTGGTAAATGCGATATTCTGAGCTTCTGGGGCCCTGCCTGCCTACATATGAGCTATATACTGTTCAACATAGTAGCCCTAATAAGGGCTCTCAATGACTCTCTTGTCTTCTGGTAGCTGGTATATATGGTGGTAAATGCGATAGTCTGAGCTTCTGGGGCCCTGCCTGCCTACATATGAGCTATATACTGTTCAGCATAGTAGCCCTAATAATAAGGACTCTCAATGACTCTCTTGTCTTCTGGTAGCTGGTATATATGGTGGTAAATGCAATATTCTGAGCTTCTGGGGCCCTGCCTGCCTACATATGAGCTATATACTGTTCAACATAGTAGCCCTAATAAGGGCTCTCAATGACTCTCTTGTCTTCTGGTAGCTGGTATATATGGTGGTAAATGCGATATTCTGAGCTTCTGGGGCCCTGCCTGCCTACATATGAGCTATATACTGTTCAGCATAGTAGCCCTAATAAGGGCTCTCAATGACTCTCTTGTCTTCTGGTAGCTGGTATATATGGTGGTAAATGCAATATTCTGAGCTTCTGGGGCCCTGCCTGCCTACATATGAGCTATATACTGTTCAACATAGTAGCCCTAATAAGGGCTCTCAATGACTCTCTTGTCTTCTGGTAGCTGGTATATATGGTGGTAAATGCAATATTCTGAGCTTCTGGGGCCCTGCCTGCCTACATATGGGCTATATACTGTTCAACATAGTAGCCCTAATAAGGGCTCTCAATGACTCTCTTGTCTTCTGGTAGCTGGTATATATGGTGGTAAATGCGATATTCTGAGCTTCTGGGGCCCTGCCTGCCTACATATGAGCTATATACTGTTCAGCATAGTAGCCCTAATAATAAGGACTCTCAATGACTCTCTTGTCTTCTGGTAGCTGGTATATATGGTGGTAAATGCGATATTCTGAGCTTCTGGGGCCCTGCCTGCCTACATATGGGCTATAAACTGTTCAGCATAGTAGCCCTAATAAGGGCTCTCAATGACTCTCTTGTCTTCTGGTAGCTGGTATATATGGTGGTAAATGCGATATTCTGAGCTTCTGGGGCCCTGCCTGCCTACATATGAGCTATATACTGTTCAGCATAGTAGCCCTAATAAGGGCTCTCAATGACTCTCTTGTCTTCTGGTAGCTGGTATATATGGTGGTAAATGCGATATTCTGAGCTTCTGGGGCCCTGCCTGCCTACATATGAGCTATATACCGTTCAGCATAGTAGCCCTAATAAGGGCTCTTAATGACTCTCTTGTCTTCTGGTAGCTGGTATATATGGTGGTTAAAGCGATATTCTGAGCTTCTGGGGCCCTGCCTGCCTACATATGAGCTATATACCGTTCAGCATAGTAGCCCTAATAAGGGCTCTTAATGACTCTCTTGTCTTCTGGTAGCTGGTATATATGGTGGTAAAAGCGATATTCTGAGCTTCTGGGGCCCTGCCTGCCTACATATGAGCTATATACCGTTCAGCATAGTAGCCCTAATAAGGGCTCTTAATGACTCTCTTGTCTTCTGGTAGCTGGTATATATGGTGGTAAAAGCGATATTCTGAGCTTCTGGGGCCCTGCCTGCCTACATAGGATATGAGCTATATACTGTTCAGCGTAGTAGCCCTAATAAGGGCTCTTAATGACTCTCTTGTCTTCTGGTAGCTGGTATATATGGTGGTAAAAGCGATATTCTGAGCTTCTGGGGCCCTGCCTGCCTACATAGGATATGAGCTATATACTGTTCAACATAGCAGCACTAATAAGGGATTAAGGACTCTCTTGTCTTCTGGTAGCTGGTATATATGGTGGTAAAAGCGATATTCTGAGCTTCTGGGGCCCTGCCTGCCTACATAGGATATGAGCTATATACTGTTCAGCGTAGTAGCCCTAATAAGGGATTAATGACTCTCTTGTCTTCTGGTAGCTGGTATATATGGTGGTAAAAGCGATATTCTGAGCTTCTGGGGCCCTGCCTGACTACATAGGATATGAGCTATATACTGTTCAGCGTAGTAGCCCTAATAAGGGATTAATGACTCTCTTGTCTTCTGGTAGCTGGTATATATGGTGGTAAAAGCGATATTCTGAGCTTCTGGGGCCCTGCCTGACTACATAGGATATGAGCTATATACTGTTCAGCATAGCAGCACTAATAAGGGCTCTTAATGACTCTCTTGTCTTCTGGTAGCTGGTATATATGGTGGTAAAAGCGATATTCTGAGCTTCTGGGGCCCTGCCTGCCTACATAGGATATGAGCTATATACTGTTCAGCGTAGTAGCCCTAATAAGGGATTAATGACTCTCTTGTCTTCTGGTAGCTGGTATATATGGTGGTAAAAGCGATATTCTGAGCTTCTGGGGCCCTGCCTGCCTACATATGAGCTATATACTGTTCAGCATAGTAGCCCTAATAAGGGCTCTTAATGACTCTCTTGTCTTCTGGTAGCTGGTATATATGGTGGTAAAAGTGATATTCTGAGCTTCTGGGGCCCTGCCTGACTACATAGAATATGAGCTATATACTGTTCAGCGTAGTAGCCCTAATAAGGGCTCTTAATGACTCTCTTGTCTTCTGGTAGCTGGTATATATGGTGGTAAAAGCGATATTCTGAGCTTCTGGGGCCCTGCCTGACTACATAGGATATGAGCTATATACTGTTCAGCATAGCAGCACTAATAAGGGCTCTTAATGACTCTCTTGTCTTCTGGTAGCTGGTATAGATGGTGGTAAAAGCGATATTCTGAGCTTCTGGGGCCCTGCCTGCCTACATAGGATATGAGCTATATACTGTTCAGCGTAGTAGCCCTAATAAGGGATTAATGACTCTCTTGTCTTCTGGTAGCTGGTATATATGGTGGTAAAAGCGATATTCTGAGCTTCTGGGGCCCTGCCTGCCTACATATGAGCTATATACTGTTCAGCATAGTAGCCCTAATAAGGGCTCTTAATGACTCTCTTGTCTTCTGGTAGCTGGTATATATGGTGGTAAAAGCGATATTCTGAGCTTCTGGGGCCCTGCCTGCCTACATAGGATATGAGCTATATACTGTTCAACATAGCAGCACTAATAAGGGATTAAGGACTCTCTTGTCTTCTGGTAGCTGGTATATATGGTGGTAAAAGCGATATTCTGAGCTTCTGGGGCCCTGCCTGCCTACATATGAGCTATATACTGTTCAGCATAGTAGCCCTAATAAGGGCTCTTAATGACTCTCTTGTCTTCTGGTAGCTGGTGTATATGGTGGTAAAAGCGATATTCTGAGCTTCTGGGGCCATGCCTGACTACATAGAATATGAGCTATATACTGTTCAGCGTAGTAGCCCTAATAAGGGCTCTTAATGACTCTCTTGTCTTCTGGTAGCTGGTATATATGGTGGTAAAAGCGATATTCTGAGCTTCTGGGGCCCTGCCTGACTACATAGGATATGAGCTATATACTGTTCAGCATAGCAGCATTAATAAGGGCTCTTAATGACTCTCTTGTCTTCTGGTAGCTGGTATAGATGGTGGTAAAAGCGATATTCTGAGCTTCTGGGGCCCTGCCTGACTACATAGAATATGAGCTATATACTGTTCAGCGTAGTAGCCCTAATAAGGGCTCTTAATGACTCTCTTGTCTTCTGGTAGCTGGTATATATGGTGGTAAAAGCGATATTCTGAGCTTCTGGGGCCCTGCCTGCCTACATAGGATATGAGCTATATACTGTTCAACATAGCAGCACTAATAAGGGATTAAGGACTCTCTTGTCTTCTGGTAGCTGGTATAGATGGTGGTAAAAGCGATATTCTGAGCTTCTGGGGCCCTGCCTGCCTACACAGGATATGAGCTATATACTGTTCAGCGTAGTAGCCCTAATAAGGGATTAATGACTCTCTTGTCTTCTGGTAGCTGGTATATATGGTGGTAAAAGCGATATTCTGAGCTTCTGGGGCCCTGCCTGCCTACATATGAGCTATATACTGTTCAGCATAGTAGCCCTAATAAGGGCTCTTAATGACTCTCTTGTCTTCTGGTAGCTGGTATATATGGTGGTAAAAGCGATATTCTGAGCTTCTGGGGCCCTGCCTGCCTACATAGGATATGAGCTATATACTGTTCAACATAGCAGCACTAATAAGGGATTAAGGACTCTCTTGTCTTCTGGTAGCTGGTATATATGGTGGTAAAAGCGATATTCTGAGCTTCTGGGGCCCTGCCTGCCTACATAGGATATGAGCTATATACTGTTCAACATAGCAGCACTAATAAGGGATTAAGGACTCTCTTGTCTTCTGGTAGCTGGTATATATGGTGGTAAAAGCGATATTCTGAGCTTCTGGGGCCCTGCCTGCCTACATAGGATATGAGCTATATACTGTTCAGCGTAGTAGCCCTAATAAGGGCTCTTAATGACTCTCTTGTCTTCTGGCAGCTGGTATATATGGTGGTAAAAGTGATATTCTGAGCTTCTGGGGCCCTGCCTGCCTACATATGAGCTATATACTGTTCAGCATAGTAGCCCTAATAAGGGCTCTTAATGACTCTCTTGTCTTCTGGTAGCTGGTGTATATGGTGGTAAAAGCGATATTCTGAGCTTCTGGGGCCCTGCCTGACTACATAGAATATGAGCTATATACTGTTCAGCGTAGTAGCCCTAATAAGGGCTCTTAATGACTCTCTTGTCTTCTGGTAGCTGGTATATATGGTGGTAAAAGCGATATTCTGAGCTTCTGGGGCCCTGCCTGCCTACATAGGATATGAGCTATATACTGTTCAACATAGCAGCACTAATAAGGGATTAAGGACTCTCTTGTCTTCTGGTAGCTGGTATAGATGGTGGTAAAAGCGATATTCTGAGCTTCTGGGGCCCTGCCTGCCTACACAGGATATGAGCTATATACTGTTCAGCGTAGTAGCCCTAATAAGGGATTAATGACTCTCTTGTCTTCTGGTAGCTGGTATATATGGTGGTAAAAGCGATATTCTGAGCTTCTGGGGCCCTGCCTGCCTACATAGGATATGAGCTATATACTGTTTAGCGTAGTAGCCCTAATAAGGGCTCTTAATGACTCTCTTGTCTTCTGGTAGCTGGTATATATGGTGGTAAAAGCGATATTCTGAGCTTCTGGGGCCCTGCCTGCCTACATAGGATATGAGCTATATACTGTTCAACATAGCAGCACTAATAAGGGATTAAGGACTCTCTTGTCTTCTGGTAGCTGGTATAGATGGTGGTAAAAGCGATATTCTGAGCTTCTGGGGCCCTGCCTGCCTACACAGGATATGAGCTATATACTGTTCAGCGTAGTAGCCCTAATAAGGGATTAATGACTCTCTTGTCTTCTGGTAGCTGGTATATATGGTGGTAAAAGCGATATTCTGAGCTTCTGGGGCCCTGCCTGCCTACATATGAGCTATATACTGTTCAGCATAGTAGCCCTAATAAGGGCTCTTAATGACTCTCTTGTCTTCTGGTAGCTGGTATATATGGTGGTAAAAGCGATATTCTGAGCTTCTGGGGCCCTGCCTGCCTACATAGGATATGAGCTATATACTGTTCAACATAGCAGCACTAATAAGGGATTAAGGACTCTCTTGTCTTCTGGTAGCTGGTATATATGGTGGTAAAAGCGATATTCTGAGCTTCTGGGGCCCTGCCTGCCTACATAGGATATGAGCTATATACTGTTCAACATAGCAGCACTAATAAGGGATTAAGGACTCTCTTGTCTTCTGGTAGCTGGTATAGATGGTGGTAAAAGCGATATTCTGAGCTTCTGGGGCCCTGCCTGCCTACATAGGATATGAGCTATATACTGTTCAGCGTAGTAGCCCTAATAAGGAATTAATGACTCTCTTGTCTTCTGGTAGCTGGTATATATGGTGGTAAAAGCGATATTCTGAGCTTCTGGGGCCCTGCCTGCCTACATAGGATATGAGCTATATACTGTTCAGCGTAGTAGCCCTAATAAGGGCTCTTAATGACTCTCTTGTCTTCTGGTAGCTGGTATATATGGTGGTAAAAGCGATATTCTGAGCTTCTGGGGCCCTGCCTGCCTACATAGGATATGAGCTATATACTGTTCAGCGTAGTAGCCCTAATAAGGGCTCTTAATGACTCTCTTGTCTTCTGGTAGCTGGTATATATGGTGGTAAATGCGAGATTCTGAGCTTCTGGGGCCCTGCCTGCCTACATATGAGCCATATACCGTTCAGCGTAGTAGCCCTAATAAGGGCTCTTAATGACTCTCTTGTCTTCTGGTAGCTGGTATAGATGGTGGTAAATGCGATATTCCGAGCTTCTGGGGCCCTGCCAGCGACAGCCTGTCTTTCCCTGCTGTGAGCGTCTGTCCCTCACTAAGTTCAAGCTGCTAATGCTAACGAAGAGGAAGTGCTGAGTTTTGTATATTCGAGGTCACATGGTTTTTCCAGCCAATGCGTGTAGACGCCGTTCTCGCGATGCCAGCGTCCTCCCAGGACCTGTCCCACCCCCCCCTGCATGGTGATTGGTGTAAAAAACGCGCCAGGGAAGGTGGGAGGGGAAACGAATTGTGAGTGCGCCATCGCCGCTGTACTCGATCGAAATCGAGTATGACGAACAGCGTAGTATTCGATCGAATACCGGCTCGGTCGAATACTACTCGCTCATCTCTACTGATAACATAACATATATTTCTGAGCCTTAAGTTTTTGAAGCTGAATATATTTTTCTTTAGAAGTGTTCCATTAAGAAGTACACAATGTGACCATCCTTTAGCTAAAGTGTAGTCTCCAAAGAACATAAAGTTGCTAGGTTACTACTCCCCTGAGAGTGGGAACTGAAAACCCACAACCCATCTTAAAATGCAAATGATAAGAATATGAATAGAAAAGATAATTACTGTTACAAGTGAAAGCTTAGAGCCAGTATTATGAAATAATAGAGTACTTATTAAATCAGATTTATTTCTTGTGCCATGCAATGCAAGAATAAATAGTGAAGTAAAACGTTCTTGTTTATTTTTTATAACTCACTGGGTTTAGTTAATCTTTAATCAATCAAGTCATATTTTGATTTGTTAATATTATGATAAATCAGAATGTGTATATATAATGATAAATCAGAAGTCTAACTTTTAATGTGCAAATATGCATAAGGACTGCAATTAATCATAAAACCAATTATCACAAAATAGTAGTAAAGCCTAGACATAGCCTAGTTACAAAATACAATTCCAAATAACCATCGTTGACAGTCTCTAACATCATGTTGTTGTGAAAATCTGTTAATCTTCAACCAGGATATATCCAGCCAACAGAAGAAGTGGCAGCATTTCACCATCTCCAGATAAAATTACATGCAATCCAGGCATTTAACCATTTTTCTGGGATACCAGATCGCCATGTGTGCTCAGCAATATGACTGTGTGCAGATTAGAGTCAATATTATATTTGCCATTTATGCCAGTACTAGCAGTAGGGATCTGTGTGTAAATTGTGTATAGTAACCTGGCAAACAAGACAACTAATTGAAGGCAGTATGAACTTGCTAGTCGCCATTGTTTCCTCTCTAAACCCAAGTATTTTGGTTCCCATGTTGATTTACCAGCAGGTTTGTGAAGACGACCGGTGACATACGATACCTTGTGTGTCACCTCACTCCTGGATGACATAGACAGGAAAAAAGGAAGTAATAGAGATCACCTCAATCTACAGGAAACAAAACATGCAGTAGAGAATGTACTACATAGACTACACATAGATATTTAAATGTAAACTGCATTAACCTAGAAATATAGATGCATTAATGCCCTGCATTAAAGTGAACCACAAGTGGTCATGGAGTCTATAAGACTCCAGGGCCTCCCGATTAAGGATTTGTGAATAGATGGCATGGGCATGCCCCAGCTGGGGGCTAACAGAGATGCAGCCGTCAGTGTACTTGCCTTCATTGGGGCCTTAGCCAATGAGACCTCTTGATGGCTGAGCAAAGCAGAAAGGAGCCAAGTGCACTGACTGCCAGAACACCTGCGCATGTGCCGTTGGGTTGGCAGTCATGTAAGTTTTACAATCAAACCGGGGGGTTTACATAGTGAATCATCTTAAATCGAGTACCAAAACCCAGGATATTTAAAATCCCAGGTTTTGGTGCACTTTAATATGTGTGGTGAGTATTCCGCCATCCCAGGGGAATTCACAGAGCAGTGCAAGGGACGTGACACAAGAAGCCCACTGGGACTTCAGCCACCCAGGGGCCCACAAAACCCTGGAGCTGGTCATGGCAACTGAGAAACATGTGGAGGCTGACTAGTGTTACGGATTGCCATTTGTGCGTCTATGTAGCAGCGCTTAGTGTGTCCGCAAGTGGACGTTGCATACGGGTCGCTGGTGCTGTGACTTAGCTTTGTCGCTGGACAAGTGACGCTGTAATGTCCTGTCCAGCATTAATAAATGTGATGTCTGGAGTGCGTTGTAGTAGTGCCCTCCCTGATTCACTGCAGCACCTGCGCATACCAACGCTGCTGTGGTTTCATGACCAATCTGCAACAGTGTTCTGTTTCACCCACATGACCCAAACAGCTTAATTACACATCACTTTTCATTCTTTAGTGTTTATTTACAATAATATGAGTATATAAAAGAAATATGATTTCATAATGTAAAACAATGATGTTTGTGCCACCTTAATACACACAGCACACAGGATTATGGTACCTGTAAGGGAGACAAAAGTAGTCTATGTTTTTATTTGAACTGAGGGAAATTTCATAATATTTCCCTGTCTCTGGTATATTTGGCATATGGTTTATATAAAAATGTTTGCTTGAGCTTGGGTTGACCTTAATCTTGTTAATAGCTATACTAATTGGCATGGTTTTCTTCAGCTCTTAAGGTCTGCTTGAAGCTTAGTCACATATCACCCTGTTCATTTGTTAGCATTATTTATCTCACAGCTTATGTCACTTATCTTGAAAAAGGAATTTATTTCCTGCCCGCCCGGCCAAAGCCAGTCTGTGTGTCTTCCTTAGTGTCTGCGGCATGTCTGGGACTTCTGGCACCAGTGCTGTTTCCTCAGGCTCTTTTATTCTATGGAAGATGCAGATATTGTGTAGGACACAGCAGGCTATGTTGATTTTGGAGACCTTCTCTGGTCTGTACAACATCTCCCCTCCTGGGCGGGCCAAGCATAGAAAGTGGGCTTTCAGTAGGCTGATGGTTCGTTCAACAATACATCTGATTTTGTGCTGAGCTGCATTGTAGTTCACTTAACATGTGGTCTGTGGGTTCCGCACCTCTCCGTTGCCAAGCCACTCACAAATCCAAACACTCTACACACACCCTCTCACACAAACAACTCAAGCCAAATACCAAACACCCACATGCTCTTACCCAAACACAAGTGCACCTCAATGCCTCTCACCACAAAACCAGATGCCTTGCTGAATAAACCATCAGGTTGCTGAAAAAATGCTTCCTAAGTTTGGCCCAGCCAAGATGGGAATTGCTACACAGCCCAAAAGTGGTCTCCAAAAAAATCCACACTAGCTGTGTCCTACACAATATGGGCATCCACCACAAAAGGGAAGAGCTCATGGAAACAACACTGATGTCACTTAGCCCAGACAACCCTGGAGACACAGGTGACCAAACTATTCAAAACACAAATAATGCTCCAGTCTTTGCCACAGCATCCAAAGATGCCACACACAACAAATGGCCCTGAATGTATACCTATCCCCTTGTAACAGATGCAGGAGGGGCCCCTCTCCATGCTTCAGCATCCATGATAGTCTCACAAGCCAGAAAGCTACGCAAGTGTGTAGGAAACGCTGACCATCATTTGCTCAGTTTCAGCGAGCGTATCCTAATGTAATTAACCCTATACCAGCACCTTGTCATCCATCAGGATCTATCACTAACATTCATTATATTTATATTATAGCATCAGTGTGCATTTCCTGCTGTTGCAACACCATCTACCACAACCATCTACAATAGCATTTACAGCAGCCATATGTGTGTGTTATTGGGTGATTAGTGTTTTAGGGTCATGCAGTCCACACACCAGTGTTTTCCTTGTTAGTATAATTGACCATGCCCTGCTCCTGATTGGTCCTCCAATCACATAAAACCTACTCAAAATCTCAGTATTCTTGCTCCATTAACTTCTTGTAAGTTCACCTTCTGTCTGTGATTCTGTATACAAAAAAAGTCTTCTATGGCATCTACTACGAATGTATTGTGTTCTGTTGACCAGTCCCCTGTACAATTGGTTTGTATCGTGACCATGGTTGGCAGCAGGGGGATGCAGGCTCTTGGTCTTGGATGGGGCGGCAGCAATAGCTATGTTGTCAACAGTGGTTTACCAAGGTCAGTGGCTGTGTTGTCCCCACCTGCTACTGTGTCTCAAATGCTTGGGACCAGACATGCGCAGCCCACAACAGCTCCTCACCATGAGGAATGTATCTCACCCTCACCTGAGGTTGTGGCTCCTGTTGTTTCCACCAACCATCAGCCAAGTGATTTATTTTGGCTGATAACACCACTCTTGTCAGGCTGACCCTGGTGAAGTGGCCATTATTATATGGGCCACAGAGTCGGGGCTTCAATAACTATGAGTGAACAAAGATATGGCAGGCAATAGCAGATTAACTGAATAGTTCAGCAGCACATCAAAGGACCGCTGCTTCCTCTAAAAGACATTGCATACTTTTAATGATTCATCATTGACAGTCCCCTTAGTTTATAGTACACACATCCAACAGCTAAACACTTGCATGCACCTTGACTGACAGCCTGACCTTGTTTTGGAGTGTTGTTTGTGTCTATTTAGGCGAATTGATTAACTAATGGGCATTTTGATACCAATGTTGTGTTAGAACTGCATGTATGATCTGTGCAATAAATATTCATGTATTTTTTAGGCCACACTACAGACAAAAACAACTTGTCATGTTTTTGAAAGGCCAGCCCAATCTGAAAGTATGATGACCCTCTTTAAGTCACAAGGCGGTGTGTTTTGTTGTTGCCAAATGCCATTTGTGTGCATACCTGATTATAGTTTATCACTTTTGGCCTCATGTGTGCTTATTGTGTTTCTAGCCCCTCACTCCGGAATGCCCGTGATTTGTCAAAGCATGTTGCAGATGTCCCGTATGTGACCATACTTAACTGGGGGTCAGCTAGCCAATGTAAAAATTAAACCACAATTGGTTTGTTGCAGGCCACGCCCATGAGCTGCATGGACCGGGTGTGTGCGCGCGCCGGCCTGAGAAGCAGCGGCGGTGTCGGCAGCGGCCAGAGCGGGAGGAATGGGCGTGGTTCAGTTACCCTGCCCTCTCCCTGCTCGCCACTTTTTCATCATTTTTTTTTCCTGCTGCGTGGGGTGGAGAGTGTGGGGGGGGGGGGGGGAATTCAGCCACACTGCCTATGGGAATGGGATGGGGGTGCCACTGTGCATATGGGGAATGGGATGGGGGGGTGTCAAACTGCCTATGGGAGGGGAAGGGAGGGGATGCCACACTGCCCATGGGAATGGGATGGGAGTATGTCACACTGCCAATGGGAATAGAAATGGGGATGCCACACTGCATATGGGGAATGGGATGGGGGTATGCCACACTGCCCTTGGGGAATGGGATGTGGAAATGCCACAATGCCCATGGGGAATGGAATGGGGGGTATGCCACACTGCCTATAGGAATGGGATGGGGGAATGCCGGTAAATGTGTGTACCAAAACAAAAACCTTAAAAATAAAAAAACACTAAAAAACGCTAAATGTGGCAGATTTTTCATCTGCCACATTTAGCGTTTTTTGTGTTTTTTATTTTTAAGGTTTGTGAATATTTTAAAATGCTGAAGTCAGTAACGCTGCTACAGAAAAAACACTAATAAAAAATGCTAGGCAACAGGTTTAAACACTAACAAATATACATACACCTCTAAATTTTACAGAAGGAAGGACACTCCCCATACAGTAAAATATATGTTACATACACAAATGCACTTACCTTCAAAATTTGCTTTCCCAGTGGATAACCCTTCCTCAGAAGAACTGTGCTAGGGAATTGGTTGGTTGGAAGTAAATGTACCATTTCCTTTTATTTATTTTCTAAAGATGAGAGATTCAGCACCACATGCAAAAGTGCACTTTTTTCCTTTTTTACCTAAATTGACTTTTTAATGCAAAGTGTACTTTTTTCACCTGGCAATCAATCCATCCCACTATCTGTTAAGCTTATGATTTTCCTATGACCAAAGGTATATCAATAAGATGAGGGTGAATGCAACTGACCCAATGTGGTTGGCCAAAATATCCTCCACCCTCCATCTGAGATGAGCTAACTGAACTAACTAACTACACCCTCCACCCTGTGCCGGGATCGCCGCATCTTGCTCCTCAGTGCACGGAGAGGCTATTTATACTGCCCAAATTGATTTTTCCCTGAAATTGTTTAAAAAACAATAATTGGTTTTGACACACCAAAGGTTAAGATACAGAAAATGCTGCAAGGGTGCAATGCCTATAGGTGGGTTGTATAGAAAGACTTGCACACCAGAATATGCTTCAATCTCCCTTCTAGGGAATGTATTGTTTGCAAAAAGTTCAGAAAATGTATACATACGGCATATAGAAAACCAAAGCCAATTAGATACAATATATCTCTATGGGTATAGGTTTGTGCAGTATAACACACTGCTGATAATTAGTGAGTTTATGACCATAGCATTTAGTCAGAAAGGCTACTGTAGCTTTAAGCATAAGCAGGTGCTATTTACTGCATAACTTATTGTCCACAAAACACTTGAAAAGTCATTCAGTACAATATTAACCCTTCTAGTGCCAGCTATGTGAGTCTCACAAAGCTGCCTCTCCAAGTGCCAGCTACGTGAGACTCACATAGCTGACTTTAAAGCCCCATATAAAAAGTATAAAAGGTAAAAAAACTCACCTGACCCCTCAATCATTCCAGCCAGGTCTTCTCTTCACCCAGGGGGCTCTTCTGGCTTCAGGATAGGGGCTGAAAGAGCCCTCCGCTTACCCCGCCACTACCGATATCTGCAAATTTTTTGTTTTAAAATGAAACCTTTAAAGTGTGGCTAGTATTTTTATTTGTAAATGTTATAAAGTGCTCTTTTCAGTTTGGGGAGGTCTCCTGGGCAGGACCATTGATACACATGCGGTACCGCTGTAATTGTGAGAAATGGGGCTTTCACATGCAATATGGTTTTCTTAATGTTTTGGGTTTTTTTATTCAAAAATATTTTTAAAACACTGTAAAAATGACAAACAATACATTTCATGTTAGCCTAAACTCTGCCGCAAAAAAAAAATCCTGAAAATTCCTCCAAAAATCACAGTCAAACATAGCGCAAAATGATGAAAACTGACCCGTAAACAGAGGGTGACAATATCTCAAGCAGGCTGACAGGTAAAAGTAGCTATGCATGTTGGGTATTTTTCTGTTTCGGGAGGAACTTGTGCGTTGCTTTTTCTTGTTTGCATATTGATAATCTGTTTTTTTTATTCCTTTTTTGTGTAACCAAATAATTAATTGAGGGATTACTTCCAGAAAACTGCACCCACATTAACAAGCCCAGTACGCCTTGAAAGCTTGAGGTGTGTACTTCCAAGGAATATATAGTTTGTTGGGGGTATTTCAAATGTAAGGGTTGTTTTTCTTGAAAAACTGCAAGGTGCGCATAGCAGTTGTATTAAATCTCCTAATGCGCTCTTTTCAGTTTGGGGGAGTCTCCTCGTCAATAAAGTGTGTCTGTTAAAGGGTGCCTGGGAAACTCTAGGCAGCAGAAGATTTTTTTTCTTTATGCAGTCTGCTTTTTTTACTTACTTTTTCTAAAATTTACACTTCGGGTGGCCACCTGATCAGGCTGTCGCTTTATCCATATAGATTTGCCAAGCACTATACTTACACTACTTTTCTTCTGAATAAAGTGTCTACCAATATATATATGTGGTATCGTTGTATCTGGGGGAAATGGGCTTTTCCATGCATTGCTTTTCCATGCATGCTTACATTTTTACATTTACAAAAAGACACTACAAATTGTAAAAAACATATATTTTTTATTTTGCTGCACATATTTTCCCCAAAAATATCGAGAATACGCCAAAATTAGGTCAAGCAAGACATTTCATGTTAAAGCCCAGAAAAAAAACAATATATAATTTTTCTGGGAAATCCCTTGAAAACCCACCAAAAAGCAGTTTTTGCAGAACATGTGTAGCGCAAAATTGTGAAAAATGGTCTGGCAACAGAGGTGACGAAAGGCTGGTACTTAAAGGGTTAAAGCACAACTATCGTTTAAAACCTCGGAAAAATATAAAAATTATATTATAGACCTTGAAAAAAGAACCATTTCACTAATACACTTTGGTTGAATGAAATCTTTCCTTTATACTTTTTTTCCACTTGAACATTACAAAACTTGCTGAGTCAGTAGAAATCACTATAAATGGTATGTACAGAACTGGCACTTATGAGGGACGAGGGGTTGTGATGTGGGTGGCTAAAGATACAGCACTGTGCTTGAGCAGACGTTTTCTGTGCACATCCCCCATCATAAGTGCCAATTCTGTGCATATCATTAATTTTTCTTTTATTAACCCTTCTAGTGCCAGCTACGTGACTCTCACGTAGCTGCCTCTCCTACCGTTAAGTGCCAGCTACGTGAGAGTCACATAGCTGACATTTTCCTACCTTAAAGCCGATTGGAAGGTCGCAGCACCACAGTTCTTGATTTTTCTTGAAGACGAGGCTTGGGGGGGTCATCCAGAGGTGAGTTGAGGGCTGTAGCTGTGACCTGATCGCTGCAGGAGCCAATCAAACTGCGGCTTCTGCTGGTGTCATCATCCGGCGCCGCACTGCTATAAAAAGGCCAGATCACATGGTATCCGGCCTTTTGCTGCCTGGATCTGAGGTGAGTGGTTGTCTGTGTCCCTTGTGTTGTCTGTGTCCCTTGTGTTGTCCCCCCTCCCATCACGCTGCCGACCTGCACTGACAAGGGACAGATCGGGGGAGCGCGATCGCTGCTTTGCGCCGATCTGTCATTGATCATCATAAATCTCTCTCCCCTCCGCCCATCGGCGGAGGGGAGAGAGATTTATGATGATCTATGACAGGTCGGCGCAGCGATCACGCTCTTCCGATCTGTCCTTGTCACTGGCCACATGTGTTGTCCCCCCTCCCATCACGCTGCCGACCTGCACTGACAAGGGACAGATCGGGGGAGCGTGATCGCCGCCGAGATTCATGATGATCTGACAGGTCGGCAGCAGCAGCGATCACACTCCCCCGATCTGTCCTTGTCACTGGCCACATCTGTTGTCCCCCCCTCCCTTTCCTCCTAGCTCACGCACAGCCTCCCTCCCCAATCCTTCTGCCCGATCTCTGATCGGGGCTGCCGCGCTCACGCTGCCCCCATCCCTCGTTCCTCCCCCACTGCCTCCCTCTCCCATCATTCCTCCCGATCTGTGCTGGCTGTCTGGAGGGGGATGGGGGGGGGGTCAATGGCACATGTGGGGGGGGATGCCACACTGCCCATGGAATTGGGATGGGGTATGCCACACTGTCTATGGGGTGGGGGGATGCCACATTGCATATTGGATGGGAGGGAATGCCACACTGCATATGGGGATGGGGGGGGTCAATGGCACGTGGGGGGGGATGCCACACTGCCCATGGAATTGGGATGGGGTATGCCAGACTGTCTATGGGGTGGGGGGATGCCACATTGCATATGGGATGGGAGGGAATGCCACACTGCATATGGGAATGGGGGGTCAATGGCACGTGGGGGGGGGTGCCACACTGCCCATGGAATTGGGATGGGGTATGCCACACTGTCTATGGGGTGGGGAGATGCCACATTGCATATGGGAATTGGGTGGGGGGAATGCCACGCTGCATATGGGAATGGGGTGGGGGGAATGCCACGCTGCATATGGGAATGAGGTGAGGGGGATGCCACGCTGCATATGGGAATGAGGTGGGGGGAATGCCACGCTGCATATGGGAATGGGGTGGGGGAATGCCACACTGCATATGGGAATGGGGTGGGGGGGATGCCATGCTGCATATGGGAATGAGGTGGGGGGAATGCCACGCTGCATATGGGAATGAGGTGGGGGAATGCCACGCTGCATATGGGAATGAGGTGGGGGGAATGCCACGCTGCATATGGGAATGAGGTGGGGGAATGCCACGCTGCATATGGGAATGGGGTGGGGGGATGCCACGCTGCATATGGGAATGGGGTGGGGGGGATGCCACGCTGCATATGGGAATGGGGTGGGGGGAATGCCACGCTGCATATGGGAATTAGGTGGGGGGAATGCCACGCTGCATATGGGAATGAGGTGGGGGGAATGCCACGCTGCATATGGGAATGAGGTGGGGGGAATGCAACGCTGCATATGGGAATGAGGTGGGGGGAATGCCACGCTGCATATGGGAATGAGGTGGGGCGGAATGCCACGCTGCATATGGGAATGGGGTGGGGAGAATGCCACGCTGCATATGGGAATGGGGTGGGGGGATGCCACGCTGCATATGGGAATGAGGTGGGGGGATGCCACGCTGCATATGGGAATGAGGTGGGGGGAATTCCATGCTGCATATGGGAATGAGGTGGGGGGGATGCCACGCTGCATATGGGAATGAGGTGGGGGGAATGCCACACTGCATATGGGAATGAAATGGGAGGGAATGCCACACTGCATATGGGAATGGGGTGGGGGGAATGCCACACTGCATATGGGAATGAGGTGGGGGGAATGCCACGCTGCATATGGGAATGAGGTGGGGGGAATGCCACACTGCATATGGGAATGGGGTGGGAGGAATGCCACACTGCATATGGGAATGAGGTGGGGGGAATGCCACACTGAATATGGGAATGAGGTAGGGGGAATGCCACACTGCAAATGGGAATGAAATGGGAGGGAATGCCACACTGCATATGGGATGGGATGAGGGGGAATGGAAAGAGCGAGTGTTGGAGAGACACTCCTAACCCTAGCCCGAACCCTAGGTTAGGTCTTGGGCTAGGGGCGATCACGCTGCCCCAACCTGTCACTGATCAGCATGAACATCTCTCCCCTCCGACGAGCGGAGGAGGGAGAGATTCACGCTGATCAGTGACAGGTCGGGGCAGTGTGATCGCGCCACTGCCCCTTGGCAGAGGGGGTGGATATTCATGCTGATCAGTGACAGGTCGGGGCAGCATTGATGTTACATGTTGATGATACACCTCGGAGGGGCACAGACGTGGATAAAGTAGAGCAGTGGTTCTCAACCTTTCTAATACAGGTCCTCATGTTACAGTGTACTGTTATTACACCAGCAGGTGTCGCGCAGGCTCTTGGCTTCTGTCCTCCGGTGCTTGCTGCGTCCGCCCCGGTTCCCCCGCCCCTTAGGCCCCAGACGGATGATGCAATCACGTCTGCGCATGCACGCAGGCATTCGGTTTGGAACGTGCAGCCATAACGGCATGTCGGTGACAGGTCGGGGCAGCGGCAATCACATGCAGGGAGTGATGCCACTGCCCAGACCTGTCACTGACCTAGGCACACTAAGCTTTGAACTGCTAGCGTTGCCCCTCTCCCTACATGTAATCCTCCCTTACCTACGCTGCTGCCCTGACCTGTCAATGATCAGCGCAAATCTCTCCTCTCCGTTGAGTGGGGGGAACACAAGGAGCCGCCCCATCCTCACCTCCCTCCACTGCTCGGTGTGTAAGCGATCACTGATCGCCTGACCAGCTCCTTCCTACCATGTTGCGCCGCTGCAATTGTCCATTCATTGTTTCTATCGTGGAGGGGCCCATGTACAGAGAGGTACAACTCCAGCATATACATATTGTGTACACACCTACTCCTCCCGCAGCCTCTCTGTACATGGGCACTACAGCTGCAGGTGGTTTCAACCATCCTTCTTAATTGTAATGTTCTGTTACTTTAACTTCCTTTTAGATTGCGATTGCTCTCGAAGATTCTTGGTTCTGCAAGCTTGCTGACGTTTACTTTTGAGTATTTGCTTTTTGGCTGTTTTGTTCCCCAACTTTAGTTCTAGGCTTTAGTTTAGCTTTTAGTTACTGTAAACTTCCCCCTAGTTCCTCCCCTTTAGTGTAGTATTTTTATTGTTTTCATTTGGTTTTAGCCTTTGTTTAGCAGATTTCAGGATGGCTGGGAAAAGGTACTCTGCCCAGGAAGCAGCGGCTTACATGATGGAGTCAGACTCGGAAGAGTATAGTGTTTCAGGGTCAGATTATTTGCCCTCAGATAGTGAGTCTGTCAGTGTCTCCTCTACTGAAGAGACACAGCCGTGCAGTAGTACCAGTGGTAGTGCTAGGCATCCTAGGAGGGATGGTAGCGCACAAGGAGAAGCCACGCTGGAGGAGAGTGTAGATCAGATGGAGAGTGCTGCAGCTGGTGATGGAGTGCCTCCTAATAATTATTCCCCCGAAATTCCCCCTTTCGATTCGGTCCCCGGAGTCAACGTTGACACAACAAACTTCCGTCCTGTTGACTTTTTCAAATTGTTCATCACAGAGGCCATCCTACAGGACATGGTCTACCATACAAACTGCTATGCTGAGTGGGTCCTAGCACAAAATCCCCCACAAAGGCATGCCCGCGCTCATGCATGGCAGCCCACAAACATAAGTGAGTTAAAAAAATTTTGTGGGCTCACTTTAGCCATGGGTATCTGCAAAAAATTTAGTATCGCCTCCTACTGGGATACCCGAACCCTTTTGGCAACACCATTATTTCCGGCCATAATGACCAGAAACCGCTACCAAATTTTACTGCGGTTTCTACATTTTAATGACAATGCCACTGCAATTCCCTGTGGTGAGCCCGGTCATGACAGACTTCACAAAGTACGTCCCCTGATCGATAGTCTGTCTGAGCGCTTTGCAGAAGTGTACACCCCCTCCCAAAATTTAAGTATTGACGAATCGCTTCTGCTTTATAAAGGGCGCATTGTATTTCGTCAGTATATCCCTAGTAAGCGTGCCCGCTATGGGATAAAATTTAACAAATTGTGTGAAAGCTCGACCGGCTACACCAAATTTTTTCGTCTTTACGAAGGAAGGGACACACATCTGGACCCCCCTGGTTGTCCCCTTGATTTGTCTGTCAGTGGAAAAATAGTTTGGGAACTAATGACTCCTCTACTGGGGAAAGGTTACCACTTATATGTGGATAACTTTTATACCAGCATCCCCCTATTTCGAGCCCTCTACTCATTGGACACACTGGCCTGCGGCACCATCAACCGTAATCGAAAAGGCTTGCCCAGGTCATTGCTGAAACAAAAAATAAATCGTGGAGAGTCGTATGCTGTAAGAAGCGATGAGCTCCTGGCCGTGAAATAAATGGACAAAAAAAATGTTTTCATGCTGACTACAATCCACGATGAGTCAGTCGTGAGATTACGGCAACGTGGTCCCCGAGCCCCTTCCCAAAAGCCACGTTGTATCAAAGATTATAATAAATTCATGGGTGGCGTTGATAAAACAGACCAAATTTTAACATATCCAGAGCCTGGTACAAAAAAGTTGCTATCCATTTGGTCCAATTAGAAACTTATAACTCCTTTGTTGTCTTCAAGGCAGCAGTACCAGGCTCCAATTTGTCGTTTGTAAAATATCAGCTGAAGATACTCCCTGCTCTGTAATTTGGGGATACCGAGCTGGCACCAGAGATGGCTGGTAATGATGACGAGGCTAGATTAGTGGGGAAGCATTTCATAAAGTGCATCCCCTCCATCAATAGGAAGAGGTATCCCCAGAAGCCTTGTAGGGTTTGTAGTAGGCGTGGCTTTAGGAGAGATGTGCGCTACTACTGCCCGACATGTCCCAGCCAACCTGGTTTGTGTTTGGAAGGTTGCTTTGAAGCATACCATACTAAATTCGATTTTTAGTTGTTTTATTCTGGTTAATTGTTTTTTTCTGGATTTTTAGACTGTATGTAGGTTAGGTTAGGTTTTGTTCCGTGCCCTAGGGTCATTCTGGTTTGGAATACCCTGCTCTGCAAAAACCCCCAGATCTATAGTAACAGAATACATCTCCACATCTGGGTGAAGGTAAGTGGCCATACCTGGAATCTTTTAGGCTATTTGCATATACTTTCTCAAGTTAAAAATTCAGTTAGATAATTGCATTTTCTTGTCCCTGTGTTGTTTTTTTATTTTTGGTACTTGCGAAGCCAAAAGATGATGGAGGAAATGGTGAAGGAGGAGCCGCTGGATACTTGTGATAGATGATGAAAACATGGGGCCCTTCATTAGGATTTCAGTGTTTACTGATGTTCACAATCTATCAGCACAAGGCTAATCCTCCCATGACTAATCCTAGCAGAACCTATTAGTACCATTATTGAGTTTATTTTGCATTGCTTTTCAGATGTTTTGTGCTATTTGTCTAGCGGTCTGTGTCCACATATGCATGTTATGTATTGTTCTGTTCCAGGGACCCTGCGGTTTCAGATTTATTGAGGTTTTTCTTGTTTGCATATTGATATATTAGGAAAACTTTCTTGTATGCTGCATATTTATTAATATTTTTTAGGGAAATCCTTTGCAAACTATGAACACCTCAAGGTTTTTCATCCATAAAAAGGTTCCCACAACAAAAAACCCAGCACACCTAGAAACCTTGAGGTATGTACTTTCCAAAAATATATAGTTTGTGGGGGGTAGTTCAAATGTAATGGGTTGCAAATTTGGAAAACTGCAAGGTGCGCACTTTGTGTGCGCAGCTGATTTTTTCCAGTAAACAGACCCTCAAACGCATGCTTGACTTTGGGGTGTTTGGCAACTCTACCCTTCAAAGTACCTATGCATGTGGGGTATTGTTTTGTTCAGCAGATGTTGTGCTTTCAGATTTACTGTGTTAGTTCTTGCTTGCTTATTGTTTTTATAGGACAATATGGTTTTGAATCTGCTTTTTGCTTATTTTTTTAGGGAAATCCTTTGGAACCAGAGGATCTGCCAATGAATAGAGTCCAAACGAATGCACCCACGCCAACAAGCCCAGTAGGCTTAGAAACCTTGAGGTATGTACTTTCCAAAAATATTTAGTTTGTGGGGGGTATTTCAAATGTAAAGGGTTGTATTTTTTGAAAAACTGCGAGGAGTGCATAGTATTTGTATTTTATCTGAAAATCTCCTCTAGCGCTCTTTGCAGTTTCTGGGGTCTCCTGGGCAGGAAAGGGTGTCTACTAATACATGTGTGGTACCGTTGTAACCGGGAGAAATGGGGCTTTTACCCTCAATATGTTTTTATTGTAAAACCTTTATTTTGGATTAAAGAAAAACACTGCAAAATGTAAAAATGTGTGTATTTTTAATTTTCTTTCACATATTTTGCCCAAAATAATTAGGATAAGACTACAAAATTGATAAACAAGACATATGCTGTTAAAGCCCAGATTCTGCTGAAAAAAACCAATATGTAATTTTTATGGGAAGTCCCAGAAAATCCCTTCAAAAATTACAGTTGAACATGTGTAGCTCAAAATAGTGAAAAATGCTCTGGCAACAGAGCGTGACAAAATCTCCAGGTGGGCTGGCACTTAAAGGGTTAAAATATGTTACTTTTTCCAAGGTCTATAATATAAGATCATAACATTGTTCAGAGGTTTCAAATGATAGTTGTCCTGTTGAATGTTGAATGTATAATCAGGAACCCATCTGGTTTCCCAAAACCTGGCCTGACCCAACAAGCTTGCTTGATTTGGGCCTTATTCATGAAGGCATAGCGCCAGGTAGTGCCTTTTTAGCGACAGGCAGCGAAAGGTATCGGCAAGAGAATGCCGGATCCAGCATGCAATTACACATTTATGAAGCCAATCCTGTTTAGCGACTGGGATAACGCCATGTAGCGTTAGATTCATCATTATTCCAGCCTCAGCATACAGCGCCGGCGTTCACAATTTCACAGCGCCACCTTTTTTTTTCAAACCACAAATGTTGGATACTATAGGCTCGATTCAGAGAGACAAAAAAAACTTCAGTTTTCATGCCGATCTGTTTTTTTGTGAAATGTTTCCGTTCTCGTATGAGAGTGCGAGCGATTCTATGCATGCATTGAAAACCTTCTGTAAAGTTTCCGTCCATTCGTACGGCAGATTGCGAATACGAGGGTGTCAGTTTCCATCGTGACTTTTCTGTTTCATTTTCACATGTCACAACGTAGGCTTTCGTTTTTACCCTTTTCCCATCGTATCCTCCAACGAATCCTTTACGTTTCCCGTTCGATTCTGTTTCCCTTTTTCTTTGTATAATCAAATTTTTATTGGTTTTGTAAGAAAATAGGGGGGAGGGATACAGAAGGTAAAAGGGGGAGGGGGGAAGAAGGGGTACAGCAGTTATAATTTCACAGTTAAACACAATGACTGATTTTGCTACCCATTCACCTTAATAAGTGACCGCCACGTCTACTCAAAACATGAACCAACTTAGTATATTTATTGTTCCCTTATTGCAAAGGTCTTGGATCCCTTACCATACTTCAAGGGGAGCAGCGACATTTCCTTTCCCGACAGAGTCGCGTCCTCATCCTGCTGCTAACTGCAGTTGGATCCTAATGGTAGCATTTTGTTCCTTTTGACCTTCCTACCTAGTTGAAGAGAGCAGTTGAATGTAGGGGGGGAGGAGGAGGAGGGCATTAAGGACAGAACGCGAGCGAGCGGGCCCCTCATGTCAGGGTAGCAAGGCATTGACGGAGGCAAATAACCAAATTCTAATCAAACCCGGCAGTTTCCCCTCGAGTATTCAGGGCTATACATTGGTTTGTATCAGGGAAGGGAGGTGCGAGTCTCGGTAGGTTAACCAGCCCTCCCCCAAGTCATCAGGTAGCCGTCAGTGGTTTCTTTGTCCCTAGCAATCAGACTTTCCATGTAGCGAATCTGTTCCAGCTCCTGTACCCATTCCATCAGCGTGGGGGGGCTCTGTGACCTCCAATGCCGTGGAATAACTGCCCGCATGGCTGCTACAAAATGTCTAAGCACATCTTTTTTAGAACTAGAAATTGAACTCTGGAAGAGAGACAGGAGTGCCACCTGCGGTGTGTTAGCTGTTTTGGTTCCGGAGACCTGCTCATAAATGGCAAAGATTTGGTCCCATAAGGCTTTAACAGTTGGGCAACTCCACCAAATATGAGTCATGTCTCCCAACTCCTTCAAGCATCTCCA
This sequence comes from Gastrophryne carolinensis, assembly GCA_027917425.1. Taxonomy (NCBI): domain Eukaryota; kingdom Metazoa; phylum Chordata; class Amphibia; order Anura; family Microhylidae; genus Gastrophryne; species Gastrophryne carolinensis. Next base: position 259,611,623 of record CM051238.1, read on the forward strand.
GCACCTATCATCGTGTGACCCATCAAACCGGTGGATATTCGCCGGGCATCTATACCACTTTGTGAGAATCTTGTAATTCCGTTCTTGGGTAGTAGTAGCTGGTGATGTGCCATGGGTGCAAGCGTATATCTTGGTTAACTCCTCTCTTGTAAACCTAAGACCTAGCTCCTTTTCCCATTTGTCAATAAATTTCAGGGGCGTTGAATAGTTCAGCTTGGTAAGAGGCGCATATAGGGAAGATATTACGCGGGTGGGAGGGGTTTCCTGGGTGATTAATGACTCAAGCTCCGTGGGGGCTCCGTGCTACTTCAGCTATGTTATTAGCCGTAATGAATGAGCAGAGCTGTCTGTGCAGGAGCCACGATACGTGCCCACCTCCCGCCCTCTCCCTCAACTCCTCCAGCAGTGGTGCCCTTCCATCGCTCAGCACCTGCCCCATTGTGGTGTCGTTTGATGCTTCCCAGATAAGAAAACTTTTGGATACAAGCCCTGGTTCAAACGCCGGGTCTGCGTATCAGTTTATGTTTGCTCTGTAGGGGATCCCAGATTTCCAAAAAGTGCTGCATAAGGAATGGAATGGTTTCCTTTTGCGACCTCGACAAGGGGGCAGCCCACGCGATAGTGGCTGGACCGCATGGGGAGAGCGATTTTTCTAGTTGTACCCATAGTTTATCCTTTGCCCTGTGCTTCCTCTGGAGAATTGCAGCTGTATGGTAGGCCCTTAAGTCAGGGAGCCCCGCACCCCCCTCCCCCCTATTCCTGAGCAGGGTCGACCACCGTATTCTCGGTTTAGCGACTCCCCACACAAATTTAGAGAAGACAGTTCTCAATCTGTAGAAGAAGCTACCCGGAGGTTTTATAGGAGCCGTTTGAAAGATATATAGGAGTTTGGGTAATATATCCATTTTCAGGCTGTTAATTCTACCAAACCAGGAGAGCGGCCTCTTGGTATATAAGTTCAGGTCTGCTTCAATTTTAGTAAGGAGGGGGGGAGTAGTTCAGTTCGTAGATCTTGGAGAGGTTAGCGGGGATTTGGATGCCCAGGTATTGGATAGAATGGGATTTCCATTTAAAGGGGTAGTTAGTCTCTAACCGGCTCACCTCTTGTCTTGGGAGCGAGATGTTAAGCGCTTCTGTCTTAGAGAAATTAACTTTAAAATTGCTCACGGCACTAAAACGATTGAACTCTTTAAGGACAACTGGAAAGGTAGTATGCGGGGATGTCAGATGTAACATTAAATCATCCGCAAAAAGGGAAGCCTTGTAGTGACGATTACCCACCCCTATGCCCTTGATATCAGGGTTGTTTCGAATAGCTACGGCCAGGTGTTCCATGGTAAGAACATACAGCAGGGGGGACAGAGGGCACCCCTGACGAGTGCCATTGCTTATTGGAAACGGAGCGGATAATAGTCCGTTCACCCTGACCCTAGCAGTAGGGGAGGTGTACAGAGCCAGAATTTTTGAGAGGAGACCTGGTCCAACACCAATTTGTTTAAGAGAGGCTGCCATAAAAGCCCAGCTCACCCTGTCAAACGCCTTCTCTGCATCACAAGCAAGCAGGCAGGCAGGTGTCTTTGTTTTGGAGACATGCGATATAAGAGTAAATAGCTTGTTGGTGTTGTCCCTTGCCTCTCTCCCCGGGACGAACCCTACCTGGTCCAAGTGGATCAGTTCTGGAAGTATTGGCTGGAACCTTAAGGCAATAATTTTGGCATAAAGCTTAAGGTCAACATTAATGAGTGATATTGGTCTGAAGTTTCCACACACAGTGGTATCTTTGCCTGGTTTGGGTATCATTGAAATAGTTGCCTCCAGGGTCTGACCAGGAAAGGGGCACAGTGCACCAACAGCATTGAAAGTTCTTGTAAATAGAGGGATTAATTGGGATCCAAACTGTTTGTAAAATTTGGGAGAGTATCCATCTGGTCCCGGACACTTACCTGCCCGGCCCACCTCTTGCTCCGAAAATGGCTGCTCTAGGGACTCAGCCTCCTCCTGGGGGATTGTAGGGAGGGGGGTGCTAGCTATGTATGCGTCAATTGCCTCAGAAGTTGCTCGGTTCTCTAAAATGGGGAGAGCGGGGTTGTGAATATTGTAGAGCGTATTATAGGAGTCTCTAAAGGTGGCCGCTATAGCAGAGGGAGTGTGTACCAAGGTGCCGTCATGTTTCTTAATGGTAGGAACATGCATCGCTGTCGACCTAGGGTGGAGAGTTCTGGCTAACATCCGTCCACACTTATTCGCTTGAGTGTAAAACTGGACCTTGCCCTTATCCCTGTAGCTCAAATAGGCCCGGTTATATAAGTTTTGAAGCTTTTCCCTGGCCTCTTGGAGCTCCAGGAGTTGGGTGTTAGTGGGCCTGCTTTTATGTTCTCTTTCCAAGGTGAGGATCCTGTTCAGGGATTTGGTTATTAACGAGGCACGCTCTCTTTTAAGTCTAGCTCCTTGCTTGATGAGTTCTCCTCTGATGACACACTTTAGGGCCTCCCACTGGTAGGGCATGGGGGTAGAGTCCTCCTTGTGGTCCTCAAGAAAGTGCTTAATGGTTTCCTCAATTGCTGAGGAACACACTGTGTCATCAAGGAGACCATCGTTAAGCTTCCACGACCAGCAGGGCAGGGCAAGGCCAGGAAGATGTACAGAGACGAAGACTGGGGCGTGGTCCGACCACAATATGGGTCCAATCCACGCCCCTGGATCCCAGTCCAGGGTATGGTGGCTGATCAGCAAGTAGTCAATCCTGCTATATGAGTTGGCCGCATGAGAGAAGAATGAATAGTCCCTCCTCGCGCCATTAAGTACTCTCCATGTGTCTACCAATTGGAGATTCAGCAGGGATTTTTTCAACTTGTTGATCTTGCACATGGATACAGCTGCTTTCCCAGATGATGTATCAATAGATGGGTTAAGGGGAATGTTAAGGTCCCCCCCTGTGAAAATCACACCCTCCGCAAAATCTTCAAGCAACCTGAGTACCCTGACACAAAAGCCGACCTGGTCTGTGTTGGGGGCATAAATGTTCGCTATTGTATATGTTTTGCCAAAGAGTTTAACTTTAAGAAATAGGAACCTCCCCTGAGGATCAACCTTCGTGTCAAGAACCTCATACTGTAAGGATCTGTGGAAAGCCACTGAAACTCCCTTAGTCTTGCCCTCCGGGTTCGGGGAGTGGTACCAAGATTTGTAGTATCTGCTCTGTATTTGGGGGATGTGACCCGCTTTAAAGTGGGTCTCTTGTAATAGAGCCACCTTAACCCTTTGCCGGTGCAGGTCATAGAGAACCCTAGATCGTTTCTCCGGCACGTTAAACCCTTTTACATTGAACGAGCACACTATGAGTTCTGCCATTTTGCGTGAGTACAGCCCGCTATAAAGTCGCTCACCACCGGACCACCTGAGGAGGGGAAGTCACGGACAGGGGCAGGGGAGATTGGGGAGTACGTAAAGGAAGGGGTGAACCTTAGGGCTAGGGACGGGGGGGCCGGGGGCCCAAGTAAGAAAAAAAAAAGGGGGGGAAAAAGGGGGGGTCAGAGAAAACTGGAAAAATTAACAACTATGTGTAACTTATTACGTTCTCCGCTCTACCCACCGCGGGAGAGAGAAGAAAGGCCTATATTGGGGTGGTGAGAAGTCACAGCCATGGAACAGGAGATACGCTTTCCTTAAGGTAAAAACTTTAACCAATGGTGCCCACAGGGATACAATTCTGAATCAGCTCCATGTGCCCCGGCCGCCGGCCCCGCCAGGGGGCAGCCCGCTAGGCTCCGCTCTCGGCCCAGCTAAGAGGCCGGAGGCAAGAGGCACAGGGAAGCCGCCACATTTCTCTCTGTCAGGCAAACCTCGCAAATTACATTCTTAACACTTTAAAAACTCAACAACTGAACTTGTAGGCCACAGGGAGCCCTTGGTCTATAACAATAACAGCCACGGACCCCACCCCACCAAGCCGGCCCAGGCAGGCGGCCCCAGCGGGGGCGACCATGCCCGATGCGGGGCGCCCCCCCCGGGGCCCCAAGCCCGACCCCACCCGGCCGAGAGGGGCCACCCCCGGACCGCCACCCAACCCCGGCAGCAACCTGTGGCTCGGGCCTCTATGGGTGTCCGAGCGCATGCGTCAAGTTCCGAGCGGCAGCCACAACGAGGAAGTGGCCCAGTCAGCTGCAGTCCATGCGGCTCCTATGTCCAGCAGGGGGATCCGTAGCAACGAGTTGATGCCATCATGAGAGGCAACTCCATAATGTCTGCTCCCCGTAGACTAAAGTGTCAAACAAGAACAGGGCCCTCAAGCGAGCCGGTTCCGGCGGCCGCCTCCCCCGCCGCCCGGCCCCCGAGGACTGCGTGGACGACGTACGCCGCGCTGTGGCCGTGGAGGTCCCCTCTCGTCAGCCATAAGATCAGGAGACAGCCAATCTTCAACAGGAAGGGGCGGAATTCCCAGAAAATCAAAAAGGCCCGGCAGCTGGGGAGGGGAACTCAGCAGAAACGAGCGACCCTGCTTCGTGACCACTAGGTGGAAGGGGTGGCCCCACCTGTAGGATGCTCCCACGGATTTGTTTTTTTTTAGCAGAGGCTTGAGCGCCCTTCGCATCTGGAGGGTACGCCGGGCGAGGTCCGGCAACAACGTGACCGTGGCCCCGTGATACGAGGAGGGACCTCTCTCCCACGCCTTTCGCATGATTTCCTCTTTGACCTTGTAAAAGTGGATGCGGCACACCACGTCTCTTGGTCGTGTAGGGTCTGTCGATCTTGGTCCTGGAGCTCTGTGAATTCTATCTATCTCAATAGTTTCATCTTGTCGGCGTCCCAACAGCTCGTTAAAGATCGACGAGGCAACAACTTCTAGGTTATTATGCTCAGGTATCTCCGGAAGGCCCCGAATTCTAATATTGTTTCGCCTCCCTCTGTTCTCCAAGTCATCTAGATGGAGCAGCGTTCTAGTCACATGCTGTGTCGAGTTTGCCTGTGTCTGCTGCATGGCTGCGTACGCCCTTTCCAGGGCCTCCACACGTTGTCCCATGGTCTCCTGAGTTTGTTCTAGGTTCTGGACTCTTCCGGCTACCTCCGACACCGATTTTGTCACTTCGTCGAGTTCCCTCCGGAACAGAGTCTCCATTCGGTTAGTGTAATTTTCGAAATCCTTCCGCGAGGGGAGAAACTTCAGGAGGATCTCCAAATTGTATTGCACCGTCGGGATCCGGTCCTCGGCCGGGGAGGCAGGCGGCAGCGGCGACCCCCGCCATCCGGCGGGCGACACCCCGGGCTGGGATCCTAAGTCCGCGCTCGGTGACCAGCTTCTCCGGGATATAGGTGGCCCATGGGCCTGTGCATCAGTGCCCCCGGCGAGGCCCCCAGGCAGTAGGGCGAGCGAGCGGCATCCCCCCACATGCAGTGACAGAGAGTCCACATCGGTTGGGTTCCGAGCGTCCGCTCCTGAATCCACCACTCCTCCTCCAGCGGTTACATGGCTTGGGGGCAGTGACTCCTCTAGTTTTCCCGCCTTCACGGGCATAGGCAGGGACTGGTGTGAGAGATGGCACCCCCCGTCCAGCCGAGGCAATGAAGGGTGTCCCGCTGTGGACCCAACCATCCAATGTGGCTCTGCAGAAGGTGATCCGGGCTCCCACTCCCAGGCGCTAGACGGCCCGGGTGAGGATGACATGCAGCAATCCAGGGACCCGTCCAAACAATCCACCTCTGGCCAGGAGGAATAATCTAAGCGTGGAGAGCGCGGGGAGCTAGGGCGAGAGCACACCGCGGGTCTTATGGCTGACCCCTTGGCGTATCTCTCAGGGAAGGCATGGCAAGCTGGCATTTCAGAGGCAGGTGGTGGGACACGTTTTGGGGTCAGTGTGGGGAGCATGGTCACATCTCTCCCCCCGCTCTCCTCTTCATTCAGAGGCTTATCAGGCTGCATGGAGCCTCTGTCTCTGCTTCCTGCCTCATCCGTGTGTGCATACTCCGCGGTGGATCGCTCACTGACAGGGCGCCTCTCCTCCCGCTGCTGCCCTGCCTCGCGTTCAGCTGTCAGCGCTGGTTCACCGGCCGCGCTGTGGCTTCGGGCTCCTGCCCCTCCTTCCTCCGGCAGGCCGTCACAGGTAGGCCTCCAGCGCTGCCTCCCGCCTCAAGTGTAGGTATGCATTCCGCGGTGGATCGCTCACCAGCTGGGCACCTCTCCCCCCGCTCCCGATCCGCCGCCTGATCAGTCATCACCGGCTCAGCAGTGAGGCAGCTTCGCTCCTCCGTCTCTCCCGCCGGCCGCGTCTCCACTTCGGGCTCCCGCCCCTCCGTTCTCCGGTCAGCCATCACCCAACCCATCGGGATCAGGGGCCATCCTTCCACTGCTCGCCTCCTCCCGCGGCAGGTAGTCTCTCGCCGGTTCCATCTCTCCTCTCCTCCCCGTCAGCTCCCGCGGCCGCACGTGTCTTCGGCTTCTGCCTCTCCGGCGCCATATTGCGACTCCCTCCTCCACCGTCAGAAGGTCCCCCAGGGGGGAAATAGTGGCGGATCTTGGCACTCTGGGCACTCCCCGCCGATGCCCGGCTCTTCCTGCGTTTAGACATATGAAAATAAGGTATCTGTGGAGGCCAAAAATGGGCTTTTTAGGCACTTTGGGCACAGAGCTCCTTTGCTCACGTCTTCACACGGCCATGGCAAACCACGCCCCCCCTGTTTCCCTTTTTCAATAAATATTCGTCCAGACGGAAATCCTTACTATCTTGCGCCTGCGCACTACAAAATTAACTCATTAAAATGCTAGCCTACAAATTTGCCACCCTCACTTCTACTACAATGTTTAGCTAAACCACTTAGCACTATCCTCCATCTTCCCTTTTGGACCCTTAAAGCTCACCCAAATCACTTAGCACTATCCTCCATCTTCTATTTTGGACCCTTAAAGCTCACCCAAATCACTTCTCGGTCATGTGAATATTCATCTTTAAATATTTCTGGGCCCATTAGTTTTGTGTTAATGTATTTTGTAACTGAAATGACACTGTAACATTTTTTTTTTTTTTGGATTCCATCATAAAATATAAAATGTTTAAAAATGTTGAAAATTTCTAATTTTTCAAACTATAAAAAACAAAATACATAGCAATGGCAGCCCACAGAACATTATTCTTCATCTGTGGTCCCCAACGAGTTGCACAGCTCCTGCATCAACTGAACCAACTGAAGGACCCTGACACTCAGTTGTGCCACTCTGGCACGTGTGGTCCCTGTTAAAAAACTTAAATTAAAATTGGTATAACCTTGTATAACCTACTGCAGTGCCCCCCCCCCCCCCGTATGGTCCAAACACCTAAATCTGGACTTCAAAAGCCAGAGGGCCCTCGCCACCACGGGGCGGGTTTTGCATAGTGCCCGATTAGAGAACCCCTGGCCCGCATTCTGCAGGCAAAGATTGGGCATCAGGAGCAAGGGCGAGTGGCACATCTTGCAGTTCCTGCAACCAAATATAAAATAATTACACAAAGCAAAGGTAACCAACTAAAACAATAACTCCTACAACAAATGAAGATTCAAGTTCAACAATCCAAATATAATTCACAAAGGACATAAGTCTAAAAAAATATAGCAATTATATGGATGTGTGGGAAAATAAATGTTTACATGCTAAGGACTAATTAAGGTCAGTATTAAAATGCATCTAGAAGGCATACATGAAATGTATTGATTCAGGTATGCATTGCTATACAATTTATGGCTTTGGCCATGCTGATACATGCAATACCTTGGTGCTAAAGGCACGCAGACTCCTCCACATAGCCGCAAAACATGTTCAACAATAGCAATCCGAGCCCTGAAAGGTCCCGTAAGTGGATCGGTAATGAAACGTATTTATAGGGTGGTGATCCGTCGGAAATCAGCTCTCTGAATCAGACAGAAACCCATCCCAACAACGGAAGTTATCTGAACGAACTGAAAATTTCCGATTTTGTTTGGAAAATGATCCGAACTAACGGAAATGTTCCGATTTGCTTCCGTTCATCGAAAGAGCATTCCCGAACTTACGTACGAATGGAAAATGGATGAAAAAAAGCTAAAAAATGACAAACACCCACCCAAACTTTCACAGACAGCTACGGAAGTCCGGACGAATGTGTCTCTGAATCAACCCTATTATTCCAGAACTGTATGTATATTTTTTATGGTTTTTTTGGGGGGGGCGAAAATATAATTTATAGTCTGCCATTAAAATATTAAAGTCACACCCCTACCCCAATGTCATTCCCGTTATTTTTTCAACTTTAATGTTGTTTTTGTGTCCATAAATTCACTTTAATCTAACCGTGTCTGGCGCTCTATCCTACAGTCACCAAAAAACAGTGTCCATTCTGTTTCATAGAAATTTCTTGTTGAATCTCGGTTTGAGCGCCGAGGGCCAATAACTATGACCAGTCGCTACCTGTCCCTGGCTGGGGCACTGTACTTTTGATACATGTGCTTTTTGGTTTTTTGGGGGTTATTCCCTGCAACGCCTAGAGTCGCTGTTGTTGAATAAGCAGCAGACAACAGTTGTGTACTTCTGAGTGCACTAGCATGATCTTGAAAACCTTATTCACGTTAACATTAACCCATTAGTTATTAGAATGCGAAGCACATTGTTACCCCTAACATACTAGAAGCATTCTAATGTGTTCAAACCTATTACTGTTGTTAATTCTATATTTATCATATAAAACTATTACAACCACATCTATAGTTAGCTTATCAGGTACCGTTTGTGCTTGCTCCAAAGCCTGACCACATGGCTTGACTTGGGAGGAGGCCACATCCTGGGTTGCCATCAAGGATTCCTCCTAAGATAAACGTATGGTGTATGCAGCATGGTTTTATATTAGTGTACAAAATTATTTTACAGTTTTCACAACCATAACCAACTAATCAATGGTAATGGAGTGTGGTCCTCCTCAAATAGTTCAGGTGTCTGGCTGCCAGGAAGGGGCAAATCATCATCCGATAATGGCAGCAACATCACATATGCTAAATAGAAAAACAGTTTTATTTGTTGCTTTGGCTTTATTGTGTCTCTACTTTGTCTAACCTGTATCGATTGAATACCTGTGAAATTTAACTAATTGGTCAATCCACACACCCTTTACATGTATGATATTTAGGGAAGAAAGTTCATTGTTAAACAATAAACGTCAACTCATTGTCTGGCCACAGATCATTATCACATTTATAAGCACACATACCCTCCACATCGGAGATGTCCAGACTTAGCCCATCACTAGAGCTTTGCCCTAAAATTACATGGGTCATACCAAATGTAAATAGGCCAAATACATGTAATGAGATACAACATCCTTATATTAAAAGTTGAAATCACATTCTTACCCTCATCCCTAGTAGCCGCGTTTTGAAGGGCCCTTTCAGAACCAGCACTTCCTGTGTTCGGGCCTAACGAAACAAAACATAATAGTTATTACGCTAAGCTGGCATAGTATAGCTTCAATAAATGTATTCAAATGTCACCAAAAGGAAGCCCACATGTATTTAACATGTTACTTATTTTATCACTCAGAAATATTAACTGTTTGTTTGAAAAATATAACCAACTATACAGCTTTCAATGTGAGCGCTCATGGTTTTTCTGGGTAAAAATTGTTGAGACAAAAGTCTTAAAGGAGCCACAGCACTCAACCCTGTTAGCTTTCAGACCAACCTACAATCTGTCTCTAAACTTGGTTAAAAACAGAGGGCTCGCTCACACACATCTGCAGAAGTATGCTTAAGCTGCACCACCAGCACCAAGGTGCCTCTGTGGGGTGCAGTCCTAACTCTAATCTCTGAGAGCCCCATTTGGGACATACAATGCAATAGATAAACCGGGAGCAGGCTTACCTGAGGTTGCCCTAAACCTCAAGTGCAAGCCATGGGGTGGAAGGGTCAAAGACCTTGCAATACAGCCTAGACCCCACACTCCATGTGCTTGCACAAATTCAAAAGAAACAATGGAGGGGTGGCAGCTGCTCGTACCATTTTATAACTAACCTGGGAGGTGCACGTTAGCAGGGAAATTAGAATACAAAAGTCTTAAATGAGTCACAGCACTCAACCCTGTTAGCTTGCAGACCAACCTACAATCCGTCTCTAAACTTGGTTAAAAACAGAAGGCTCGGTCACACACATGCCGGAAGTTTGAGAACAATGGAATGCCACCTGGATGGCTACTGGGTAATTAATAATCCTTGACATAATAACAATTTTAATATGTGGATTAATAAATTGCACACCTAGATAACACAAGCTTTAATGTATACATTATGTTCATGGTACTTTACTAATTGCTCTCTCTCACTTTGTTTATTAAACAGCGGACAAGGGATATGGGCAGAAAATGTGGCTAATGACTCAGAAACCCACATACCTCTGAACCATCGGCCTGCTGAAAGCACGCTTTCTCTGTTTGGCACGCCCAGGAAGAGAGATGTTGTACAGTGCACAAAAGGTCTCCAAAATCATCCTCGCCTGTTGTGTTCTACACAACATTTGCATATGCCACCAAATCGAGCCCCCTGAGGAAACAGCACTGGTGCCAGAACACAGTCCCCAACATGGCCACAAACAGTAATGAGGACACCCAGACTGGGTTTGAGCATTGGCAAAGCATGATTACATCGTTTTTCGGTAAGATAGCTCACCTTAACTATACTACAACTACAGTACTACAGGGGCATACTAAAAATTAATCCACAAATATGTGGGTGGTCTAAAATTACTAACCAAAATAATGGGTAGCTTAAAATAATATTTAAAAATGTGGGTGGTATTTAATATTGTAAAATACAAAGTGGTTTGCTTATAATATTGAAACCAAAAAGGTGGTTGGTATATACCAAAAAAAAACACAAATAGGGTGTTTAAATTATTTGTAATCAAAAACAAAAACTAACTACACCTGTCTCTATTACAGGCACCATGAAGATGGGATTGCAAAAAAACAACCTTCTTCATGACTATATATGCTTCAATAAAACAATATTTGAATTTTCTAGGAAAGATCTGGTTACATGTGTTATTTGGCTCATGTTATAGCAGAATTTTAACTTTTCCATATTGATATCTATACAACAGCATAGAAACGGTCAGGCGCTGTATTGAATAAGGTGTAACAACTCAACAGCGCCTCTAAAGCAAATTTGAAACATCACATTTAACATTGGCAGCGTGATTACCAATAACGGCAGGTAGCAACTGAGGAGCCCTGAAATAGCGACTGGCGGCTGATCGGTCGTTCAGAGCGCCGCAATACAGACACTCATCTGTCGCTACCTTGAGAAAGCAGTCGGGGGCCTGACGCAGAATGCGTGGGGGCCCGTTTCTAGGTTATTCCATTTGGGGGACACCGTGGGGACTCGCTTCTACTTAGGTGATGTTTTTTGAACAATTGCTTTGTTGTGATCGCTACGCACTTTACTCCTTTTGCCATTTTTGGTCTTTAGTATATTAGATTATTGATAATTTATTTCAAATATAATTGAATTTTGCACACTTTAGCACTTTAACTTTATTAATAGCACTTTATATATTTGTATTGTGTTTTTATATTGTGATGGATTTTGCACAAATTATGATATTCTTGCTGGTAAACACGGGATGCCCTATCTGATGGATAACCTTGGGCATTTTTAGTATGTATATTGTTTTATGTGTTGTATGTAGATTTTAGATGGAAAGCCCAATAAATGAGATGAATTCTTGAAATATATCTTGATTGATTGTTTGTGGAGGAGATGCTGTACCTTGGGGGCTGTTTGGGTGGTTGTTGGGGCCATCACATTAGGGAGTTGAGATTGGATATTATGACCCTGGGTATATGCACGGCCACATAGAATATATGAATAATATTATTGGTGGTGTGAAATATTCCTTTTATACTTGCATCTGTCGCTACCTGGCGCTAATGATGAATCAGCCTGCCCGTAATAGTCAAAAGAGGATATTCATAGCGCCTGATTCATCAAGCACTAATGCCAGACAGTGCCACATTGCTGCAAATTATAGTAGTGAAAAATGTATAATTATTTTCACACTTGCGCATGTTGCTGCACTGCAAGAAACACATTTACTAAAACATTAGCGGTGCAGAAACATGCTGAGAAATGTAGAGATCATATTTTACACTACTCTAATTTACACTGAAATGGCATTGTCTGGCAAAAGTGCTTGATCAGAAATAAGGTGATATACATCTCCATGCCCTTTCACCTAGATAGATGGATAGACGGATAGATAGATAGATAGATAGATAGATAGATAGATAGATAGATAGATAGATTTTAGATACAATATACTAAATAGAGGTTAAAAGCTGTAGCTGTATTGTTGGTTTAGTACTAATATTGTGTAATATGTTTGGAATTGAATACAATACAGTGCAACAGGACTTTTCAAAAATTGCAGAGTAAAGCTACTGACTATAATTATTTATAATTAAATATAATTAGATATACAACTATGTACCCCCAGCTGCGCATAATAAGGCTATTAATGCATTGAGCGATTCTTGTGACATACAATGATTTTATGCAACAAATTAATTCTCTAATTCAGTGTAATTAATTACCTTGTTTAAGAATTGTGATACTGTATTTTCTTATTATATTAGGGTATTGTGTTGTGAGGCAGGTTTTTATAGAGCAATTGGGTTATAGTACACAAGACAGTTTTGTCATTCTTCGTTACCACATATCACGTGCAATATATCTTTGCCATGTTAAAGCGGACCTTCACTCTGAATAAGAGTCTATCTTATATGTTTCCCCCACACTGTACATACAGATTGCTCACATTAAAAATCATCCTACCTGCATCTACTGCATGTTATGAGCCTTTAAACATCCAAGATGGCGGCTTATGGAAGCCGCCATTTTATCAGGCAGCCTGCAAACAGGAAGTGCCTGCAAACAGGAAATGACTGTGCTGCTCTGCATTCTGGGACTGCTGACCTTTCCCTGACCCCAGCTCTGCTCTGTCTGAGCAAAGCACAGCTATAACCTGCCCCCTGTACCTTATCCCACTCTCCTCTCCTCAGTAAGTGTGATGCTACTGAGTCAAGATGGCGGCGCCCGTATCCTAAATTCCTGAACAGAGTTGCAGCCCAGTGGGGGAAAGAATAATAAGTTAGTGACTAAAAATGTAAAATATATTAATTTTAGATGCTGGGGAATCGTTTTTTAAGAGTTTGGGCTTTTCATTAAATCACGGTGAAGGTCCGGTTTAAATGTGAAAGGTAACTGCTCACTGTACAAATATGCTCCACGTGTTTTACATTTTCTTGGTAGACACATTTACACTATATATATTTATATATACATTTACTTTGATTCTTGCCTTCCTATATCAACACACAATGAAGTGCAAAAATAATAGTTTTTTGTGATTTATAAACAAATTGTAAACAAAACAAATTTTAAAAAATGACACCCTATGTCTGGCAAGGCTCATTTTAAAGGCTTTAACATTTTCCTCATTGGGGGAAAACAACAAAAAAAGTCTACCCTATTAAAAAACTTCTGCACATCGGCTTTAGAGTAGCACTCTGTCAAGTGTAGGGATTTTTTTTATTAGAGGAGCTATTTTTGGCACTTAATTGTGTGTTGAGCTTTAAAGGGATTCTGTTCCAAACAATCTAGTAAACTTGCCAAAACTTTATTTGAGGCAGATATCTGTATTAAACTTACATAGGGAGCCTGATTTATCAAGTGTCAGGGCCAGTCATCGCATCAAATGTATCACTAGCGCTAAATAGTTAGTGGTGACCCACACTTTTGTTTAAGCTGCGCCGGTTTATAGAGGTGCTGTAGGTTCAGATCTCATAGATCACGATAGGCAGATCTGTATTAAAGTGTTTTATGCTTATAAATATTATTACACACACATTTATTTGTATAAAACTTGCATTGTGACTTGTCAGTAATGTAAACGAGGGACTTAGATGTCGCCAAATGTCATTATATATTTTTCCTGTAAACTATATTATCTCTGCTGTTTTGCCTTACTGATGTATAATTTGGAAGTCAAGAATTAAAACATAGCATAAAATACTGTAAACGTTGTCCCCTTTGTCCCCAGTATTGATAGTCTGTAACTGTAATGAAGAAATGCTGATCAGTTAAATAGAGCACCAATCATCTCAGCATGGCAAAAATTAATAAATATGGCGTAGAGCGCGTGAAAAACCCATGGTACAGAGTGGTGCTCACTGGTACTGTTATAATTGGCATAAGGGTCCAACAGGCACTAACACAAGCAGGCCAATACCCTGTGTCCCAATACGAGCTGATTATTTTACATCAGGTGTTGTGACTTGCAGCACCATTTTGTACAAATAGCAGTGCCATAACAGAAATAGATGTCGGTGCTCAAAAATAGGCAGTATGCCAGCAAAAGATGCAAAATGACACACTTCTTAAATAAGGCACCAAAATATATAGTGACAGCAACCTGATTTCCACAATATTTTGTTTTTCTTTTTTTTTTTTTGGACTAACTTACTGTTTGCAGGAAGGTTTTATTTCATGCTTCAAGCCAAGAACACTGAGAATCATTTTTCTTTCTTTCTTTCAAAAACAAACATTGTTACAGAACACAGGGGGCTTGATACCTTTGACATAAGTAGATTACTAGAATATATTGATATTTTGTATTATCTGATTAGGTTTATTCAATAAGAGATATGGTAACAATAAACTTCAACATCTAGAGCATCTATCTGAAAGAAAACAGTTTGCTTATAGATTCCTGCCATTTGTACATCATGAATGTGCTTTTTATTGCTTTATTGAAAATGCCCTTAAGTTTTACTAATACTTTTACATACACAAGGAAACTCTTACTGAACTCTGCTATGATTGTCAGATTGACTAATCCAAAGGTTAAGGTGGAAGACACAATATTGCAGCAGAAGGTGATTTAGTATCAAAGTAAGGCACGAGCTGGAAAATTCCCCAGTGCACTAAGCTTTGGACTCCGCTTGACATAGACATTAGTAAACTTTATTTCAGACATATTGTTTAGCTTCAGCTCTAGTAAACAAGTTGATGGGTTGCAGTTGAAATGTATTTGTTTTGCTGGCTACAAATGTTAAGGAATGGGGCATTCAGAAGCTCTTTTATATCTGTAATAAATTCCAGTACTCTGGGATTACCAAGAGACATTAAAGTTACCTTGAGCATTTCCGCTGCTGAACTTTTTAAAGTTTTATTTTCTTTATTAAGCCAAATTGAGGTTAGCATGACACTTATGAGTGGTAGCTAAAATAACCACAGTGAAACAGTTTGTACTTTATTTTGCCTAAATTACATATTTCAAATGGAAATGTCATTGAAATGTAATGTTTCTTAGTATTAGTCATTCTAAATTTTATAATTACAGCTCTCACAAGTCTTCAGTGTAGTAACATAACATAGTCACAAGCCAGTATGTGGAGAGACCCATATTAGACTTAATATAGTGGGGCAAAAGAGACCAAAAAACCCTCTACTTAGGTAAAGGAAAAGAGGTGCTTTCCTAGAACGGAAAGTATTTGCACAGTACCCAGTCCAAAGACAGATAGCATTACCCATCTATCCTTGCAGTAGGCAGAGCTATGCAAATCATCTCTTTACATCTCTGTGCTATCCAAGGCCTTTAGAACCGCTAAGGGTGCAATGCCAAGGATTAGCTTTACATTTTATACAGTCAGACACATCCAACTAGTGGACACGTGTTTCGAGCTTTAGACCCTCATCAGCACTAGGGCAGATGCCTCTTGCTGTATGGGAGGGGGGGGGTGAGACTTGGTGAGTACCAAAACATAGTCGCAAGCCAGAATGTGGAGAGACCCATGTTAGGCTTTATATAGGGGGCTAAAGAGACCAAAAAACCCTCTACTTAGGTAAAGGAAAAGAGTGGCTTTCCTAGAACGGAAAGTATTTGCACAGTACCCAGTCCAAAGACAGATAGCATTACCCATCTACCCTTGCAGTAGGCAGAGCTATGCAAATAATCTCTTTACATCTCTGTGCTATCCAAGGCCCTTAGAACCGCGTAGTGTAGTAACATAGAGATGCAGCACTCAAAGAGGTCTCCCTCCATGGGTTTGCTTTAAAGCCACTAAAGAACACCTGCTCATGTCTTGCCGTGAACCCAGGCCTCTTCCATGCTCTTCTTCCTAGTTCCATACCCACATAACCCCTCCAAGCCAGTTTTTGGCTCGACTTGGACATAGCAGTTGTCCACCAGCAGTCATGTAAGTCTGGGACTTGTGGAAGTCCTGGAAGGGGTAAGTATTTAGGTTCCAGGTTTCCAGACTTGGGGGGTTATGTGTGTGGGGGGGCATAACATGTCATAATGCACCCACCCAGGCACGAGCAGTGGTCCTTCACCACTCAGTGTGGGACCCCTTTAAAGGAGGAAAGGAGAAAAAACAGGCATGGGGCAGCCAGACATTTTCTTTTGTTTTTCAAATGTTGTCAACCACTGAAAGCATACCAATATCATTGTTGGGCCATGTATGATTTGTTGAGCTGTGGGACCAATGTTGGGACCCCTGGGCCCCTTAATTATTACCAATTAACTACTACATAACATTATCTGATTTATCCCTTCCTATACTGGACCACCTTGTCCCATGCTGAAACTGCCACATTAGTGCTCTATAAAGGGAGGTTTGGGAGGACAAATGGGGGGGGTGCAAGGGTGGATGAACCCTAACTAACCTTAAAAACAGCACATTCCAAAAAAAACTAAACAAACAGCGGACTCTAATCCAGATCGATGTTGGTCTACTCAGGCTCGCATGTTATGTGGTGATTCATTTTCTTTAGGGTTGTAACCCCTATTTTATACCTGTATTTTGAGAAGTTGCATGTAAATCCATTGTGTTGATGGGGGGGGGGGGATTAATTTGCTCTACTTTTTTTTCAATAATTATGACATATAGTAAAAAGGACATTTTGCACATTATATTTATTAGATTGTGACTACAAATTTAGACGTTAGGTATATACATTGTTAAAATATGCCTGTTGCACTTTATTTAGATATTTTTTGCACCACTGCTGGTGTTCTACAGTTTTTTCTTATCCCTGTTATTTTCCATATTAAGCAGTGTATTTTATTGTATTTTAACAGTGATTCTATGGTGTTATTTATGTGTTTATGATAACAGATATATTTTATATTTAATATGATTGGAATAATGGTGCGCAAATCTTTGCAGCATTTAGCGTTTGATGCTTTAATTTAAAACAGCAGCATGATGGGCAGCAAATCCTGCCCTTACAAGTCCCATTGGGGGGCAAAATGTATGCCAGCAGATGACCAACACCCACCCCAGGCCAGCTAGCCAGCATGTGTTGTGAGCCATATGGGGAAATGCCCATGTTGAATCCAGACACTGGTAATTAGACAGCTTGAGCGGACCCCCCACCACCACTTTTTGCAGAGCTTATCATATTTGTTATTATTTCCATACCAGCAGGAAATGAACCCTGTTAGGATGCACTGGATGATCCTGGTGTAGACGCACCTCAGAATTGTTGTTGGGACACTGAACTCCTTCAAGCACCTAAGATGATAAAGAAGCTGGCGTGCCTTTTTTGCCATGGTTTGATCCCATAGATTCCAAAAGATTATTTGTACAGAATTTGCTTTGGTGACACCAAATGTCATTTTCTTCAAAGCAGGGATATTCTGTAATTGTAATAATAAAACACTGAAATAATAATTAAATACAACTGCAAACTTGTCGGCGTGTAAAAGAATTAATAAATCAATCATGCAGCGCCTAAAAGTTATATGTTATACTCTGCATAAGGGTCCAACAGGTGCAATCCTGTAAAAATAACAATGGCAAAATATAAAAAGACACAGGCGCTCCAAAGCGGGCACATCTGCCAACAAAATGTTGCTAAAAGGCGCTCTTCATAAATTAGCCTCTTATTAATGAATTCTTATAGGCCACTTTTTTAAAGCTTTAAAATGAAACATCTGACACATGAAAATTTTAATGATAGGAAATGTGTGTATTATAGAAGCAGTTTTCACTACCTGTAATCTGTTGCTATGTGCATATAATATTGCTCCTTGTTGGGGAAACCACTCACTTCAGGATGGTGAAGTAATGAAGACACTTTTTAGAACCTAGGATGCCAACAGGATGCTGTTACCAACAAATTATTTAAGCAGACAAACCATTTGCGAGGGTGGTGTAAAAAACAGCCCATTAAGGCATCTAGTGAATATACTTACTTCTATGTAGTGATGAGCAATCCCCTAAAGTTCACCGAATTTGCCGACCCCGAACTAAAAGAAAACAATCTTATGGTGGTTGGGGGGGGGGGGGGGCAGAGTAAGAATCTGGAAGCAGGCTTTAACTTACCTGAGCACCACAAACTGGTCCCTGCTTCCATTGCGCTGGCTTGCAAACTTTCTATGAGCGTGGCCACAGAAAGATGCCCGCTGTTCCCATAACCAGTGAGGAGCTGGCAGTAGAAATTTGAAAAATTTGCATTTTGGATGTGCCCAACGCTACTCATATGAGTTAAAATCTGTGATATTTATTGAACTTCAGGGTATATTATTGTTATGTACACAATGTGGCAATCTATACATGTACCCCAGTGTATATGTATTGGTGAATCATTGTGGCCACTTCATTTCTGTTCCCACAGAAACCATGGTAATTTCCAATACCTTACACCAGGCACATTTAACCACTGATGCACCAAGGTATTTATACATTTTATTGACATAAAAAAGTGACTTTTCAATTAATAAATAAATAATAATATTTTTAGTTAGCACCAACATATTCCACAGTGCTTTATAAACCAAGTGTTCAAGTCCTAAATTGTGTGTTTATCCCAGCCAGGTTTCTTACCTGTCTACTCCACTGCTGAACTCACAGTAGAAACCCCAGCCAGGTTGATAAAACATGAAGTGGGCGTAGTCAAATGTATGGTGCTATAATTGGTTATGGTTTTATTATTTTGGGAGGTATGGAAGCTAATAAAGCTAATGTAGCTGAGTTACCTAATGCTAGTGAAGGGCCTAAGAGTTCTGAACTGTCTGAACCTGATACCTGATACCTGAACCCGATAACCTTCCTCTAGAAGTCCTAGCCGTGGACTAAAAGAAACCAGCACCAGAGATTGGGTTCCCTACTTTGCAGGTTTCCAGGGAATATAGTGGCACAGAGCAACTAAAAGACCCCAATCTATTACATGCCTGGAAAAATGTAAACCAAGACAATGTTACTGGCCTGGTTTATCCCCACTTTGCGGTGCACAACTATTTGCTCTACTTGGAAAAAAAGACAGCAACTGACATGGTAGAGCAACTGGTTGTGCCACAGTCTTATGTCCGCACAATGTAGGAACTAGGCCACTCCAAAATTCTTGAGGGACACATAGGGGCTGAGAAAACAGGAGAGAGGTTTGAACAAAATTTCTTTTGGCCAGGTATCTATAAGGCGGTAGAAAAGTTTTGCCAGTCCTGTCCAGAGTGCCAAGTTCATGTACCCGCATTATTGTAGTCCGCTCATCCGGCTACCCTTAATTAAGGTTAGTGTTTGAGCACATTGCAATGGATCTGGTAAACCCACTTCCTAAATAAGCCATCAACACATCTTGGTAGTTGTAGACTCTGCCCCTCAGAAATACCTCTTCCAAGGTCATTGCAAAAGAAATATTCCAAATGTTCACACGTATAGGCATCCCAAAGGAAATTTTGATGGATCATGGGAGGCCCTTTATGTAAGTTATGAAAAAACTTGTTAAGTTGTTAAGAGTTGGTTTGGTGAAAAGGTTTATTCGAACCTTAAATAGTATGCTTTTGCCCATTTAATGTTCTTGGGCCGAGAAGTACCGCAGGCCTCTACTGGGTTTTTCCCATTTAAACTTTTGTATGGGAGACAATGGGAGACAACCCAGGGACCTCTTAGATATTGCAAGAGAACATGGTAGGAAAAGAATATACCCCAAAGAAATGTCTTTGAGTATGTAGCCCAAATGTTGGACATGAATCACAGCCATTATGTCCATTGTACAGGAACATATGAAAAAGGCTCAGGCAAGGGTTTACAACAGTGCAAAAGTTAGGCCCTCCAAACCCAGTGCCTGTGTTTTTTTGTTGGTGCCAGAGGTTGAAAGCAAATTTCCTGGAAAATGGCAGGGCCCCTATGAGATACAGGAGAAAGTAAATAAAGTTAACTAGGGTATTTCAACCAGGAAGAAGAAAACCCTTACAAATAAATCATGTCAATTTAATCAAGCCCTGGAAAGAGTGTGAGGCTTTAGCCACGAGTAGTCAGCCAACATTACCTAGCATACAGTTAACTGCTGTGAAGATTTCAGAAGTCTTATCAGCTGCACAGGTTCAAGTAGTAAAAGTTCAAGAAGTTTCTCCAAAATCACAAAACAGTCTTATTTGATCGACCTGGTCGTACCAGCCTCATAGAACATGATATAGTAGTTGAACCAAACCAGATAGTGAAACAGAAACCGTATAGGGTGCCCAAAGACAGGACAATTCACAGAAGGTGAAGAAAATTATGGCTTTAGGGGTAATAGAGAAATAAAATGGTTGGTCAAGCGCTATTGTTTTGATCCCCAAGTCACATGGTAGTCTGAGGTTCTGCAATGATTATCAGAAGTTGAATGAAGTGTCAGAATTTGATGCCTATCCCATGCCTATGGTTGATGAGTTGATTGAAAGGTTGGGTCCAGCCCAGTATATCACTACGCTCAGCCTTACTAAAGGCTAATGGCAGATTCCTTTGACTAAAGAGGCGAAGGAAAAGACAGGTTTCTCAACATCCAAGGGTCATTTCCATTACCTTGTTTTACCTTTTGGTAGACTCCAACTGGGAAGCCGGCTTAACCTTTAACCCAAAGAAGTGTGCAATAGGCCTAGAAGAGTATCATTACCTGGTATACACCAATGGGCATAGACTGATCAAACTCTAAATTGACAAAAGTGAGGCAAAATAAAAATTGTTCCCAACCAATGTCAAAGAAACAGGTTGGTGCTTTTTTGTGGTTGGCGGGGTACCTCAAAAGGTTTGTGCCAATCTTTGCCACCATAGCAGCCCCCCTTACCGACCTTACCAGAAGGACCAAATAGACCATGGTGAAATGGAGTGAGACAGCAGAACAGGTTTTCCTGGAGGTTAATGAAAGACATTGTAAGAGCCCAGTGTTGATTGCTCCCAATTTCAAAAAAGAATTCATGTTGCAGGCAGATGCCTCCGATGTTGACCTAGGAGCGCTTTTTTCCCAAGTGATAAATGGTGAAAAACACCCAGTAGCATATCTAAGCAGAAAGTTGTCCCCTGCGGAGAGAAATTATGCCATTATAGAGTGGGAAGGTCTTGCTCTTAAGTGTGTAGTTGAGTTGCTTAGGTATTACTTGTTGGGGAGACAATTCAGCCTTGTAACAGATCATTCTCCCCTTAAAGTGGATGGCCCAAAACAAAGGGAAAAATTCAAGGGTGACCAAGTGGTTCTTGGCCCTACAAGTTTATAAGATTTATGTGGAACATCCCCCAGGTTCTCAACAAGGCAATGTTGATGCTGTATCCCGTATTCACTGTGCATGTGTGCAAGATGCTTCCCCTGAGAGATCTGAGCAGAGGGGGATGGTATATAAGTAAGCGGTTTAGAGAGTACTAAATGGTGTGTACATACCAGCCAGGTTTCCCACCTGTCCCCGGTGAAGGTTCCCATCCCTATTTTGGGCCAGGCTTTCCCAGCAACCCCACCCTGTTAGACCTACAGCCGGGGAGTTTTCAAAAGAGAGAAACCCGGCAGTTCAGAAGGCTGGAGATTGCAGCCTGTGATTTGAGCTGCCGCATGTATGCAGTTGCCATTACAGCGGAATATACCCAGCTTGAGAAAAAAGGTTAGTGTGAGGCCCGTACTTCGTAGCCTTGAACAATTGTACAGTCAGACTTTTTATGCTGGACAGCTATCCTGTGTTGCGACTGATGTAAGTCTGTGATGAATACAAGCATTAATTGTGTTTGTTTTGATGCCCTGCTTGCTGGAAAATAAAGCTGCTGGGACAGCTTTGTGAAGGTAACCCCTCCTGAAAGACGTTTATTTACCTGTGCTGTGCCTCTGCTTTCACTGTCACCAAATGCTTTGTATCTCATGCTGACCAGTACTAAAGAGCTAAATTCCCACAATGTGTAAACAGAATAATACATTACATTGCAAAAAAGGGGTATCTATTAAAACTATTTATTATTAAGGGTAATCATTGAAAGTATTTTATTATGTAAATAACATTATAAATGAATTCCTGAATTGTCTGCACTATAAGACGCCAAAAGGCGCATCTAGGATTTGGAGGAAGAGAAATAATATTCTGAAACAAATGTTGTGAACCAAATAATAGACAAGGTGCAGAATCCCCAAATGTGGCACCCCTTCCAATCCCCAAAGGCAGTGTGGCATTCTCTCTCCCATTCCCCATATGCAGTGTGGCATTCTTTCTCCCATTCCCCATAGGCAGTGTGGCATCCCCCTCCCATTCTCTATAGGCAGTGTGGCTTATCCCTCCAATTCCCCAAAGGCAGTGTGGTGCCCCCCATTCCCAATAGGCAGTGTTGCATCTCCCCATCCTGTTCCCTATATAGGCATTGTGGCACCCCCCCCCATTTCCCATTGGTAGTGTGGTGTTCCCCCCATCTCATTCCCCATAGGCAGTGTATCATTCCCCCTCCCATTTCCCATAGACCGTGTGGCAAACCCCCATTCCCATTCCCTATAAGCAGCCTGGGATCCCCCTTCCATTCCCTATAAAGCTAGAAGATGGAGGAGCGGTGGGCGATTTCCCCGTCACCACTGATGCTGCTTCCTCCGGCAGTACTGGGAATGGGAACAGTGTCTGCCGTCGCCCATCCTTTGGTCTCCTGTGGTGTGGCAGCCTGGACAGCAGCGCGGGAGCGCCAGGACATGTGAGTTGACTTTTTTGTTTATTTCTTTTTACATTTGCCCCATAAAGCGCATGCACATTTCCCCCCCACTTTTGGGAATAAAGGTTCATCTTATTGGACCAAAAATATGGTACACAAACTTTTCCATTGAATTTAAATCAAATGTATTATTAATTACTATTATATTCATAAAAATAATCAATTCTAAAATCATATTATCATTATTCATTATCACATTACCAATATGTTTTTTATTGTTGTTCCAAACAATAGACCATTTGTGGAAGCAATTACCACCTCTCATTATAGTAGTACTGTACATCCATCTGTGACTATGCCAGACTTCTTAGTGATTTTATATCTGTACATGGGGAGCCTTGGGAATCTGTATTTCACTTGAGAGATACTCATATAAATATATCTGTATTACTTTTTGTGGATTTTTTATTAGGTAACCAAGAAATCCCCTGTAGAAATTGTAAATTAACACACACACAACATGTAAATATTGTATTGGAAAATTGGAAACACCACGGCTACAACCTTACTCTCCTCGCTAATAATGAGAATATGTATTTCTCAGCAAGTTGTATTTGTACACCCTTGAACCGTTGTGATAATATGATTTGTGTCCACCCACTACACTGCACACTGATGAGTACATAGCGATGATATACCATGCAATTCAATAAATATCACAGATTTTAGCTATTCACTGGATGCCTGAATGGCTTTCTTGCACCACCCGCCCAGGTGGTTAATTAAATTAAATTAATTAAATGTTGCTATAGGCAACTGTACACCAAGTCTGTACACCAAAATCTATAAAAATAGTGATATGAGTCCTGTATACACATAACACTTCTGCTGGCAGCAGCAGTGTTCTGTTTGTACAAGGTTCACTTCTCTCTTCTTGTAGATCTTAGTGCACAGACTTGGAATATGGTTGCTCGTAGCAACAAATAGGAGGGAGAAAAACTGCTTCCATGAAACACACATTTGCTACCATAAGGAAAAAAATACTAGCTAAGCCCAACACATTAAGAACATCACTGTGCCATGCAATTATAAAATCGAATATATATATATATATATATATATATATATATATATATATATATATAATAAAAATGCCAGCAAAAGTGGACTTTCCCTTTATATAATCCTCACTTGTCCTTCTGGAAATGGACAAGTACATTTAGTTTTTCTGATATGTTACAGGGGCTATTACAGGCAGAAATCAATATTGTGATAATTATCACTTTGCAGTGACCTGTATTAAAATATCCAACTACATTTTAAAAATATGCGTCACTTAAATGATGTATATTTGTCATCTTTATGTCACATCCTGATGTATATTTGTCAGTTATTATCTGCTAATGGCACTAATTTGAAGTTAAATCAAAAAGCAAAAAGACATGCAATGGCTTATAGGCGCCACAAAACCATAGATAAATATTAAACCATAAGTATTATCTTGTCAAGACTAAAGCACCATTCTTACCATAAGGAACCAATGAGTGTCAATTTGCATAAAAATTCAATGTGACTCATGGTATACATCACTGCAATGAGGTTATTACATATTTGCATAATAGCTTCTGACGCAGACAATATCTTTACTAACTTTAAAAAGTTGTGATATTATGATGTTTAGGGTTGAAATAATGACATTTAAATCATAATAGATAATGCATGTAATTGCTGGCATTTATGCCTTAGTTCCAGATGTTCCAGATATTGCTAGGATTTCTTCATTTTAATAATATAATCTGATACCTTCATTTTTACTACTGCTGCTGTTAAAGTGAATACTGTTTGATTTTTTTATTATTAGTCCTAATGTCATCCATATGTTTCTAATAATCTGCAAATGTTTATAATGTTTTAGATGTGTAAGCATGGCATACTGTAAATTTATAGCTAATTAAAGAATACCCCCCCCCTTCCATGATCAGACACTTATGTTGCACAGGAGGGCCTGGTTCACAATCTTCTTTCTAGTGCATTTTATAGGCATTTTGATGGGTAATTCAGGTACTGTACTTTTTACACAAAACCCACTCAACAATGCCTTTGTTGAATTTGCTTAATGTACTGGGGTGCAATGAGGACGTGCCATGGTCTCTTACTACAAATGAATGTGTAGTAATGTGGAAATGTATTTCTATGTAGAAGCGTTAAGATCCCCATTCGACTAAGACCCCTAGTCCACACTTTGAAAAACAACTCCAAGACAACCCTCCATCACTGTTAATTCACAGAACAAATGTCTCTGCTCCAAAGGCCAGTGGTGGTGTGCTATACACCACTCCACCCATGCCATGAAATGATGTTAATTAGGGATGAGCGAATCGATCCGGACGAACCCGGATTCGATCCGAATTTCATGAATAATTCGTTTCGGATCGAATCCGAATTTCCCCGTGCTTTGATCGCTCAAAGTTTTCCTTTAACATCCATTCATTTAAATTACAGGCATTCTAAGATGGTGGACGGGACATGTCCAGACATCTACCCCGCACCAGTGCAAGCTGGGGCAGTCACATGCAGCCTATCAGCAGCCAGCAAGCCCGGTGACGTCACAGCGCTATTTAAGTCGGCGGACATCTTGCTTTTCCTCATTTCTCTATTGCATTCGTGAGAGACAGGACGCTTCTGTAGTGAGGGAGAGACAGAGAGCCAGGGACAGACAGGGACAGGCAGGAGACAGGCAGAAAGTCAGCGAGAAGCAGGGAAAGTTAGGAAAAATCGGAGGCAGTCACAGGGAGATTTTTTTTTTTTCATCCAGCCTGAGTGTTACTGGCTGGCTGACTGGCTTTGTTAGCGTTTTCAGGCTGCTTATACACCTACTGTGCATATATACTGAACTGATCTCAAGTCTGCTGTGAGGCATCCCATTCTGTGACTACACCAGCCTCTATTTACTATAACCCTTTGCACTTATTCTAAAAGTAATTTGGCCTGATAAAGACACTTTTGCTGTGCATAGTAGTACTGCTGCCAGGTGCTCTCTGGTTGGGGCATCCCATTCTGTGACTACAACAGCCTCTATTTACTATAACCCTTTGCACTTATTCTAAAAGTAATTTGGCCTGATAAAGACACTTTTGCTGTGCATAGTAGTACTGCTGCCAGGTGCTCTCCGGTTGGGGCATCCCATTCTGTGACTACACCAGCCTCTAATTACTATAACCCTTTGCACTTATTCTAAAAGTAATTTGGCCTGATAAAGACACTTTTGCTGTGCATAGTAGTACTGCTGCCAGGTGCTCTCTGGTTGGGGCATCCCATTCTGTGACTACAACAGCCTCTATTTACTATAACCCTTTGCACTTATTCTAAAAGTAATTTGGCCTGATAAAGACACTTTTGCTGTGCATAGTAGTACTGCTGCCAGGTGCTCTCTGGTTGGGGCATCCCATTCTGTGACTACACCAGCCTCTATTTACTATAACCCTTTGCACTTATTATAAAAGTAATTTGGCCTGATAAAGACACTTTTGCTGTGCATAGTAGTACTGCTGCCAGGTGCTCTCTGGTTGGGGCATCCCATTCTGTGACTACACCAGCCTCTATTTACTATAACCCTTTGCACTTTTTCTAAAAGTAATTTGGCCTGATAAAGACACTTTTGCTGTGCATAGTAGTACTGCTGCCAGGTGCTCTCCGGTTGGGGCATCCCATTCTGTGACTACAACAGCCTCTATTTACTATAACCCTTTGCACTTATTCTAAAAGTAATTTGGCCTGATAAAGACACTTTTGCTGTGCATAGTAGTACTGCTGCCATGTGCTCTCTGGTTGGGGCATCCCATTCTGTGACTACAACAGCCTCTATTTACTATAACCCTTTGCACTTATTCTAAAAGTAATTTGGCCTGATAAAGACACTTTTGCTGTGCATAGTAGTACTGCTGCCAGGTGCTCTCTGGTTGGGGCATCTTATTCTGTGACTACACCAGCCTCTATTTACTATAACCCTTTGCACTTATTCTAAAAGTAATTTGGCCTGATAAAGACACTTTTGCTGTGCATAGTAGTACTGCTGCCAGGTGCTCTCTGGTTGGGGCATCCCATTCTGTGACTACAACAGCCTCTATTTACTATAACCCTTTGCACTTATTCTAAAAGTAATTTGGCCTGATAAAGACACTTTTGCTGTGCATAGTAGTACTGCTGCCAGGTGCTCTCTGGTTGGGGCATCCCATTCTGTGACTACAACAGCCTCTATTTACTATAACCCTTTGCACTTATTCTAAAAGTAATTTGGCCTGATAAAGACACTTTTGCTGTGCATAGTAGTACTGCTGCCAGGTGCTCTCTGGTTGGGGCATCCCATTCTGTGACTACACCAGCCTCTATTTACTATAACCCTTTGCACTTATTCTAAAAGTAATTTGGCCTGATAAAGACACTTTTGCTGTGCATAGTAGTACTGCTGCCAGGTGCTCTCTGGTTGGGGCATCTCATTCTGTGACTACACCAGCCTCTATTTACTATAACCCTTTGCACTTATTCTAAAAGTAATTTGGCCTGATAAAGACACTTTTGCTGTGCATAGTAGTACTGCTGCCAGGTGCTCTCTGGTTGGGGCATCCCATTCTGTGACTACACCAGCCTCTATTTACTATAACCCTTTGCACTTATTCTAAAAGTAATTTGGCCTGATAAAGACACTTTTGCTGTGCATAGTAGTACTGCTGCCAGGTGCTCTCCGGTTGGGGCATCCCATTCTGTTACTACAACAGCCTCTATTTACTATAACCCTTTGCACTTATTCTAAAAGTAATTTGGCCTGATAAAGACACTTTTGCTGTGCATAGTAGTACTGCTGCCAGGTGCTCTCTGGTTGGGGCATCCCATTCTGTGACTACACCAGCCTCTATTTACTATAACCCTTTGCACTTATTCTAAAAGTAATTTGGCCTGATAAAGACACTTTTGCTGTGCATAGTAGTACTGCTGCCAGGTGCTCTCTGGTTGGGGCATCCCATTCTGTGACTACACCAGCCTCTATTTACTATAACCCTTTGCACTTTTTCTAAAAGTAATTTGGCCTGATAAAGACACTTTTGCTGTGCATAGTAGTACTGCTGCCATGTGCTCTCTGGTTGGGGCATCCCATTCTGTGACTACAACAGCCTCTATTTACTATAACCCTTTGCACTTATTCTAAAAGTAATTTGGCCTGATAAAGACACTTTTGCTGTGCATAGTAGTACTGCTGCCAGGTGCTCTCTGGTTGGGGCATCTCATTCTGTGACTACACCAGCCTCTATTTACTATAACCCTTTGCACTTATTCTAAAAGTAATTTGGCCTGATAAAGACACTTTTGCTGTGCATAGTAGTACTGCTGCCAGGTGCTCTCTGGTTGGGGCATCCCATTCTGTGACTACAACAGCCTCTATTTACTATAACCCTTTGCACTTATTCTAAAAGTAATTTGGCCTGATAAAGACACTTTTGCTGTGCATAGTAGTACTGCTGCCAGGTGCTCTCTGGTTGGGGCATCTCATTCTGTGACTACACCAGCCTCTATTTACTATAACCCTTTGCACTTATTCTAAAAGTAATTTGGCCTGATAAAGACACTTTTGCTGTGCATAGTAGTACTGCTGCCAGGTGCTCTCTGGTTGGGGCATCCCATTCTGTGACTACACCAGCCTCTATTTACTATAACCCTTTGCACTTATTCTAAAAGTAATTTGGCCTGATAAAGACACTTTTGCTGTGCATAGTAGTACTGCTGCCAGGTGCTCTCTGGTTGGGGCATCCCATTCTGTGACTACACCAGCCTCTATTTACTATAACCCTTTGCACTTATTCTAAAAGTAATTTGGCCTGATAAAGACACTTTTGCTGTGCATAGTAGTACTGCTGCCAGGTGCTCTCTGGTTGGGGCATCCCATTCTGTGACTACAACAGCCTCTATTTACTATAACCCTTTGCACTTATTCTAAAAGTAATTTGGCCTGATAAAGACACTTTTGCTGTGCATAGTAGTACTGCTGCCAGGTGCTCTCTGGTTGGGGCATCCCATTCTGTGACTACACCAGCCTCTATTTACTATAACCCTTTGCACTTATTCTAAAAGTAATTTGGCCTGATAAAGACACTTTTGCTGTGCATAGTAGTACTGCTGCCAGGTGCTCTCTGGTTGGGGCATCCCATTCTGTGACTACACCAGCCTCTATTTACTATAACCCTTTGCACTTTTTCTAAAAGTAATTTGGCCTGATAAAGACACTTTTGCTGTGCATAGTAGTACTGCTGCCAGGTGCTCTCCGGTTGGGGCATCCCATTCTGTGACTACAACAGCCTCTATTTACTATAACCCTTTGCACTTATTCTAAAAGTAATTTGGCCTGATAAAGACACTTTTGCTGTGCATAGTAGTACTGCTGCCATGTGCTCTCTGGTTGGGGCATCCCATTCTGTGACTACAACAGCCTCTATTTACTATAACCCTTTGCACTTATTCTAAAAGTAATTTGGCCTGACAAAGACACTTTTGCTGTGCATAGTAGTACTGCTGCCAGGTGCTCTCTGGTTGGGGCATCCCATTCTGTGACTACACCAGCCTCTATTTACTATAACCCTTTGCACTTATTCTAAAAGTAATTTGGCCTGATAAAGACACTTTTGCTGTGCATAGTAGTACTGCTGCCAGGTGCTCTCTGGTTGGGGCATCCCATTCTGTGACTACAACAGCCTCTATTTACTATAACCCTTTGCACTTATTCTAAAAGTAATTTGGCCTGATAAAGACACTTTTGCTGTGCATAGTAGTACTGCTGCCAGGTGCTCTCCGGTTGGGGCATCCCATTCTGTGACTACAACAGCCTCTATTTACTATAACCCTTTGCACTTATTCTAAAAGTAATTTGGCCTGATAAAGACACTTTTGCTGTGCATAGTAGTACTGCTGCCAGGTGCTCTCTGGTTGGGGCATCCCATTCTGTGACTACAACAGCCTCTATTTACTATAACCCTTTGCACTTATTCTAAAAGTAATTTGGCCTGATAAAGACACTTTTGCTGTGCATAGTAGTACTGCTGCCAGGTGCTCTCTGGTTGGAGCATCCCATTCTGTGACTACAACAGCCTCTATTTACTATAACCCTTTGCACTTATTCTACAAGTAATTTGGCCTGATAAAGACACTTTTGCTGTGCATAGTAGTACTGCTGCCAGGTGCTCTCCGGTTGGGGCATCCCATTCTGTGACTACAACAGCCTCTATTTACTATAACCCTTTGCACTTATTCTAAAAGTAATTTGGCCTGATAAAGACACTTTTTCTGTGCATAGTAGTACTGCTGCCAGGTGCTCTCTGGTTGGGGCATCCCATTCTGTGACTACAACAGCCTCTATTTACTATAACCCTTTGCACTTATTCTAAAAGTAATTTGGCCTGATAAAGACACTTTTGCTGTGCATAGTAGTACTGCTGCCAGGTGCTCTCCGGTTGGGGCATCCCATTCTGTGACTACACCAGCCTCTATTTACTATAACCCTTTGCACTTATTCTAAAAGTAATTTGACCTGATAAAGACACTTTTGCTGTGCATAGTAGTACTGCTGCCAGGTGCTCTCTGGTTGGGGCATCCCATTCTGTGACTAAACCAGCCTCTATTTACTATAATCCTTTGCACTTATTCTAAAAGTAATTTGGAGTGATAAAGACACTTTTGCTGTGCATAGTAGTACTGCTGCCAGGTGCTCTCTGGTTGGGGCATCCCATTCTGTAACATACCATACCCCTCTTTATTTACACTAAGCAGCTCTCTTATTTACACTAAGCAGGCCTGTTGGAGGCTGAGTGTTACTGCTCACTTTTGGTGTGCATTATATTCTGTTTCATATAGACCCACCGCTGCCTGGGGGTTCTTAAAATATCACCTACTACCACGCCAGTTAGACTATGTCGGGCAGACAAGTGCCTGGAAGTGAAAAGAGGAGTGGCAGAGGCCAAGATTCCGCAGGCAGAGGTCGCAGCAGACTGGGGGCCAGTAGCAGCAGGAGTCACGCTGAGAGACCTAATCTGCCAGTATCTGCTAGCGGTCGGGTCTCCACCAGTAACGCATCTGCCGTGGAAGATTGGTTAATGCGCTCATCAACAGCATCATCACAACTTACGTCTGAGACCCCCAGTCTAGGGTCGGTAGGTTCCTCTGACACAACCCTGAGTTGGCATGCCCCGAGAGCAGTCCCTGTCCTCCCATTGCCTCTGTCCTACGCCGTTCCCTCCCCCAGCGACGTATCCTATGCTTTGGGTTCAGCTCCACTCTTTAGTGAGGAGGACGATCAGATAGAGGACAGTCAGCAGCTACTGCCCAGCCAAGAAATGGAGGTGGCTTCTTTAGCTAGGCAGACAAATAGTGATGTGGACAGTGTCGTGGGTGCTGCGAGCGTTCCAGCTCCTGCGCCAGACACTGTTGACGAATCCACGAACATCAGTGACGTACAGCCACAACTCGGTGATAATGATGATGACGATGAAGCCGATCGCACTTGGGAGCCGGGTGATGAAGGGGCTTCATCGTCATCATCAGGAGAAGAGGGGCGCAGGTTGCCCCGGAGTCAGCAGCTCAGGCAGCAAGGTGGTAGCAGTCAGCATGGGGGCACAATTCCAAAGGCTGGAGCCGGCCGAGGCCGGGGTAGAGCACCTGCTGTGCGGCAGTCTACCTTATCGGGAGGTAGTGGAGCAGGGGTTCCTGGAGTTGGCAACAGCAGCAGTGAATCAGTGAGGCCAGGGGGTGGGAAAAGTAGCTACTCGGCAGTGTGGCAGTTTTTCCTGAAGCATCCGCAGGAGGGTAACATGGCCACATGCAAGATATGTAGGCAGAAGGTGAAGCGTGGCCAGGGTCCAAATGTTGGCACCACGGCCCTGCGTCAACATATGATGCGTCACCATAAAGCGACCTGGGAGAACCGAGGCTCCCAAGGGGTGGTCCAGTCTGCTTCCTCACCAAGTGGCACGCCGCTCCCAATTTCTGCCAGCCAAGGCTCCAGCACCTCAGCCGAAGGCAGCTGTGCGTCATACCCATCCTCTGTCTCTCCTGCTCCTCCTCCTCCAAGTCATGCATCCCGGCAGCAATCCATCAGCGAAGCCATGTCCAAGAGACAGCAGTATGCGCCCACTCATCCTACGGCGCAGAAGCTGAATGTGCTCCTGTCCAAGTTGCTGGTGCTGCAGTCGCTCCCTTTTCAGGTGGTGGACTCTGCACCTTTCAGAGAACTGATGGCTTGTGCCGAGCCGAGGTGGAGAGTCCCAAGCCGTCATTTCTTTGCCAAGAAGGCAGTACCAGCGCTGCACACTTTTGTTGAACAGAAGGTGTGCCAGTCCTAGAGCCTGTCGGTGTGTAGCAAAGTGCATGGCAGCGCCGACGTCTGGAGCTGTAACTACGGTCAGGGACAGTACATGTCGTTTACGGCCCACTGGGTGAATGTGGTCCCTTTGCAGCAGCAACTTGGACAGGTCACGGCGCTTCGGCCTCCACGTTCCCTGCCTGTTGGGCCTGCGACACCGTGCGACTTGGCCTCCTCATCCTCCGCCATCTCCTCACCCTCCACTGTAGGCTCAAGTGTCAGTGCCCCTCCAGTCTACCATGTGTGCAGGGCACGGAGGTGTCACGCTGTGCTTCACATGGTTTGTCTTGGCGAACGGAGTCACACAGGGGAGGAACTGCTTAAATGTATTCATCAGGAAATCCAAGCATGGCTTACTCCAAGAAAACTTAAAATGGTTACCGACAATGGGAAGAACATTTTGTCTGCGCTGCGCCAAGGAAGCCTGACCCATGCCCCCTGCATGGCTCACGTCTTCAATCTGGTTGTCAAGCGGTTTCTGAAGTGTTCCCCCCATCTGCAAGACATCCTAACAACTTCAAGGAAACTTTGCATGCACTTCAGCCACTCATACACCGCCAAACACACCCTTCTTGAGCTACAGCGTCAGAACGGTATCCCCCAACATAGTCTGATTTGCGATGTTTCCACCCATTGTATTACACCCTTCACATGTTGGACCGATTATATGAAAAGCCATCACGGATTTCCTGATGATCCAAGCAGATAGGGGGACTCCCCTGTGTAACTTCAATGTCAACCAGTGGCAGCTCATACGTGACACCTGCCGTTTGTTCAGGCCCTTTGGGGAAGCCAGTTTATTTGTCAGTCGGCAGGATTACGGGATGAACAACGTGATTCCACTGCTTCATGTACTACAGCACATGTTGGAAACCATGGCTGGTCAGGGCACTGGAGACATGGCGTTTACATCTTACGGCCACATGAACCCCGTTGGAGCTGAACTGGAGGAGGAGGAGGAAGAGGAGGAGGAGTTGCCCAGCGATACACAGTTTAGGCTTGGTGAAATGGCTGGTTTATCTAGTCAGCGGACAGGAGAGGAGGAGCAGGAGCAGCCAGAGGAGCTAGAGGTTTTTGAGGAAGGCAAGACAGAGGACCCGGGCACACCATGGCAGTATGCAGTGGAGATGGAGACAGATAGTTCATCCAAGTCACTTGCGCAAATGGCATGAAGCATGCTCACGTGCTTGCGTAGTGACCCCAGAATTGTTTCCATCTGTCGGCGGGATGACTTCTGGCTGTCCACCTTATTGGACCCTCGCTTCCGGCACAAAATGGGGGCATTTTTTAAACCCACCGAGAGGGAGGACAAACTGAACTACTACAAAGACATTCTACGTAGGCAGTTGGCCGATGCCTATCTGCGCCATGGTCCATACTCTCGCAGGTCTGACTCGAGGGGACCTCTGCGCTCACCTTCCACTGCCATGGCTGCTGGGGGGGTTGGCAGGAGCAGCAGCAGCAGCTCCATCAGCAGCAGCCTCAGTCTTCAGTCGCTAATGAGTAGCTTTCTACACCCGCATAGTGAGGCTACTCATGAGCAGCAGGAAGACCTGGAGCAGGACCTGAACCAGCAGGTCATGTCATACTTTGACATGACCATGCCAACACACCTTGAGGATCCGCTGGACTTCTGGGCAGCCAAACTTGATTTGTGGCCGCAACTAGCAGAGTTTGCCCTGGAAAAGCTGTCCTGCCCGGCAAGTAGCGTGCCATCTGAGCGGGTGTTTAGTGCGGCGGGGGCCATAGTTACGGCGAGGAGAACTCGTCTGTCAACTAAAAATGTGGAGAGACTCACCTTTGTCAAAATGAATCAGGGATGGATCAGCCAGGATTTCCACCCACCAATGGCTGATGCATGCGACTAGATTCAGCATGGTGCCACGTTTTACACTTTCCAAATGGTGCAAAACATATTTATGTCTTTAGGACAATTTTTGGGCTCCTGCTGCTGCCAACTCCAGGGTGTGATTCATCCAATTTTTAGGCTCCTGAAGCCAACCCCAGTGTCTCTTTAAAGTAATATTTGGGCTCCTGCTGCTGCTGCTGCTGCCAACTCCAGGATGTGATTCATCCAATTTTTGGGTTCCTGAAGCCAACCCCAGTGTCTCTTTAAAGTAATGTTTGGGCTCCTGCTGCTGCTGCTGCCAACTCCAGGGTGTGAATCATCCAATTTTTGGGCTCCTGAAGCCAACTCCAGTGTCTCTTTAAAGTAATATTTGGGCTCCTGCTGCTGCTGCTGCCAACTCCAGGGTGTGATTCATCCAATTTTTGGGCTCCTGAAGCCAACCCCAGTGTCTCTTTAAAGTAATATTTGGGCTCCTGCTGCTGCTGCTGCCAACTCCAGGGTGTGAATCATCCAATTTTTGGGCTCCTGAAGCCAACCCCAGTGTCTCTTTAAAGTAATGTTTGGGCTCCTGCTGCTGCTGCCAACCCCAGGGTGTGATTCATCCAATTTTTGGGCTCCTGAAGCCAACCCCAGTGTCTCTTTAAAGTAATGTTTGGGCTCCTGCTGCTGCTGCCAACTCCAGGGTGTGATTCATCCAATTTTTGGGCTCCTGAAGCCAACTCCAGTGTCTCTTTAAAGTAATATTTGGGCTCCTGCTGCTGCTGCTGCCAACTCCAGGGTGTGATTCATCCAATTTTTGTGCTCCTGAAGCCAACCCCAGTGTCTCTTTAAAGTAATGTTTGGGCTCCTGCTGCTGCTGCCAACTCCAGGGTGTGATTCATCCAATCTTCGGGCTCCTGCTGCCAACTCCAGTGTCTCTTTAAAGTAATGTTTGGGCTCCTGCTGCTGCTGCCAACTCCAGGGTGTGAATCATCCAATTTTTGGGCTCCTGAAGCCAACTCCAGTGTCTCTTTAAAGTAATGTTTGGGCTCCTGCTGCTGCTGCTGCCAACTCCAGGGTGTGAATCATCCAATTTTTGGGCTCCTGAAGCCAACCCCAGTGTCTCTTTAAAGTAATGTTTGGGTTCCTGCTGCTGCTGCTGCTGCCGACTCCAGGGTGTGATTCATCCAATCTTTGGGCTCCTGCCGCCAACTCCAGTGTCTCTTTAAAGTAATGTTTGGGCTCCTGCTGCTGCTGCTGCCAACTCCAGGGTGTGAATCATCCAATTTGTGGGCTCCTGAAGCCAACTCCAGTGTCTCTTTAAAGTAATGTTTGGGCTCCTGCTGCTGCTGCTGCTGCCAACTCCAGGGTGTGATTCATCCAATCTTTGGGCTCCTGCTGCCAACTCCAGTGTCTCTTTAAAGTAATGTTTGGGCTCCTGCTGCTGCTGCCAACTCCAGGGTGTGAATCATCCAATTTTTGGGCTCCTGAAGCCAACCCCAGTGTCTCTTTAAAGTAATGTTTGGGCTCCTGCTGCTGCTGCCAACTCCAGGGTGTGATTCATCCAATTTTTGGGCTCCTGAAGCCAACCCCAGTGTCTCTTTAAAGTAATGTTTGGGCTCCTGCTGCTGCTGCCAACTCCAGGGTGTGATTCATCCAAATTTTGGGCTCCTGAAGCCAACCCCAGTGTCTCTTTAAAGTAATGTTTGGGCTCCTGCTGCTGTTGCCAACTCCAGGGTGTGATTCATCCAATTTTTGGGCTCCTGAAGCCAACCCCAGTGTCTCTTTAAAGTAATGTTTGGGCTCCTGCTGCTGCTGCCAACTCCAGGGTGTGATTCATCCAATATTTGGGCTCCTGCTGCCAACTCCAGTGTCTCTTTAAAAAAATATTTGGGCTCCTGCTGCTGCTGCCAACCCCAGGGTGTGATTCATCCAATTTTTGGGCTCCTGAAGCCAACCCCAGTGTCTCTCTAAAGTAATACTTGGGCTCCTGCTGCTGCTGCTGCCAACTCCAGGGTGTGATTCATCCAATTTTTGGGCTCCTGAAGCCAACCCCAGTGTCTCTTTAAAGTAATGTTTGGGCTCCTGCTGCTGCTGCTGCCAACTCCAGGGTGTGAATCATCCAATTTTTGGGCTCCTGAAGCCAACCCCAGTGTCTCTTTAAAGTAATGTTTGGGCTCCTGCTGCTGCTGCCAACTCCAGGGTGTGATTCATCCAATTTTTGGGCTCCTGAAGCCAACCCCAGTGTCTCTTTAAAGTAATGTTTGGGCTCCTGCTGCTGCTGCCAACTCCATGGTGTGATTCATCCAATTTTTGGGCTCCTGAAGCCAACCCCAGTGTCTCTTTAAAGTAATATTTGGGCTCCTGCTGCTGCTGCCAACTCCAGGGTATGATTCATCCAATTTTTGGGCTCCTGAAGCCAACCCCAGTGTCTCTTTAAAGTAATGTTTGGGCTCCTGCTGCTACTGCTGCCAACTCCAGGGTGTGATTCATCCAATTTTTGGGCTCCTGAAGCCAACCCCAGTGTCTCTTTAAAGTAATGTTTGGGCTCCTGCTGCTGCTGCTGCCAACCCCAGGGTGTGATTCATCCAATTTTTGGGCTCCTGAAGCCAACCCCAGTGTCTCTCTAAAGTAATATTTGGGCTCCTGCTGCTGCTGCTGCCAACGCCAGGGTGTGATTCATCCAATTTTTGGGCTCCTGAAGCCAACCCCAGTGTCTCTTTAAAGTAATGTTTGGGCTCCTGCTGCTGCTGCTGCCAACTCCAGGGTGTGAATCATCCAATTTTTGGGCTCCTGAAGCCAAACCCAGTGTCTCTTTAAAGTAATGTTTGGGCTCCTGCTGCTGCTGCCAACTCCAGGGTGTGATTCATCCAATTTTTGGGCTCCTGAAGCCAACCCCAGTGTCTCTTTAAAGTAATGTTTGGGCTCCTGCTGCTGCTGCCAACTCCAGGGTGTGATTCATCCAATTTTTGGGCTCCTGAAGCCAACCCCAGTGTCTCTTTAAAGTAATATTTGGGCTCCTGCTGCTGCTGCTGCCAACTCCAGGGTGTGATTCATCCAATTTTTGGGCTCCTGAAGCCAACCCCAGTGTCTCTTTAAAGTAATGTTTGGGCTCCTGCTGCTACTGCTGCCAACTCCAGGGTGTGAATCATCCAATTTTTGGGCTCCTGAAGCCAACTCCAGTGTCTCTTTAAAGTAATATTTGGGCTCCTGCTGCTGCTGCTGCCAACTCCAGGGTGTGATTCATCCAATTTTTGGGCTCCTGAAGCCAACCCCAGTGTCTCTTTAAAGTAATGTTTGGGCTCCTGCTGCTGCTGCTAACTCCAGGGTTTGATTCATCCAATTTTTGGGCTCCTGAAGCCAACCCCAGTGTCTTTTTAAAGTAATGTTTGGGCTCCTGCTGCTGCTGCCAACTCCAGGGTGTGATTCATCCAATTTTTGGGCTCCTGGAGCCAACCCCAGTGTCTCTTTAAAGTAATATTTGGGCTCCTGCTGCTGCTGCCAACTCCAGGGTGTGATTCATCCAATTTTTGGGCTCCTGAAGCCAACTCCAGTGTCTCTTTAAAGTAATGTTTGGGCTCCTGCTGCTACTGCTGCCAACTCCAGGGTGTGAATCATCCAATTTTTGGGCTCCTGAAGCCAACTCCAGTGTCTCTTTAAAGTAATATTTGGGCTCCTGCTGCTGCTGCTGCCAACTCCAGGGTGTGATTCATCCAATTTTTGGGCTCCTGAAGCCAACCCCAGTGTCTCTTTAAAGTAATGTTTGGGCTCCTGCTGCTGCTGCTAACTCCAGGGTGTGATTCATCCAATTTTTGGGCTCCTGAAGCCAACCCCAGTGTCTCTTTAAAGTAATGTTTGGGCTCCTGCTGCTGCTGCCAACTCCAGGGTGTGATTCATTCAATTTTGGGCTCCTGCTGCCAAAT
Source organism: Gastrophryne carolinensis (assembly GCA_027917425.1). Classification (NCBI taxonomy): domain Eukaryota; kingdom Metazoa; phylum Chordata; class Amphibia; order Anura; family Microhylidae; genus Gastrophryne; species Gastrophryne carolinensis. Next base: position 259,649,692 of record CM051238.1, read on the forward strand.
CCAGTGTCTCTTTCAAACTATGTTTGGGCTCCTGCTGCTGCTGCTGCTGCTGCTTGAAACTCCAGGGTGTGTCAGTCATTTTTTGGGCTCCTGCTGCTGCCAACTCCAGTGTCTCTTTCAGCCAATGTTTGGGCTCCTGCTGCTGCCTTCAACTCCAGGGTGTGATTCATCCAATTTTTGGGCTCCTGCTGCTGCCAACTCCAGTGTCTCTTTAAAGCAATGTTTGGGCTCCTGCCCCTCATAGTGATGCCACTTCAACTCTCTGCAATTGTGCCGCTCTGCGATTCTATTAGCGATGCCTCTGATCTGCATGTGATATTTATTCAAAGTATTATTTAACTAACCCAGCACGCATCCTGTGCGTGTTACAGCAAGGCCGAATGGTTTACAACCCTATTGAGGCTCTAGGAGGCTCAGAAATAGCCGTTTTTAATAGCGATTCGTCGCAAATAAATTCGGGTCGAAACGATTTTTGTCGAAAAATTCGGCGAATCAGTCGAATCGAATTTTTCAAAAGTTCGCTCATCTCTAATGTTAATGACAAGACATTCCATGACTACCATAGCTAGGACACCCAACAATGCTACCTTCAATAGTTTTTTCAGTTGTGTCTGGGCTTTAACATGAAATGTCTTGTTTTCATTTTTTTAAGTGTATTCTTAATATTTTTGGGTGAAATATGGGCAATATATTTATAATATAAAAAAAATCTATTTGTTACTATTTCTGATTTTTTTGTAATAAAAGATGTACGTTTTTTAATAAAATCTTATTGCGTGTAAAAGCCACATTTCTCCCAGTTAAAGCGGTACAACATATGTATTGGTAGACAACCTTTCCTGCACTTGAGACTCCTCCAAACTGAAACAGAACTTTAGGAGATTTTCAGATAATATACAACAGCTATGTTCACCTTGCAGTTTTTCAAGAAAATCAACCCTTTACATTTGAAATACTCCCCACATACTATTGTTGATGTGGGCACAGTTATATGGAAGTAATACCTCAATTAATTATTTGGCTGCACATGATTTCCCTAAAAAAAAAGAATACAAATATCTGAATCAAAGCCACATTTACCTATAACAACATGCAAGCAATAAAAAAACAAATTAAATCTGAAAAAGCAAGGTCCCCCAAACAGAACAATACCCAACATACCTAGGTACTGGCAAGGAAGGGGTTGCCAAACACCCCAAAGTATGGCATGCACCTAAGGGTAATTTAACTTGAAAATTTCAGCTCTGCAGACGAAGTGCACACCTTGCAATTTTCAACCAAAACAGCCCCTACATTTGGAATACCCCCCACAAACCATATATTCGCTGAAATTACACACATTAAGCTTTCTAGGTGTACCCAGTTTGTTGTAGTAGGCTCATATTGCTCGAAGTAATTTCTCGAAGAGTTCTTTGGTTGCACAGCTTATTTAAAAAAAAAAAAATGTATAAAAAAGCAAAATAAAGAACACATTTTCTAAAATGTCAATATGCAAACAAGAAAAAACTAACTAATCTAAAAGAGCAAGCCCCCCCCCCCACCCAAGTAGAACAATACCCAACATGCATAGTTTGTATGTATGTATAACCCTTTTAACTGCCAGCCTACTTGAGATTTTGTCACCCTCTGTTGACATTTACTTTTTCATCATTTTCATTGTGTTTAACCATGATTTTTGCAGGAAATTTCAGGAAAATTATATATTTTTTGTGGAGGAGTTTAGGATTCAAAATAAAATATCTTGTTTGTAATTTTTCCACAATTTTTAAAAATATTTTTGAGTAAAAAAACTAAAAAAGGATTTTTTAAAAAAAATACCTCATTTATTTTAGATAAACATTTATTTTAGTAAAAAAAAAGCATATTGCATTTCTTCTGATTACAATAGTACCACATTGGTATTGGTAGCCCCCCGTTCCTGCCCAGGAGACCTCTCAAACTGAAAAGAGCACTTTATAACAGGGATAGACAGTGCTATCCCTGCTCCGAACCATGGCCTGTGGTAGCATTGCTGCCTTCTTGTTTCCTTCTGGCATCAATCATGATGATTAGCCACCTCCATTTCATTTATTTCAATGGAGGAGGGCCAAGGGATGACAGACCCCTGCCATTGCAATGAATGGAACAGGTGGAACACTTATTGTGAGGTCAGGAGGGAGATGTAAAGAGAACATCTGGGACTAAACATTTGGAAAAAACAACACTGGAGGTGACCTGGAATCCGGATATCTCCAATGACACACGATGCCTAAAAATAAGGAGAAATTAGCACCTATAAATACACAATATTTCTCTTCTTTATTTATTGTTTCTCAATTGAGATTTTGTCTCTCCGGCTTCTGTGTTTTAGGTAAATCTCTATTCTGGAGAATAGAGATTCACCTAAAACTCAGAAGCTGGAGAGACAAAATCACAATTGAGAAACAGTAAAGAAAGGGGAGAAATATGGGAGGCCATCGGGACCAGTTAAGAGCTTAGGAAACCAAAAGCACATGGAGTAGGTCCATTTGCGATTCAAAACAGCTGAATTTCAGACGGAAGCCATCAGAAGAGGAATGTTGCGATCGCTCCGGGTGCAAGCAATTTGGTACGCTTCGCATGTGCGCCATACATGGTCACGAAACCAGGCACCTAGGTGCATGTGGAATTGTTGGTGCTTAGTTTGGGGTTTTTAGACGCACAACCATGAATCGCTCCCAATATGCAGACATCCCAAGGTACTAGTGTGCCTTCTTAGCCATATCAATTTACTTGTTGTTTAGAACTCTTTCTGGCTTAGTGGTCAGAGGGGTAAACAGAATCAATCAGTTGTGGATAGAACATTGCACATATCCTTTTGTGAGTCAGAAATACTTTCTAATTTCTAACCTTTAAATTCTGTAAGTGTATGCTGGATCCCACTTATGTTTCTTCCTCAGAATACTGGAGCGGGCAGTGTATAAATTGTATTTCTATGTAGTAGAACCTACTTTGTGACAACACAATCACTGCAATAAATGATTGAGGTTGTCCGATTTGGGTTATAGTGGCGTTTTCAAAGGTGATGGACAAAAAGAGAAAAATACAACCATCATCTTTGTATGCCATCCCAGTACCATGATAAAAATGCCTGCCATACAGATGTTCTATTCATTTGCTCATAGATGATTCTCTGCTATGCTAAACATTTCAAAGGAATAATAACTGTTCCAGCAACCTGCTAAAAGAGGTGACATTTCAGTGTCAGCCTATTTTACTATTTCTTTGCAGCAGTATTCCATTTGCACATTTTTTAAATATATGAGATAAAGAGGGACATTCTGGCACATTTTGAATACAGAAAGGAAGTATTTCTATTTTTATACTAATGAATTGGGCATGTCTATAATTTCAGTGCTATAGCTGCTATTACTTTGCGACTTGGAAGTATTATACATTCATAAGTATCATATGCAAACATAAACAAATCATTGATTGCTTTAAAGAGCAAACCTGCCTCTGTTATTCTAATTTTATTGAAGGGATCCAAGGCTCTAAATCCTATTTAAGGAGTATGGTTCAAGACCACAGCAAACTACAGTATCAATAATAATAATAATGATGGTTAAAGTCTTTGTCCAGACACACACTTCCTCCCACCTTATTCCCCTTTGGAACAGTGTAAAATGAGCCTTTGCAAAGCATGGAAAAATCTCATATTATATAAAAATAGCTTATGTTATATAAGCAAAGCTGCTTTCTTCACTTTAATTCCTGGGGTGTGGCTGAGCTGCCATGGGCAGGGGCGGACTGGGAATAAAAAACATCCAGGACTTTTTGGGACACACCGGCCCTGCTGCACTTTTCCCGGCCCAGTATAGTATCTTAATGTTGCATTATATATAAACCTAATTTTTCATTCCACAACACGCATCCGGGGTTTATAGGACAAAAATAAGAAAGAAAATATTCTGAACCAAATGGTGTGCTAAAACCCCCCCATTACAGAGAGTGAGCAGACTCACTCCATTACAACCATTAAGTAGCATCCCTCTGGACAGCCACTGGGGGCATCTTTCAGGACAGCCACTGGGGGCATCCCTCAACACAGCTCACACACAGTGGGGGCATCCCTCAGTACAGCTCACACACAGTAGGGGCATCCCTCAGTACAGCTCACACACAGTGGGGGCATCCCTCAATACAGCTCACACGCAGTGGGGGCATCCCTCAGTACAGCTCACACACAGTAGGGGCATCTCTCAGTACAGCTCACACACAGTGGGGGCATCCCTCAATACAGCTCACACGCAGTGGGGGCATCCCTCAGTACAGCTCACACACAGTGGGGGCATCCCTCAGTACAGCTCACACACAGTGGGGGCATCCCTCAATACAGCTCACACACAGTGGAGGCATCCCTAAATACAGCTCACACACAGTGGAGGCATCCCTCAGTACAGCTCACACACAGTGGGGGCATCCCTCAGTACAGCTCACACACAGTGGGGGCATCCCTCAGTACAGCTCACACACAGTGGGGGGATCCCTCAGTACAGCTCACACACAGTGGGGGCATGCCTCAATACAGCTCACACACAGTGGGGGCATCCCTCAGTACAGCTCACACACACTGGGGGCATCCCTCAGTACAGCTCACACACAGTGGGGGCATCCCTCAATACAGCTCACACACAGTGGGGGCATCCCTCAGTACAGCTCACACACACTGGGGGCATCCCTCAGTACAGTTCACATACAGTGGGGGCATCCCTCAGTACAGCTCACACACAGTGTGGGGCATCCCTCAGTACAGCTCACATACAGTAGGGACATCCCTCTGTACAGCTCACACACAGTGGGGACATCCCTCAGTACAGCTCACACACAGTGTGGGGCATCCCTCAGTACAGCTCACATACAGTAGGGACATCCCTCAGTACAGCTCACACACAGTGGGGGCATCCCTCAGTACAGCTCACACACAGTGTGGGGCATCCCTCATTACAGATCACACACAGTGGGGACATCCCTCAGTACAGCCATGTGCAGCAACCATCAGTACAAGGTGTCCAGTGTGTGTGTGTGTGTGTGTGTGTGTGTGTGTGTGTGTGTGTGTGTCTGTCTGTCTGTCGGTTATAGGTGAATTGGGCTATGTGTCAGTGCAGATAAATGGGGCTGTGCACATTGTACCTGGTCTTGCTGGTGATGTCTGGGTTCCAACTGCCAGTGTTGTTGTGCTGCGCAGAGGAGGGGACAGGATGCCTGGGGAATGCAAAGCCTAAGCTGCTGCAGGATGAGCTGGGGAGAGAGGGGGTCGGGCTGCCGCCATCTGCCATCCAGCACTGCTTACCTCCAACATCTCCTCCTGGCCTCGCCCCAGGAGGATTGAACTTTTGAACCCGCTTTGACTTCTACCTGGTGCTGCATAAAATGGAGGATGGGCACATTGGACAGGCATCAGGTGAGCTGCTTACTGCCCCTATTATTGCTGTTGCTATTGCAGAAAACATCTACACAATGTTAATTACATGTGCATATGACACCATTTTATACTGTAGTAATATAAAAAATAGCAAAAAGCTTTTAAACCTTGCAGGCTTTTCAGAATGACTAATCTTGTTTGGTATAGTCTCTGCAGGAGCTCGTGCCAATAGTTTAACATCTCATCCCAGTAAATGGCTCTCTAATCTCTATTGCCTCTATACTTGTGCGTCTTATTATAGATATGTGGTATTGTAATACGACTGCGTGCAAGTGTTTTTTTTTTATATTAAAATGTGAAGAGCTATCTGCCTATTGTGGAGATCTATGCAAACATCAAATATTGTATTAGGATTTTTGTCAAATGTACCTATGTAATTTAAAAAAAAAAACAACAAAGTTAATGGGATTTAAATATGGCATGCATCATTATATATTATCCTGAAAGTCCTTAGCACTTTAATGAATATCCTAATTGTGCAGTGGTGTGGGCCATTGCCCTTGCAAGGACACTGCTGCTGAAAGTGACCCTGAAGGACAAGTAGGTGGCAGAATTATATGGAGAAGATTGCAAGGGAAAGCTAGTCTCAAATCTCCAACAGCTCTAGATGGTACCACCAACTGAAGGGGGGGGGGTCCTTTTCAGCTTGCTGCACAACCTCTATTAGGTTTATTCAGTATCCCCTTAAGGATACTGTATGTAGCTCCCCTGACCTTGCTTATTGAACCTCCATATGTATGTTCAGATGCACTCTACCATTAACAGTGTTTTTCAGAGACACAGTCACATTTTGGCTAATAAGTTGTGTAAGACAGGGGCTAATTTTGCAAACAAATAGTGACAGCTGGACATTTTGTGCTGGGGCCCAGTAAATAAATTAATACAATGTATCTGTATTTTCAGTTTGTATAGACGCAGTGCCAGCAGCTGTAAAATACTAACATGTTTTTTTGTAAACTCACAAAAGTAAAAGAAAGCTGTTGTTAACCTTCAACACTCTTCAATTGTAATAGAAGCCAATAATGGGAGTGTAGTAGTTGTGGTGGTAGATTCCTTTCTGCCCTGAAATTCCTGCCTCTAGCTCTGAAACACCTTCAAATGATAAAGAAATACTTTAAGTAACCTAATTACCCAATCAACCTCCTTAATGTAAATCTAAAATTATCTTTAAACAGAAAGAAAATGACTATTAAAAATATTAACCTTAGACATGAATGAATATTATGTCATATTAACAGAGAAATGAGGAAATTAATGACTTAATATCTTAATGTCATTCTCAAATGTAGCCATGTGAAATAGGGTCTCTTCAAATAGCATAAAATTTGCTGTGGAGGAAGTGCAGGCTTAAAGAGGATAAATCCAGGATAGTGCCAACCCTAGGGCCAGCCGATTAAGTACTCGTGCGGCATCCCGCATCAGGCATGTGAACTCCCCTGCAAATGTCGGCATTCATTTGGGAATGACCACATTGCGGGCCTCCTATTCGGATAAGCTGGGAGTGTGCCACAGAATGCAGTGGCTTCTACCACTTCTCTCTCAATGCTTTATGCTGTGCATTAAAATGCTGATTGCACAACATCCCACGCATGTACCATGGGAACAGGGGAAATGTAAATATTCTACTGCAATTTTGGGGTCCACACAGTTAAAAGGACACAACCAGGGGGGGTCCAAATATTGGGTGTTTAGTCTACTTTATAAGCAATGTCTGGAATTAAATTACAGAGATCAGATTTCCCATACCACCATCCAACACGTTTAAAGAGGCGATTGTTCTTGAGGCTCAGTTATGGCTCTCTTAAATGCATGTTAGCTGCAGTAGTGAGACCAGGTAAACCAGTGATGGGGAGGCCAAATAAACATTAGACAGGGCACCACATGCACAAGCAAATCACATATTTTGCAATGTTGTACATGTTATAATATAGCTGAAGATCCACATCTGGAGTTCAGCCTTTATCCTAAATTTACCCCTCTAAATTTAACCTCAACACTTTACCTGGTAAAACAAGTAAGGGCCTTATTCATGAAGGTATAGCGCCAGGTATTGCCTGTACAGCGGCAGGACGCGGCAGGTAGCGGCAGGTGAATGCCAGAAACGGCACGCAATTACACATTTATGAAGCCGAATCTGGTGAGTGACTGGAACAACGCCATGTAGCGTACGATTCATCATTATCCGAAGCTCAGCGTACAGCTCCAGCATTAATCCTTGCAGAGCGCCACGCCTAACCTGTCATTACCTGGTGCTCTCCCATACATTTCTATGGACGATCCTTAAATCCCTTTCCTGATCCCATTTTTCTTTTTCCATAAAAAAAAACACAAAACTTCTGACATTAATTTTGGGAAAGAAAATGACATTTTTGAAAACTTTTTTGATTAATAACATTTTTATGCAGAATTGTCCTTACAGGTCTGGTATTAAAGTATTCATGCTACAATGTTATAATAATGTAATTCCATATGTTTTTGTTTTGTTACTAGTGGATACATGTCCGAAACAGCCTTTAATCACACAGCCTCTGGCGCTATGGGCTACAATTAGATGATTTTGAGCTATGTTTGAGAGTGTTTTTTTGATGAATGTGATGTGAGTCAGTCGCATTGAGCTGACGTTACGGTTTGCTCCCATACAGCGTAGTACTGCGACTCACAAATCATATTCATCAATGTCAGACAGCGACTAAGGCGCTCTGAAACAATGATCCATGGCCGAGCACAGCGACTACTAGCGGGCGCTCTGAAATCCGCTCTACAGATGCTCATCTGTCGCTACCTGGCGTTAGTAATGAATCAGCCTGCCCCTGTGTGAAATAGCAGTGACAACTTACAGTTCACATGAAATATTTTATGGATAAAATACAATCACTGATTTAAAACAAAAGACAGCACTAATTAAGTAACATTAGGTAAAAGTAATTAACTTTTGACTGTACAAAGTAGCTAAAAAACTGGAAGATATTTTGCTTTAAACAGTTCCTAAATTAAAACGAAAACCCAGAAGCCACTTCACTATCATTTTTGGTGTATGTGACCACAATGCAAAGATTAAGCCTTACTTTCTATCTCAGATGAATGGACACTTGTTGTCTCTATAAAAAATTAAACATAACATATTGACTTAAGTCAAGCTTTAAAGAGTTGCTATGGTAAGAAGAATACAGAAGCTGTCATTGCTAAGCTTTTTCTGACAAATGCTTTTTCTTCTACTGATAAAATAGTTTGGCCTGCAGCATAAATGTCTGAAAAGTTTGAGCATCTTTTAGCCATCATAATGTCAGAAATATTTACTTTGCCCCTCAGATGTGCACAATAATAAGAAAAAGGGTGCACATAACTACAATAGCTACAAGTGTACCAGAGATGCACTTGGTACCTTAATAAACAGACAGAGCCTCTCCATGCACATCAAGGTTCTACATAAGAAATATACACTTTGGATCGGGGAGGCCGATTCAGTAATAGCGCAAGGTAGCGACAGATGAGCGCCTGAAGTATGGCGCTATGAGCGCCGCGAGCATTCGCCGCGGTCGGCTGCGATTTGCTATAGCAGGCATCCTCAGTCGCTACTTGGCGCTACTTGGCGTTGTTGGGAACAATGCCTACATTGGTGAATATGATGTTTCAGATGAGCTTTGTAGGCGCTGTCATTTGGACACATGCTATTCCACACCTCGCCTGCGCGTTTGTTTGCTGTTGGATTGAAATCAATGTTAGGACCTTCAGTAGTAAATAGTGATGAGCGAGTAGTATTCGACCGAGCCGGTATTCGATCGAATACTACGCTGTTCGTCATACTCGATTTCGATCGAGTACAGCGGCGATGGCGCACTCACAATTCGTTTCCCCTCCCACCTTCCCTGGCGCGTTTTTTACACCAATCACCATGCAGGGGGGGTGGGACAGGTCCTGGGAGGACGCTGGCATCGCGAAAACGGCGTCTACACGCATTGGCTGGAAAAACCATGTGACCTCGAATATACAAAACTCAGCACTTCCTCTTCGTCAGCATTAGCAGCTTGAACTTAGTGAGGGACAGACGCTCACAGCAGGGAAAGACAGGCTGTCGCTGGCAGGGCCCCAGAAGCTCGGAATATCGCTTTTACCACCATCTATACCAGCTACCAGAAGACAAGACAGTCCTTAAGAGCCCTTATTAGGGCTGCTACGCTGAACAGTATATAGCTCATTTTCTATTTAGTCAGGCAGGGCCCCAGAAGCTCAGAATATACCTTTTACCACCAGCTACCAGAAGACAAGACAGTCCTTAATAGCCCTTATTAGGGCTGCTACGCTGAACAGTATATAGCTCATTTTCTATTTAGTCAGGCAGGGCCCCAGAAGCTCAGAATATACCTTTTACCACCATATATACCAGCTACCAGAAGACAAGACAGTCCTTAATAGCCCTTATTAGGGCTGCTACGCTGAACAGTATATAGCTTATTTTCTATTTAGTCAGGCAGGGCCCCAGAAGCTCAGAATATACCTTTTACCACCATATATACCAGCTACCAGAAGACAAGACAGTCCTTAAGAGCCCTTATTAGGGCTGCTACGCTGAACAGTATATAGCTCATTTTCTATTTAGTCAGGCAGGGCCCCAGAAGCTCAGAATATACCTTTTACCACCATATATACCAGCTACCAGAAGACAAGACAGTCCTTAATAGCCCTTATTAGGGCTGCTACGCTGAACAGTATATAGCTCATTTTCTATTTAGTCAGGCAGGGCCCCAGAAGCTCAGAATATACCTTTTACCACCATATATACCAGCTACCAGAAGACAAGACAGTCCTTAATCCCTTATTAGTGCTGCTATGTTGAACAGTATATAGCTCATTTTCTATGTAGTCAGGCAGGGCCCCAGAAGCTCAGAATATACCTTTTACCACCATATATACCAGCTACCAGAAGACAAGACAGTCCTTAATCCCTTATTAGTGCTGCTATGTTGAACAGTATATAGCTCATTTTCTATTTAGTCAGGCAGGGCCCCAGAAGCTCAGAATATACCTTTTACCACCATATATACCAGCTACCAGAAGACAAGACAGTCCTTAATCCCTTATTAGTGCTGCTATGTTGAACAGTATATAGCTCATTTTCTATTTAGTCAGGCAGGGCCCCAGAAGCTCAGAATATACCTTTTACCACCATATATACCAGCTACCAGAAGACAAGACAGTCCTTAATCCCTTATTAGTGCTGCTATGTTGAACAGTATATAGCTCATTTTCTATTTAGTCAGGCAGGGCCCCAGAAGCTCAGAATATACCTTTTACCACCATATATACCAGCTACCAGAAGACAAGACAGTCCTTAAGAGCCCTTATTAGGGCTGCTACGCTGAACAGTATATAGCTCATTTTCTATTTAGTCAGGCAGGGCCCCAGAAGCTCAGAATATACCTTTTACCACCATATATACCAGCTACCAGAAGACAAGACAGTCCTTAATAGCCCTTATTAGGGCTGCTACGCTGAACAGTATATAGCTCATTTTCTATTTAGTCAGGCAGGGCCCCAGAAGCTCAGAATATACCTTTTACCACCATATATACCAGCTACCAGAAGACAAGACAGTCCTTAATCCCTTATTAGTGCTGCTATGTTGAACAGTATATAGCTCATTTTCTATTTAGTCAGGCAGGGCCCCAGAAGCTCAGAATATACCTTTTACCACCATATATACCAGCTACCAGAAGACAAGACAGTCCTTAATCCCTTATTAGTGCTGCTATGTTGAACAGTATATAGCTCATTTTCTATTTAGTCAGGCAGGGCCCCAGAAGCTCAGAATATACCTTTTACCACCAGCTACCAGAAGACAAGACAGTCCTTAATAGCCCTTATTAGGGCTGCTACGCTGAACAGTATATAGCTCATTTTCTATTTAGTCAGGCAGGGCCCCAGAAGCTCAGAATATACCTTTTACCACCATATATACCAGCTACCAGAAGACAAGACAGTCCTTAATAGCCCTTATTAGGGCTGCTACGCTGAACAGTATATAGCTCATTTTCTATTTAGTCAGGCAGGGCCCCAGAAGCTCAGAATATACCTTTTACCACCATATATACCAGCTACCAGAAGACAAGACAGTCCTTAAGAGCCCTTATTAGGGCTGCTACGCTGAACAGTATATAGCTCATTTTCTATTTAGTCAGGCAGGGCCCCAGAAGCTCAGAATATACCTTTTACCACCATATATACCAGCTACCAGAAGACAAGACAGTCATTAATAGCCCTTATTAGGGCTGCTACGCTGAACAGTATATAGCTCATTTTCTATTTAGTCAGGCAGGGCCCCAGAAGCTCAGAATATACCTTTTACCACCATATATACCAGCTACCAGAAGACAAGACAGTCCTTAATCCCTTATTAGTGCTGCTATGTTGAACAGTATATAGCTCATTTTCTATGTAGTCAGGCAGGGCCCCAGAAGCTCAGAATATACCTTTTACCACCATATATACCAGCTACCAGAAGACAAGACAGTCCTTAATCCCTTATTAGTGCTGCTATGTTGAACAGTATATAGCTCATTTTCTATTTAGTCAGGCAGGGCCCCAGAAGCTCAGAATATACCTTTTACCACCATATATACCAGCTACCAGAAGACAAGACAGTCCTTAATCCCTTATTAGTGCTGCTATGTTGAACAGTATATAGCTCATTTTCTATTTAGTCAGGCAGGGCCCCAGAAGCTCAGAATATACCTTTTACCACCATATATACCAGCTACCAGAAGACAAGACAGTCCTTAATCCCTTATTAGTGCTGCTATGTTGAACAGTATATAGCTCATTTTCTATTTAGTCAGGCAGGGCCCCAGAAGCTCAGAATATACCTTTTACCACCATATATACCAGCTACCAGAAGACAAGACAGTCCTTAAGAGCCCTTATTAGGGCTGCTACGCTGAACAGTATATAGCTCATTTTCTATTTAGTCAGGCAGGGCCCCAGAAGCTCAGAATATACCTTTTACCACCATATATACCAGCTACCAGAAGACAAGACAGTCCTTAATCCCTTATTAGTGCTGCTATGTTGAACAGTATATAGCTCATTTTCTATTTAGTCAGGCAGGGCCCCAGAAGCTCAGAATATACCTTTTACCACCATATATACCAGCTACCAGAAGACAAGACAGTCCTTAATCCCTTATTAGTGCTGCTATGTTGAACAGTATATAGCTCATTTTCTATTTAGTCAGGCAGGGCCCCAGAAGCTCAGAATATACCTTTTACCACCATATATACCAGCTACCAGAAGACAAGACAGTCCTTAATCCCTTATTAGTGCTGCTATGTTGAACAGTATATAGCTCATTTTCTATTTAGTCAGGCAGGGCCCCAGAAGCTCAGAATATACCTTTTACCACCATATATACCAGCTACCAGAAGACAAGACAGTCCTTAAGAGCCCTTATTAGGGCTGCTACGCTGAACAGTATATAGCTCATTTTCTATTTAGTCAGGCAGGGCCCCAGAAGCTCAGAATATACCTTTTACCACCATATATACCAGCTACCAGAAGACAAGACAGTCCTTAATAGCCCTTATTAGGGCTGCTACGCTGAACAGTATATAGCTCATTTTCTATTTAGTCAGGCAGGGCCCCAGAAGCTCAGAATATACCTTTTACCACCATATATACCAGCTACCAGAAGACAAGACAGTCCTTAATCCCTTATTAGTGCTGCTATGTTGAACAGTATATAGCTCATTTTCTATTTAGTCAGGCAGGGCCCCAGAAGCTCAGAATATACCTTTTACCACCATATATACCAGCTACCAGAAGACAAGACAGTCCTTAATCCCTTATTAGTGCTGCTATGTTGAACAGTATATAGCTCATTTTCTATTTAGTCAGGCAGGGCCCCAGAAGCTCAGAATATACCTTTTACCACCAGCTACCAGAAGACAAGACAGTCCTTAATAGCCCTTATTAGGGCTGCTACGCTGAACAGTATATAGCTCATTTTCTATTTAGTCAGGCAGGGCCCCAGAAGCTCAGAATATACCTTTTACCACCATATATACCAGCTACCAGAAGACAAGACAGTCCTTAATAGCCCTTATTAGGGCTGCTACGCTGAACAGTATATAGCTCATTTTCTATTTAGTCAGGCAGGGCCCCAGAAGCTCAGAATATACCTTTTACCACCATATATACCAGCTACCAGAAGACAAGACAGTCCTTAATAGCCCTTATTAGGGCTGCTACGCTGAACAGTATATAGCTCATTTTCTATTTAGTCAGGCAGGGCCCCAGAAGCTCAGAATATACCTTTTACCACCATATATACCAGCTACCAGAAGACAAGACAGTCCTTAATCCCTTATTAGTGCTGCTATGTTGAACAGTATATAGCTCATTTTCTATTTAGTCAGGCAGGGCCCCAGAAGCTCAGAATATACCTTTTACCACCATATATACCAGCTACCAGAAGACAAGACAGTCCTTAATCCCTTATTAGTGCTGCTATGTTGAACAGTATATAGCTCATTTTCTATTTAGTCAGGCAGGGCCCCAGAAGCTCAGAATATACCTTTTACCACCATATATACCAGCTACCAGAAGACAAGACAGTCCTTAATCCCTTATTAGTGCTGCTATGTTGAACAGTATATAGCTCATTTTCTATTTAGTCAGGCAGGGCCCCAGAAGCTCAGAATATACCTTTTACCACCATATATACCAGCTACCAGAAGACAAGACAGTCCTTAATCCCTTATTAGTGCTGCTATGTTGAACAGTATATAGCTCATTTTCTATTTAGTCAGGCAGGGCCCCAGAAGCTCAGAATATACCTTTTACCACCATATATACCAGCTACCAGAAGACAAGACAGTCCTTAATCCCTTATTAGTGCTGCTATGTTGAACAGTATATAGCTCATTTTCTATGTAGTCAGGCAGGGCCCCAGAAGCTCAGAATATACCTTTTACCACCATATATACCAGCTACCAGAAGACAAGACAGTCCTTAATCCCTTATTAGTGCTGCTATGTTGAACAGTATATAGCTCATTTTCTATTTAGTCAGGCAGGGCCCCAGAAGCTCAGAATATACCTTTTACCACCATATATACCAGCTACCAGAAGACAAGACAGTCCTTAATCCCTTATTAGTGCTGCTATGTTGAACAGTATATAGCTCATTTTCTATTTAGTCAGGCAGGGCCCCAGAAGCTCAGAATATACCTTTTACCACCATATATACCAGCTACCAGAAGACAAGACAGTCCTTAATCCCTTATTAGTGCTGCTATGTTGAACAGTATATAGCTCATTTTCTATTTAGTCAGGCAGGGCCCCAGAAGCTCAGAATATACCTTTTACCACCAGCTACCAGAAGACAAGACAGTCCTTAATAGCCCTTATTAGGGCTGCTACGCTGAACAGTATATAGCTCATTTTCTATTTAGTCAGGCAGGGCCCCAGAAGCTCAGAATATACCTTTTACCACCATATATACCAGCTACCAGAAGACAAGACAGTCCTTAATAGCCCTTATTAGGGCTGCTACGCTGAACAGTATATAGCTCATTTTCTATTTAGTCAGGCAGGGCCCCAGAAGCTCAGAATATACCTTTTACCACCATATATACCAGCTACCAGAAGACAAGACAGTCCTTAAGAGCCCTTATTAGGGCTGCTACGCTGAACAGTATATAGCTCATTTTCTATTTAGTCAGGCAGGGCCCCAGAAGCTCAGAATATACCTTTTACCACCATATATACCAGCTACCAGAAGACAAGACAGTCCTTAATAGCCCTTATTAGGGCTGCTACGCTGAACAGTATATAGCTTATTTTCTATTTAGTCAGGCAGGGCCCCAGAAGCTCAGAATATACCTTTTACCACCATATATACCAGCTACCAGAAGACAAGACAGTCCTTAATCCCTTATTAGTGCTGCTATGTTGAACAGTATATAGCTCATTTTCTATGTAGTCAGGCAGGGCCCCAGAAGCTCAGAATATACCTTTTACCACCATATATACCAGCTACCAGAAGACAAGACAGTCCTTAATCCCTTATTAGTGCTGCTATGTTGAACAGTATATAGCTCATTTTCTATTTAGTCAGGCAGGGCCCCAGAAGCTCAGAATATACCTTTTACCACCATATATACCAGCTACCAGAAGACAAGACAGTCCTTAATCCCTTATTAGTGCTGCTATGTTGAACAGTATATAGCTCATTTTCTATTTAGTCAGGCAGGGCCCCAGAAGCTCAGAATATACCTTTTACCACCATATATACCAGCTACCAGAAGACAAGACAGTCCTTAATCCCTTATTAGTGCTGCTATGTTGAACAGTATATAGCTCATTTTCTATTTAGTCAGGCAGGGCCCCAGAAGCTCAGAATATACCTTTTACCACCATATATACCAGCTACCAGAAGACAAGACAGTCCTTAAGAGCCCTTATTAGGGCTGCTACGCTGAACAGTATATAGCTCATTTTCTATTTAGTCAGGCAGGGCCCCAGAAGCTCAGAATATACCTTTTACCACCATATATACCAGCTACCAGAAGACAAGACAGTCCTTAATAGCCCTTATTAGGGCTGCTACGCTGAACAGTATATAGCTCATTTTCTATTTAGTCAGGCAGGGCCCCAGAAGCTCAGAATATACCTTTTACCACCATATATACCAGCTACCAGAAGACAAGACTGTCCTTAATCCCTTATTAGTGCTGCTATGTTGAACAGTATATAGCTCATTTTCTATTTAGTCAGGCAGGGCCCCAGAAGCTCAGAATATACCTTTTACCACCATATATACCAGCTACCAGAAGACAAGACAGTCCTTAATCCCTTATTAGTGCTGCTATATTGAACAGTATATAGCTCATTTTCTATTTAGTCAGGCAGGGCCCCAGAAGCTCAGAATATACCTTTTACCACCATATATACCAGCTACCAGAAGACAAGACAGTCCTTAATAGCCCTTATTAGGGCTGCTACGCTGAACAGTATATAGCTCATTTTCTATTTAGTCAGGCAGGGCCCCAGAAGCTCAGAATATACCTTTTACCACCATATATACCAGCTACCAGAAGACAAGACAGTCCTTAAGAGCCCTTATTAGGGCTGCTACGCTGAACAGTATATAGCTCATTTTCTATTTAGTCAGGCAGGGCCCCAGAAGCTCAGAATATACCTTTTACCACCATATATACCAGCTACCAGAAGACAAGACAGTCCTTAATAGCCCTTATTAGGGCTGCTACGCTGAACAGTATATAGCTCATTTTCTATTTAGTCAGGCAGGGCCCCAGAAGCTCAGAATATACCTTTTACCACCATATATACCAGCTACCAGAAGACAAGACAGTCCTTAATCCCTTATTAGTGCTGCTATGTTGAACAGTATATAGCTCATTTTCTATTTAGTCAGGCAGGGCCCCAGAAGCTCAGAATATACCTTTTACCACCATATATACCAGCTACCAGAAGACAAGACAGTCCTTAATCCCTTATTAGTGCTGCTATGTTGAACAGTATATAGCTCATTTTCTATTTAGTCAGGCAGGGCCCCAGAAGCTCAGAATATACCTTTTACCACCATATATACCAGCTACCAGAAGACAAGACAGTCCTTAATAGCCCTTATTAGGGCTGCTACGCTGAACAGTATATAGCTCATTTTCTATTTAGTCAGGCAGGGCCCCAGAAGCTCAGAATATACCTTTTACCACCATATATACCAGCTACCAGAAGACAAGACAGTCCTTAATCCCTTATTAGTGCTGCTATGTTGAACAGTATATAGCTCATTTTCTATTTAGTCAGGCAGGGCCCCAGAAGCTCAGAATATACCTTTTACCACCATATATACCAGCTACCAGAAGACAAGACAGTCCTTAATCCCTTATTAGTGCTGCTATGTTGAACAGTATATAGCTCATTTTCTATTTAGTCAGGCAGGGCCCCAGAAGCTCAGAATATACCTTTTACCACCATATATACCAGCTACCAGAAGACAAGACAGTCCTTAATCCCTTATTAGTGCTGCTATGTTGAACAGTATATAGCTCATTTTCTATGTAGTCAGGCAGGGCCCCAGAAGCTCAGAATATACCTTTTACCACCATATATACCAGCTACCAGAAGACAAGACAGTCCTTAATCCCTTATTAGTGCTGCTATGTTGAACAGTATATAGCTCATTTTCTATTTAGTCAGGCAGGGCCCCAGAAGCTCAGAATATACCTTTTACCACCATATATACCAGCTACCAGAAGACAAGACAGTCCTTAATCCCTTATTAGTGCTGCTATGTTGAACAGTATATAGCTCATTTTCTATTTAGTCAGGCAGGGCCCCAGAAGCTCAGAATATACCTTTTACCACCATATATACCAGCTACCAGAAGACAAGACAGTCCTTAATCCCTTATTAGTGCTGCTATGTTGAACAGTATATAGCTCATTTTCTATTTAGTCAGGCAGGGCCCCAGAAGCTCAGAATATACCTTTTACCACCATATATACCAGCTACCAGAAGACAAGACAGTCCTTAAGAGCCCTTATTAGGGCTGCTACGCTGAACAGTATATAGCTCATTTTCTATTTAGTCAGGCAGGGCCCCAGAAGCTCAGAATATACCTTTTACCACCATATATACCAGCTACCAGAAGACAAGACAGTCCTTAATAGCCCTTATTAGGGCTGCTACGCTGAACAGTATATAGCTAATTTTCTATTTAGTCAGGCAGGGCCCCAGAAGCTCAGAATATACCTTTTACCACCATATATACCAGCTACCAGAAGACAAGACAGTCCTTAATCCCTTATTAGTGCTGCTATGTTGAACAGTATATATCTCATATCCTATGTAGTCAGGCAGGGCCCCAGAAGCTCAGAATATCGCATTTACCACCATATATACCAGCTACCAGAAGACAAGAGAGTCATTGAGAGCCCTTATTAGGGCTGCTATGTTTTAAAAATTGTGTGGAGGCCCAAGAGCTGAGACCTTTTAAAAATTGTGTGGAGGCCCAAGAGCTGAGACCTTTTAAAAATTGTGTGGAGGCCCAAGAGCTGAGACCTCTCAAACATTGTGTGGAGGCCCAAGAGCTGAGACCTTTTAAAAATTGTGTGGAGGCCCACGAGCTGAGACCTCTTAAAAATTGTGTGGAGGCCCAAGAGCTGAGACCTTTTAAAAATTGTGTGGAGGCCCAAGAGCTGAGACCTCTCAAACATTGTGTGGAGGCCCAAGAGCTGAGACCTTTTAAAAATTGTGTGGAGGCCCAAGAGCTGAGACCTTTTAAAAATTGTGTGGAGGCCCACGAGCTGAGACCTTTTAAAAATTGTGTGGAGGCCCACGAGCTGAGACCTCTTAAAAATTGTGTGGAGGCCCAAGAGCTGAGACCTCTTAAAAATTGTGTGGAGGCCCAAGAGCTGAGACCTTTTAAAAATTGTGTGGAGGCCCAAGAGTTGAGACCTCTTAAAAATTGATTGTATTAAGCCTAAGAGGTGAGCCATAATTTTTTTCATTAATACAGCAATTCTACGGCGGTTAAGGAGGAGGAGGAGGAGGAGGAGGAGGAGGAAATGGCACTTCATACAGATGGCACTTCACTCTTGGCTGCTTTCCACTGTTGTACAAGGAAAGTCCGGGTCAATCCACTTGCTGTTCATTTTGATTAGCGTCAGCCTGTCGGCACTGTCGGTTGACAGGCGGCTGCGCTTATCGGTTATAATGCCCCCGGCTGCGCTGAACACACCCTTTCTGATAGCACGCTGGCGGCAGGGCAGGCAAGCACCTCCAAGGCGTACAGGGACAGTTCCAGCCACGTGTCCAATTTGGAGACCCAGTAAGTGTAGGTCGCCGAGGGATCGGGGAGGACAGGGGTGTGGTCTGCCAGGTAGTCCCGCAACATCCGCCGATACTTGTCCCTCCTGCTGATAGCGGGCCCCGCAGTGATGGAAGTTGCACGAGGGGGTGACTTGAACGTGTCCCACACCTTGGAGAATGTTCCCCTGGTGGCTGTGGGCCTGATCGATGTTGTCAGACTCTGGGAGACACTCTCCTCTCTGCCGCCAGCGATGCTGGGTGGGAAAATCTGCATCATGTTCTGCAAGAGTTCCCTCTGGTATTCCAGTAATCGATTCGTCCTCTCCTCTACCGGAATAAAAGAGGAGAAGTTATCTTTATACCGGGGGTCCAGGAGTGCGAAGACCCAGTATAGTTTGTTCTCCAATATCCGGACAACACGTATGTCCCGGGAAAAGCAGCCCAGCATGAAGTCAGCCATGTGTGCCAGACTCTGAGTAGGCATGACGTCACTGCCCCCACCAGAAGGATCATTTTCCATTTCCTCCTCTTCCTCCTCCTCTCCGCCCCATCCGCGCTGAACCAATGGGACGCACACAGCCTGACTGCTACCCTCGCCGCCAGCATCCTCTTCCACAGCCACCTCCACGTTGTCCTCCTCCTCCTCATCCTCCTCCTGCAACTGCCACCGAGCAGCAGACAAAAGTGTGGTCTGACTGTCTACCTGCGTTGCGTCTCCTCCTACCCCCATCTCCTCTGTGTGCAATGCGTTCTCCCTTATTGCGATGAGCGATTCTTTAAGGACGCCTAGGAGCGGGATGGTTACGCTCACTATAGCGTCCTCGCTGCTGACCTTCTTAGTGGACTCCTCAAAGATACGCAATACATCGCATATGTCTGCCATCCATGGCCACTCGTGGTTGGCAAACTGAGGGAGCTGGGTTGGAGGCACGCGTGGATGCATCATCTGGTACTCCATCAATGCTTTCTGCTGCTCACACACCCTGGCCAACATGCAATAGGTGGAATTCCAGCGAGTGGGCAGGTCGCACAACAGCCGATGTTGAGGCAAATGGAGGCGTTGCTGGATTTTTTTTTAAGCTAGCAGCAGCTACAGTTGACTTCCGAAAGTGAGCGCACAAGCGCCGCACTTTGACCAGTAGCTCTGCCAGGTTGGGGTAAGTCTTTAGAAACTTTTGTACTACCAAATTAAAAACGTGGGCCAGGCATGGTACGTGATTGAGTTCTGCAAGCTCCAGAGCCGCCACCAGGTTACGGCCGTTATCGCACACGACCATGCCTGGTCCTAGCTGCAGTGGCGACAGCCACATCTCTGTCTGCTGCAATATGGCGTGCCTCACCTCTGCGGCGCTGTGCTTCCTGTCGCCCAAGCTGATGAGCTTAAGCACCGCCTGCTGACGTCTCCCCGTGCCAGTGCTGCAACGCTTCCAGCTAGGGGCTGAGGGCGATGTTAAGGCAGAGGAGGAGGAGGAGGAGGAGGAGGAGGAGGATGAGGAGGAGGATGAGGAGGAGGAGGATGAAGAGGAGGATGAGGAGGAGGATGAGGAGGATGAGGAGGATGAGGAGGAGGAGGAGGAGGAGGAGGATGAGGAGGAGGAGGAGGAGGAGGAGGGGGGTCTATCAGAACCTGTGCTGGCAATCTTGGGCGGGGGTGGTATGTAGGCCGTCCCTGTTTGCGACCCCGTCCCCGCTTCCACAACATTCACCCAGTGTGCCGTCAAAGAGATGTAGCGTCCTTGGCCGCAAGCGCTTGTCCACGAGTCGGTGGT
This sequence comes from Gastrophryne carolinensis, assembly GCA_027917425.1. Taxonomy (NCBI): domain Eukaryota; kingdom Metazoa; phylum Chordata; class Amphibia; order Anura; family Microhylidae; genus Gastrophryne; species Gastrophryne carolinensis. The sequence continues at coordinate 259,670,736 of CM051238.1, forward strand.
CAAGTGGACCTTTGCGCTGACTGCGTACCTCAGGGTCCGCCTGATGTTACGCGACACGTGCTGGTGCAGGGCGGGGACGCCACACCGGGAAAAATAGTGGCGGCTAGGGACGGAATAGCGAGGTGCGGCAGCCGCCATCAGGTCGCGGAAGGCCTGCGTCTCCACAAGCCTAAACGGCAACATCTCCAGGGCCAGCAGTTTGGAGATGAGGCAGGTTAAGGCTTGGGCTTGGGGGTGACTGGAGGCGTACTTCCGCCTGCGAGATGGACAGTTGATGGGACGAGGAGATGGAAGGTGCAGACGAAGATGCGGGGGAAGGTGGGGCTGAAGGAGAAGGCCCCAAAGTAGCCGAGGCAGAGGCAGATGTGGAGGTGTCCTGGCTGGAGGTCTGGACCGCAGTGGCAGCACACAACAAAGGGGAAGAGGCAGTGGCAGCAAGACGGGGCGCAGGTTGTATTGCGTTTGCTCTCTCCCACTCAGCCCAGTGCTTGAATTCCAAGTGACGGCGCATGCCTGAGGTGGTCAGATTGCTCTTCTCAGAGCCCCTACTCAGTTTTGAGTGGCAGATTGCGCAAACCGCGCTCAGTTTGTCATCCGCGCAAACGTTAAAAAATCTCCACACCACAGAAGTACGAGGCCTCGATGGGGGAGCTTCGCGCGACTGCCTGCTGCCGGGAAGAGCTTCGGCCCTGCTGGCTGTGGCCTGCCTTCTCTGTCTGGACTGTCTTCTGCCTCTGGACTGTCCTCTGCTTTTTGCTGCCTTATTCGGTGATGCGCAGACCGCATCTCCACTGCTTTCCCCGCTGGACATCACCCCTGTCCAAGTGGGGTCGGTCATTTCGTCGTCCACCACCTCCTCTTCCACTTCCTCTCTCTGCTCCTCCTCCTGCCCACTGGACATTCCAACAGCCTCCCTTGATGGCAACTGCGTCTCATCATCATCATCGCTCATGATAGCAGATGCTGGTTCCGGGTCCACATCACTAGCAGATGGCGGATACTCAAGTGTTTGGGCATCACTACAAACAAATTCCTCTGCTAGCTCCTGGGATTCTTGCAGCACATCTGGAAAAGGACCCGAAAAGAGGTCCTGGGAGGGGTCAAGGTTGGGCTGACTCTGTTGGCCAGGTTGGGAGGAAGGAGGGTCAGAGTGAGACTGTGTGGATGACTGGGTGGTGGACAAGTGACTGGAAGCGTTATCGGCCATCCATTGCACCACCTGTTCACGCTGCTCAGGCCTTAACAGAGGTGTACCCCGCCCCCCGCATAACTGTCCCATAAAGGCAGGGAAGCTGGATGAGCGTAATGCTGGCTGCCCCTCACCAGCACGCATTGTATCCCCACTGGCTTCAACGCGGTTTGTGCCCCCACCAGCATTTCCGCGCCCCCGTCCTCGTCCACGTCCCTTTGCGCTAGCCCTCCGCATTTCAGACGTTTTACTTTTTTGGCCACGCGTTATGCCAAATATAAAAATATTTTTAAGAAGAACACCTGGCTATACAGCCGTATACTGCCAGAAGGTGAAATGGTGCCTATACACACCGTGTATAAAACAGTGTTTTGTTGGCACAGAGGACACAAAACAGTAGTGCCAAATATAAATATATTTTTAAGAACACCTGGCTATACAGCCGTATACTGCCAGAAGGTGAAATGGTGCCTATATACGCACCGGGTATATAACAAGGTTTTGTTGGTAAAGAGGACACAAAACAGTAGTGCCAAATATAAAAAATATTTTTAAGAAAAACACCTGGCTATACAGCCGTATACTGCCAGAAGGTGAAATGGTGCCTATACGCACCGTGTATAAAACAGTGTTTTGTTGGCACAGAGGACACAAAACAGTAGTGCAAAATATAGTTTTGTATATAGGTGCTAATACACCACTGAAGTCTTTCTGTCCCTATTCCAGCATCAGCAGCTACCCCTCACTAAAGCAGCCGTTTTGAGCAGAGTGTATATAGTTTTGTATATAGGTGGTAATACACCACTGAAGTCTTTCTGCCCCTATTCCAGCAGCAGCAGCTACCCCTCACTAAAGCAGCCGTAGCTGCAGCACTAATAAGTGCTCAGCTCTTGGGCCTCCACACAATGTTTGAGAGGTCTCAGCTCTTGGGCCTCCACACAATGTTTGAGAGGTCTCAGCTCTAGGGCCTCCACACAATTTTTAAAAGGTCTCAGCTCTTGGGCCTCCACACAATGTTTGAGAGGTCTCAGCTCTTGGGCCTCCACACAATTTTTAAAAGGTCTCAGCTCTTGGGCCTCCACACAATTTTTAAAAGGTCTCAGCTCTTGGGCCTCCACACAATTTTTAAAAGGTCTCAGCTCTTGGGCCTCCACACAATTTTTAAAAGGTCTCAGCTCTTGGGCCTCCACACAATGTTTAAGAGGTCTCAGCTCTTGGGCCTCCACACAATTTTTAAAAGGTCTCAGCTCTTGGGACTCCACACAATTTTTAAAAGGTCTCAGCTCTTGGGCCTCCACACAATTTTTAAAAGGTCTCAGCTCTTGGGCCTCCACACAATGTTTAAGAGGTCTCAGCTCGTGGGACTCCACACAATGTTTGAGAGGTCTCAGCTCTTGGGCCTCCACACAATTTTTAAAAGGTCTCAGCTCTTGGGCCTCCACACAATGTTTGAGAGGTCTCAGCTCTAGGGCCTCCACACAATTTTTAAAAGGTCTCAGCTCTTGGGCCTCCACACAATGTTTGAGAGGTCTCAGCTCTTGGGCCTCCACACAATTTTTAAAAGGTCTCAGCTCTTGGGCCTCCACACAACGTTTGAGAGGTCTCAGCTCTTGGGCCTCCACACAATTTTTAAAAGGTCTCAGCTCTTGGGCCTCCACACAATTTTTAAAAGGTCTCAGCTCTTGGGCCTCCACACAATTTTTAAAAGGTCTCAGCTCTTGGGCCTCCACACAATTTTTAAAAGGTCTCAGCTCTTGGGCCTCCACACAATGTTTGAGAGGTCTCAGCTCTTGGGCCTCCACACAATTTTTAAAAGGTCTCAGCTCTTGGGCCTCCACACAATTTTTAAAAGGTCTCAGCTCTTGGGCCTCCACACAATTTTTAAAAGGTCTCAGCTCTTGGGCCTCCACACAATTTTTAAAAGGTCTCAGCTCTTGGGCCTCCACACAATGTTTGAGAGGTCTCAGCTCTTGGGCCTCCACACAATTTTTAAAAGGTCTCAGCTCTTGGGCCTCCACACAATGTTTGAGAGGTCTCAGCTCTTGGGCCTCCACACAATTTTTAAAAGGTCTCAGCTCTTGGGCCTCCACACAATTTTTAAGAGGTCTCAGCTCTAAGCTTCCCTTACTGCTGGGGTGACACACTGTAACAAACCTCCTCCTGTAAGCTTCCCTGACTGCTGGGGTGACACACTGTAACAAACCTCCTCCTGTAAGCTTCCCTTACTGCTGGGGTGACACACTGTAACAAACCTCCTCCTGTAAGCTTCCCTTACTGCTGGGGTGACACACTGTAACAAACCTCCTCCTTTAAGCTTCCCTTACTGCTGGGGTGACACAATGACACAAGAGGACATGTCTGACCACATCTCACACACACACACACACACACACAATGACAATTAGGGGTGGGGTATATTTATTTTCCCCCTTGCCTATGCCATCTGTGGTTGTCATTAGGCAACGTGATTTTAAGGGGTGCAGAATTTTGTTCTTCTTTTTTGTACAGTTTGGCTTGGGGTCCATGGCAATGTAGAGGAAAGAAGGTTTCCTTGTCTTGTTTCACTTTACGTAGAAGTAATATTGTGTTTGGAGTGTATTGTTGAGAGGCTGTGATAGTGGCGTAATAGTGCGACTTGGGCGCGTTATATGCACCCAGACATGCTTCCCCTGCTGTCCCAGTTGCATTCCAGCAGTGTTGGCATCATTTTCTGATGTTTCAGGGTGGACTTGGTGACCTCCAAGTGGTCGAATTGAGATTTCCAAGTGTCGAGCATTTTTTTCCCATAGACTATAATGGGATTCGATATTCGGTCGAGTAGTCGAGTAATGCGGTCTATTCGAATCGAAATTCGAAATTTCGAATATTTCACTACTCGCTCATCTCTAGTAGTAAACACATTGCAACATGTTTCTTTGTTGATTTGTATTTTATTTTTTTGTTTTTTTGGGTGCAAGAAAAAAAAAAATGAGGTTGTTTTTCATCATGGTGCCTAAAAAAGAACAAAAAAAGTGTAGTTAGTATTTATAGCTATTAATTTTTTGGGCATTTATTTACAATTTTTATTTTTGGTTTGTGCCAGTTTTGCCCAACTTGCACAACACCCCTAATTGTTATGTTGGTCAACTCCCCCCCCCCCCCTTATAGTGGTTTGGGTCATATTACACACCCCTTATAGTGGTTTGGGTCAACTTCCCCCCCCCCCCCTTATAGTGGTTTGGGTCATCTTACACACCCCTTATAGTGGTTTGGGTCAACTCCCCCCCCCCTTATAGGGGTTTGGGTCATCTTACACACCCCTTATAGTGGTTTTGGTCATCTTACACACCCCTCATAGTGGTTTGGGTCATCTTACACACCCCTTATAGTTAGGGATGAGCGAATCGATCCGGACGAACCCGGATTCGATCCGAATTTCATGAAAAATTCAATTCGGATCGAATCCGAATTTCCCCGTGCTTCGATCGCTCGAAGTTTTCCTTTAACATCTATTCATTTACATTACAGGCATTCTAAGATGGCGGACGGGACATGTCCAGACATCTACCCCACTCCAGTGCATGCTGGGGCAGTCACATGCAGCCTATCAGCAGCCAGCAAGCCCGGTGACGTCACAGCGCTATTTAAGGCGGCGGTCATCTTGCTTTTCCTCATTTCTCTATTGCATTCGTGAGAGACAGGATGCTGCTGTAGTCAGGGAGAGACAGTTAGAGAGCCAGGGAAAGACAGGGACAGGCAGGAGACAGGCAGGAAGTCAGCGAGAAGCAGGGAAAGTTAGGAAAAATCGGAGGCAGTCACAGAGAGATTTTTTTTTTTTCATCCAGTCTGAGTGTTACTGGCTGGCTGACTGGCTTTTTTAGTGGTTTCAGGCTGCTTATACACTTTTGATGTTGTGCATATATACTGAACTGATCTCAAGTCTGCTGTGGGAACATTACCATTTTGTAAAATCTCATTAGCCTCTGTATTTACTCTAAGCTGCACAGTTATTTAAAGTAATTTGGCCTGTTTGAGCCTGCTTAGACACTGTTGCTGTGCATATATACTGATCTCAAGTCTGCTGTTGGGCATCCCATTCTGTAACATCACATTAGCCTCTGTATTTACTGTAAGCTGCACAGTTATTTAAAGTAATTTGGCCTGTTTGAGCCTGCTTAGACACTGTTGCTGTGCATATATACTGATCTCAAGTCTGCTGTGGGGCATCCCATTCTGTAACATCCCATTAGCCTCTGTATTTACTCTAAGCAGCAAACTTATTTAAAGTAATTTGGCCTGTTTGAGCCTGCTTAGACACTGTTGCTGTGCATAAATACTGATCTCAAGTCTGTTGTGGGGCATCCCATTCTGTAACATCACATTAGCCTCTGTATTTACTGTAAGCTGCACAGTTATTTAAAGTAATTTGGCCTGTTTGAGCCTGCTTAGACACTGTTGCTGTGCATATATACTGATCTCAAGTCTGCTGTGGGGCATCCCATTCTGTAACATCCCATTAGCCTCTGTATTTACTCTAAGCAGCAAACTTATTTAAAGTAATTTGGCCTGTTTGAGCCTACTTAGACACTGTTGCTGTGCATATATACTGATCTCAAGTCTGCTGTGGGGCATTCCATTCTGTAACATCACATTAGCCTCTGTATTTACTGTAAGCTGCACACTTATTTAAAGTAATTTGGCCTGTTTGAGCCTGCTTAGACACTGTTGCTGTGCATATATACTGATCTCAAGTCTGCTGTGGGGCATCCCATTCTGTAACATCCCATTAGCCTCTGTATTTACTCTAAGCAGCAAACTTATTTAAAGTAATTTGGCCTGTTTGAGCCTGCTTAGACACTGTTGCTGTGCATATATACTGATCTCAAGTCTGCTGTGGGGCATCCCATTCTGTAACATCACATTAGCCTCTGTATTTACTCTAAGCTGCACAGTTATTTAAAGTAATTTGGCCTGTTTGAGCCTGCTTAGACACTGTTGCTGTGCATATATACTGATCTCAAGTCTTCTGTGGGGCATCCCATTCTGTAACATCCCATTAGCCTCTGTATTTACTCTAAGCTGCACACTTATTTAAAGTAATTTGGCCTGTTTGAGCCTGCTTAGACACTGTTGCTGTGCATATATACTGATCTCAAGTCTGCTGTGGGGCATCCCATTCTGTAACATCCCATTGGCCTCTGTATTTACTGTAAGCTGCACAGTTATTTAAAGTAATTTGGCCTGTTTGAGCCTGCTTAGACACTGTTGCTGTGCATATATACTGATCTCAAGTCTGCTGTGGGGCATCCCATTCTGTAACATCCCATTAGCCTCTGTATTTACTCTAAGCAGCAAACTTATTTAAAGTAATTTGGCCTGTTTGAGCCTGCTTAGACACTGTTGCTGTGCATAAATACTGATCTCAAGTCTGTTGTGGGGCATCCCATTCTGTAACATCACATTAGCCTCTGTATTTACTGTAAGCTGCACAGTTATTTAAAGTAATTTGGCCTGTTTGAGCCTGCTTAGACACTGTTGCTGTGCATATATACTGATCTCAAGTCTGCTGTTGGGCATCCCATTCTGTAACATCACATTAGCCTCTGTATTTACTGTAAGCTGCACAGTTATTTAAAGTAATTTGGCCTGTTTGAGCCTGCTTAGACACTGTTGCTGTGCATATATACTGATCTCAAGTCTGCTGTGGGGCATCCCATTCTGTAACATCCCATTAGCCTCTGTATTTACTCTAAGCAGCAAACTTATTTAAAGTAATTTGGCCTGTTTGAGCCTGCTTAGACACTGTTGCTGTGCATAAATACTGATCTCAAGTCTGTTGTGGGGCATCCCATTCTGTAACATCACATTAGCCTCTGTATTTACTGTAAGCTGCACAGTTATTTAAAGTAATTTGGCCTGTTTGAGCCTGCTTAGACGCTGTTGCTGTGCATATATACTGATCTCAAGTCTGCTGTGGGGCATCCCATTCTGTAACATCACATTAGCCTCTGTATTTACTCTAAGCAGCAAACTTATTTAAAGTAATTTGGCCTGTCTGAGCCTACTTAGACACTGTTGCTGTGCATATATACTGATCTCAAGTCTGCTGTGGGGCATCCCATTCTGTAACATCACATTAGCCTCTGTATTTACTGTAAGCTGCACACTTATTTAAAGTAATTTGGCCTGTTTGAGCCTGCTTAGACACTGTTGCTGTGCATATATACTGATCTCAAGTCTGCTGTGGGGCATCCCATTCTGTAACATCCCATTAGCCTCTGTATTTACTCTAAGCAGCAAACTTATTTAAAGTAATTTGGCCTGTTTGAGCCTGCTTAGACACTGTTGCTGTGCATATATACTGATCTCAAGTCTGCTGTGGGGCATCCCATTCTGTAACATCACATTAGCCTCTGTATTTACTCTAAGCTGCACAGTTATTTAAAGTAATTTGGCCTGTTTGAGCCTGCTTAGACACTGTTGCTGTGCATATATACTGATCTCAAGTCTTCTGTGGGGCATCCCATTCTGTAACATCCCATTAGCCTCTGTATTTACTCTAAGCTGCACACTTATTTAAAGTAATTTGGCCTGTTTGAGCCTGCTTAGACACTGTTGCTGTGCATATATACTGATCTCAAGTCTGCTGTGGGGCATCCCATTCTGTAACATCCCATTGGCCTCTGTATTTACTGTAAGCTGCACAGTTATTTAAAGTAATTTGGCCTGTTTGAGCCTGCTTAGACACTGTTGCTGTGCATATATACTGATCTCAAGTCTGCTGTGGGGCATCCCATTCTGTAACATCCCATTAGCCTCTGTATTTACTCTAAGCAGCAAACTTATTTAAAGTAATTTGGCCTGTTTGAGCCTGCTTAGACACTGTTGCTGTGCATAAATACTGATCTCAAGTCTGTTGTGGGGCATCCCATTCTGTAACATCACATTAGCCTCTGTATTTACTGTAAGCTGCACAGTTATTTAAAGTAATTTGGCCTGTTTGAGCCTGCTTAGACACTGTTGCTGTGCATATATACTGATCTCAAGTCTGCTGTGGGGCATCCCATTCTGTAACATCCCATTAGCCTCTGTATTTACTCTAAGCAGCAAACTTATTTAAAGTAATTTGGCCTGTTTGAGCCTGCTTAGACACTGTTGCTGTGCATATATACTGATCTCAAGTCTGCTGTGGGGCATCCCATTCTGTAACATCACATTAGCCTCTGTATTTACTGTAAGCTGCACACTTATTTAAAGTAATTTGGCCTGTTTGAGCCTGCTTAGACACTGTTGCTGTGCATATATACTGATCTCAAGTCTGCTGTGGGGCATCCCATTCTGTAACATCCCATTAGCCTCTGTATTTACTCTAAGCAGCAAACTTATTTAAAGTAATTTGGCCTGTTTGAGCCTGCTTAGACACTGTTGCTGTGCATATATACTGATCTCAAGTCTGCTGTGGGGCATCCCATTCTGTAACATCACATTAGCCTCTGTATTTACTCTAAGCTGCACAGTTATTTAAAGTAATTTGGCCTGTTTGAGCCTGCTTAGACACTGTTGCTGTGCATATATACTGATCTCAAGTCTGCTGTGGGGCATCCCATTCTGTAACATCACATTAGCCTCTGTATTTACTCTAAGCTGCACAGTTATTTAAAGTAATTTGGCCTGTTTGAGCCTGCTTAGACACTGTTGCTGTGCATATATACTGATCTCAAGTCTGCTGTGGGGCATCCCATTCTGTAACATCCCATTAGCCTCTGTATTTACTCTAAGCTGCACACTTATTTAAAGTAAATTGGCCTGTTTGAGCCTGCTTAGACACTGTTGCTGTGCATATATACTGATCTCAAGTCTGCTGTGGGGCATCCCATTCTGTAACATCCCATTGGCCTCTGTATTTACTGTAAGCTGCACAGTTATTTAAAGTAATTTGGCCTGTTTGAGCCTGCTTAGACACTGTTGCTGTGCATATATACTGATCTCAAGTCTGATGTGGGGCATCCCATTCTGTAACATCACATTAGCCTCTGTATTTACTGTAAGCTGCACAGTTATTTAAAGTAATTTGGCCTGTTTGAGCCTGCTTAGACACTGTTGCTGTGCATATATACTGATCTCAAGTCTGCTGTGGGGCATCCCATTCTGTAACATCACATTAGCCTCTGTATTTACTGTAAGCTGCACAGTTATTTAAAGTAATTTGGCCTGTTTGAGCCTGCTTAGACAATGTTGCTGTGCATATATACTGATCTCAAGTCTGCTGTGGGGCATCCCATTCTGTAACATCACATTAGCCTCTGTATTTACTGTAAGCTGCACAGTTATTTAAAGTAATTTGGCCTGTTTGAGCCTGCTTAGATACTGTTGCTGTGCATATATGCTGATCTCAAGTCTGCTGTGGGGCATCCCATTCTGTAACATCCCATTAGCCTCTGTATTTACTCTATGCTGCACAGTTATTTAAAGTAATTTGGCCTGTTTGAGCCTGCTTAGACACTGTTGCTGTGCATATATACTGATCTCAAGTCTGCTGTGGGGCATCCCATTCTGTAACATCCCATTAGCCTCTGTATTTACTGTAAGCTGCACAGTTATTTAAAGAAATTTGGCCTGTTTGAGCCTGCTTAGACACTGTTGCTGTGCATATATACTGATCTCAAGTCTGCTGTGGGGGCATCCCATTCTGTAACATAACATAATCTACCTCTCTTATTTACACTAAGCAGCTCTCTTATTTAAACTAAGCAGGCATCTTATTTACACTAAGCAGCTCTCTTATTTAAACTAAGCAGGCCTCTTGGAGGCTGATTGTTCACTTTTGGGTGTGCATTATATTCGGTTTCATATACAGTGGGGTATCCCAATTTGTAAGATAACCTACCCCAACCATGTAAACTAAAGAGGCCTGTTGCAGCCTGAGTTTCTCTGCTTGCGTATGGCCTGCATTACAATCTGTCTCTTTCAATGACACTGCTGCCTGGGGTATCCCAATTTGTAAGATAACCTACCCCAACCATGTAAACTAAAGGTTACGTCCTTCTAGAAGGAAAACTTATGCCGAACACTATTTTTGTTAGGGGCATTGACCTTTGGATTGATCGGCATGAAATTAAGGATTTTTTTTCAAAGTATGGCGCTGTAAAGAAGGTCAAAATTATTTCTCATACTTGGATTATTGTTACTTTTTGTTCAGCTTGAAATATACCAGGCCACACGGGCATCCCAAGGCACATGCTATTTTAACCCTATCTGTTATACAACATAAGCGTTGATCAGCATCAGCTGCTTTATTAAGCTACTTCAGTTTGCACTTGTTTTTGACTGCTTTTAATAAACCAGGCCGCAGGGCACCCCAAAGCTGCACCTTGCACCCTATCTGGTATACAACATAAGCGTTGATCAGCATCAGCTTCATTAAGCTACTTCAGTTTGCACTTCCTTTTTGACTGCTTTCATTTAACCAGGCCTCAGGGCACCCCAAAGCTGCACGTTGCACCCTATCTGTTTATACTAAATAAGCATCTACAGCCTCAGCTTTATTAAGTTATTGCATTTTGAATTGGTTTTGGTCTGCTTTAAATACACCAGGCCGCAGGGTATCCCAAACCTGCATGTTGCACCCCATCTGTTATACTAAATAAGCGTTGATCAGCATAAGCTTTATTAGGCTATTGCATTTTGCATTGGTTTTTGTCCTGCTGCCAAAACACTAGGCCCCAGGGTATCCCAAACCTGCACTTAGCAGCCTACCTGTTATACTAAATACGCTTGTTGATCCTTCCTCAGCTTAATCAAAGTATTGCATTTTGAATTGGTTTTTGTCCTGCAGTCAAAACACTAGGCCCCAGGGTATCCCAAACCTGCACTTAGCAGCCTATCTGTTATACTAAATACGCTTGTTGATCCTTCCTCAGCTTAATCAAAGTATTGCATTTTGAATTGGTTTTTGTCCTGCAGTCAAAACACTAGCCCATATGGGCATCCCAAACCAGCACATGTCACCCTATCTGTTATATTAAATAAGCTTCTACAGGCCCTTTTTTTTATTTATTTATTTTTATTTATATAGAGCTGTAATAGCTTATATAGTGAAGTAAATTTGCCATTTTGCTTCATTAAATAGAGCAGCCCCTGTGTAAATCTGAGGGCCAATAGTTTATATTATGAGGTAAATTCATGGTTTTGCACCATTATATGGAGCAGCCCCTGTGTAAATCTGAGGGGCAATAGCTTATATAGTGAGGTAAAATTGCCATTTTGCCTCTATATATAGAGCAGCCCAGTTGCCATCTAAATCAACTACTGTCCGGCCAGTACAGCTTTTCCAGGGCAAACTCTGCTAGTTGCGGACACAAGTCAAGTTTGGCTTCCCAGCAAATCCAGTGGATCCTGAAGGTGTGTTGGCATGGTCACGTCAAGGTATGACATGACCTGCTGTTTGAGGTCCAGCTCCAGGTCTTCCTGCTGCTCATGAGTAGACTCACTATGCGGGTGTAGAAAGCTACTCACTAGCGACAGAAGACTGAGGCTGCTGCTGATGGAGCTGCTGCTGCTGCTCCTTCCACCCCCCCCAGCAGCCATGGCAGTGGAAGGTGATTGCAGAGGTCCCCCCGAGTTAGACCTGCGGGAGTATGGGCCATGGCGCAGATAGACATCGCCCAACTGACTACGTGGGATGTCTCTGTAGTAGGTCAGTTTGTCCTCCCTCTCAGTGGGCGTAAAAAATGCCCCCATTTTGTGCTGGAAGCGAGGGTCCAATAAGTTGGAGAGCCAGAAGTCTTCCCGCTGACAAATGGAGACAATTCTGCGCTCACTAGTACGCAAGCATGTGAGCATGCATCGTGCCATTTGTGCAAGTGACTCGGAGGGACTACCTGTCTCCATCTCCACTGTAAACTGCCACGGTGTGTCTGGGTCCTCTGTCTCGCCTTCCTCCCAATCCTCTAGCTCCTGTGGCTGCTCCTGCTCCTCCTCTCCTGTCAGATGACTAGATAAAATGGTCATTTTGTGAAACCTAAACTGTGGTTTGCTGTGCCCCACCCCCTCCTCCTCCTCCACTTCAGCCCCCACAGGCTTCATGTGGCTGTGAAATGTATGTGCCATGTCTCCAGTGCCCTGACCAGCCATGGTTTCCAGCATGTGTTGTAGTACATGAAGCAGTGGAATCTCATTGTTCATCTCATAGTCCTGGCAACTGACTAATAAAGTAGCTTCCTCAAAGGGCCTGAGCAAACGGCCGGTGTCACGTATGAGCTGCCAATGGTTTACATTGAATTTACGCAGGGGTGTCCCCCTATCCGTTTGGATCATCCAGAAATCCGTGATGGCTTTTCTCTGTTCCTATAGTGGATTTTGCATATGGAGGGTGGAATTCCAACGGGTGGAAACATCGCAAATCAGACTATGTTGGGGTACACCGTTCTGACGCTGAGGCTCAATAAGGTTGTGCTTGGTGGTGTAGGAGTGCCAGAAGTGCATGCTAACTTTCTTTCCTGTTGTTCGGATGTCTTTCAGATGGGGGGAAGACTTCAGAAAACGCTTGACAACTAGACTGAACACGTGTGCCATGTCAGGACGCATGACTCTGGCTTCCTTGTCGCAGCGCAAACAAGATGTTCTTCCAAGTATCAGTCACCATGGGTCCAAATTTGCTGTTTTCGTGGATTAAGCAATGATTTCATGGATTGAGTTCTCATTTTTAGTAGTTCCTCCCATGTGTGACTCAAGGAAAACCATGTGAAAAACAGCGTGAAACCACAATCACCAAGGGGGCCTAAAAGGATATATATTGTCCACCATGAGTCCATAGTTACAGCTCCAGACGTAGACAACACTGTGTACTTTGGTACACACTGACAGGCTAAAGGACTGGCCCACCTTCTGTTCAACAACATTTTACAGGGCAGGTACTGCCATCTTCGCAAAGCAATGATACCATGGGACTCTCCACCTCGGCTCGGCACAAGCCATCAGTTCTCTGAAAGGTCCACCACTGGGTAATGCAGCAGGCTGGACTTATGGTGACGCTGTCTGAGAGGAGAAATCCCTCAGACATCAAGATTAAAAATTCCAAGAATTTTTGAGGGCTAATTATTCAGAGGCAATGATACCTAGTTGTTTCTGATTTAATTACAAGGTGGAAACACACCCTCAAACAAAACTTCACTTTGGCAATACTATTGCATTTGTTTATTCATAATTTTATGTATATATACTAACTAACCTACTTTTTCTCCACAAGATTGTGGATGCTACATGAAAAACTGCCACAACGCTGAGTAGCTGATTTTTCCTACCAACAGTCCCCAATAATTCACTGCTGCTGCTGCCGCCGCTGCCGCAGACTCCAGGTACCCTCTTCCACTACCTCCGCTTGCAACACCTCCTCCCACGACACTCTCCTCATCACTAATTGCCCGGCTAGTGGAAGAAGAGGCGAGTGTCTCCTCCACTTCTTGGCTGGGCAGTAGCTGCTGAATTTTATGATTATCAGATCTTCATCAATGGATAGTGGAGCTGAACCCAAAGCATAACAACAGACAGTTGACTGGGGGTGTCAGATGCCACTTGTAATGCAGTGGACTGCTTTTGCAGCACTTCGAGACAAAGTTGCTTCATTGGCTGACACAATCCCCTCGATTCAAAGAGCAAAAGTTAATTGATTTCGGATCGAGAATCGTAAGTTTGGGTGGGTGTTAGTCATTTTTTCCTGTTTTTTTGGCCATTTACGACTCGCACGAGCCTACGTTCGAATGCGTATATGCTCTTACGATCATCGCAAGTTCGTTCCTAAATTTTAGGATCAAAACGTAAAACTTAGGATCAAATCCTAAAACTTAGGATGAAAACGTAAAACTTAGGATAATCGAATGGGTTTAGGTGTGATTCAGAGAACAGTTTTCAAACCTCTAAAGACGTTTTAAAAGAAAGCCACTGCCGACACCTTTTAGCAGTCGTATTGCTGTTCTTGAACAGGTTTTTTGGCTATGTGGAGGAGTCTGCGCGTCTTGAGCTCCAATGAACTGCATGTATCAGCATGGCCGAGGCCATAAATTGTATGGCAATGCATACCTGATTCATGTATGACTTATAAAAGCATTTTAATGTGGACCTTAATTAGTCCTTTGCATGTAAACCTTTATTTTGCAATCTATTTGCGTTAATTAAAGAAACTTATGTCCTTTGGTATTTATTTTTAAATTGAGGTACTAGAATAATATTTTTAGATTGCATTTATTGGTGTAGTTGTTTACCTTTGCTTTGTTTAATTATTTAAGCACATCTTTGGTCAGATGCATCACACATACTGAGGAGAGGAGAGCGGGATAAAGTGCAGGATGTGGGTTACTGCTGTATTTTGCACAGACACAGCAGAGCTGGGGGCACGGAAAGGTCAGAAATCAAAGAATGCAGAGCAACACAGTCACAAGGCCCTTTCTGTTTGCAGGCTGCCCGATAATACCTGACCCGCCATCTTGGCTGTTTCTAGACTCATAACATGCAGAAGTTGCTGGGTGTTTTTTTATATTTGAGAGCAATCTGTATGGAGAGGGTGTGGGTAACCACACACAAAATTGTAAGTTGTACCATTTGAAGCCAAAATATTAAAATTAAATCCACAAGTAAAAAATGCAAGTTAACTAAAAATTAAACAAAGTAAGATTTACTTATGCAAATGAATTCATTAATGGTTGGTTACTACAAAATGAAAGAAATAAAGAAAAATAAAAGACCAAATATTTAGAATGCACTTTAATGAGGTAAGTTTGTAGTGCGCAGCCGCAAGATCAGAAGGATTTACGTCCAGACAAAAAAGGAAAAAGGGCAAAACCAATGTTGCAACCTGAGAAATGAAATGGAAAATTCAGGATGGAAACTGACATAGGTCTGATTCCCGAACTGCCATACGAACGGACGTACATTTTAGGATAGAAACGTATTTGCTTATAGAATCACTCGCAAGTTCATACGAACGCACGAGCGTACGGGAAAAATAGGATGATCGGCACCAAAATCCAAGCTGTTACATGTTTCTTTGAATCGACCCTAATGACTGGTAAAGCTGTGGAACATATGGTTGAAAAGCAAGAATAACCATTTGTTTTTATATGAAAAAGACCCTGGTTTATACATACTTTTTTTTTTCCAGAGACTGCCCTGCGTGGAAATGAATGGCGCATGGATCAGCCAAGCTTTCCTCCCAACAATGCCTGATGTATTCCAGTAGATTGATGACGGGCCAGACCAACACTAAAGAAAGATGGATCGTGCAAAACAGATTTAAGGCGCTGCTCTCCATTTACAGACATTCCTCCGCATCGGACCACAAGTAAGTATTGATAAAAAATCCTTTACGTTACTCTTACTTTTTATTAATATTCTTCGGATAAGACGGATCAGACATCCAGATTAAAAATTCCAAGAATTTTTGAGGGCTAATTAGTAAGAGGATTGGTAGAGGATTTGAGCTCATATAAAAGAGATGACTATTTTACCAAAAGGGATAACAGCATAAGAGTGTCTATTGAGAAGTTAAATAAGGAATTGATAGAGTTAAAGGAGCATAAACTCCAAAGGGATTCCTTGACGTACAAGCAATCTAAAGCCTATTTGTGGCCAGGTACTGATAACAGGCCGAACAGACGCGATTTTCCTCCACAATATTTTTCTTCCTCTGACTCCTCTTCCTCGAGAGAGAGGTCAGCCCGTAGACCTAGGGAAGGCCATAAACCCTCTTGGGGTGCAGGATCAAACTATGATAAGGGCCATGTGAGGGGAGAACAAGACTATAACCGAGGGGAGGTTATGACCCGCTCAAAGGTAAAAAGGTTCCAAAGTGACCTCAGAGTGGGGGAGACGAGTAGTCAGAATAGGTCTAGAAATGGCCAAGATTTTTTAGGCAACTCAGGAACCGTCGACGAAATGTTAGAAGACGCCAGCACAAAAAAATGACTTCTTTAAACAAGACCGTTTGTCAAGAGGCCAATAAACAAGCCAAAATCCATAAAGTCTCAGAAGAGGTTAATATTATTAACCTCTCTAAGACGGTTTTAACATCCCAACAGCAGGAAGTCCTCTCATTAGGGCTAAACTTTTGTCCCGCACAACAGACGGACACTTTTGAGGTCATTAAGGACCTACATTTGTTCGCTAGAAAAATACTTTGTAGGCAACTGTATGAGAAGAAAGATTCAGACTTAGAACAATTCCCGCCTCTACAAATTTCTGAGAGTGAGCTAGAAAGTGACTTATTAGCTTTAGCAGACGAGGCTACAGGTATTTCCCCTATGATATCCCCTAAGGACATACCGCTGAGAAAGCCGTCCAGCTTCTATCCCCCACTTAATACCAATGCATCGGTACAAACCTTCGTTAATGTTGTAACGGAGGCAGTGGAGAATCTTACTCAAAAATCAAATTCAAATCTCTCAAAATCCAATCTACAGGCATTGAAAGAACTGGAGAAACTTGATGGTTTGACGATCAAGCCTGCTGACAAAGGGGGAAACATAGTCATTATGGAAAACTCCTTTTATGAACAGATGTGTTTGAAGATTTTGGAGAATAGGGACTGGTACGAGAGGGCCCCCATGTCCAGGCTCAGTCAAGCCTCGGAGGAATATCACTCGCTCGTCGAGGATGCGGTTGCACATCGAGTGATCGATGGACCGACTGGCGACTACTTGGGGGCCCCATGTCCGATGATTGCCACCTTTTATGCCTTACCTAAGGTTCATAAATCGATGTCTGCCCCGCCGGGCAGGCCTATCGTATCGGGCATGGGGTCCCTCACGGATCGCGCCAGTCGGTTCATCGACCACCATTTACAACCTTTGGTACACCAGTTGCCTTCTTTTTTGAAGGACACTGGCCACCTGCTCCGCATCCTCGACGGGCTGACTGCGCCTCCGGGCACTTTTCTGGTGGGCCTGGACGTGGAGGCCCTCTATTCTAGTATCCCCCATACGCAGGGTTTATCGGCGATCAGGTTCTTTCTCAATGAACTTGATCTAAGCCGACACAATTTGAACGTCTTTATTTTACGTCTGCTGGAATTCGTCCTCACCCACAACTTCTTTCTCTTCAACGGCTCACTTTACCATCAGGTACAGGGGACTGCGATGGGGACTACATGTGCCCCATCGTATGCAAACCTGTACCTGGGCCGTTGGGAGAGAGGGTTGTGGGGTGAGGACGAATTAGAGATGTACCTGTGCCACATTCTGTTGTGGCACAGGTACATCGATGATATTTTCATCTTATGGTCCGGATCTGGGCAGTTATTGGAGGATTTTATTCGTATCCTTAATTGTAATAGTTTGAATTTGAAATTCACTCACGAGGTCAGTACATGCAAAATTAACTTTCTGGATCTCACGATCTCCATAGACCCTCAGGGCCAGATAAATTCGAGCTTTTATCGTAAAGCATCGGCTGCCAATACGATCTTACGGGCATCGAGTGGCCATCCGCAGCATTTGCTTCGTAGTATCCCCTACGGGGAATATCTACGGGCACGTAGGAATTGCACACAAGATAGTGAATTTAAGGCAGCAGCCGACGGAATAAGAGATAGGCTCTTATTGAGAGGCTACACAAAGAAAGTCCTATCTAAGGCATATACAAAGGCCATGCAGAGGTCACGATCAGAGATCCTTTATAAACCAAATGTGAAAGGGAAGCAGAGACCGTTAGCAATTTCACTAACGTACTCAGTACATCACAATCAAATTAGAAACATCTTCAGGCGATATTGGCACATTTTGGCCAAGGATGATTCCCTTAAAGATATTATTCCGACACAACCAGCACTTATTTTTAGACGTGCAAAAAGTCTTCGGGATAAGCTTGTTTCAAGCCATTATGCCTCAAAAAAGAGTGAGAAATGTTGTAAAATTCCCGGGACATACCAGTGCCAAAAGAGATGCAGCTGTTGTAAATTTATGCAAACTGGGAAGACTATCAACATTCCGGGCAATGAGTCTCTATTGGCCCGTCATTTCGTAAATTGTGATACTCCCCATGTCATATATATATTGACCTGTCCCTGTGGATCGTTTTATATAGGAAAGACTAATAGACCATTAAAGAAAAGGGTGTACGAACATCAGTATGCCATACGCACAGCAAACGTTAAAACTCCAGTAGGCCGTCACTTCATTAGATACCATAACCAGGAGACAACTGGTCTACGAGTACAAGGCTTAGACCGTATTCATCCCCACCCGAGAGGGGGAGATATTGAGAAGGTTACATTACAACGAGAGACACGGTGGATTAGCCAAACCAAAGCATATGTGAGCCCAGGGCTTAATGAGAACATAAGTTTTGCTCCCTTTTTGGGGTAATATACCTGTTTCCTTTTCTCCTTTTTCCCTTTTCCCTTTTCCTTTTTTTTTTTTTTTTTTTTTTTCATTTTTCGTCTGTTTGTTGGTTTGTTTGTCTGTTTGATTGTTTGTTAGCTGTGCCCACTATGATGTGTTCTGATGTTAGGGCTTGGTCATACCCCAAGGGAACTTTTGGTTGCCACCTTTGGGCAGCTTGCTACTTACTTAGGGACTTGGAAGTTGGAACTTCCACACTTAGATTGTGAGTTGTTAGGTTGTGGCAATATGCATGGGGAGTGCCCCTTTATGGTGGTAGGACCATATATGGAGGTAGAGGACGATATGAGGATAGCAGCCTAGCGCCGGGGCACTTGGCCATGTGGCCGGGACCGGCGATTTGTAGGCGGGAGATGGATTGATTATACCGGGGACGCTGCGGTGGGGGGTGGGGGGGGGGGGGGAGGAGACCTCCGCTGCTATAGCGGTTAGCTGCGCCTTTTCACCTGCCACTAGCTGGCAAGGCGCAGGTACTGACGCGGCTGTGAGGGGGGCGTGGCGTGTATGCGCCCGCCTCTCTCAACTGCGCATGTGTCTTTCCTCCCCCCCCCCCTCCCCACTGCCCTCACTTCCTGGCCTCCAGTCCCGTCATAGCTGGACGGCGGGCGGAGGCTGGATGCGCGCCTTCCGGCTGCAGCACGTGTTCAGTCTCGTGCGGCGCAGTGACGCCATAAGTGGAGGACCAGGGGGCTGAACACACACCTCCTGGCACCCAGCACGGGTTTATACACGAGCGGCGCATGGACGCCATTAGAGACGGCTGAGGAGTGGACTGGCGACGGAGGGCAATATTGGTCCCGCTTTCTACGTCACCGTGTCTTCTGAGGAGAGAGACGGAGTGGCGAGCAATAGCGGGCAGCAATGTGGCAGCGGTCCTTCAGGGGCGGTTAGGAGACGAGCAGTCTGTCCTCTCAAGCTTAGCCACCACATATATAAGTAAGTACACTGCTTGGTTTTGTAGTAAGTAGCATTATTAGACCATAGTTTGGTATAGGGGTTCTATAGTGATATTGTTATGTATTCTGTCATAGGACAAGGAACTAGTCCAGAGCAGGTGACTGGAGGATTTCTTGGGTGAGGTACTGGAAATCGTGGGCGAAGGCGTAGGGGAGCTTGGTTTCCCTCCTATCATCCAGGTACCTATCTATATTAGTACCTATGCTGTAGCTAGCTGTTGGTGGGCCAATACACCAGACACATCATAGTTCTCACATGTCTTTATGTTTCCTTTATGTGTGCACTAGCCCTTGATTTGAGTCCTGTGCATGGTATCCCAGACAAGAGGAATCAGCATGATGGATTACAGAAATAAGTGAAGTGGATGGGTGCAGATGAAGCCCCTTATGATGGGGAGAAACTAGTTCACCGCTACCACATAGTCACTATATTGTTAACATACAGCTACTAGTTATGAGTATTTACTGGAACTAAATAACCTGTATACGTTTGTAATATTATTGGTCTGGGACAATACCAGCGATAATATTTGCTTTTAATACTTTGTATACGTATATTGCTAGCCTTTGCATTAAGGAAATGTCTTATGCACAAACTTGGTAACTATAACAATTGGAGGTAATCTCTGTTGGATTATAGACAAGAAGGGCCCATGCGTGGCCACGAGCATAATATCTTGTAAAAAATATCATGTCAATTTTAAATTGTAAAAATCAATAAAGTTATTTGTACTTTTATATATATACAGGCACTGATTGTGTTTTTGGGGCGGGGTCACCCTGGAAGTTCTCCATTAATTACCGGGTCGGTTCATACCCGGTCATCCTCTCTTGCTCCTAATTAGTAAGAGGCAATGATACCTTGTTGTTTCTGATTTAATTAAAAGGTGGAAACACACCCTCAAACAAAACTTCACTTTGGCAATACTTTTGCATTTGTTTATTCATAATTTTATGTAGATATTACTAACTAAGCTACTTTTTCTCCACATGACTCTCCACAGGGTGTGATTCATCCAATCTTTGGGCTCCAGCAGCCAACTGCAGTGTCTCTTTCAAGCTATGTTTGGGCTCCTGCAGCTGCTGCTGCTGCTGCTTGCAACTCCAGGGTGTGATTCATCCAATTTTTGGGATCCTGAAGCCAACCCCAGTGTCTCTTTAAAGTAATGTTTGGGCTGCTGCTGCTGCTGCTGCTGCCGACACCAGGGTGTGATTCATCCAATTTTCGGGCTCCTGCTGCCAACTCCAGTGTCTCTTTAAAGTTATGTTTGGGCTCCTGCTGCTGCTGCTGCCAACTCCAGGGTGTGATTCATCCAATTTTTGGGCTCCTGAAGCCAACCCCAGTGTCTCTTTAAAGTAATGTTTGGGCTCCTGCTGCTGCTGCTGCTGCTGCTTGCAACTCCAGGGTGTGATTCATCCAATTTTTGGGCTCCTGAAGCCAACCCCAGTGTCTCTTTAAAGTAGTGTTTGGGCTCCTGCTGCTGCCAACTCCAGGGTGTGATTCATCCAATTTTTGGGCTCCTGCTGCCAACTCCAGTGTCTCTTTAAAGTTATGTTTGGGCTCCTGCTGCTGCTGCTGCCAACTCCAGGGTGTGATTCATCCCATTTTTGGGCTCCTGAAGCCAACCCCAGTGTCTCTTTAAAGTAATGTTTGGGCTCCTGCTGCTGCTGCTTGTAACTCCAGGGTGTGATTCATCCAATTTTTGGGCTCCTGAAGCCAACCCCAGTGTCTCTTTAAAGTAATGTTTGGGCTCCTGCTGCTGCTGCCAACTCCAGGGTGTGATTCATCCAATTTTTGGGCTCCTGAAGCCAACCCCAGTGTCTCTTTAAAGTAATGTTTGGGCTCCTGCTGCTGCTTGCAACTCCAGGGTGTGATTCATACAATTTTTGGGCTCCTGAAGCCAACCCCAGTGTCTCTTTAAAGTAATGTTTGGGCTCCTGCTGCTGCTGCCAACTCCAGGGTGTGATTCATCCAATTTTTGGGCTCCTGCTGCCAACCCCAGTGTCTCTTTAAAGTAATGTTTGGGCTCCTGCTGCTGCTGCTGCTGCTGCCAACTCCAGGGTGTGATTCATCCAATTTTTGGGCTCCTGAAGCCAACCCCAGTGTCTCTTTCAAGCTATGTTTGGGCTCCTGCTGCTGCTGCTTGCAACTCCAGGGTGTGATTCATCCAATCTTTGGGCTCCTGCAGCCAACTCCAGTGTCTCTTTCAAGCTATGTTTGGGCTCCTGCTGCTGCTGCTGCTTGAAACTCCAGGGTGTGTCAGTCAATTTTTGGGCTCCTGCTGCTGCCAACTCCAGTGTCTCTTTCAGCCAATGTTTGGGCTCCTGCTGCTGCTTGCAACTCCAGGGTGTGATTCATCCAATTTTTGGGCTCCTGCTGCTGCCAACTCCAGTGTCTCTTTAAAGCAATGTTTGGGCTCCTGCCCCTCATAGTGATGCCACTTCAACTCTCTGCAATTGTGCCGCTCTGCGATTCTATTAGCGATGCCTCTGATCTGCATGTGATATTTATTTAAAGTATTATTTAACTAACCCAGCACGCATCCTATGCGTGCTACAGCAAGGCAGAATGGTTTACAACCCTATTGAGGCTCTAGGAGTCTCAGAAATAGCCGTTTTTAATAGCAATTCATCGCGAATAAATTCGGGTCGAAACGATTTTTGTCGGAAAATTCGGCGAATCAGTCGAATCGAATATTTCAAAAGTTCGCTCATCTCTACTTATAGTGGGTTGGGTCAACTTACCCCCCCCCCATAGTGGTTTGGGTCATCTTACACACCCCTTATAGTGGTTTGGGTCATCTTACACACCCCTTATAGTGTTTTGGGTCATCTTACACACCCCTTATAGTGATTTGGGTCAACTCCCCCCCCCCCCCCTTATAGTGGTTTGGGTCATCTTACACACCCCTTATAGTGGTTTGGGTCATCTTACACACCCCTTATAGTGGTTTGAGTCAACTCCCCCCCCCTTATAGTGGTTTGGGTCACCTTACACACCCCTTATAGTGGTTTGGGTCAACTTCCACCCCCCCCCTTCTAGTGGTTGTTGAAAAATTATGTTGGGAGCCAACAAATAGTTCCCCTGTAGTGCAGTACTTGGATTACAGTGAAGGGTAGTTAGCTTACCGTAAAAAACGAAGTGATCATGCTTGCCCTTAGCTCAAAGCCAGTCTGGGTGTCCTCACTTGTTTCGGCGGCCATGTTGGGGACTTCTGTCACCAGTGCTGTTTCTTCAGGGGGTTGGATTCTGTGGCATATGCAAATGTTGTGTAGCACACAGCATGCGAGGATAATCTTGGAGACCTTTTGTGGACTGTACAACATCTCTCCTCCTGGGCGTGCCAAACACAGAAAGCGCGCTTTCAGCAGTCCAATGATTCGTTCCACAATGCTTCTGGTTTTGCGATGTGCTGCATTGTAGCGTTGTTGGGCAGAGGTCTGTGGGTTTCTGACCGGAGTCATCACCCACGTTCTCTGCCCATATCCCTTGTCCGCTGTGGAAAAAACACAATGAGAGAGACAGCAATTAGTACTAGTACATGTAATTTGTTGCAATTTTTTACATTTAGCTTACTAGGCCACATATTTCAAGCAAAATACGTTGACATGGTTAGTTAGTTACCCAGTAGCCAGCCAGCTGGCATTTCGTTGTTCTCAAACTTCCTGCACAGGACTGACTGCTGGAGCATGTAAGAGTCGTGGCATGAGCCGGGGAAGCCAGATCTCACGGCCCGCAGCTTCATCTCATGGTCACAGACCACCATGACATTCATGGAGTGGAACTGTTTCCTGTTCCTATAATGCAGCTCCTGTGCACGGGGAGGGCGGAAAGGGATATGTGTACCATCCACGCACCCTAGCACATTCGGAATCCCTCCCATGCGATAGAACGCATGTTTTATTTGGGCAACCTCATCCTCATCCTCAGGAAACTTGATGTAAACAGGGATCAGGTCACAAATAGCCAGTACTACCTGTATAAATATGCGGCTCATTGTAGGCTTGCTGATCCCGCTGAGGAGGGCAGAGGTTGCCTGGAAGTTCCCTCGTGCCACAATATTAAGAGTGGCACATAGGTGTACTATGCCAGGAATGGATTGGGTGCGTTTGGTGGATGGCTCGATTTTGTTCTTAATCTGATCATATATGGACTGTAGTGCTGCACGATTCAGACGGAAGCGGCTCCTGATCTGTTTGTCACTTAAATCCCACACTGAAAAATGGATGCCAAAGGATCGGGGTGCCCTAAGCCTCACAGCACCCTCCTCCCTGGCCTCCTGCTCTTCCCGCATTTTCGCACATCCCTGCACCCATAACCCATACATCATCCTCTTATCCATCTCACACTCACTGAACAGATATGCAAAAGAAGCAAAACCAAAAAAAAAAAAAACACAAACACACCACACACACAAGCAAGCACACTCCTCACACACTCACTGCAATCCAGCTCACTACAAAACCAGAAGTGTAGTGGTCTGAACCACCAGACTGCTGAAAGTTTGCTTTCTAAGTTAGGCACAACCAAGAGGGGAGTTGCTGCACAGCCCACAAAAGGCCCCAAAATCAAGCCTCACTTGCTGTATGTTACACAATATTTGCATATGCCAACAAAATCAATCTCCTAAAGAAACAGCACTGATGTCAGAAATCAACCAACAAGCCACAGCGAGTGAGGACCAAACCCAGCAAGACACAAAAATGAGCTAAGGGACAAAGGGACCAAACCACCACCACACCACAGCCTTTGCCACAGTGTAACAATACCAGAAGGTTATCAAATCCAGCCATTTATACTTAACTTTGGAAAAGAACAGGTCCGCTTTGCCGCCTTTTGCGTTGCTCTGCTATTTCCTGTCTGCAATTAGCTGACCCAGGTGTGCGAGAAACGGATTGCGCATGCGTACGCTAGTAGCGCTACTAGCGTACTTGCGCAGATACTTGCGTGTTGTAGCGGACATGCCTGACCATTCAGTGGTGGACCAATGAAAGGTAAGCTGCTCTTAATTTAAATAGCCATTTGTAGAGACACATTTCACAAGTGTTTAATCTACCTGAGTACATTGTTGTCTTTGGTTGTGTGTTGTTTGGTTAATGAGCTCTGTAATTAGTTAATTGGCTACCACACATGGTTCACTCAGTGCAGTGGAGGTGTTGCTACAAGCACCTGCCCAGTATGTGTGAATCAATTAAGTGGACCTGTTTGTGATTGGTTGTTAGAGCACATAAAACCTCCCCTCCCCTCCCCCAAAAGAGTGTGATGCCATTCTGTAGTCTGTATGCGTGCTTGTGTGTTGTATAGTGGTGTGTGTGTGTGCAGCTACAGGATGGAGCCAAATTCTGGACATCTGCCAGCCACAGCTGGCCCAAGTAGGCGTGTGTTGGGTGCTGTGCGCAGACCTCCCTTAAGGAAAAGGGCCCAGGCCCAAGGTGAGCCTGCACCCAAGGCCAGCCGCCCATTTGCCAAGAGGGAGCCAGAATTTAATTTGGCGGATAACAATACTCTTGTGCGTCTTACACTGGCCAAATGGGAGCTAATCTTTGGCCCAAAGCCAGTCTATAGGCAAGCAAGAAAGGAGCAAATTGTGGGATGCCATTGGTGAAGAGCTTACTAGCAGTGCTCAATACCCACGTAGTGGCCCATCCTGCAAGAAACGCTTCTACACTTTGAAAAGGGCCCTTATGCAAAAGATGAAGCATGATCTGGAGGTGGAGAGTGGGACCATCCAGGGTCCAAAGAGTACCTACAGGCCATATGAGGAGATGCTGAAGTGCAAAATTCCCCTCGTTCGGCTGCAGGGTGTTGATGCTGGGGATGACACCACAGGTTGGACTGAAGGTACATATTTTGTGCATATTTTTGACTGGTAATGTTAAAGTATGTGATTTGCTTTGTCTCTTTCTGGCCAACTAACAGTAAGACATGTGAAGTAGTACATTATACCTCATAAATGTTTTCCTTTCCTGTCTGTTGCTCTCTGCATAGGTGCACATGGTGCTGTCCAGGATTTTACTGAGGAGGACACCCCAAATCCTGCCCTTCAACCAACCTCAAGCCTAACCCAGTCTGCCATTGAAGGTATTTATCACTAATTTATGGCCTTGTTTTTTTTTAACAAAATGGGTGTGGGAGCACCTCAAACAATAGCTTGTCCCACTTTTTAGGAGTACTAATATGGTCCTGGTGACTAATTTCACGCCCACTTTAACCCTCTCAGCAACTAACTAACAAGGCCCTAACATGTGTAGCTATGTGGGAAGCCAGAGATGTGTGGGCATATATCTGCGTATACATGTGGAAGCCACACTGGCCTGGATTATTGAATATCAGTGATTGAGCTGCTCATACACACCTTAATTCATGGTTTATTTTGTGGCGCAATGGCTACATTGTTTCTTTGCTTTTGCCTAGCTGCACCGCCATTGGCACCAGCATCTCCTCCAGAGCCAAGCTACTCTTTGGATGCCGGTAAGTGCATGTGTCAACCTTGCTTTAGCCGCTTTAACACAAGTGCATGTCTTTCATTCCTCTTTATTCTTTGTATCCCAAGTGACTGCTTCATCTTTGGACACCACTTCCGATGTTGCAGGTCAACAGGACCCTGTTGTTGTGTATTGCCAAAAACAATGTATCCTTTATGCTGTTTATGTTACACTGGTTCTATTTGGTTAGTCTAATAATCTACATGTTTGCTAGGTCAACTTGAAGATGGCTATTTTTAGTGGATTTGCCATCCCCAGGCTCATTAGTAAACTGTTTAGAGTGATTGCAATGCATTTTTTGGGTCTATTAAAAGACAAACATTCACCCGAGTAGTGTTAGGAATATTTAGAGACATTAATTGTGTATTTTAGTTGGCCGAAATATCGGAAGTGGCTGTCCGGAAAGGGCCCTTCACGTTGAGGCTGCCAGAGATGAGGGTAAGTTGGTTTTGCTTGATTATCTAGTAAGGATTTTTGCTATCCTTGTTTGGGAATTTAGTAGTCCAACTTGTGTTTAAACATGTATTTCAATGGCAAAGCTCGAGTGAGGGCCCAACTCCGGACATGTGAGAGATGGCGGGTATGTGTAATTTGAGCAATGTGTCTGTTATTGTTTGGCCCAATTATTGGCTCATCTTCCTCTTACATACATGTTAGCATGTCTGTGGGTAGTCCAGGAACCAACATGTAACATGTTATTTCTTTTGTGTTTTGGCAGGAGGCAAGACCTGAAAGCCAAACTGTGCCGTCTGCCCAAGTGCCATGTGGCCAAGCTACAGAGCCTCAAGCAAGGGTAAGTTGGATTGTTACACTTTGGGTAAATGATTGGGAGGGGCATACCTGCATTGTTTCAGCTTCACTACAATCTTTTCTTTTGGTTTTTTAGCCTGAACACACAACAAGAGGAGGTGTGGCACCGACCAGTGCCGAATTTTACCAGCTAGGGCTCCGGATGCTGGGGGACTACAGTCGCCAACAGCCGCGTGATGGAACTAATGAGCGCATTGCGGAGTTGGAAAATCAGGTGCTGGTGTATCGGCAACAAATTGAGGACCTGCAGTGCCAGCTCCAGGATGTCAGACAAGGCCAACAAGTAGAAACCAGGGTACTGGATCGCATTACACATGCGATGGAGCAATCTTTCCAGCGCCAGGACCAAACTTTGCTGTTGATGCATCAGCTGATACAACAGCAGTCTATTTTTTTTACTGCACTGTTGTCCCCCAACACCACCCCTAGCAATGACTCTCAACCTCCCAGGCCCCCAAGCCAAGAATATTGATGTAATTTTTTTTCTGTTTAATTTTGGCAAATACATTTGAGTACCCCACCTCTAAATTGTGTTTTTTCAAAAACATAGCTAAGAACACAGTCAGGGATGAGTCTCTAGATCTAGATATGTACATGTAGCCAGAAATGTATGACACACATTGGTGACCATATCTTACTATGGTTTACACATTAAATGGCTACAAAGGTAACCAACATTTCCAAACTAATGGGTTGCTAGACACTTAAACTATGCTTGACAAGGCAAAACACACTGTAATTATAAAAATACAAAATATTTATTATGCCTCAAGGCGGGCAACAGGCCCAACATTCCGCCGCACAGCGGCCAAAACCATACCCCCCCCCACCCTAACGATGCCTCTTCAAGGCCAGCAGCATAAGGCGAAGACGCCGGATCGACTGCCACAGTCTGCGATGCTGGGTTTCACAAGCTGTAGAGAGTAGAAAAAAACCATATTCAAAACATAGAATGTGAGCTCAACATACACAGATGTAGCAATGTAATGTAATTGGCTCAAATTAGCTGACCCACACATTCACATTGTTGGCCACTGTGCCCTTAGGTGTTACCATTATATGAGTACTAGTGGCTGCCTTAAAGTGGACCAACACCCACCGGTGATCGGCCCGGGAATCTATAAGATTCCCAGGCCGATCACCTCCCTCCCCGCGGGACATCCGAGATCGGGATGTCCCGCGGGGTGAAACCCCCACAAACACCCCAAACTCCTTACCTTAGTTTCCGGCCGCCGCCGCCTCCCTCGCGCCCCTGTAGACATGCGCGCGCCCGCACCGGCCGTCTGTGAATGGCCGGCGCGGGCACGCGCGCGTCAAGAGGGACACGCGGGAGGCGGCGGCGGAGGAGCCGCTTGTTCGTGGCTTGTCTGTCGGCGCGGGGAGAGGTGAGTTCGGGGGGTTCAGGGGGGTTTCACACAGCGGGGCACCCCGATCGGGGGTGCCCCACCGAAGTGGACCAAGACCCAGGATAGTCAAAATCCTGGGTGTTGGTCCACTTTAAATGTGGCTACAACATCCCAAGCATACATTTACTCTGAACTCTAGGGAATAAATTAAGGTCTAAGTCCCAGTGTGGACATTTCTTTGGTTAGTTACAGCCAAACATCAGGGCCTAAGTCCTAACGATTAAACTGGTTGGGCCAAGCATATTAGAAGTCACCACCTTAGCAGGCCAATTTGGTTGGGAAGAAACCACAATTTTACACTATGTGGCAAAAACAAGAATGGGAGCCAACAATCAAGCATGCAGACATGCATTTAGGATTGTCGGACAAACACATGTAACCTAGATGTGTGCTTAGAAAACACATAGGTACATTGTAAATGTCTCCAGAATTTACTATAAGACATAGGGGTCCCAAGTCTTTAGGCATATTAAGTGGGATGTACTCACCATCGCAGCTGTGGCTGGGGCCCATGCTGCTGGCCGTCCCGGGAGCTGGGGTGGGGAGGATGGTCACCGGCTCTGTCTGCGTGGCAACATCTGTCAGGAGAAAGCAAAAGAGAAACCAAAAATTAGTTGGGCAATGACACATGACTATTTGACATCCATCTGTTTAGGGAGTCTGCCAAAACAAATGCTTGCATGGTTACACACATGTTGTCCGACATTAGCATATTTCCTGGTCCATGAGTCCATGTAAATTATTTATGGGTGCAACATGGACACATCAAGATAATGTGGCAATAACCTTGACAGTGCAATGGTAAGGCCTAATTTTCAGTTGAGTGTAGAATCTTACTTGTAGAGTGTGCAACATGTGTTAGCCGGAACAACTTACAAAAATAACACATTTGCTAGCCGCCATCATGGTGTGGGCTGAAACATAGGGGTGGTTGGCAGTTGGATTGCACTGTAGTGGGGTTTGTGATGTTAATGTAAATTATAAAACCAGCTTGTACTATGGACCAGGAAACATGTGTATGTTTAAAGTGGACCAAGACCCAGGATTTATACTATCCTGCGTTTTGGTCCACCTTGGCGGGGCACCCCAATCGGAGAGAGAGCCCGTCCGCTGCCGCCTCCCGCGCGTTACTCTTACAGGGCGCGCGGCCACGCAGGCCATTCACAAACGGACAGCGCGGGCGCACGCACATCTAGAGGGGCGCGTGGGAGGCGGCGGCGGTCGCTTCCGCTGCCCCCAATGAGGTAAGGAGTTTGTGGGCTTTTGGGGGGGGGGGCGCGGCGAGGGAGGTGATTGGGCAGGGAAGCTTATAGATTCCCAGGCCAATCAACAATGGGTGTTGGTCCACTTTAAGGAATGTCATAACATATGGAATGTGAGGGATAACAACAAACACTTACCACGACTATGCCCATGGAGAAGGCCTTGCCCAAAGCTCCTGGAGGTGCCGCCTATATGATGCGTTGCAAATTATAGAGGAATGGCAAGGGCTAAGTACAAATGGCCATATGGAACCTGTCACAGACTAACACTGACTAAATCTGCACTCACCAGGGGATGAGCTGCCACTTGAAGCCCAGGGAGGGCTCTGAGGAGGAGGCGTGGAGCCTCGGCTCCTCACACTCTGATCCGAACATCCTTCACCCAAAGGGCCACCCTCCTCCCTCTCACTCCCTGCTCCTTCAGGGAGTGTGGGAGAGTCCACAGCTTCTACTCCACTTGGACTCCCCACTTGAGAGTGGCCCCTTGGCTGGAGTGACTCCTCAGATTCAGAGTGTGAGGAGCTGAGGCTAGAGTCAGAGGAGGAGCTGGGGAGGCGCAGAATCCGTCTCCTGGGCAGCATGGTGGAAACGCAAAGGAGGAAACTGGAAGTGGATATGACAAAAGC
Source organism: Gastrophryne carolinensis (assembly GCA_027917425.1). Lineage (NCBI taxonomy): Eukaryota > Metazoa > Chordata > Amphibia > Anura > Microhylidae > Gastrophryne > Gastrophryne carolinensis. Next base: position 259,700,840 of record CM051238.1, read on the forward strand.
GAAAAAAAAAAACGCTCCGCGCACTAGGAAGAAGCCAATGTCTGCTACGTGCAAGCTAAGTGGCGGTAATAGTAGATTTACGCATTACAACAAGCTATTGGCCAAGACACAATTAATTATTAGCAAGATTTAGCTGGGAAACGCAAAGGAGCAAACCGGAAGTGGATATGACGAAAGCCGAAAAAAAAACACGCTCTGCACACTAGGAAGCAGCTAATATCCGCTACGTGCAAGCAAAGTGGCGGTAATAGGAGATATTTACGCATTACAACAAGCTATTGCCCAAGACGCAATTAATTATTAGCTTGATTTAGCTGGGTGTTCAATATCCTGTAATGCATACGTCAGAGCCAAAAAAGATCTGGTTGATTAAAAATTAAAATCGGATTGCCAAATAAAATAAGAACACAATATACCGTATATACTCGAGTATAAGCCGAGTTTTTCAGCCCACTTTTTGGGCTGAAAAAAGCCGCCTCGGCTTATACTCGAGTCCAGGGGCAGACTGCCAGGGAAGGCCCCAACCCTGAACCCAACAGATGCTGGAGGGTGAGGGGTGGCCGCTGTGGGTCCCTGCTGTACCCGCTGCTGCCGCCGCCGCCGCTCTCATACACACAAACACGCACACACATTCACACACTGACCGGCACTTCCAGGCTGCTGCGCGCTGGTCGTCAATGGGCGGCGTCCAATGTTTTCATTGGACGCCGACCATATGGGGCACGCCCACCGACGACCAGTGCGCAACAGACAGGAAGTGCTGGTGTGTGTATGAGAACGGCGGCGGCTGGCGGCTGCCAGGCGGAGCTGAATGGAGGGTGTTGTGTGCCGAGCGACCGGCAGGAGGAGGGGAGGGGGACCCCGCTGCCCCTCTGCAGGGTAACCTCGGCCAAACCCTGACCCCCGACACCTGCGCGTCTGAGAGTGGCGGCAGCAGCAGCAGGTACCCACAGTGTGTGTGTGTGTGTGTGTGTGTGTGTCCCTTTCTGTGTGTCAACTCCAATTCCAATTGAAAAAAGCCGCCTCGGCTTATACTCGAGTCAATAACTTGTTCCATTTTTTTGTGGTAAAATTAGGTGCCTCGGCTTATATTCGGGTCGACCTATACTCGAGTATATACGGTAACTATACAACAACATGATAATGTGGAACACAGGAGAATGCATAACGGGTTGTTATGAGCTTGTACGCCTGAATAATCCTGCCGAATGCGGACATATGCGCGCTCTGAACTACAGTGTATTCATTAAGAACGACTGGGGTCGCTGCAAGTGAATTCAGGGAAAAATGCAGAAAGGCACATGTATGAACAGCACAGCGCAGCACAGCGCAGCACAGCTCAGCACAGCGACACTAGCGCCGCCACATAGCGAATCACAACAGCGACTGCACAAACACTGACCACCACAGATTCAAGAAGGACAGGGCTGCAGAATAGCTTGGGCGCTGACAATTTCAATGAGCGAACGTGAGCGCCAACCATGACTGACTAAAAAGTAGCTTTACAAGCCATGGGTGTTCTGAAAGCAAGCTAATTTGATGCTAATGTGTTTTGTGGGAGGAGATGCATTTTAGATTTCACTCACAACATTCCAGTAGAAAAATTACATCTTTCACCAAAAAATCACTAAAAACAAGACAGATTCATCAAACATATCCTAAACAACATGTGTTTAATTTTTGGCAAAAGACAAGAACACAAAAACCACTAAAAAAAAACATTGCAGTGTCTGCTATTGAAATGTATGGGAGAGTGCCAGGTAGCGAAAGGTCTGACCTGGCGCTGTGATGGGATTAGCAGCGGCACTGTTCGTTGAAGTCCGCTACATGATGAATCCAGCGCTAGCCGACGCTTTCGCCGGCGCTAGCCTCATTTAGCGTGATAAATGCGTGATTGTGTTCGCAGCCTGGCGTTCTGGAGTCGGTAGCCGCCGATAGCTGGCGATACCTGTCGCTATTGAGACACTAGCTGACGCTGTCACTTGATGAATAAGGGCCATAGTTGCAGACAGAGCCTGAGCAACATGTATTATGCTGTAATTGACCCTTTTTCTGTTCAGCTGTGTCCTGCATTGAGCCAGTCAGCTGTTTCCTGAAGTCAATCTATTCCTTAATCCTTTGTCCTATCATGTCCATCATGTGACTACTGAGAAGTCACATACTCATTGGCTGTGTTTTTACTGGGCTGAAAAAGGACAGTATGTTAGCAGATGTCTTGATGAGCCCAGGGCTCAAAAATATTAAGCTTTAGCGTGCCGGGTTTAGAACACACTAGGCGTCTTGTTAAATTATTTAGATAGTTAAGAGATAAAACAAAAAAAATCAGTAGCTTACCTTTCATAGAATGGCTCCAGTGCCATCCTTCCTCTCTTGTCTCTCTCCTTCCTGATAAAAATCCCTTCCTCTCTTGTATTCCTGCTTCTGCAATCAACCTTCTGGTCACAGCATTTCCTGCTCATACGTCATGAGTGGCTACCTCTCCCTCTCAGCTAAGAACCCCCCTCCACCTGTAAGCCGCCACCTGAGCCTGGGCAAAGGATAGGGTCCAACCGTTGCCCGAGGCCAGGGTGGGGAGGGAGCTGTAGCCACTGGCTGAGCCAAGCAAAGAAAGAAGCCAGAGCCGCTTCCCGAGCTAGGGGAAGGAAGAGAGAGAGGGTGCACACATGTTTGGGAGTGCATGCATGTGTTTGGAAGTGCAAGGGTGCATGCATTTGTTTGGGAGTGCAAAGGTGCACGCATGTGTGTGGAGGTGCACGCATGTGTTTGGGGGTGTGGGGGTGCACGCATGTGTGTGGGTCTAGACATCCCACAGCAAAAGGGAGAGAGGACGGGAGCACAACCAGTGTGTCTGAAGCAGGATTTCAAGGTCTTTTTTTGAGCCCCCATTATGTTGATCATTATGGAGAATCACAGCTCCAAGGGCCATGCCCACTTTCTTTAGAAGAGGAATCATATGGTGAATCTATAAACTGCTATATTTCTGCCATTTCTTTTTCAATTTAAAAACAGAAAACACTTTAGCCCGACACAATGGTGTAACAACTGCCTTTGCCTTTAATATCACTTTAACCCTTTAAATGCCAGCCACGTAAAATTTACGTGGTTGCCTCTCCGTCACTTAAGTGCCAGCCACGTAAAATTTACGTGCCTGGCATTTACCCCTGCTAGTGGGCAAAAAAAAAAAAAAATACTAACCCGACCCCTCGTTGGATCCGGCCGGGTCTCCTCTTTAATTTGGTGCCCACGGGGGATCGGATGGCTCCAGGAGAGCCCCCGGAATAGGCCGCCCCCCCCCCCGCTTCTGCAGCAGCAGCTGCTGACTGTAAAAAAATAAAAATGACATTCACTTACCTCCGTGTGCGCTGGCTCCCGCTGTCCCTCCTCTTCACCTGGGGGGGCCTCCGATCCCCCCCCCCAGGGCTTACCGATCTTCAGGAGAGAGCCCGGGAGGCTCTCTCCTCTCTCCTCCTCGATGGCGGCCGCCATCTTGCCACTAAGCCCCGCCCCCTTGGGGACGGGGCTATGACGTCATCCCGTTCCGTCTCCCCGTCAAGCCCCACCCCTTTTGGGGGCGGGGCTATGACGTCATCCCGGTCCCGATCACCGGCTTCAGCTCTTTCAGCTGTCAGATGCCGGTGATCGGCGCCGGGGAAGGAGGTGGCAGGAGATCCTCTGATCTCCTGCCTCCCCCTTCTCTGGATGCCGATCGCCGGCATCTGTCAGCAGAGCGGCGCAGGACAAAGGAGCTTACAATCGGAGGTAAGTACAGTAAAATAATTTTTTTTTTAATAAAATACTTTGTGTGGTTTTTTTTTCAGTTAACCCTTTGTGAACTGGTAAGGGGTCCATGAGACCCCTTATACCAGTTCACAAGGCTCTGGGTCTGGCAAGTCACCTGCGGCTAGCGGGTGACTTGCCATTAACCCCCAGCCCCCCATTACCTGCCTCCCCAAGGGCCAGGGGGGGGCAGAAGGGCCCGGGCCACTTAGTGGCTATGTGGGCTAGTAGCCTGCAGGGCCAGGGGCCACCAACGCTGGCCCCTGCGCCCTGTTCTATAAGCCCCCATAGCTGGCCCGGGTTGGTAATGCTGGGTAGGGGGGACCCTACGTCATTTTTTGGGGGGATTTTTAAGGGTTTTTAACCCTTAAAATTCCAAAAAAAATGGGGTCCCCCCCCCTAGGAGGGGGAACCCTATGTCATTTTTTTTTTTTAATTAACCCTTTTGTGTTCTGTCATCCAGCAGCTATAAAAGGCTGAAAGAGTGCTCCACTATGGATGGGAGGTAAGTATTAAAAAAAAAAAATAATAAAATATTTTTTCTCTTTGTGTGTCTGTGTTTTTTTTTTACATTTCACCCCTTGTGAACTGGTAAGGGGTCCATGACCCCTATACCAGTTCACAAGGCTGGGGAAGGTGGCAAGTCACCTGCGCTAGCCGGTGACTTGCCATTAACCCCTGGCACCCCCATTACCTGCCTCCCCAAAGCCCAGGGGGGGGGGCAGAAGAGCCCGGGCCCACTGGCTATGCGGGCTTGTAGCCTGCAGGGCCAGGGGCCACAAAAGCTGGCCCCTGCGCCCTGTTCCTCCAAACCCTGCATAGCTGGTCCCGGGCTGGTACTTGGATAAGGGGGGGCCCATGTCATTTTTTTTTTTAAGGGTTTTTAACCCTTAAAAATCCTCCCAAAAAATGCCTCCCCCCCCTCCTGGGAGGGGGAACCCTATGTCATTTTTTTTTATCGATTTAACCCTTTGTAGTGTGGATGGTACTTGTATTTTATTTGTAAATGTTAAAAATTACTTGTTTCAGTTAGGGGGGTCTCCTGGGCAGGAACAGGGGGCTACCGATAAATATGTGGTACCGTTCTAATCGGTAGAAATGGGGCTTTCACATGCAATATGGTTTTCCCTAATCAAATACATTTTTTATTTAAAATAAAGGAGGCAATTTTCAAAAAAACTTTTTTTTTTTTTTTTTACTTAATAATAAATAAAATTAATAATAAATAAAATTTACAAACAAGACATTTCATGTTAAAGCCTAAACTCTGCTGCAAAAAATATATATATAATTTTCCTGAAAATTCCAGCAAAAATGACGCAAAACATGGTGCAAAACATGGCGCAAAATGGGGAAAAATGACCTGTCAACAGAGGGTGACAAAATCTCAAGTAGGCTGGCAATTAAAAGGGTTAATTGTACCTCTGCATGTTGGGTATTGTTCTGTTCGGGGGACCTTGCGCTTTCAGACTTAGCTTGCTTTTTTTTGTTTGCATATTTATATTTTAGGAAAAGGTGTTTTTTATTCTGCTTTTTATACATTTTTTAGGGAAGCTCTGCGCAATCAAAGAGTTCTTTGAGGGATTAATTCCAGAAAGATGAGCCCACTACAACAAGCTGGGTACGCTTAGAAAGCTTAACATGTGTACTTTCAGGGAATATATGATTTATGGGGGATATCCCAAATGTAAAGGGTTGTTTTGGTTGAAAAATGGCAAGGTGCGCACTTTGTCTGCAGAGCTGAAATTTTCAAGAAAAATCACCGTTATGCTCATGCTTTACTTTGGGGTGTTTGGCAACTCTTTCCTTAACAGAACCTATGCATGTTGGGTATCGTTCTGTTCGGGAGATGTTGCTTTTTCAGATTACACTTGTTTTTTCTTGTTTATATATAGTTTTTTTAGGAAAATGTGGGGGGGGGATGTTGCTTTTTCAGATTACACTTGTTTTTTCTTGTTTATATATAGTTTTTTTAGGAAAATGTGGCTTTGATTCTGCTTTTTTATCCTTTTTTTAAGGAAAATCTTTGCAACCAAAGAATACATTGAGGGATTACTTCTAGAAAACTGTGGCCACATCAACAAGCCTGGTACAAATAGAAAGTCTGAGGTGTGTACTTCCAGAGAATATATAGTTTGTGGGGGGTATTTCAAATGTAAAGGGTTGTTTTTCTGGAAAAACTGCAAGGTGCGCATAGCGCATATCACAGTTGTATTTTTTCTGAAAATCCCCTAAAGCTCTGTTTCAGTTTGGGGGAGTCTCCTGGGCAGGAAAAGGTGTCTACCTATACATATGTGGTACCGCTGTAACTGTGAGAAATTGGGGTTTCACACGCAATAAGATTTTATTGACAAACTTACATTTTTTATTACAAAAAAACACTACAAATTGTAAAAAATTGTTTTTTTTTATTTTTTTTGCACATATTTCGCCAAAAAATATTGAGAATACACCTAAAAAATGACAAACAAGACATTTCATGTTAAAGCTCAGACTCTGCTGAAAAAAACAATATATCATTTTCCTGGGAAATCCCTGGAAATCCCTTCAAAAATCACATTTGAACATGGGGAGTGCAAAATAGTGCAAAATGGTCTGGCAACAGAGGGTGACAAAAGCTGCAGGTAGGCTGGCACTTAAAGGGTTAATGTTACCTCCTACAATCAAACTTTGGGAGTCTGCAAAGTGACAGCTAATATTAGTTCTGGAACTGCAGGGAACTTTTTGAAACTCAGTTAAACTAGGACTTTGATTCCTCTAATAACACCCCTAGCTCTTCCAACTTTTGATATGTCAGCAATACCCTTGTGCCACTATGAACCTGAGCAGCCTGTAGGTGTGTAAAAGCCCGATCTACAGATAATGTAAGAGCAGGTAATCACATCTAGAGGGATGCACAGTTTAGCTTGCACTGCCTAGCATGCTGGGATACTATAACTCTATTTAGAGCCTTGAAGTATGTGTATGTTGTGTGGAGGGCGCGGTCCACGAGTTCCTGCACCTGCATCCAGTACCTGCTCCTGCATCTGGTACGTTTTCCTTGCATCCTACATCTAACTAACTTGCAATGTGAATAGCATGCTTTTACATGACCAATGTTTTTGCTACATATACAGTATATGTTTATATACATTAATTGTTCATTGAGGATTACAACTGAACTTTTAACCTTTATATGTGAGACTGCACATAAATGTGTGACCGCACAGGGGTCCAGAAGGTCAGGGGAGCCCCATAAATATTGCTTCTCGACCTTATTTATCATACTGTATTTTTGTGCTCATTTGTCTTCATTTAGAAAAAGGAAGCTGTATATATCTTTGTTGTTTCAGTCTTTAGTTGTCTAGTTGCATTCAGAGTTAAAAGACAGAAAAAAATTTAACTATATGAGCAGTGAAAGGGCCCCATTTAATGTTCACACCAGAGCCCCATCACATTTAGTTACGTCACTGGCATCCTAATTTGTGATGCCCCGCGGTGCGAACCACCCCCCCAGATTGCCCTCAAAACTCACCTTCCCAGTGGTTCAATGGTGCATGTGCGGGTTCTTGTGTAATCAGAACTGTTTGCTGCACCTGTTAATACATGGTTTACAGCTCTGTTTGGTAGCAGAGTAATGTCATAGAGAAATAGAACGTGCTCTCTGCAGTCTGCGTTGCACTCCCACACCCAACATGTTTGAATGGCTGGACGTCAAAGCACTTCTCAACACGTACTGTGGGACCGATTGAAAGGTGAGTTTTGTGTATGATGAGGGGGTTTTATACAGCAGGGTATTCCAAAGTGGGATGCCTTGGTTGTAGGTAATGGGCAGGCCCTGAAGTCCTTTAAAATCGAGGACTGAATGAAAAAGTTCCTGGTTTATTTTACGTGAAAGTTTTGGGAGATTTTAATTTGTATGCGGTGTGAAATGTTAACATATGTGAGTGATCGGTTTTAGTGTTGACATTTGGGCATAAGGCTTAAATTATTAGTTTAGAAGAAATTGGCTTGAATTGGGCATGAAAGGTCTGATTCAGAAAACCCTTTTTTATCTTTTTTCTTTGGCGCAATTCAGAATAATTTTTAGCTGTGCACATTTTTAAAACGTTTGCACAGTTTAAATGCTGAATATAACAAGTAAAATATTAAAGTAAGAAAACAAATTCTCACGGCGTTAGTCACCCATGAAATGTTAAGTAACAATGGTTGATCCAGCACCAATTTTTTCTCTCAATTTTTTGTGAGAAAACAAATTTTCTCATGATTTTTTTCCTTGGTGCAATTCAGCATTATATTTAGCTGTGTACATATATCTCAATATATCTCTAATGGGTATCATTAGGGTTTGGGTCAGGGCAACATATTTTGTGTAAAGCCACAGGCTGAAGATAAAACTTTGAAAATGAGCATACAACTCCTTTAGATATATCTTCACCTTCGCTAGGCAGAGGAAAATCTCTCTTCTTAACCCATTATCCGAAAAGTGGTGTATTCACAGAGCTCCCTCTCATTACAGCTTGCTTTTGTTTAAAAAGCAAGCTGTAATGAGAGGGAGCTCTGTGAATGGCAAAATATATACCGTAACTACAAACTATAAAAGTTAGAACAGGAAACACAGTGTACTATGTGAAAGAGTGTTCACATAGACTGACAGTTAGAGGATTAAGTGGTACCCTGGCTCCAAGTCATCATGTCATTCTGCTGTGTACCACAGACACAGAAGACAAATGAGCTAATCAGGCAACAGTTTCACAGGCTTTGTTTGGATTAATAGTCCTGCTGGTACTGGAATGACACCTATGTCTCGTTGATGTTGCCACCATTCTTTCAAGATGTGGCTGACATCCTAAGCAATTACTATCAGATGCATCACATACATGTACTTTATTGTGTTTCTTGCCCCTTACCAGAAACACAGTAGGGATATATAAAAACTCTTTTGTTTTTCATAATTTTGAGGAAAGGGCATTTACCTGATAACGGTCGGGCTGTGGGCTCAAAATACTATTGTGGGTTACCAAGATGGTCTCGCCCACATTTTTGAATTCATGTGTTTCTCTATAATTTTTATTAACACAATATAAAACAACAAGAATAATACCCAACAAATCAGTTCAACTGCCAAACATAAATCTGTTCTAGGCCTAGAGGTCATATGATCCAACCGCATCACACATACAGAGGTGACAGCACTCACAGTGCTTAAAATCACATTCAGAGCTTAAAAAATCAGGTTGCAATATCTCTACCTCTTGCTGTGAATGTAACAAGAAATACATATGGTGGTGAATATTACATTGTGTTACATTATTATAGCTAGGCTGAAGCTGATGGCTCTCAGCTGTATAATTCACAGCTGTATAAATTTCCAGGAAAATTTGGGCACATTAAGACAATATGAATGAATATGAAATGCCCTCTGAAATCAAGCGATCAAAGAGTAGTCGCTTGTTGGTCAAGCCTTGTACCATTTTGGCTGACATAAAATTTTTCATTCATCATTTTAACTTCGACATTGGGAAACAGAAATTTATATAATACAAATACCCAAAATGCGAGAACGATCTCCCAGAACTATCCAAATATCCTAATTACGATCGATTTAATGAACACTTGCTGTCAAATCATCCACAACTCACAAATGCGTTTGCCTTAGCAGTTTTTTGTTCGCAAATCGTTCCATTGTGCTGATGTGATATAGTCAACACTGTCTCCTCCGTAGTGGTTGATTGCCACAAGGGATGTGAATACACCTTCAAGGCCTAAAGGAAATATAAACCCAATGGCAATAATATTGCAGCAAGCAGCTCACCTAATGCTTGTTTCATGTGCCTCTCCCTCATCTCCCATAGCACAATGTAGAAGCCTTAGCAAGGCTCCAAAGTTCACCCTTTCAAATGCATTCCTCCTGGACCATGCAAAAAGTGGGCCTCTAGCCACTCTATCTCTTGGGGCTCTCAGTGTGAGTGAGCATGGCAACTGTTCGGCAACTGGGCCCACAGCTGTCTCTGACCACAGCAGAGCATGCCCGTGACTGATAAAGCTGCACCATGACAAGCCCTTCCAAACTCAGCCGCAGCCTAGAAATTAAAGTGAAAAAATCAGCTTCACTTAGAATACATAATGTAAGTATATTCACATTTAGGCCCTTATTTATCAAGGGATAGCCCCAGGTAGCGCCAGCTATCGGCGGCTACCGACTCCAGAACGCCAGGCTGCGAACACAGTCACGCATTTATCACGCTAAATGAGGCTAGTGCCGACGAGAGCGTCAGCTAGCGCGGGATTCATCATGTTGCAGACTTCAGCGAACAGCGCCGCTGTTAATCCCATCACAGCGCCAGGTATGACCTCTCGCTACCTGGCGCTCTCCAATGCATTTCAATGGAGCAATCTTTAAATATTCATAATAAATTGATATTAATGTTTTTTTTTTTTTTTAAATGTCAAAAATTCGGTGACCACTTCTGCAATGTTATATCTTTTGTTAAGGTCAAAAAAAAAAAAAAATTTGTGCAGAATTGATATTACAGGTCTGATATTAATGTATTCATATTACAAAATGTTTTAAAAAACTTGTTTATTATTTTTTTCCAAAAATAAGGTTGTTTGGGGGTTAAAAAACTACTTTTAACACATCGCCGCCAGCGCTCTGGGGTTTAAACATGCATTTTACAGCGCGAGAATTTTTTGAGCGTGATTTGTTAATGAATATGCTGGGAGCCGTTCGCTATGGCCATTCGTTGTCATGCGCTCCCATACAGCGCGGAACCTGTCAAATAGCGACTCCTAACCCCGTATTCAACATTACCGCACACCGACTGAGTCGCTGTCAACAACCGAACAACGGCCAAGCACAGCGAATACTAGCCGGCGCTGTGAAAATCACGCTACTGTCGCTCATCTGTCGCTACCTGGCGCTATTAATAAATCGGCCTCATAATCAGAGATTATGAGATGCATCGATTTCTAATGCGCATACAGTAAGAGAACATTAGTGTATGCTTGGACAAGGATTTTATGCAGCGTAACTGACCACCAAAACAATGTCCAGATGTACAAAATTGAGTACACCATTAGGATAATGTCTTGGCAAACATCTTTTGTTAACCCTCTTCACATCAGTCCTTTAAAGGAGACATCCAGATAGTTTAATCTTCCTGGTGGCCCAACGATCACAAGCTCATGGAAGAGATTTTCCATCCATTTCTGGAAATTTTAAATCCAGAAAAATCCAGGATATTTTCATGATTAATGTTAATACATTAACGTTAATACTGATGGCTATTCTGGAGAATTGGCACCCCAGGTTTCTCAAGGTCTGGTCCCCATGGGTAAAGTACACCCACCCTAACATGTGCACAAGTAGCTTGACTAGAGTCTGAGGGGGTCTTCATGTTTGCGGTGACTTCTCTTGGCCGATTTCTATACTGCTTCCTCGTTTCATCTTTTTAGTTTCTTCTTTTTCTTTTTCTCTTCTCTCCCCTTACATAATAGTTTGACTTGCAAATTCCTCATATGCATTGTGAATATAGCAGCTCTATAGAGATCATCAGCTTGCTGGTGGCTTTTTTTGTTTATTCACCTATAGGCTTAATTCAGCATCATTTAATGAAAAGCCCAAACCTTTAAAAACTTTTCCCCAGCATCTGATAGATGTGAGCAATCTGTATGTACAGGGTGGGGGAAACATATAAGATATGTTCCTTTTCTGGGTGAAGGTCCAGTATAACTGAAGTTTACTCAAGGTGGAATAACCATGTATGTATACATCACTGAGTATTTATACTATTTATTTACTATATATACATTTACTATATATACATTTATATAATGTCCTATCTATTTATTTGCTATATATACATTTATATAATGAGTTGTACTTGAGAATTTTCAATAAAAAATATTGAAACACAAAGGGGACTTTCATAAACAAAGCTGATTAAAGTGAGTTGTGAAAATTAGCTGGTGATGATTGAAACAGGATCCATAGCTTGAATTTGACACTTCTTCTCTGCTAATTTTCAGATTTGGCAGCAATAAGATTTTCATCTGTTACTTCCTTTTTGAAATATCCTTTCAGGATGTCTCCTATGAGGGACTGATTTCAACAGGGTTTACACAGAATGTTTAGCAGGATTTAAGGAGATTTTATTGAAGCAGTGGCAGGTAAACAGCTCCAGGATATTGCTGAAATACCAAGTTTATTTGGGGCGGCCTGGAGATGATTACATGCTCAATATGCAATCTGAAGGGGAAGGCTTAATTCGCTGGGGGTAAATCCCTACCCCTGGGCCATCCTGATTTGATTCCCTACTATGTGAATCCCACTAGGTGAGACAATATTCTTATCTCACCAGCGAGCCCATGGACTGATGTGGGCGGCCCTTCTAGCATCTTCCTTGGGATGGTGGCTTGCCAGCGCTCAGCCATAGAGGGATGCAGGGGGTGCCTTGCACCATTCGCGAGTATGGCTAGGTGTCAATTTAGTATCTTCAGCCATATATTAATATGCACGACCAAAGAAGATGACTGAAGCAGAGCCACACCTGCCCTGTGGGAATACTGGCGAGGTATGGATATTGTCCAATAACCAGGGTTTCACATAGAGGGGCATCCCAAATCGGGAAAGCGAAGGGGGCAGACCAGTATAGTGAAAATTCCAGATTTTGGTTCACTTTAAATACACATACATATCTTCCCTGTTTACAGGGACCCAGCACAGTTCCTCAAATGTGAATGGCCTTATAACTTATAAACTGTTTTTATTGTAGATTTAGATCACTATTTCATATTCTACAGGTGTTCTTAACCTCACAAATCCAGGTAGCTGGGTGTCTCGAGACATAAGCTATTTCCTGGTACCTTAGTGCACTTCTTTGCCAGAATAGCATCCATGTGTGCCAAGCCAGCAAGTAAGCAGAATTTTTCTAGCAAGGGAAAGACGCTCTCTACACTATGGTACATTTGCCTTAAATAAATTAGGCTCTGTGGGCTTTAGTAAATTTTAAAAAGTAAAATAAAATGTCTTATTTTTTATGCAAACTGAAAATTGCAGTATTTATAACTAACAAATAAAATAATACAGGTTGGCAACAAGTTTCCATTTAATTTTCCAAACCACTGAACATAAAATACACTCAGCTGAAATGAGCTGCCTGTGCACAATATTAAGAACTCTCCAAGACTGCAAGCATACCTGGAATTTACATATGATGAGGAAGCAGAATGCCTGAGCGTTATTGCACAATCTGTCATTGATGCCGTCCATATGGACAAACGCATTTCAATTTTGGCAGATCAGCAAATACTGTTATTACTAGGCCAGGAGCACCAATTTTCAAAGAAGCGCTATATTATTAAGCAAATTGTCAGTTCTTCAGGATATAATTTCAAAATGTGCAACAAGATGGGTTCTGCAATCTGTGACCTATTGAGTATATGAAAAATCTGGTTACAACAACTAAACACTTAAGCAAAGAACAGGCATATTATTTTGAATATTGTTTTCAAATAAATGGGCACTTTGTAGCATGTTGCATGAAAACATTAGCGGTTTAGAGCACTGCTGCTGACAAATCTATCGTTTTTTTTACAGCATTATGCAGATTAAACATTGTTGTAGAATAACAATATCTCTTAGCGCAACTACATGAGCAGTACAACATTTTCCAAAGCTACGATTCATTGCCACAAATCAGAGTTTTATTAGGGCTATTGGGCCTCATAAAAAAAAAAAATTCTCATTGCTTGGAAACAGAATAAAGCCTCAATTCAAAAACGGTTATTAAAAACTCTCATGGTAGTAAAAAATCAATTTATGAGGAAAAAGCCTGAGAATTTAGAGATGAGCGAACCCCCCAAGTTTGGGTTCGGAGACCAGAATCTGAACCCGGTCCCAGAGTATGCAGCAGGAAGCGAGCTGCTGTAAAAACTTACCTGAGCCCCGCAATTTGCTGCTGTTTGAAATGGTCCCCTGCCAGGTCCATAGAAAAATGGCTGCCGCTCCCTCGTTCTAGTGCCAGCTGGCAATGCTGGCACTAGGAGTGTCCCCGTTCATGGGGAGCGGTGGCCATTTTGCTTTGGTCCCGGCCGGTGACCATTTCAAACACCGTTGCCGATGTCAACCCATCAACCAGCTTTTCTGCGTTCGAGCCAGATGGCAAACAAGTCCACTCCTTTGTTGGTGCCTGGTGCAGCATCCTTGTCCCTATTCAGTACATGTTTCTCAAAGCCCAAATGGGAAACAACTGTGTATTGTGATCAAGCTGGCAGCACCACCATTTAAATGCCATAATAGTGTATTTGCAGTTTCAAGAGTTTACACTAGAAGGCACCTTGATCAGTGGCAAAAAAAACAGCCTTTTAGCATCTGTAGAACAATCAGGATTCAATTTACTTATATGTATCTCCAATTAAAAAGCATGTATTACATGATTCAATACAAAAACTAGATTTAAAAAAGGCAGGTATATCAAATCAGGGAGACCCTAAATGTAACCTCTCTAAGCTAGGCTCCCTGCTCCATCTGGTTCCTCCTTGAATGTTCCTCAATACCTTCACATGTAAACATAGTTTTTTTTCAGGTGAAAGCTCAAACTTGCTTCTGGTTGCCACATGTTCTGTCAGGGCTTCCATCTAATGTATATACAGATGTAGCTATCGTGAACTGAGAAAAGCAGCAGGATTATCTCAGCACAGAAGCCATTGTAAAACACTGAAGATTTCAAGATGGCACTCTAACTTCAGGGACTGGCTTATTTGCACCATCAGCACTGGCAGCTCAGTTTAACCTCACAGGTGTTGACACCAATTGGGGGTTCCTTGTTTCAGACAAAAACCATTGATCAGCCCAACCAGTACTGCTCCAGTGCCAGATTCAGGCTCTGACTACTTCCTACTCCATGTTCTATCAGCCAAAGCCTGAGGTACATGACCAGCGGATTGACTGTGAGCAGTAGAAGTTGTTAACCTGGTACTGCTCTGTGATCCACAAAGGAACTTGCCTCTGCTACTGTCAGTCATAATGGCTGTCAGTATGCTGGGAAGGAGGAGATGACACACAGGGAATGGGCCCTGCCAGCCATCCCAATCACTCAATGGATATTAGTTAAAAACATGCAAATAATCAACAGCAATCAAACCAAAAAATAATTGCATGAAGCAGTAGCTCAAATCTCTCAATGCAATCTATAGTACACTGTTAAATGCAATGTCAGGTCTGGATTTCCTCCTCAGCTTGATTTCCCCTGTATTATGCTGCTCCACCAGCAGATGATGCTGTTCTGTAGACTTGCTGGGAATCAGCTTGCACCTGTGATTACCTGACCTATATAAGCTGATCAACACATGGCCTCAGGGGATCAGCATTGAACCTGAACCCTGGAACTCTGTAACCTGAACTCTGTACTCTGTACCCAGGACTTCTGCCTTAGCCTCAGTCATAGCCATTGTTGGACTTTGGACTCCTAAGCACGTATATTTTCTGACTTCACAGCAATCTGAGTGTGTTTCATGATTCCTGGTTTATCTATGTGTATATATGTATATAGCAGCTTGGTTGGTGTGTACTCACTAGTTATTATTAAACACGGTTTGCCGCATATCCACCTCTGTCTGTCAGTCTAATTCTGGTCATTACTATCATTGGGATTTCTCAGATGAGAAATCCATGACATGTAATGAATGTAATAAATCAATAAAGTCCAAAATAATATAGAATGTCTCTGAGTATTGTTCTGGTGGGTGGGAGGAGTCACCTGTGGTCAGGTAGAATGATTCCATTTGCTGGGCTAAATTTGGAGAGACCCATGACATTGGATGCACTTTGTAATACAAGCGTGGATGGTTTGCCCATATTGACTGAATAATGGGCTGGATGAGATATTCTTGAATTTTTGAAGCACTGAACCGCACTAAAGTCTGGTATGTGGAGGTGTTTTTTTTACAGTCACCATAAAAAGAGTCTGGCTACCTGACACCAGCATAATACTTGGAGACAAATTATCTTTTTTGGACTTTTATAGATTTATAGCATTAGTTACATCCTCAGTAAAAGCCTCCTATGGAACTATGGAATTGCTTAACATTGCTGCAATTATTTTTAAGAAGCAAAATATAATGAATAAACATAAATTAAACACTAAATAACATATGAATATATACATATATATATTTATATAAACAAATAATTATTTTAATTCTTTAACTCAAAAAAAGTGTGCATCGAGTGCTGTGTATAGGGGGTATGGGAATGGGGAAGGGTGAAAAGTGTCATTTAAGGAGGGGCAACATGTAGTACAGGGAATACCTTGATTCCTTGTTGTTGGACAGTCTGTGATCATCAGTGTATAAATCTGGCTACAATGAAGTCTGCTCTACGTAGCTCTTTGGCATGGGTTTGGCACATTTGGGGTTCACAACTTTAAGACTGCTATGTTGGCTAATTTTAAGCATTACCAGTTTTGTTAAATATTTGCTAAAAGCATCTGTACTCATTGTAGGATATTTCCACTTTGAAGGACAGGTGGCTGCATGTAATATTTTGTTTTTTTATTTATCATGCCTGTTTGTCTGTTTTGTGCTGTACTTCTACTGATTTTATAGTCTGCTAAAAATTATCACTGGATCCCTTTTTTCCATCAAATAAATTAAGGGAATATGTAGTCAACGCACATTGTTAATGGTCTATCTCAAATTCCTTCCCTTTCATTATTTAAGGAAATCAATTTCGAAGCTGTTGAGCTTTAAATAAGTTCTATTAAAGAAAGATAATTTTCTCTGGGGCTTGTGCAATAATATGCTATGTAAATTGAGCCATATATTTGCTTATATAAGTAATCCCTTCATAGAAACTCTTTTATATATCAATCAATCTTTTTATCACTGCACACAGTGAAATAATTCTCAGCTTCCATAGGAAGCTAAGTCTTCAAATCCCTTGCTGTTACTTTGTATCTAGAGTCATTTTAATCACTTTAAGATGGCTTTTTCTCTGTAGCTCAACTCCCTTCATGAACATTTTCGAGAACTTAAAGTGAAATCTAGCTTTCAACTAAAAAAACAAGCTTCTTCAGAATCCATACATAAGGATACTGGCTGGTTGCTATATTTAGATATAGTTCATGTCTGTTTAAATGCTGTTAAAAACAGATACAAATACATGTTAACCTTACTTCGAATTTCTTGAGGTCTCCAGTTTATTGAAGCATGCATTCAACTCAATATCATGATGCTTTAATTAAACCCATGAAATGGTTCATCTACATGACAATCACCTGCTGACCTCCCCCAGACTAGTTTTTGTGACTGCTATCAAAGACGTATCTCTTGGCTGGTTTGAATCCAGAAAGAAAGGTATGGCAGCAGTAATCCAAGATTCTTCATTAACGGTTTACGTGATAGGTGCTCAACCTAGAACTCATTTATTAAAAGCACCTTTTCAAGTGAAGTGTCTCAGGGTAGAAGATGATATGTTTCTGAATTCAGGAGGATAAAGGCCCAGACTTGATAAAAAAAATGAACATGTTCCCAGTTAACATCACCATCAAAGCCTGTCTCACAGAAAGTTTGATTTAAGTTTTATTAAAGGGTCAATTAAGGCATGCACTTTCCATTGCAGTGAATGGAGCTGGCCATGCTCCTAGCTGTGACTGTTACTGTGACTGTGACTGTTAGAGGATCACTGTTGGTTTTCCGAAAGGGAAGTTTTTTAATAGTCTGCTGAGAGAAAGCAGCTACAGAGAAGAAAAGGTGTTTTGAGCCTTTAAAGCCCCTATAAAGTGGACCAAAATTCAAAAAAACAAAGTTTAGTAAATTGCTTCCCTAAAGCCCCCCTCTGGAACCAACTATTTGAGAGGCCTTAACTCCATGCAGATGTCCTGGAATAACAGGCCGATTTTTTGCTGCAGAACTGCATGGAAGCAGCCATCTTGTCACATATAAGCATGAGGGGAGAGGTATGCCAGCAGCAGCCCACACCAAACCAAGATAAATGCCTCAGAAACATGGTCAGCTTGTGTATTATGCTATATATGCACACTGAATAACCAGCTGCTAGAGAGATTTTGTGTGTAAATGGAAACCTGCAACAATGTATCTTTATCACTGTTCACTGCGGATTCAGAATTTACCGCAGACCATTCAGACAGTGTATCTTTTAAAATGATACCATTTTTTCAGCTGTGCAGAGCAATGAATCATCACAGCTGATGACTTTCTACTAGAAATAAAGCGGAAATTGATATATGAGGCAATTTTAACTGCGGATTTGGGTTTTTAGCTAAGCTGGACTCATGTATGTGGAAAGATGGCCACAGAATCTACCTGCTATTCCATAACATCTGCATGGAGGTAAGCCCTCTCAAATAGTTTATGCCACCGATTACCAAAGTGGGGATTGAGGGGTGCAATTTACTAAACTTTGCTTTTTTTGACTTTTGGTCTGCTTTCATAATGTGCCCAAAAGAAACAAAAATAATTGTAGATCTGTATCCTGGAAAAAGTGCTATGCACAAGCGATAATTTGTAATTGTCTACCTTAGAGTAGATACTTTTTTAATTGTATTATATTTAAAACAGTCTCCATTTTATGTTTTAAGGGTAGATAATGAGACGTATAACAGCTAGGTCTGTGTTGGATTCTGCATTCCTTTCTGTTATCCTGATCCCTAAATACAGCGCTAAAGCTGAGGAAGCAGCAGTCAAATGAAATTACAGTATCATTGCATTAGGATATCTTGGATGCTATCTGAGAATGCCAAACTTACTGCTTGCTTTGCATAACTTTTACTCGCACGCAGAAATTTTGGCTTTATCATTGCCAGTTGTCTGACTCATTGACAATACAGTGACATACTTGCAATATACAATTATACTTTAAGTGTAAGATTCTCATAAAAAAATATGATTCAGAGAGTCCTTTCATCTGCATATCCAGCATGTGCTGAGCTCACAGAAGGAGGCTAGCGTACCATAATCTAAAATTCATGAGTCATACTGAAAGTATAGATTGCAGTTAAAAAACAACCTCAGCTGCCTTCAATAAAAGAATCACGAGCAGTACAAGTTTTGCATCTCATTTAAAATGATGTCTGTTGCCTTTATTAGCATGTAATGCACAAAGGAACACTCTTAAAAGGAAACCCCAACCAAACATTTTTCAGGCCTGCAATTGGGGGTAAGAATAGACCTTTTGTCAGATCATTCACCTCTCATCTCACTTTTCCAGCACTGCTCTTCTCCCTTGTTTGCTCCACTGGCTGCAAATCTCATGAGGAATTCAGTTTATTTTAACTATAACCTGAATAGCTCTCTCTAGCTAGGCTCCTGCTCCCTACAATCAATCTTCAATACAGCTAAATCAACCCCAGCGCAACCTTTGCTCTGCCTCTGACCTTTTGCTGTCTACTACTTTGGTCACCTCTTTCCACTCCTGCCTTCAGGACTTTTCATGTGCCTCTTCTCTAGAAAGCCCTACACCACTCAAATGTACCCTCAAAACTCAAAACATATAACTTGGTTTAAGCAAATCTTATAATCTGAATGTAAAACACAGAGCAACCTCTAAGATGAAATGGTGCCGGAGATGACCTCAATCCCACGGCACATGCACCTCCACACGGTGAATCCACCACCAATCGTGCAAATCCTTACCGACTAGTGAAAATTATAAGACCTTCAAACGTCCTCATAGAAGTACTGGCTGAACGCTGTTCCTCCTTATGATACTCGCCGTTGTCCAAAGAATTGGAACAGTTGAACCGGTTACCAAAAGAGTAATAGAAACAGAATCTAGTGTAACTCCATTAAAACCCCAGGGTTTAATAGGTAATTTTAAAAATTTACACTCACAAACATATAGTTAAAATCAGCTTTTCAAAACAATCCTTTTGGAGGCTGGCCCGATTATTTTATTTTTTATATGTAGTTATTTATAGCGCTCTGTCTGTTGGCCCCTTGGCTGTGCGCTGTGAGGTGCTGTGCTCTTCTTGTCATATGACCGCTTACTGCGGTCGTATGGCTGGTAGCACCTGAAGCGCAGCACCTGAAGCGCAGCACTTGGAGCGCACATCCATTTTTTCATCATGTGACCACTGTGTGCGGTCATGTGGTTTGAGATGGTGGAACGCACGTTCATTGTGTTGGTTGGCCTCGCGGGATTATGTCGTGCCGCGGGATTTGCTGCCTGGGGTGTGCGGCACGAGTGGCTGATTGCTGCGCTCCATGATACTTCCTGCCACATGATCGGGTTACACAAGTTAGTATGACAGCTTAAGGGGCGTGTCACAACGCGTCTTTTGGCATCTGATTGGCTGTTATAAGCCCACCGGAGATGCGCTGCGTATTATATTAACAGAAAGCTGTCATTGCTTTCTTGTGCCTACTATTATAGCCATATAGAGGTATTCCTTTTGATTTAATGTACACTCTTTGACTTCTTTATGTGACAAAGGAATCGGTGTCACATGACCACTCTCCCACTGAATTATGGGATGGTGTCTTTTGCCATATATTCTTCCGCCTTCCGCCCGCCACCAGCCTAGTTAAAGTTGCCTTTGGCGACGAAACGCGTTGGCGGTGGCGGTGGCGGAATTATCTTCTAGTTACAAATTTGGTACCTATCTTCAGTGGCCGATGCGACGTCTATCTGCTGGCAAAGCTGCGTTATTCCAGGGCCGGTGAGACGAGTACTGCCAATGATTGTTTTGAAAAGCTGATTTTAACTATATGTTTGTGAGTGTAAATTTTTAAAATTACCTATTAAACCCTGGGGTTTTAATGGAGTTACACTAGATTTTGTTTCTATTACTCTTTTGGTAACCGGTTCAACTGTTCCAATTCTTTGGACAACGGCGAGTATCATAAGGAGGAACAGCGTTCAGCCAGTACTTCTATGAGGACGTTTGAAGGTCTTATAATTTTCACTAGTCGGTAAGGATTTGCACGATTGGTGGTGGATTCACCGTGTGGAGGTGCATGTGCCGTGGGATTGAGGTCATCTCCGGCACCATTTCATCTTAGAGGTTGCTCTGTGTTTTACATTCATTTATCTACATTGGGTCCATCTGGGAATAAGGACTTGCACACGTGGAGCACCAAATGTGTGGACTTTAATTATATTTAATTCTGTTTGTTTGTTTTGAAGTTTGAAATGTATTTTTCAGCGCGGTGTATGTACTATTATTGTACCTTTTTGCTTTAAATCTTATAATCTAATCAGAGTACAAGCCCACAAACTTAATACCTACCACTTTCTGCTTTGTCTCTATCCTTTTACAAATTCACTGATTAAATAAAAAATAATTTTACCTCTGTCCCTGTTCCAGTGCTGAGCGAAATCCTCCCCCCAACACCAAGCCTCTGTCTCACACTGGGCTCCTGGCATCTCTCTCTCCTCCACAAAAAGGGGCTTTTTATACCGGTGAGTGAGCTCACTCACCAGTATAAAAGGCCCCTGCCTGCAAAGGGAGAGAGATGTCAGAGGCTTAAATCGGACCAACAGCCTGGCACAGCTGGAAAAGAAAGGTAGCGGCCATTTTGGAGCTTCCTTTCCTAACTGACAATATACAGGAACAGGAAGCCCAGCAGCACTTCCTGTTTGCAGGTAGCCTGCAAGTCCTTGAACCACCATCTTGTTTTAAAAATTTACCACAGCATAAGTTAGAAAATGGCAAATTATTTTTGATGTGCAGCAATCTAAATTGCCCCGGGGAAGGAGGCATATGAGCAATGTTTGTTGTGTTGGTCTGGTTTAAGTCATTTTTGACTGTTGGTCCGCTTTAAGTGATCGTGAGAGACGGTCGTGCGGCTGGGGACACCGTTGGGACAAACATGAGGCTGAGGTAAAAAAAAAAGAAACACAGGCTGTTTTGGGGCACTGGGTTCAGGATAAAAGGTGACTACATATATTTCCCTCTGAGTATAGGTGCACTTTAAGAAGTAGATAAAATTTGGCACAACAGTATAATTATCCAGAATTGAACATCCCTCTAAAATTTTAAGCTGCTAAGAAACCTACAGCGAAATTAAAAGAGCTGCATGCATTTTTGACAAGTACTGGTTGTTTACCATATGTGACAACAATCTCCCACATTCATCATATGTCTGAGCTGCGGGGGAAGGGTGGCAAGACAAAAGCTACTGCACATCACCAAATAATAATAATATTTATTTATATAGCACCAACATATTTTGCAGTGATTTACAATTCGAAGGTTCATGTACAAACAGAATAAAAAATTACATAGCAAAAAAGAAAAAAGCGTATCCATTGAAACAAACAGAATGAGGACTCTGCTCACAAACTTACAATCTAAGAGGAGAATGTGGGTGACACAAAAGGTAATAAGTGCTTTGTGTCATGGTCCAGCTATCTAAGTAAAAATAAGAGTATATATAATCTGTAATAGCCAGTCACAAGTTGAATTAGTGCTTTTGGGGGCAAAGGTTGTGGTGCACAGTGTCTGATAATGGATCGGGTTCAGAAAAATAATGTAGACGATTGATTTGAGAGGAGGAGTTAGATTAGGGGTTGTGGAGGTCATTTGTTACTTTAGTGAGGGCAGTTTCTGTTGAGTGCTGAATCCAGATTGCAGTGGGCCAAAGAGAAAGTTGTCTGAGAGGTCATGGATAAGCCAGGAGTAGACCAGGCGTTCCAGTAGTTTCAAGATAAAGGGAAGATTAGAGACAGGCCTGGTTGTGCTAGATGGGTCAAGGGTTTTTTTTAGTAGAAGAATTACAACAGAATGTTTGAACATGGAAGGGAAGATACCAATACAGAGAGAAAGGTTAAAAATTCTGGTTAGGTGGGTAATGACAGGGGGAGAGAGAATGGATGAGATGTGAAGAGATGGGGTCAGAAGTGCATGTGGTAGGGTGAGAGGATGAGAGGAGTGAGGAGACTTCTCCTTCTGTGGGTCGAATATGGAGAGTGAGCTAGGTGAGGTGCGGTAGGGAAGAGGGTCAATGACACTTGGTGTCTGGGAGCCAATTTCTTGTTGGATGTATCAGATTTTCTCTTTGAAATATGTGGCCAGCTCTTCAGCACAGACATCAGTAGGTGTCTGCACTTACGGACTAAGAAGTGATTAAAAAGTGAAAAGAGTTTTCCAGAATTTTTGGATAAAGGGGATATCAGGTTAGTAAAATAAGTCTGTTTAGCGAGGTGGAGGGCTGAATTATAAGTGGACAGTATACATTTGTAATGTTTGAAATCTTGGGGAGTATGTGTTTTTCTCCATAGCCGTTCAGCACTCCTGGAGTAGAGATGAGCGAACTTTTGAAAAATTCGATTCGACTGATTCGCCGAATTTTCCGACAAAAATCGTTTCGACCCGAATAAATTCGCGACAAATCGCTATTAAAAACGGCTATTTCTGAGCCTCCTAGAGCCTCAATAGGGTTGTAAACCATTCTGCCTTGCTGTAACACGCACAGGATGCGTGCTGGGTTAGTTAAATAATACTTTGAAGAAATATCACATGCAGATCAGAGGCATCGCTAATAGAATCGCAGAGCGGCACAATTGAATTCAAGAGAGCTGAAGTGGCATCACTATGAGGGGCAGAAGGAGCCCAAACATTGCTTTAAAGAGACACTGGAGTTGGCAGCAGCAGGAGCCCAAAAATTGGATGAATCGCACCCTGGAGTTGGCAGCAGCAGCAGGAGCCCAAACATTACTTTAAAGAGACCCTGGGGTTGGCTTCAGGAGCCCAAAAATTGGATGAATCACACCCTGGATTTGGCAGCAGCAGCAGGAGCCCAAATATTACTTTAAAGAGACCCTGGGGTTGGCCTCAGGAGCCCAAAAATTGGATGAATCACACCCTGGAGTTGGCAGCAGCAGCAGCAGGAGCCCAAATATACACTGGAGTTGGCTTCAGGAGCCCAAAAATTGGATGAATCACACCCTGGAGTTGGCAGGAGTTGACAGCAGCAGCAGGAGCCCAAACATTACTTAAAAGAGACACTGAGGTTGGCTTCAGGAGCCCAAAAATTTGATGAATCACACCCTGGAGTTGGCAGCAGCAGCAGCAGCAGGAGCCCAAATATTACTTTAAAGAGACACTGGGGTTGGCCTCAGGAGCCCAAAAATTGGATGAATCACACCCTGGAGTTGGCAGAAGTTGGCAGCAGCAGCAGGAGCCCAAACATTACTTAAAAGAGACACTGGGGTTGGCTTCAGGAGCCCAAAAATTGGATGAATCACACCCTGGAGTTGGCAGGAGTTGACAGCAGCAGCAGCAGGAGCCCAAACATTACTTAAAAGAGACACTGGGGTTGGCTTCAGGAGCCCAAAAATTGGATGAATCACACCCTGGAGTTGGCAGTAGCAGCAGCAGGAGCCCAAATATTACTTTAAAGAGACACTGGGGTTGGCCTCAGGAGCCCAAAAATTGGATGAATCACACCCTGGAGTTGGAAGAAGTTGGCAGCAGCAGCAGGAGCCCAAACATTACTTAAAAGAGACACTGGGGTTGGCTTCAGGAGCCCAAAAATTGGATGAATCACACCCTGGAGTTGGCAAGAGTTGACAGCAGCAGCAGGAGCCCAAACATTACTTAAAAGAGACACTGGGGTTGGCTTCAGGAGCCCAAAAATTGGATAAATCACACCCTGGAGTTGGCAGCAGCAGGAGCCCAAATATTACTTTAAAGAGACCCTGGGGTTGGCCTCAGGAGCCCAAAAATTGGATGAATCACACCCTGGAGTTGGCAGAAGTTGGCAGCAGCAGCAGCAGGAGCCCAAATATACACTGGAGTTGGCTTCAGGAGCCCAAAAATTGGATGAATCACACCCTGGAGTTGGCAGGAGTAGACAGCAGCAGCAGGAGCCCAAACATTACTTAAAAGAGACACTGGGGTTGGCTTCAGGAGCCCAAAAATTGGATGAATCACACCCTGGAGTTGGCAGCAGCAGCAGCAGGAGCCCAAATATACACTGGAGTTGGCTTCAGGAGCCCAAAAATTGGATGAATCACACCCTGGAGTTGGCAGGAGTTGACAGCAGCAGCAGGAGCCCAAACATTACTTAAAAGAGACACTGGGGTTGGCTTCAGGAGCCCAAAAATTGGATGAATCACACCCTGGAGTTGGCAGAAGTTGGCAGCAGCAGGAGCCCAAATATTACTTCAAAGAGACCCTGGGGTTGGCTTCAGGAGCCCAAAAATTGGATGAATCACACCCTGGAGTTGGCAGCAGCAGCAGCAGGAGCCCAAATATTACTTTAAAGAGACACTGGGGTTGGCCTCAGGAGCCCAAAAATTGGATGAATCACACCCTGGAGTTGCAAGCAGCAGCAGGAGCCCAAATATTACTTTAAAGAGACCCTGGGGTTGGCCTCAGGAGCCCAAAAATTGGATGAATCACACCCTGGAGTTGGCAGAAGTTGGCAGCAGCAGCAGCAGGAGCCCAAATATACACTGGAGTTGGCTTCAGGAGCCCAAAAATTGGATGAATCACACCCTGGAGTTGGCAGAAGTTGGCAGCAGCAGCAGCAGGAGCCCAAATATACACTGGAGTTGGCTTCAGGAGCCCAAAAATTGGATGAATCACACCCTGGAGTTGGCAGGAGTTGACAGCAGCAGCAGGAGCCCAAACATTACTTAAAAGAGACACTGGGGTTGGCTTCAGGAGCCCATAAATTGGATGAATCACACCCTGGAGTTGGCAGGAGTTGACAGCAGCAGCAGGAGCCCAAATATTACTTTAAAGAGACACTGGGGTTGGCCTCAGGAGCCCAAAAATTGGATGAATCACACCCTGGAGTTGGCAGCAGCAGGAGCCCAAATATACACTGGAGTTGGCTTCAGGAGCCCAAAAATTGGATGAATCACACCCTGTGGAGAGTCATGTGGAGAAAAAGTAGCTTAGTTAGTAATATCTACATAAAATTATGAATAAACAAATGCAAAAGTATTGCCAAAGTTAAGTTTTGTTTGAGGGTGTGTTTCCACCTTTTAATTAAATCAGAAACAAGAAGGTATCATTGCCTCTGACTAATTAGCCCTCAAAAATTCTTGGAATTTTTAATCTGGAATCATGTCTGATCCGTCTTATCCGAAGAATATTAATAAAAAGTAAGCGTAACGTAAAGGATTTTTTATTAATACTTACTTGTGGTCCGATGCGGAGGAATGTCTGTAACTGGAGAGCAGCGCCTTAAATCTGTTTTGCACGATCCATCTTTCTTTAGTGTAGGTCTGGCCCCGTCATCAATCTACTGGAATACATCAGGCATTGTTGGGAGGAAAGCTTGGATGATCCATGCGCCATTCATTTCCACGCAGGGCAGTCTCTGGAAAAAAAAAAAAATCTGTATAAACCAGGGTCTTTTTCATATAAAAACAAATGGTTATTCTTGCTTTTCAACCATATGTTCCACAGCTTTACCAGTCATTGTGTCAGCCAATGAAGCAACTTTGTCTCGAAGTGCTGCAAAAGCAGTCCACTGCATCACAAGTGGCATCTGACACCCCCAGTCAACTGTCTGTCTGTTATGCTTTGGGTTCAGCTCCACTATCCATTGATGAAGATCTGATAATCATAAAATTCAGCAGCTACTGCCCAGCCAAGAAGTGGAGGAGACACTCGCCTCTTCTTCCACTAGCCGGCAATTAGTGATGAGGAGAGTGTCGTGGGAGGAGGTGTTGCAAGCCGAGGTAGTGGAAGAGGGTCCCTGGAGTCTGCGGCGGTGGCGGCGGCAGCAGCAGCAGCAGCAGATTATTGCGGACTGTTGTTCGGAAAAATCAGCTACTCAGCGATGTGGCAGTGTTTCATGCAGCATCCTGTGGAGAAAAAGTAGGTTAGTTAGTGTATATACATAAAATTATGAATAGACAAATGCAATGGTATTGCCAAAGTGAAGTTTTGTTTGAGGGTGTGTTTCCACCTTGTAATTAAATCAGAAACAACTAGCTATCATTTGCCTCTGAATAATTAGCCCTCAAAAATTCTTGGAATTTTTAATCTTGATGTCTGAGGGATTTCTCCTCTCAGACAGCGTCACCATAAGTCCAGCCTGCTGCATTACACTTGGAAGAACATCTTGTTTGCGCTGCGACAAGGAAGCCAGAGTCATGCGTCCTGACATGGCACACGTGTTCAGTCTAGTTGTCAAGCGTTTTCTGAAGTCTTGCCCCCATCTGAAAGACATCCGAACAACAGGAAAGAAAGTTAGCATGCACTTCTGGCACTCCTACACCACCAAGCACAACCTTATTGAGCCTCAGCGTCACAACGGTGTACCCCACCATAGTCTGATTTGCAATGTTTCCACCCGTTGGAATTCCACCCTCCATATGCAGGATCCACTATAGCAGTGGTCCCCAACCCTGTCCTCAAGGCCCACCAACAGGCCAGGTTTTGCAGATCTCCACAAAGATGCACAGGTGGAGTAATTAGTGCAGCTGCAGAGCAATAGAGCTGGCTATTTGGAGATCCAAAAAACATGACATGTTGGTGGGCCTTGAGGACAGGGTTGAGGACCACTGCACTATAGGAACAGAGAAAAGCCATCACGGATTTCTGGATGATCCAAACGGATAGGGGGACACCCCTGTGTAAATTCAATGTAAACCATTGGCAGCTCATACGTGACACCGACCGTTTGCTCAGGCCCTTTGAGGAAGCTACGTTATTAGTCAGTTGCCAGGACTATGAGATGAACGATGAGATTCCACTACTTCATGTACTACAACACATGTTGGAAACCATGGCTGGTCAGGGCACTGGAGACATGGCACATACATTTCACAGCCACATGAAGCCTGTGGGGGCTGAAGTGGAGGAGGAGGAGGGGGTGGGGCACAGCAAACCACAGTTTAGGTTTCACAAAATGACCATTTTATCTAGTCATCTGACAGGAGAGGAGGAGCAGGAGCAGCCACAGGAGCTAGAGGGTTGTGAGTAAGGCGAGACAGAGGACCCAGACACACCATGGCAGTTTACAGTGGAGATGGAGACAGGTAGTCCCTCCGAGTCACTTGCACAAATGGCACGATGCATGCTCACATGCATGCGTACTAGTGAGCGCAGAATTGTCTCCATTTGTCAGCGGGAAGACTTCTGGCTCTCCAACTTATTGGACCCTCGCTTCCGGCACAAAATGGGGGCATTTTTTACGCCCACTGAGAGGGAGGACAAACTGACCTACTACAGAGACATCCCACGTAGTCAGTTGGGCGATGTCTATCTGCGCCATGGCCCATACTCCAGCAGGTCTGACACGGGGGGAAGTCTGCGATCACCTTCCACTGCCATGGCTGCTGGGGGGGTGGAAGGAGCAGCAGCAGCAGCTCCATCAGCAGCAGCCTCAGTCTTCAGTCGCTAGTGAGTAGCTTTCTACACCCGCATAGTGAGTCTACTCATGAGCAGCAGGAAGACCTGGAGCTGGACCTCAAACAGCAGGTCATGTCATACCTTGACATGACCATGCCAACACACCTTCAAGATCCACTGGATTTGCTGGGAAGCCAAACTTGACTTG
Source organism: Gastrophryne carolinensis (assembly GCA_027917425.1). NCBI lineage: Eukaryota > Metazoa > Chordata > Amphibia > Anura > Microhylidae > Gastrophryne > Gastrophryne carolinensis. The sequence goes on from CM051238.1 coordinate 259,729,085, forward strand.
TGCCCGCAACTAGCAGAGTTTGCCCTGGAAAAGCTGTACTGGCCGGACAGTAGTTGATTTAGATGGCAACTGGGCTGCTCTATATAACGAAGCAAAATGGCAAATTTACCTCACTATATAAGCTATTGCCCCTCAGATTTACACAGGGGCTGCTCTATATTATGCTGCAAAATGGCAAATTAACCTTACAATATAAGCTATTGCAGCTCTATATAAATAAAAATAAATAAATAAAAAAAAGGGCCTGTAGAAGCTTATTTAGTATAACAGATAGGGTGACATGTGCTGGTTTGGGATGCCCATATGGGCTAGTGTTTTGGCAGCAGTACAAAAACCAATGCAAAATGCAATAGCTTAATAAAGCTGATGCTGATCAACGCTTATTTAGTATAACAGATGGGGTGCAACATGCAGGTTTGGGATGCCCTGCGGCCTGGTGTATTTAAAGCAGACCAAAACCAATTCAAAATGCAATAACTTAATAAAGCTGAGGCTGTAGATGCTTATTTAGTATAAACAGGTAGGGTGCAAGGTGCAGCTTTGGGGTGCCCTGCGGCCTGGTTAAATGAAAGCAGTCAAAAAGGAAGTGCAAACTGAAGTAGCTTAATGAAGCTGATGCTGATCAACGCTTATGTTGTATACCAGATAGGGTGCAAGGTGCAGCTTTGGGGTGCCCTGCGGCCTGGTTTATTAAAAGCAGTCAAAAACAAGTGCAAACTGAAGTAGCCTGATCAACGCTTATGTTGTATAACAGATAGGTTTAAAATAGCATGTGCCTTGGGATGCCCGTGTGGCCTGTTATATTTCAAGCTGAACAAAAAGTAACAATAATCCAAGTATGAGACATCATTTTGACCTTCTTTACAGTGCCATACTGTGAAAAAAAAAAAATTAATTTCATGCCGATCAATCCAAAGGTCAATGCCCCTAACAAAAATAGTGTTCGGCATAAGTTTTCCTTCTGGAAGGACGTAACCTTTAGTTTACATGGTTGGGGTAGGTTATCTTACAAATTGGGATACCCCAGGCAGCAGTGTCATTGAAAGAGACAGATTGTAATGCAGGCCATACGCAAGCAGAGAAACTCAGGCTGCAACAGGCCTATTTAGTTTACATGGTTGGGGTAGGTTATCTTACAAATTGGGATACCCCACTGTATATGAAACCGAATATAAATGCCCACCCAAAAGTGGACAATCAGCCTCCAAGAGGCCTGCTTAGTTTAAATAAGAGAGCTGCTTAGTATGGTAGGTAGGTTATGTTATGTTACAGAATGGGATGCCCCAAGCAGACTTGAGATCAGTATATATGCACACAGCAGCAGTGTGTTAGCAGGCTCATACAGGCCAAATTTCTTTAAATAACTGTGCAGCTTACAGTTAATGCAGAGGCTAATGGTATGTTACAGAATGGGATGCCCCAAGCAGACTTGAGATCAGTATATATGCACACAGCAGCAGTGTGTTAGCAGGCTCATACAGGTCAAATTTCTTTAAATAACTGTGCAGCTTACAGTTAATGCAGAGGCTAATGGTATGTTACAGAATGGGATGCCCCAAGCAGACTTGAGATCAGTATATATGCACACAGCAGCAGTGTGTTAGCAGGCTCATACAGGCCAAATTTCTTTAAATAACTGTGCAGCTTACAGTAAATGCAGAGGCTAATGGTATGTTACAGAATGGGATGCCCCCAGCAGACTTGAGATCAGTATATATGCACACAGCAGCAGTGTGTTAGCAGGCTCATACAGGCCAAATTTCTTTAAATAACTGTGCAGCTTACAGTTAATGCAGAGGCTAATGGTATGTTACAGAATGGGATGCCCCAAGCAGACTTGAGATCAGTATATATGCACACAGCAGCAGTGTGTTAGCAGGCTCATACAGGCCAAATTTCTTTAAATAACTGTGCAGCTTACAGTAAATGCAGAGGCTAATGGTATGTTACAGAATGGGATGTCCCAAAAACCAGAGAGCACCTGGCAGGCAGCAGTAAGACTATGCACAGCAAAAGTGTCTTTATCATGCCTAATTTCAATTAGAATAGGTGCAAATGGTTAGGTTCTTAAATAGAGGCTGGTGTAGTCACAGAATGGGATGCCCTAAAAACCAGCAGTAAGTACACCTGGCAGGGACAAGTAGTGCTATGCCCAGCAAAAGTGTCTTTATCAGGCCTAATTTCAATTATAATAAGTGCAAATGGTTATATGGTCTTAAACAGAGGCTGTTGTAGTCACAGAATGGGATGCCCTGGCAGGGTCCAGAAGTACTATGTCGAGCAAAAGTGTCTTTATCAGGCCTAATTTCAAATATAATAAGAGCAAATGGTTATATGGTCTTAAACAGAGGCTGCTTTAGTCACAGAATGGGATGCCCCCAAAAAAGATCCAGTAGTACTATGCCCAGCAAAAGTGTCTTTATCAGGCCTAATTTCAAATATAATAAGAGCAAATGGTTATATGGTCTTAAACAGAGGCTGCTTTAGTCACAGAATGGGATGCCCTGGCAGGGACAAGTAGTGCTATGCCCAGCAAAAGTGTCTTTATCAGGCCTAATTTCAAATATAATAAGAGCAAATGGTTATATGGTCTTAAACAGAGGCTGCTGTAGTCACAGAATGGGATGCCCCCAAAAAAGATCCAGTAGTACTATGCCCAGCAAAAGTGTCTTTATCAGGCTAATTTCAAATATAATAAGAGCAAATGGTTATATGGTCTTAAACAGAGGCTGCTTTAGTCACAGAATGGGATGCCCCCAAAAAAGATCCAGTAGTACTATGCCCAGCAAAAGTGTCTTTATCAGGCCTAATTTCAAATATAATAAGAGCAAATGGTTATATGGTCTTAAACAGAGGCTGCTTTAGTCACAGAATGGGATGCCCTGGCAGGGACAAGTAGTGCTATGCCCAGCAAAAGTGTCTTTATCAGGCCTAATTTCAAATATAATAAGAGCAAATGGTTATATGGTCTTAAACAGAGGCTGCTTTAGTCACAGAATGGGATGTCCCCAAAAAAGATCCAGTAGTACTATGCCCAGCAAAAGTGTCTTTATCAGGCCTAATTTCAAATATAATAAGAGCAAATGGTTATATGGTCTTAAACAGAGGCTGCTTTAGTCACAGAATGGGATGCCCTGGCAGGGACAAGTAGTGCTATGCCCAGCAAAAGTGTCTTTATCAGGCCTAATTTCAAATATAATAAGAGCAAATGGTTATATGGTCTTAAACAGAGGCTGCTTGAGTCACAGAATGGGATGCCCTGGCAGGGACAAGTAGTGCTATGCCCAGCAAAAGTGTCTTTATCAGGCCTAATTTCAAATATAATAAGAGCAAATGGTTATATGGTCTTAAACAGAGGCTGCTGTAGTCACAGAATGGGATGCCCCCAAAAAAGATCCAGTAGTACTATGCCCAGCAAAAGTGTCTTTATCAGGCTAATTTCAAATATAATAAGAGCAAATGGTTATATGGTCTTAAACAGAGGCTGCTTTAGTCACAGAATGGGATGCCCCCCAAAAAGATCCAGTAGTACTATGCCCAGCAAAAGTGTCTTTATCAGGCCTAATTTCAAATATAATAAGAGCAAATGGTTATATGGTCTTAAACAGAGGCTGCTTTAGTCACAGAATGGGATGCCCTGGCAGGGACAAGTAGTGCTATGCCCAGCAAAAGTGTCTTTATCAGGCCTAATTTCAAATATAATAAGAGCAAATGGTTATATGGTCTTAAACAGAGGCTGCTTTAGTCACAGAATGGGATGCCCTGGCAGGGACAAGTAGTGCTATGCCCAGCAAAAGTGTCTTTATCAGGCCTAATTTCAAATATAATAAGAGCAAATGGTTATATGGTCTTAAACAGAGGCTGCTGTAGTCACAGAATGGGATGCCCCCAAAAAAGATCCAGTAGTACTATGCCCAGCAAAAGTGTCTTTATCAGGCTAATTTCAAATATAATAAGAGCAAATGGTTATATGGTCTTAAACAGAGGCTGCTTTAGTCACAGAATGGGATGCCCCCAAAAAAGATCCAGTAGTACTATGCCCAGCAAAAGTGTCTTTATCAGGCTAATTTCAAATATAATAAGAGCAAATGGTTATATGGTCTTAAACAGAGGCTGCTTTAGTCACAGAGTGGGATGCCCCCAAAAAAGATCCAGTAGTACTATGCCCAGCAAAAGTGTCTTTATCAGGCCTAATTTCAAATATAATAAGAGCAAATGGTTATATGGTCTTAAACAGAGGCTGCTTTAGTCACAGAATGGGATGCCCTGGCAGGGACAAGTAGTGCTATGCCCAGCAAAAGTGTCTTTATCAGGCTAATTTCAAATATAATAAGAGCAAATGGTTATATGGTCTTAAACAGAGGCTGCTTTAGTCACAGAATGGGATGCCCTGGCAGGGACAAGTAGTGCTATGCCCAGCAAAAGTGTCTTTATCAGGCCTAATTTCAAATATAATAAGAGCAAATGGTTATATGGTCTTAAACAGAGGCTGCTGTAGTCACAGAATGGGATGCCCCCAAAAAAGATCCAGTAGTACTATGCCCAGCAAAAGTGTCTTTATCAGGCTAATTTCAAATATAATAAGAGCAAATGGTTATTTGGTCTTAAACAGAGGCTGCTTTAGTCACAGAATGGGATGCCCCCAAAAAAGATCCAGTAGTACTATGCCCAGCAAAAGTGTCTTTATCAGGCCTAATTTCAAATATAATAAGAGCAAATGGTTATATGGTCTTAAACAGAGGCTGCTTTAGTCACAGAATGGGATGCCCTGGCAGGGACAAGGAGTGCTATGCCCAGCAAAAGTGTCTTTATCAGGCCTAATTTCAAATATAATAAGAGCAAATGGTTATATGGTCTTAAACAGAGGCTGCTTTAGTCACAGAATGGGATGCCCTGGCAGGGACAAGTAGTGCTATGCCCAGCAAAAGTGTCTTTATCAGGCCTAATTTCAAATATAATAAGAGCAAATGGTTATATGGTCTTAAACAGAGGCTGCTTTAGTCACAGAATGGGATGCCCTGGCAGGGACAAGTAGTGCTATGCCCAGCAAAAGTGTCTTTATCAGGCCTAATTTCAAATATAATAAGAGCAAATGGTTATATGGTCTTAAACAGAGGCTGCTGTAGTCACAGAATGGGATGCCCCCAAAAAAGATCCAGTAGTACTATGCCCAGCAAAAGTGTCTTTATCAGGCTAATTTCAAATATAATAAGAGCAAATGGTTATATGGTCTTAAACAGAGGCTGTTGTAGTCACAGAATGGGATGCCCCCAAAAAAGATCCAGTAGTACTATGCCCAGCAAAAGTGTCTTTATCAGGCCTAATTTCAAATATAATAAGAGCAAATGGTTATATGGTCTTAAACAGAGGTTGCTTTAGTCACAGAATGGGATGCCCTGGCAGGGACAAGTAGTGCTATGCCCAGCAAAAGTGTCTTTATCAGGCCTAATTTCAAATATAATAAGAGCAAATGGTTATATGGTCTTAAACAGAGGCTGCTTTAGTCACAGAATTGGATGCCCTGGCAGGGACAAGTAGTGCTATGCCCAGCAAAAGTGTCTTTATCAGGCCTAATTTCAAATATAATAAGAGCAAATGGTTATATGGTCTTAAACAGAGGCTGCTTTAGTCACAGAATGGGATGCCCTGGCAGGGACAAGTAGTGCTATGCCCAGCAAAAGTGTCTTTATCAGGCTAATTTCAAATATAATAAGAGCAAATGGTTATATGGTCTTAAACAGAGGCTGCTTTAGTCACAGAATGGGATGCCCTGGCAGGGACAAGTAGTGCTATGCCCAGCAAAAGTGTTTTTAACAGGCTAATTTCAAATATAATAAGAGCAAATGGTTATATGGTCTTAAACAGAGGCTGCTTTAGTCACAGAATGGGATGCCCTGGCAGGGACAAGTAGTGCTATGCCCAGCAAAAGTGTCTTTATCAGGCTAATTTCAAATATAATAAGAGCAAATGGTTATATGGTCTTAAACAGAGGCTGCTTTAGTCACAGAATGGGATGCCCTGGCAGGGACAAGTAGTGCTATGCCCAGCAAAAGTGTCTTTATCAGGCCTAATTTCAAATATAATAAGAGCAAATGGTTATATGGTCTTAAACAGAGGCTGCTGTAGTCACAGAATGGGATGCCCCCAAAAAAGATCCAGTAGTACTATGCCCAGCAAAAGTGTCTTTATCAGGCTAATTTCAAATATAATAAGAGCAAATGGTTATATGGTCTTAAACAGAGGCTGCTGTAGTCACAGAATGGGATGCCCCCAAAAAAGATCCAGTAGTACTATGCCCAGCAAAAGTGTCTTTATCAGGCCTAATTTCAAATATAATAAGAGCAAATGGTTATATGGTCTTAAACAGAGGTTGCTTTAGTCACAGAATGGGATGCCCTGGCAGGGACAAGTAGTGCTATGCCCAGCAAAAGTGTCTTTATCAGGCCTAATTTCAAATATAATAAGAGCAAATGGTTATATGGTCTTAAACAGAGGCTGCTTTAGTCACAGAATTGGATTCCCTGGCAGGGACAAGTAGTGCTATGCCCAGCAAAAGTGTCTTTATCAGGCCTAATTTCAAATATAATAAGAGCAAATGGTTATATGGTCTTAAACAGAGGCTGCTTTAGTCACAGAATGGGATGCCCTGGCAGGGACAAGTAGTGCTATGCCCAGCAAAAGTGTCTTTATCAGGCTAATTTCAAATATAATAAGAGCAAATGGTTATATGGTCTTAAACAGAGGCTGCTTTAGTCACAGAATGGGATGCCCTGGCAGGGACAAGTAGTGCTATGCCCAGCAAAAGTGTTTTTAACAGGCTAATTTCAAATATAATAAGAGCAAATGGTTATATGGTCTTAAACAGAGGCTGCTGTAGTCACAGAATGGGATGCCTCACAGCAGACTTAAGATCAGTTCAGTATATATGCACAGTTAGTTAGTATAAGCAGCCTGAAAACGCTAACAAAGCCTGTCAGGCTGGATGAAAAAAAAAAAAAAATGACAGCCTCCGATTTTCCCTTCCTTTCCCTGTTTTTCGCTGACTTTCTGTCTGTCTCCTGTCTGTCTCCTGCCTGTCTCCAGCCTGTCCCTGTCTGTCCCTGCCTGTCTAACTGTCTAACTGTCTCTCCCTCAGCTACACAGCGTTCTGTCTCTCACGAATGCAATAGAGAAATGAGGCAGGAAAGCAAGATGGCCGGCCTTAAATACCGCTGTGACGTCACCGGGCTTGCTGGCTGCTGATAGGCTGCATGTGACTGTCCCAGCATACACTGCCCCAGCTTACATGTCTGGACATGTCCCGTCCGCCATCTTAGAATGCCTGTAATGTAAATGAATGGATGTTAAAGGAAAACTTCGAGCGATCGAATCGCGGGGAAATTCGGATTCGATCCGAATCGAATTTTTCCTGAAATTCGGATCGAATCCGGGTTCGTCCGGATCGATTCGCTCATCCCTATCCTGGAGCATCACTGGAAGAAGCGAGTTTAGGTTGTGTTTCTATTTAGAGAATTTAAGTGAAGGGGGTGCTAGTTTATCAAGGGTGTATCTGAGAGTGGTGATATAGTGGTTTGTAGCTAGCTCGGGACAGGAGAGAGAAGTGATTAGGGACACTAAGGTCTGTAGTGTGATGTGACATGTCTGCAGGTCAGGAACACTTGCACAGGTGTGGCACTTTTACATGAGCTGTGCGCCGTATATGTATTGCGCATGTGCCGAGGTGTGTGGCTGCATGCAGGTTTGAGAAGTTGAGAAACAAATCAGACATTTTATTAAGTTGAGACTGTAGGAAGAGATCCTGCAGATTCTCCACTCCTGATCATACACACAGAAGCACTCTCATGCTCCAGTCCCGTCAGGTCCAGTGTCTCCTGCTCCAGTGCTTAACTGTTCCAGTATTCACTGGCTCCAGTGTAACTTGTTCCAGCACTTACTTGCTCCAGTGCCCACCTGTTCCAGTAATCACCAGTTCCAGCATCTCCTTTTCCAGTACTTATCTGTTTCAATGGGCGCCAGTTCCAGTACTCACCTGTTCCAGCAGCACCTGTTCCAGTACTCATATGTTCCAGTGGGTGCCAGTTCCAGTACTCATATGTTCCAGCAGAACCTGTTCCAGCATTCGCCTGTTCCAGTAGCACCTTTTTCGGGACTCACTTGTTCTGGTGTCTATCTGCTCCAGATTCCAATACTCAGGGTTCTCTGGCTGTCGTGCAATCCCTGTTGCTAATTTAGGGGAGTGCCATCAGGTTGTTGAGACCCAGATACGTGACAGTATCAGCTGGAAAACGAATGACAGCAGCAAGTCTTCCACCATGAATGCAATCCTGAGACAGTTGTCGATCTCACCCAAACTGTGCATAAAGTTCACAGTGGGTACCACTAGCTGCAATCCTAAATTGACTCTTTTCAACACCCCGCTATGGAAATTTGCACCCCTGCCTCGTCCCCTTTCCTAGGCTCCCCCACAGTTGCAGGGGGTACCACGAGTGGGGATTTTTTCTGAACCTTGGTGCATCTTTCTGAACATTGCTCTGGGTACCACAGGAAATTTCGGGCATTCAAGAACAGTTGCAAACTCTTTTTCTCTTTACAACCTTTTACATATACCAATGATCAGGTCCGGGTCAGATTTGTGATCTCACTGCTTCAGGGTGACCCACAATGGCCCATCGCCTCCTCAAGCAACAGGACTACACTTTAGACTCACTCACAGCATTCTTTGCAGCCCTGGGGAACCTTTATGATGACCCTGGCCGGGTGGCATTGGCAGAGACTTTGTTAAGAAACCTGCGGCAGGGTTGCTGTTGCGCTGAGAAATATTCAGCTGAATTCTGCTGTTGGTCCTCTGATACATGTTGGAACGATGGTGCACTCAAACATCAATTTCGACGTGGTCTTGAAAGATGAATTGGCCCATGTAGGCAAACCAGACTCGTTAAGTGCTTTAGTGAACCTGGTCATTCAGATTAATTGCCACCTTCGAGAGCGACTTCTTGAACAGGGATGGTCGGGATTAACCAATGGATTTTCACCTGGTCCTTCTAGGGGCCTGGATGTCAGTTCCAATCTTCCTCCTCCTGAACCCATGTAACTGGGATTGATTCAGCCTCATCTGACTACAGAAGAATGTCTTTGCCACTGTCGATTGAACTTGTGTATGTACTGTGGTGCTTCACGACATTTCAAACAACCATGCCCCGTGAGATCAGGATTAGGGATGAGCGAATCGATCCGGACGAACCCGGATTCGATCCGAATTTCAGGAAAAATTCGATTCGGATCGAATCCGAATTTCCCCGCGATTCGATCACTCGAAGTTTTCCTTTAACATCCATTCATTTACATTACAGGCATTCTAAGATGGCGGACGGGACATGTCTGGACATGTATCCCGCGCCAGTGCAAGCTGGGGCAGTCACATGCAGCCTATCAGCAGCCAGCAAGCCCGGTGACGTCACACAGCGGTATTTAACGGCGGCCATCTTGCTTTTCCTCATTTCTCTATTGCATTCGTGACAGACAGACAGAACGCTGTGTAGCTGAGGCAGTTAGACAGGCTGGAGACAGGGACAGACAGGGACAGGCTGGAGACAGGCAGGAGACAGGCAGGAGACAGACAGGAGACAGACAGAAAGCCAGGGAAAGGTAGGAAAAACGGAGCTGGCTGACAGGGAGATTTTTTTTTTTTCATCCAGCCTTTGTTAGCGTTTTCAGGCTGCTTATAGTAACTAACTGTGCATATATACTGAACTGATCTTAAGTCTGCTGTGAGGCATCCCATTCTGTGACTAAAGCAGCCTCTGTTTAAGACCATATAAGCATTTGCTCTTATCATATTTGAAATTAGGCCTGATAAAGACACTTTTGCTGGCCAAAGCACTACTGGACCCTGCCAGCTCGATTCCTGCCCGGGGCATCCCATTCTGTGACTACAGCAGCCTCTGTTTAAGACCATATAAGCATTTGCTCTTATCATATTTGAAATTAGCCTGATAAAGACACTTTTGCTGGCCAAAGCACTACTGGACCCTGCCAGCTCGATTCCTGCCCAGGGCATCCCATTCTGTGACTAAAGCAGCCTCTGTTTAAGACCATATAAGCATTTGCTCTTATCATATTTGAAATTAGGCCTGATAAAGACACTTTTGCTGGCCAAAGCCCTACTGGACCCTGCCAGCTCGATTCCTGCCCGGGGCATCCCATTCTGTGACTACAGCAGCCTCTGTTTAAGACCATATAAGCATTTGCTCTTATCATATTTGAAATTAGCCTGATAAAGACACTTTTGCTGGCCAAAGCACTACTGGACCCTGCCAGCTCGATTCCTGCCCGGGGCATCCCATTCTGTGACTAAAGCAGCCTCTGTTTAAGACCATATAAGCATTTGCTCTTATCATATTTGAAATTAGGCCTGATAAAGACACTTTTGCTGGCCAAAGCACTACTGGACCCTGCCAGCTCGATTCCTGCCCGGGGCATCCCATTCTGTGACTACAGCAGCCTCTGTTTAAGACCATATAAGCATTTGCTCTTATCATATTTGAAATTAGGCCTGATAAAGACACTTTTGCTGGCCAAAGCACTACTGGACCCTGCCAGCTCGATTCCTGCCCGGGGCATCCCATTCTGTGACTACAGCAGCCTCTGTTTAAGACCATATAAGCATTTGCTCTTATCATATTTGAAATTAGCCTGATAAAGACACTTTTGCTGGCCAAAGCACTACTGGACCCTGCCAGCTCGATTCCTGCCCGGGGCATCCCATTCTGTGACTAAAGCAGCCTCTGTTTAAGACCATATAAGCATTTGCTCTTATCATATTTGAAATTAGGCCTGATAAAGACACTTTTGCTGGCCAAAGCACTACTGGACCCTGCCAGCTCGATTCCTGCCCGGGGCATCCCATTCTGTGACTAAAGCAGCCTCTGTTTAAGACCATATAAGCATTTGCTCTTATCATATTTGAAATTAGGCCTGATAAAGACACTTTTGCTGGCCAAAGCCCTACTGGACCCTGCCAGCTCGATTCCTGCCCGGGGCATCCCATTCTGTGACTACAGCAGCCTCTGTTTAAGACCATATAAGCATTTGCTCTTATCATATTTGAAATTAGCCTGATAAAGACACTTTTGCTGGCCAAAGCACTACTGGACCCTGCCAGCTCGATTCCTGCCCGGGGCATCCCATTCTGTGACTAAAGCAGCCTCTGTTTAAGACCATATAAGCATTTGCTCTTATCATATTTGAAATTAGGCCTGATAAAGACACTTTTGCTGGCCAAAGCACTACTGGGCCCTGCCAGCTCGATTCCTGCCCGGGGCATCCCATTCTGTGACTACAGCAGCCTCTGTTTAAGACCATATAAGCATTTGCTCTTATCATATTTGAAATTAGCCTGATAAAGACACTTTTGCTGGCCAAAGCACTACTGGACCCTGCCAGCTCGATTCCTGCCCGGGGCATCCCATTCTGTGACTAAAGCAGCCTCTGTTTAAGACCATATAAGCATTTGCTCTTATCATATTTGAAATTAGGCCTGATAAAGACACTTTTGCTGGCCAAAGCACTACTGGACCCTGCCAGCTCGATTCCTGCCCGGGGCATCCCATTCTGTGACTAAAGCAGCCTCTGTTTAAGACCATATAAGCATTTGCTCTTATCATATTTGAAATTAGGCCTGATAAAGACACTTTTGCTGGCCAAAGCACTACTGGACCCTGCCAGCTCGATTCCTGCCCGGGGCATCCCATTCTGTGACTACAGCAGCCTCTGTTTAAGACCATATAAGCATTTGCTCTTATCATATTTGAAATTAGCCTGATAAAGACACTTTTGCTGGCCAAAGCACTACTGGACCCTGCCAGCTCGATTCCTGCCCGGGGCATCCCATTCTGTGACTAAAGCAGCCTCTGTTTAAGACCATATAAGCATTTGCTCTTATCATATTTGAAATTAGGCCTGATAAAGACACTTTTGCTGGCCAAAGCACTACTGGACCCTGCCAGCTCGATTCCTGCCCGGGGCATCCCATTCTGTGACTACAGCAGCCTCTGTTTAAGACCATATAAGCATTTGCTCTTATCATATTTGAAATTAGCCTGATAAAGACACTTTTGCTGGCCAAAGCACTACTGGACCCTGCCAGCTCGATTCCTGCCCGGGGCATCCCATTCTGTGACTAAAGCAGCCTCTGTTTAAGACCATATAAGCATTTGCTCTTATCATATTTGAAATTAGCCTGATAAAGACACTTTTGCTGGCCAAAGCCCTACTGGACCCTGCCAGGTCGATTCCTGCCCAGGGCATCCCATTCTGTGACTAAAGCAGCCTCTGTTTAAGACCATATAAGCATTTGCTCTTATCATATTTGAAATTAGGCCTGATAAAGACACTTTTGCTGGCCAAAGCACTACTGGACCCTGCCAGCTCGATTCCTGCCCGGGGCATCCCATTCTGTGACTAAAGCAGCCTCTGTTTAAGACCATATAAGCATTTGCTCTTATCATATTTGAAATTAGGCCTGATAAAGACACTTTTGCTGGCCAAAGCCCTACTGGACCCTGCCAGCTCGATTCCTGCCCGGGGCATCCCATTCTGTGACTACAGCAGCCTCTGTTTAAGACCATATAAGCATTTGCTCTTATCATATTTGAAATTAGCCTGATAAAGACACTTTTGCTGGCCAAAGCACTACTGGACCCTGCCAGCTCGATTCCTGCCCGGGGCATCCCATTCTGTGACTAAAGCAGCCTCTGTTTAAGACCATATAAGCATTTGCTCTTATCATATTTGAAATTAGCCTGATAAAGACACTTTTGCTGGCCAAAGCCCTACTGGACCCTGCCAGGTCGATTCCTGCCCAGGGCATCCCATTCTGTGACTAAAGCAGCCTCTGTTTAAGACCATATAAGCATTTGCTCTTATCATATTTGAAATTAGGCCTGATAAAGACACTTTTGCTGGCCAAAGAACTACTGGACCCTGCCAGCTCGATTCCTGCCCAGGGCATCCCATTCTGTGACTAAAGCAGCCTCTGTTTAAGACCATATAAGCATTTGCTCTTATCATATTTGAAATTAGGCCTGATAAAGACACTTTTGCTGGCCAAAGCCCTACTGGACCCTGCCAGGTCGATTCCTGCCCAGGGCATCCCATTCTGTGACTAAAGCAGCCTCTGTTTAAGACCATATAAGCATTTGCTCTTATCATATTTGAAATTAGGCCTGATAAAGACACTTTTGCTGGCCAAAGCCCTACTGGACCCTGCCAGCTCGATTCCTGCCCGGGGCATCCCATTCTGTGACTACAGCAGCCTCTGTTTAAGACCATATAAGCATTTGCTCTTATCATATTTGAAATTAGCCTGATAAAGACACTTTTGCTGGCCAAAGCACTACTGGACCCTGCCAGCTCGATTCCTGCCCGGGGCATCCCATTCTGTGACTAAAGCAGCCTCTGTTTAAGACCATATAAGCATTTGCTCTTATCATATTTGAAATTAGGCCTGATAAAGACACTTTTGCTGGCCAAAGCACTACTGGACCCTGCCAGCTCGATTCCTGCCCGGGGCATCCCATTCTGTGACTACAGCAGCCTCTGTTTAAGACCATATAAGCATTTGCTCTTATCATATTTGAAATTAGCCTGATAAAGACACTTTTGCTGGCCAAAGCACTACTGGACCCTGCCAGCTCGATTCCTGCCCGGGGCATCCCATTCTGTGACTAAAGCAGCCTCTGTTTAAGACCATATAAGCATTTGCTCTTATCATATTTGAAATTAGCCTGATAAAGACACTTTTGCTGGCCAAAGCCCTACTGGACCCTGCCAGGTCGATTCCTGCCCAGGGCATCCCATTCTGTGACTAAAGCAGCCTCTGTTTAAGACCATATAAGCATTTGCTCTTATCATATTTGAAATTAGGCCTGATAAAGACACTTTTGCTGGCCAAAGCCCTACTGGACCCTGCCAGCTCGATTCCTGCCCAGGGCATCCCATTCTGTGACTAAAGCAGCCTCTGTTTAAGACCATATAAGCATTTGCTCTTATCATATTTGAAATTAGGCCTGATAAAGACACTTTTGCTGGCCAAAGCCCTACTGGACCCTGCCAGCTCGATTCCTGCCCGGGGCATCCCATTCTGTGACTACAGCAGCCTCTGTTTAAGACCATATAAGCATTTGCTCTTATCATATTTGAAATTAGCCTGATAAAGACACTTTTGCTGGCCAAAGCACTACTGGACCCTGCCAGCTCGATTCCTCCCGGGGCATCCCATTCTGTGACTAAAGCAGCCTCTGTTTAAGACCATATAAGCATTTGCTCTTATCATATTTGAAATTAGCCTGATAAAGACACTTTTGCTGGCCAAAGCACTACTGGACCCTGCCAGCTCGATTCCTGCCCGGGGCATCCCATTCTGTGACTAAAGCAGCCTCTGTTTAAGACCATATAAGCATTTGCTCTTATCATATTTGAAATTAGCCTGATAAAGACACTTTTGCTGGCCAAAGCCCTACTGGACCCTGCCAGGTCGATTCCTGCCCGGGGCATCCCATTCTGTGACTAAAGCAGCCTCTGTTTAAGACCATATAAGCATTTGCTCTTATCATATTTGAAATTAGGCCTGATAAAGACACTTTTGCTGGCCAAAGCCCTACTGGACCCTGCCAGCTCGATTCCTGCCCAGGGCATCCCATTCTGTGACTAAAGCAGCCTCTGTTTAAGACCATATAAGCATTTGCTCTTATCATATTTGAAATTAGGACTGATAAAGACACTTTTGCTGGCCAAAGCCCTACTGGACCCTGCCAGGTCGATTCCTGCCCAGGGCATCCCATTCTGTGACTAAAGCAGCCTCTGTTTAAGACCATATAAGCATTTGCTCTTATCATATTTGAAATTAGGCCTGATAAAGACACTTTTGCTGGCCAAAGCCCTACTGGACCCTGCCAGCTCGATTCCTGCCCGGGGCATCCCATTCTGTGACTACAGCAGCCTCTGTTTAAGACCATATAAGCATTTGCTCTTATCATATTTGAAATTAGCCTGATAAAGACACTTTTGCTGGCCAAAGCACTACTGGACCCTGCCAGCTCGATTCCTGCCCGGGGCATCCCATTCTGTGACTAAAGCAGCCTCTGTTTAAGACCATATAAGCATTTGCTCTTATCATATTTGAAATTAGCCTGATAAAGACACTTTTGCTGGCCAAAGCCCTACTGGACCCTGCCAGGTCGATTCCTGCCCAGGGCATCCCATTCTGTGACTAAAGCAGCCTCTGTTTAAGACCATATAAGCATTTGCTCTTATCATATTTGAAATTAGGCCTGATAAAGACACTTTTGCTGGCCAAAGCCCTACTGGACCCTGCCAGCTCGATTCCTGCCCAGGGCATCCCATTCTGTGACTAAAGCAGCCTCTGTTTAAGACCATATAAGCATTTGCTCTTATCATATTTGAAATTAGGCCTGATAAAGACACTTTTGCTGGCCAAAGCCCTACTGGACCCTGCCAGGTCGATTCCTGCCCAGGGCATCCCATTCTGTGACTAAAGCAGCCTCTGTTTAAGACCATATAAGCATTTGCTCTTATCATATTTGAAATTAGGCCTGATAAAGACACTTTTGCTGGCCAAAGCCCTACTGGACCCTGCCAGCTCGATTCCTGCCCGGGGCATCCCATTCTGTGACTACAGCAGCCTCTGTTTAAGACCATATAAGCATTTGCTCTTATCATATTTGAAATTAGCCTGATAAAGACACTTTTGCTGGCCAAAGCACTACTGGACCCTGCCAGCTCGATTCCTGCCCGGGGCATCCCATTCTGTGACTAAAGCAGCCTCTGTTTAAGACCATATAAGCA
The DNA here is from genome assembly GCA_027917425.1 of Gastrophryne carolinensis. Lineage (NCBI taxonomy): Eukaryota > Metazoa > Chordata > Amphibia > Anura > Microhylidae > Gastrophryne > Gastrophryne carolinensis. The sequence continues at coordinate 259,744,949 of CM051238.1, forward strand.
TTTGCTCTTATCATATTTGAAATTAGGCCTGATAAAGACACTTTTGCTGGCCAAAGCACTACTGGACCCTGCCAGCTTGATTCCTGCCCGGGGCATCCCATTCTGTGACTACAGCAGCCTCTGTTTAAGACCATATAAGCATTTGCTCTTATCATATTTGAAATTAGCCTGATAAAGACACTTTTGCTGGCCAAAGCACTACTGGACCCTGCCAGCTCGATTCCTGCCCGGGGCATCCCATTCTGTGACTAAAGCAGCCTCTGTTTAAGACCATATAAGCATTTGCTCTTATCATATTTGAAATTAGCCTGATAAAGACACTTTTGCTGGCCAAAGCCCTACTGGACCCTGCCAGGTCGATTCCTGCCCAGGGCATCCCATTCTGTGACTAAAGCAGCCTCTGTTTAAGACCATATAAGCATTTGCTCTTATCATATTTGAAATTAGGCCTGATAAAGACACTTTTGCTGGCCAAAGCCCTACTGGACCCTGCCAGCTCGATTCCTGCCCAGGGCATCCCATTCTGTGACTAAAGCAGCCTCTGTTTAAGACCATATAAGCATTTGCTCTTATCATATTTGAAATTAGGCCTGATAAAGACACTTTTGCTGGCCAAAGCCCTACTGGACCCTGCCAGCTCGATTCCTGCCCGGGGCATCCCATTCTGTGACTACAGCAGCCTCTGTTTAAGACCATATAAGCATTTGCTCTTATCATATTTGAAATTAGCCTGATAAAGACACTTTTGCTGGCCAAAGCACTACTGGACCCTGCCAGCTCGATTCCTGCCCGGGGCATCCCATTCTGTGACTAAAGCAGCCTCTGTTTAAGACCATATAAGCATTTGCTCTTATCATATTTGAAATTAGCCTGATAAAGACACTTTTGCTGGCCAAAGCACTACTGGACCCTGCCAGCTCGATTCCTGCCCGGGGCATCCCATTCTGTGACTAAAGCAGCCTCTGTTTAAGACCATATAAGCATTTGCTCTTATCATATTTGAAATTAGCCTGATAAAGACACTTTTGCTGGCCAAAGCCCTACTGGACCCTGCCAGGTCGATTCCTGCCCAGGGCATCCCATTCTGTGACTAAAGCAGCCTCTGTTTAAGACCATATAAGCATTTGCTCTTATCATATTTGAAATTAGGCCTGATAAAGACACTTTTGCTGGCCAAAGCCCTACTGGACCCTGCCAGCTCGATTCCTGCCCAGGGCATCCCATTCTGTGACTAAAGCAGCCTCTGTTTAAGACCATATAAGCATTTGCTCTTATCATATTTGAAATTAGGCCTGATAAAGACACTTTTGCTGGCCAAAGCCCTACTGGACCCTGCCAGGTCGATTCCTGCCCAGGGCATCCCATTCTGTGACTAAAGCAGCCTCTGTTTAAGACCATATAAGCATTTGCTCTTATCATATTTGAAATTAGGCCTGATAAAGACACTTTTGCTGGCCAAAGCCCTACTGGACCCTGCCAGCTCGATTCCTGCCCGGGGCATCCCATTCTGTGACTACAGCAGCCTCTGTTTAAGACCATATAAGCATTTGCTCTTATCATATTTGAAATTAGCCTGATAAAGACACTTTTGCTGGCCAAAGCACTACTGGACCCTGCCAGCTCGATTCCTGCCCGGGGCATCCCATTCTGTGACTAAAGCAGCCTCTGTTTAAGACCATATAAGCATTTGCTCTTATCATATTTGAAATTAGGCCTGATAAAGACACTTTTGCTGGCCAAAGCACTACTGGACCCTGCCAGCTCGATTCCTGCCCGGGGCATCCCATTCTGTGACTACAGCAGCCTCTGTTTAAGACCATATAAGCATTTGCTCTTATCATATTTGAAATTAGCCTGATAAAGACACTTTTGCTGGCCAAAGCACTACTGGACCCTGCCAGCTCGATTCCTGCCCGGGGCATCCCATTCTGTGACTAAAGCAGCCTCTGTTTAAGACCATATAAGCATTTGCTCTTATCATATTTGAAATTAGGCCTGATAAAGACACTTTTGCTGGCCAAAGCACTACTGGACCCTGCCAGCTCGATTCCTGCCCGGGGCATCCCATTCTGTGACTAAAGCAGCCTCTGTTTAAGACCATATAAGCATTTGCTCTTATCATATTTGAAATTAGGCCTGATAAAGACACTTTTGCTGGCCAAAGCCCTACTGGACCCTGCCAGCTCGATTCCTGCCCGGGGCATCCCATTCTGTGACTACAGCAGCCTCTGTTTAAGACCATATAAGCATTTGCTCTTATCATATTTGAAATTAGCCTGATAAAGACACTTTTGCTGGCCAAAGCACTACTGGACCCTGCCAGCTCGATTCCTGCCCGGGGCATCCCATTCTGTGACTAAAGCAGCCTCTGTTTAAGACCATATAAGCATTTGCTCTTATCATATTTGAAATTAGCCTGATAAAGACACTTTTGCTGGCCAAAGCACTACTGGACCCTGCCAGGTCCATTCCTGCCCAGGGCATCCCATTCTGTGACTAAAGCAGCCTCTGTTTAAGACCATATAAGCATTTGCTCTTATCATATTTGAAATTAGGCCTGATAAAGACACTTTTGCTGGCCAAAGCACTACTGGACCCTGCCAGGTCGATTCCTGCCCGGGGCATCCCATTCTGTGACTACAGCAGCCTCTGTTTAAGACCATATAAGCATTTGCTCTTATTATATTTATATTATAAGACACTTTTGCTGGGCATAGGCTTACTGCTGCCTGCCAGGTGCACTTCTGTTGAGGCATCCCATTCTGTAACATAGCATACCCCTCTTTATTTACACTAAGCAGCTCTCTTATTTACACTAAGCAGGCCTGTTGGAGGCTGAGTGTTACTGCTCACTTTTGGTGTGCATTATATTCTGTTTCATATAGACCCACCGCTGCCCGGGGTTTTTTTAAATATCACCTACTACCACGCCAGTTAGACTATGTCGGGCAGACAAGTGCCTGGAAGTGAAAAGAGGAGTGGCAGAGGCCAAGATTCCGCAGGCAGAGCTCGCATCAGACTGGGGGCCAGTAGCAGCAGGAGTCACGCTGAGAGACCTAATCTGCCAGTATCTGCTAGCGGTCGGGTCTCCACCAGTAACGCATCTGCCGTGGTAGATTGGTTGACGCGCTCATCAACAACATCATCACAACTTACGTCTGAGACCCCCAGTCTAGGGTCGGTAGGTTCCTCTGACACAACCCTGAGTTGGCATGCCCCGAGAGCAGTCCCTGTCCTCCCATTGCCTCTGGCCTACGCCGTTCCCTCCCCCAGCGACGTATCCTATGCTTTGGGTTCAGCTCCACTCTTTAGTGAGGAGGACCATCAGATAGAGGACAGTCAGCAGCTACTGCCCAGCCAAGAAATGGAGGTGGCTTCTTTAGCTAGGCAGACAAATAGTGATGTGGACAGTGTCGTGGGTGCTGCGAGCGTTCCAGCTCCTGCGCCAGACACTGTTGACGAATCCACGAACATCAGTGACGTACAGCCACAACTCGGTGATGATGATGATGATGACGATGAAGCCGATCGCACTTGGGAGCCGGGTGATGAAGGGGCTTCATCGTCATCATCAGGAGAAGAGGGGTGCAGGTTGCCCCGGAGTCAGCAGCTGAGGCAGCAAGGTGGTAGCAGTCAGCATGGGGGCACAATTCCAAAGGCTGGAGCCGGCCGGGGCCGGGGCCGGGGTAGAGCACCTGCTGTGCGGCAGTCTACCTTATCGGGAGGTAGTGGAGCAGGGGTTCCTGGAGTTGGCAACAGCAGCAGTGAATCAGTGAGGCCAGGGGGTGGGAAAAGTAGCTACTCGGCAGTGTGGCAGTTTTTCCTGAGGCATCCGCAGGAGGGTAACATGGCCACATGCAAGATATGTAGGCAAAAGGTGAAGCGTGGCCAGGGTCCAAATGTTGGCACCACGGCCCTGCGTCAACATATGATGCGTCACCATAAAACGACCTGGGAGAACCGAGGCTCCCAAGGGGTGGTCCAGTCTGCTTCCTCACCAAGTGAGCTCCCAATTTCTGCCAGCCAAGGCTCCAGCACCTCAGCCGAAGGCAGCTGTGCGTCATACCCATCCTCTGTCGCTCCTGCTCCTCCTCCTCCAAGTCATGCATCCCGCCAGCAATCCATCAGCGAAGCCATGTCCAAGAGACAGCAGTATGCGCCCACTCATCCTACGGCGCAGAAGCTGAATGTGCTCCTGTCCAAGTTGCTGGTGCTGCAGTCGCTCCCTTTTCAGGTGGTGGAATCTGCACCTTTCAGAGAACTGATGGCTTGTGCCGAGCCGAGGTGGAGAGTCCCAAGCCGTCATTTCTTTGCCAAGAAGGCAGTACCAGCGCTGCACACTTTTGTTGAACAGAAGGTGGGCCAGTCCTTGAGCCTGTCGGTGTGTAGCAAAATACATGGCAGCGCCGACATCTGGAGCTGTAACTACGGTCAGGGGCAGTACATGTCGTTTACGGCCCACTGGGTGAATGTGGTCCCTTTGCAGCAGCAACTTGGACAGGTCACGCCGCTTCGGCCTCCGCGCTCTCTGCCCATTGGGCCTGTGACACCGTGCGACTCGGCCTCCTCATCCTCCGCCATCTCCTCACCCTCCACTGTAGGCTCAAGTCTCAGTGCCCCTCCAGTCTACCATGTGTGCAGGGCACGGAGGTGTCACGCAGTGCTTCACATGGTTTGTCTTGGCGAACGGAGTCACACAGGGGAGGAACTGCTTAAATGTATTCATCAGGAAATCCAAACATGGCTTACTCCGAGAAAACTTAAAATGGGAATCATGGTTACCGACAATGGGAAGAACATTTTGTCTGCGCTGCGCCAAGGAAGCCTGACCCATGCCCCCTGCATGGCTCACATCTTCAATCTGGTTGTCAAGCGGTTTCTGAAGTGTTCCCCCCATCTGCAGGACATCCTAACAACTTCACGGAAACTTTGCATGCACTTCAGCCACTCCTACACCGCCAAACACACCCTTCTTGAGCTACAGCGTCAGAATGGTATCCCCCAACATAGTCTGATTTGCGATGTTTCCACCCGTTGGAATTCCACCCTTCACATGTTGGACCGATTATATGAACAGAGAAAAGCCATCACGGATTTCCTGATGATCCAAGCAGATAGGGGGACTCCCCTGTGTAACTTCAATGTCAACCAGTGGCAGCTCATACGTGACACCTGCCGTTTGCTCAGGCCCTTTGAGGAAGCCACTTTATTTGTCAGTCGGCAGGATTACGGGATGAACGACGTGATTCCACTGCTTCATGTACTACAGCACATGTTGGAAACCATGGCTGGTCAGGGCACTGGAGACATGGCGTTTACATCTTACGGCCACATGAACCCCCTTGGAGCTGAACTGGAGGAGGAGGAGGAGGAAGAGGAGGAGGAGGAGTTGCCCAGCGAAACACAGTTTAGGCTTGGCGAAATGGCTGGTTTATCTAGTCAGCGGACAGGAGAGGAGGAGCAGGAGCAGCCAGAGGAGCTAGAGGTTTTTGAGGAAGGAGAGACAGAGGACCCGGGCACACCGTGGCAGTATGCAGTGGAGATGGAGACAGGTAGTCCATCCGAGTCACTTGCGCAAATGGCACGAAGCATGCTCACGTGCTTGCGTAGTGACCCCAGAATTGTTTCCATCTGTCGGCGGGATGACTTCTGGCTGTCCACCTTATTGGACCCTCGCTTCCGGCACAAAATGGGGGCATTTTTTAAACCCACCGAGAGGGAGGACAAACTCAACTACTACAAAGACATTCTACGTAGGCAGTTGGCCGATGCCTATCTGCGCCATGGTCCATACTCTCGCAGGTCTGACTCGAGGGGACCTCTGCGCTCACCTTCCACTGCCATGGCCGCTGGGGGGGTTGGCAGCAGCAGCAGCAGAAGCTCCATCAGCAGCAGCAGCCTCAGTCTTCAGTCGCTAATGAGTAGCTTTCTACACCCGCATAGTGAGGCTACTCATGAGCAGCAGGAAGACCTGGAGCAGGACCTGAACCAGCAGGTCATGTCATACTTTGACATGACCATGCCAACACACCTTGAGGATCCGCTGGACTTCTGGGCAGCCAAACTTGATTTGTGGCCGCAACTAGCAGAGTTTGCCCTGGAAAAGCTGTCCTGCCCGGCAAGTAGCGTGCCATCTGAGCGGGTGTTTAGTGCGGCGGGGGCCATAGTTACGGCGAGGAGAACTCGTCTGTCAACTAAAAATGTGGAGAGACTCACCTTTGTCAAAATGAATCAGGGATGGATCAGCCAGGATTTCCACCCACCAATGCCTGATGCATGCGACTAGATTCAGCATGGTGCCACGTTTTACACTTTCCAAATGGTGCAAAACATATTTATGTCTTTAGGCCATTTTTTGGGCTCCTGCTGCTGCTACTGTCAACTCCTGCCAACTCCAGGGTGTGATTCATCCAATTTTTGGGCTCCTGAGGCCAACTCCAGTGTATATTTGGGCTCCTGCTGCTGCTGCTGCCAACTTCTGCCAACTCCAGGGTGTGATTCATCCAATTTTTGGGCTCCTGAGGCCAACTCCAGTGTATATTTGGGCTCCTGCTGCTGCTACTGTCAACTCCTGCCAACTCCAGGGTGTGATTCATCCAATTTTTGGGCTCCTGAGGCCAACTCCAGTGTATATTTGGGCTCCTGCTGCTGCTACTGTCAACTCCTGCCAACTCCAGGGTGTGATTCATCCAATTTTTGGGCTCCTGAAGCCAACTCCAGTGTATATTTGGGCTCCTGCTGCTGCTGCTGCCAACTTCTGCCAACTCCAGGGTGTGATTCATCCAATTTTTGGGCTCCTGAAGCCAACTCCAGTGTATATTTGGGCTCCTGCTGCTGCTACTGTCAACTCCTGCCAACTCCAGGGTGTGATTCATCCAATTTTTGGGCTCCTGAGGCCAACTCCAGTGTATATTTGGGCTCCTGCTGCTGCTGCTGCCAACTCCTGCCAACTGCAGGGTGTGATTCATCCAATTTTTGGGCTCCTGAAGCCAACTCCAGTGTATATTTGGGCTCCTGCTGCTGCTGCTGCCAACTCCTGCCAACTCCAGGGTGTGATTCATCCAATTTTTGGGCTCCTGAGGCCAACTCCAGTGTATATTTGGGCTCCTGCTGCTGCTACTGTAAACTCCTGCCAACTCCAGGGTGTGATTCATCCAATTTTTGGGCTCCTGAGGCCAACTCCAGTGTATATTTGGGCTCCTGCTGCTGCTGCTGCCAACTCCTGCCAACTCCAGGGTGTGATTCATCCAATTTTTGGGCTCCTGAGGCCAACTCCAGTGTATATTTGGGCTCCTGCTGCTGCTACTGTCAACTCCTGCCAACTCCAGGGTGTGATTCATCCAATTTTTGGGCTCCTGAAGCCAACTCCAGTGTATATTTGGGCTCCTGCTGCTGCTGCTGCCAACTTCTGCCAACTCCAGGGTGTGATTCATCCAATTTTTGGGCTCCTGAGGCCAACTCCAGTGTATATTTGGGCTCCTGCTGCTGCTACTGTCAACTCCTGCCAACTCCAGGGTGTGATTCATCCAATTTTTGGGCTCCTGAGGCCAACTCCAGTGTATATTTGGGCTCCTGCTGCTGCTGCTGCCAACTCCTGCCAACTGCAGGGTGTGATTCATCCAATTTTTGGGCTCCTGAAGCCAACTCCAGTGTATATTTGGGCTCCTGCTGCTGCTGCTGCCAACTTCTGCCAACTCCAGGGTGTGATTCATCCAATTTTTGGGCTCCTGAAGCCAACTCCAGTGTATATTTGGGCTCCTGCTGCTGCTGCTGCCAACTCCTGCCAACTCCAGGGTGTGATTCATCCAATTTTTGGGCTCCTGAAGCTAACTCCAGTGTATATTTGGGCTCCTGCTGCTGCTGCTGCCAACTCCTGCCAACTCCAGGGTGTGATTCATCCAATTTTTGGGCTCCTGAGGCCAACTCCAGTGTATATTTGGGCTCCTGCTGCTGCTACTGTCAACTCCTGCCAACTCCAGGGTGTGATTCATCCAATTTTTGGGCTCCTGAGGCCAACTCCAGTGTATATTTGGGCTCCTGCTGCTGCTGCTGCCAACTCCTGCCAACTCCAGGGTGTGATTCATCCAATTTTTGGGCTCCTGAGGCCAACTCCAGTGTATATTTGGGCTCCTGCTGCTGCTACTGTCAACTCCTGCCAACTCCAGGGTGTGATTCATCCAATTTTTGGGCTCCTGAGGCCAACTCCAGTGTATATTTGGGCTCCTGCTGCTGCTACTGTCAACTCCTGCCAACTCCAGGGTGTGATTCATCCAATTTTTGGGCTCCTGAAGCCAACTCCAGTGTATATTTGGGCTCCTGCTGCTGCTGCTGCCAACTTCTGCCAACTCCAGGGTGTGATTCATCCAATTTTTGGGCTCCTGAGGCCAACTCCAGTGTATATTTGGGCTCCTGCTGCTGCTACTGTCAACTCCTGCCAACTCCAGGGTGTGATTCATCCAATTTTTGGGCTCCTGAGGCCAACTCCAGTGTATATTTGGGCTCCTGCTGCTGCTACTGTCAACTCCTGCCAACTCCAGGGTGTGATTCATCCAATTTTTGGGCTCCTGAGGCCAACTCCAGTGTATATTTGGGCTCCTGCTGCTGCTACTGTCAACTCCTGCCAACTCCAGGGTGTGATTCATCCAATTTTTGGGCTCCTGAAGCCAACTCCAGTGTATATTTGGGCTCCTGCTGCTGCTGCTGTCAACTCCTGCCAACTCCAGGGTGTGATTCATCCAATTTTTGGGCTCCTGAAGCCAACTCCAGTGTATATTTGGGCTCCTGCTGCTGCTGCTGTCAACTCCTGCCAACTCCAGGGTGTGATTCATCCAATTTTTGGGCTCCTGAAGCCAACTCCAGTGTATATTTGGGCTCCTGCTGCTGCTGCTGCCAACTCCTGCCAACTGCAGGGTGTGATTCATCCAATTTTTGGGCTCCTGAAGCCAACTCCAGTGTATATTTGGGCTCCTGCTGCTGCTGCTGCCAACTTCTGCCAACTCCAGGGTGTGATTCATCCAATTTTTGGGCTCCTGAAGCCAACTCCAGTGTATATTTGGGCTCCTGCTGCTGCTGCTGCCAACTCCTGCCAACTCCAGGGTGTGATTCATCCAATTTTTGGGCTCCTGAGGCCAACTCCAGTGTATATTTGGGCTCCTGCTGCTGCTACTGTCAACTCCTGCCAACTCCAGGGTGTGATTCATCCAATTTTTGGGCTCCTGAGGCCAACTCCAGTGTATATTTGGGCTCCTGCTGCTGCTGCTGCCAACTCCTGCCAACTGCAGGGTGTGATTCATCCAATTTTTGGGCTCCTGAAGCCTACTCCAGTGTATATTTGGGCTCCTGCTGCTGCTGCTGTCAACTCCTGCCAACTCCAGGGTGTGATTCATCCAATTTTTGGGCTCCTGAAGCCAACTCCAGTGTATATTTGGGCTCCTGCTGCTGCTGCTGTCAACTCCTGCCAACTCCAGGGTGTGATTCATCCAATTTTTGGGCTCCTGAAGCCAACTCCAGTGTATATTTGGGCTCCTGCTGCTGCTGCTGCCAACTCCTGCCAACTGCAGGGTGTGATTCATCCAATTTTTGGGCTCCTGAAGCCAACTCCAGTGTATATTTGGGCTCCTGCTGCTGCTGCTGCCAACTTCTGCCAACTCCAGGGTGTGATTCATCCAATTTTTGGGCTCCTGAAGCCAACTCCAGTGTATATTTGGGCTCCTGCTGCTGCTGCTGCCAACTCCTGCCAACTCCAGGGTGTGATTCATCCAATTTTTGGGCTCCTGAGGCCAACTCCAGTGTATATTTGGGCTCCTTCTGCCCCTCATAGTGATGCCACTTCAACTCTCTGCAATTGTGCCGCTCTGCGATTCTATTAGCGATGCCTCTGATCTGCATGTGATATTTCTTCAAAGTATTATTTAACTAACCCAGCACGCATCCTGTGCGTGTTACAGCAAGGCTGAATGGTTTACAACCCTATTGAGGCTGTAGGAGGCTCAGAAATAGCCGTTTTTAATAGCGATTCGTCGCGAATTTATTCGGGTCGAAACGTTTTTTGTCGGAAAATTCGGCGAATCAGTCGAATCGAATTTTTCAAAAGTTCGCTCATCTCTAATCAGGATATAGGCTTGATGTTGCTTCTTTTTTCTTATTCCTTGCACTTGGTGCTGCCTGCTTATCTGTGCCTCTCACTTTTCAGCTTCTCAACACTTGAATAAATGCATTGGCCAACATCGACTCTTATTCATTTCTGTAGCTGATGGGTCACCAATGAGTTTGGGCCCTGTGTACCTTGAGACCCCTGCCCTGTCAGTCAAACAAATCACAATCATTGAGAAAAACATTGCTTTGACATATTACCATCAGCCATTTATCCTGCCATTTTGGGGATGCCCTGGCTCAAAACTGATAACCCCTCCATAGACTGGACATCAGGCCAAGTAACCTTTCCCTCATCCCCCTGCAAGCAAACCTGTTTTCAACTTGAATTCTGACTGCACTGTGACACCTGAACCTGAAATTCAGATCCCAGAACCATATCAAGTTTACCGGGATGTGACAAAAGAGGAGTGGATACCCTGCCCTACATAGAAAATATGACTGTCCTATCAATTTATTACTTGGATCTCCCATTCCGCTCGGAAACTTGTTCCCTTTGTCTGATCCAGAACTAGAAGTCTTCAAGTCTTGCATAGATGAAAATTTTAAATAAAGGCTTCATTCGCCAATTCCTCGTCTCCTGCGGGCATTTTTTATGTGGAAAAAAATTACTGTTCTCTCTGGCCCTGTGTGGATTATCGAGAGTTAAAGTGGACCAACACCCACGGGTGATCGGCCCGGGAATCTATAAGATTCCCGGGCCGATCACCCCCCACCCCGCGGGACATCTGAGATCGGGATGTCCCGCGGGGTGAAACCCCCCCCAAACACCCCAACTCACCTACCTTATCTTCGGCGGCGGCCGGCCGCCGCCGCCTCCCTCGCGCCCCTGTAGGCGTGCGCGCCTCCGCGCCGGCCGTCTGCGAATGGCCGGCGCGGGGGCGCGCGCGTTCAAAGTGACGCGAGGGAGGCGGCGGCGGCCGCCGCCGCATAGACGTTCAAGATCTTACCTTGTACGTCGGCGCTGGGAGCGGGGAGAGGTGAGTTGTTCGGGGGGTTCGGGGGGGTTTCACACAGCGGGGCACCCCGATCGGGGGTGCCCCACCGAAGTGGACCAAGACCCAGGGTAGTCAAAATCCTGGGTGTTGGTCCACTTTAAACAAAGTTACGATTAAGAACCACTATCCTCTCCCCCTCAACCCCTAAACTTTGGCAGCATCTGCATACAGCAAAGATGTTAACCAAATTGGACTTATTGGGGCTTACAATCTGGTTAGGATATGTGAGGGGGGTGAGTGGAAAACAGCCTTCCATACCCTCTATGGCCATTATGAATATTTGGTCATGCCATTTGAACTTTGTAATGCTCCAGCCACATTTCAGAAACAACGCCCTACATTATTACTTCGATGTTTTTGTGGCTGTATACCTGGACGACATCCTATTTTTTTCTGTATCCAGCCAACAACATAGATGTCACGTTTGCCAGGTTCTACACCGCCCCTGGCAATATAACCTCTATGTTATGATCGAAAAGTGTGAATTTGAAATAGACTTTCATTTTTAGGCCTGGTTTAGTCTTCTACAGGAATCTCGAAAGACTTAAGGACCTCTTCACCCCCCCATCTTGAGGCACCCTGATACATTGGACCCCTTGGTTCCGTAAGTTGATGCCTCTGAAGTTGCAGCTGGACAAGTCACAAAGGATAAGAATGCTCCTTATCCAGTGGCATTCCTTTCCCGACAGCTGAACCAATCCAAGATAAATAATGATGTGGGGGATCCTAACCTTTTGGCTGTAAAAATGGCCCTTGAAGAATGGCGATACCTCCTAGGGGGGCCCGTCACTCAATTCTGATATTTATGGATCATAAAAACCTTGAATATCTACATTCAGCTAACCACCTAAAGCCTCAACAAGCCTGTTAGGCACAGTTATTTGCAAGATTCACATTCCACAAACAGGGTTATAACGGGATGGCAGATGCTCATGTAACCATTCAGACGATCCAGAATTTGGGAGCAAGGAGGAACCCAGCCCAATCCTTCAAAGAACGACATTTTCTGGCCATTCAACCAGAAATCCTTATGAGTATCAAGAACGCCACTGTGCATGAGCGAGGGGCATCGGGAATACTTGCACACCCAGCCTGTCACCCCTTGCGGGGGGCTGTCCAGTGAAGACCAGGCCCTCCATCAGATTCCCCCCTTCTGAACCTACAGAAGATAGCACTCTTATGCTCCAGTACCTCCGGTTCCACAACACAGATCCAGTCCACACCTGTTCCAGCAGCACCTGTTCCAGATTCCGACACTCCAGCTTTTTTGCTGTCGTGTCATCCCTTTTGCTAATTTAGGGGAGCACCAGCAGGCTTAAAAACCGAGCCTTAAAAAGAGACCCCTGCTTGTCCCCAAAAGAACATCTTAACCACAGTGAAGCATGGTGGAGGCACAATTATGTATTGAGACTGAGACTGTGTTTCTGTGGCTGGAACTGGGGCTTTAGTCAAGGGGGGAAAATGAACAGTACCAAATATGATATTATATTATATCATATATAATTAGTTTTGGCACAAAACCTTCAGGCCTCTGATAAAAAACTGAAGATGAATTTTACATTTCAGCAAAGGCCCAAAACTTACATCCATGTCAACAAAATAATTATTTTGATAGAATAAAATGAAATCTCCCAGCAAGAGTCCAGACCAGCACCCAATTGAAAATCTGGGGTTGGACTCAAGAGGGCTGTACACATGGGATGACCTTACATTCTTACAGCTTTAGAGGGTTTTTGAAAGAAAGTGGGCTACCCTAGCTTAGGGATATGCATGTTTATGCAGTCACATTAATTTACTTCTATATTTTTATTTATTCCCAGTTTTCAGTTTGTTTTACATTTGAATTGTACAGAATAAAAAATGTAAAAAGTTCTTAATTGAGTCAGCTTTGATTGAAAAACAGAACTCAACACATAGCTCTAATTGTATTATCAAAATCTCAACTCTTGAACAAACAATCAACTGTACTTCAGGGGTTATCTTATTTTTTAACCCCCCCCCCCCACTGTCAACTGTCATGTGTCAGTTCCACAGAGGACATACAGATCGACATGAGCCACTTGTGTTCCATACTACTAATCAGTCTTCTGTTCAGTCTGCTTGGTTTGTCCCTGCCAGCTGCCACAGCCTAGTTCTGAAGCAGGCTCCCCTTCTTTGTACATTTTAGTCTGACTTCCAATGTGACTGGTTGTTGTTTGCTAATCTCTGGCAAAATAAACCCTTTATCTGTTGTTATTTTTTTGTAGATATACAAGATCTAGACTAAAGCTTATGTGAAATCTACACACTGTACATTTCTTTTCAGCTGAATTCAGCTGTGGTGAGTCAATAGAGACATACTGAGACTGTCTCCAAAACATAATGCTTACAGCCTTTTGATAAAGTCAGAATAGTGAAAAGGGTACAGAAAACTGCCAGATACAGCTGTGAAGTCAGTCTGTGGATTCATCAGAGAGACACAGACAATAACACAAGGTTGCTAGCAGAGGGAATCTATTGTGTGTGATAGCAGAAGCTTAGCTTAGTCTCACAAAACTGCACAGATCCTGCTGACTGCTAACTGCAATAGCATTAAGTACATCATGTCTGATGGTGAATACGTGTCATCATGTCAATGTGTTAAAATTAGCCCAGGGAGAAAGTGTGGATGGCAATCTACAGTCCAGTGACATCATTAGTGATAAGTGAAATACGAACAACATGCCAAACTTTGAAAACACAGACTTTAGCCAGTCAGTTTTTTGTTTCAGTTCGGCATTAGCCGAACCCAGAAAAGCTGCTGAGGCCAGTGTACCAGGGATCCTAGACTCCCTCACTCTGGCTTGCTAATCACTAATCTGCTGAAACTCAGCTTCTTCAGATAGGAGGGAACATAATCTTGTGTTCCAATAGCTAAAGAGTTGCTGGCATCATTCTCACCTGGAGAGGCAATGATGACTGCTGATGACTGCTGCTTAGACTTAGCCAAAACAGCTGATTAGCTCACCTTTACATTGGAAGACTTCTGGAACCTGTAGCCAGTAGTTTTTACTCAAGGCCAGCACGGTTGCAAAACATTGCCTCAGGAATATGAGAGTTTTGGAAACATTGTGCAGATGTGCAGCAGTAAATCACATGAATGGGTGCACAATTCTAACACAAATATTTATTTTACATTCCAAAATAGGAGAAGAATAAGTCAGAACACCCAAAACCTTACAAAAACGGACAACTCCTTGCGGAAACCACATGTGGCGATTCCAGGCTATAGATGGCAGTTTTCATACCCACCGTGCCATCCCTAAAGTGGTTGATGTAGGCATCCTAGGACATGGCGTCGGCACACTGTGGAGGAGGAGGGTGGTGGCTGCAGAGCTGGTGGCAGGAGATGTGAAAGGAAGAAGAGGCACCTCTCCTCACAAAATTAAATAATAATTTTAGCAGGTGTCAGAGGACCAAGGAGGTAGCCAACACTTTAAGCCCTCAATAACCCCCCAAAGGAAGGGGGTGTAGGTGACGGAGGAAGAGAAGGAGGAGGAAGTAGCCAGCACTTTAACCCCTTAACAACTCCCCCAAGGGAAGGAGGTGTAGGTGACGGAGGAAGAGAAGGTGGAGGAGGTAGCCAACACTTTAACCCTTCAATAACTCAGGTGCTGGCACAGCCAAGTCTCCTGGGATCCAAACCTGGTTCAGCTTAATGAATGTAAGGATGTCTATGTTGGCTGTGAACAGACAGATCTCTTGTTTGTGATGACACCCCCTACAATAGGACACTTGCAGGGCAGGCCAGTACCTCCAAACACCACATGTCCAGTGTTATTGTTTTATTCCCGGTTAGAGGAAGCCACCCGAAGGTAGCATGAAGATGAAGATTTTCTACCTGATGAAATTTGAAAATACGGTTGCCTTGGGCATTTACTAACTTAATTAGTTGAGACATTAAACCACCTGGGTCATGTGGATCCAAATTGGGCTCATATATCAATAATGCAGTGCATGTGCATGTTACACATACATGGTTGTCATTTATCAAAAAAATACCTACACATGTACAATTTTTCACTTCCTCAGACACATGCTGCTTATGTGCTGATTGCTCAAAAGACATTGAGATACAGTGCTTATCATCTTTTGGTTTAATTCAATACACAAAGGGATAGGAGGCAGCAGTAGCTGTAAAACTAGGTCGTTTTTTTTTGTGACATTTTAAAAATTGCTGAACTTTACCATAGTGCAGCAGGGGACAAAACGAGGGCTGGCTGCTTCCCCCCCCCCCCCCCCCCCTCGGCCTGCCATGTGAAACACCCTGGATTGCCCAAAAAATTTCCACAGCACATTAGCAGCCACACCCACAAGATCTCTAATCTGAAGCTGCAGACCACATGGAGACTGGGAATGCAGACGCTCCCAATTTGCTATGCCAGGTTCCCTCCAAACAGAACTGCCATGCCATGCATTGATATGGACGAGCCTGCACATGTATCATGGGACCATCGGAAAGATACGTTTTTCGGGCAATTCGATGAGATTCAAATAGCGAGACACCCCAAATTGGGATGCCCCAGGGGAAATGGACCAAGCCCAGGATGGTCAAAATTCCCAGGTTTTGGTTCGCTTTAAGTTGCCACCACAAGGAACTTCTGATACTTACCCCTTCTATGATCATTCCATGGCAGCCATAGAGCAGCCACCCAGGCTTGCGGGGCACACAGTAATGGGCACAGCTGTCCAGCAAGCATGATAGGCTGTGGTCTGTGTACACAGAGGCCTTCCCATTTTGAGATGCTGCAGACTAAGGGGAAGTCCGGTCATTTTTGCCTGGACTTTATCTTTAAAGCAAACCAACTCCCATTTGTATGAAAATGGGCGTTGGAACCCACATTCTAAGCTCAGGGGGGCATCCCAATTGCTAGGAACCTCCCTCCTCCAAGTCTAGTTTCCCTTACCTGCCCCATGCTCCCCTAGCAAAACCGGCACTTGGCAATTGGTGTGACTAATGGCACCCAATCACAGATCCCAATTATGCATGGTGCCAAGGTCCAGGTTAGTGAGACCCGCTTTTGCGGGTCCCCACAATCAGGATGCTTCCCTGAGCCCACCCATTTACCTAAAAAACATATTGCTGGAGCCGCACACATGTAAATATAAAAAAAAAGGTTGCTCCTAAGATAGTGTCATACAAATTGGGACAGATTTTTTTTTTCCTTATTTTCCTCCTCTAATCCCTAGGTGCGTCTTATGGTCAGGTGCGCCCTATAGATCGGAAAATATGGTACTCACTCCTTGTCAGGTATGAGTATTGATAGTAAAATTGTAATAAATAACAGCAAATGTTTACCTGTGTTTTAAAAATGTATATTCTTCAGTAACACTGGTTAAACAAAATTGTTTGTTTAGGTACATGAGGTACATAATTAGTATAGCGTAGTACAAATTCTATTTATGTTAAAAGCACTTAAAACTCATCCTCTCCAAAACTGAACAAACCATTTGGATAATTTAAATGTTCTTTGTATTTAATTAGCTTGGTAGTAGATATGAAAGTTTGTCGCTCCCAGTCCCACTGGTACTCTCATCGCATGAGAGTGATAGGTCCAAGGTCATTTACCACCTCAATTAAACCTTGATGGAGAGACTCTTAATCTTTAAAAGAAATCATAGGGATTATAATGGGTATATTTTGGATTAGAAAGATGAATTTCCTTCAATATTCCCTGTGGAGAATAGGCCAAATATTATATCGCAAATGTGAAGGAATGATTAGGAAACTCCACATATCTTCTTTATTATTTATGTTTTTATGTCAAGTCTAGAATCCCCCCTTCCAGCCCCCTGATTACAAATGGCCCAGGTATTTTAACGAGATGCGGAAGAGATGTTTGGCAGGGATGTGTGAAAGCTCTGATCAAACTCCCTGGGGTGTTTGATTCCTGCCTTTTGGTCACAAGCTAGGCTGCAGCCAGCATGCCTCCTGCTGTTGTATAACACCCCCAGCTGGGAAGTTGCCAGTGAGGCTACGTTTTAGGAAATCTCCTACTGGGATTGTGTCAGGACTCCATGTAACAGGGCAGACGCACGGCACCGATAGTTTATGGGCCGTATCGCGGACGCCATGTGTCCTAATGCCAAACCGGTTACAGAACCAGAACCGGCTCCCCAAGCCGCACCGGAGCATAGTAAAAAACAGGCCTAGAAACAAGACAGAGACCGGTAAACTGAGAACTAAGGTTCTGGACTGAATTAAGACCCGGTCCCTGGACTTAACGCGTTCAGGTGCACCTGGCCGATAGGTTGGTACCGCTCGCAAGGCAGTGTGACCCTCCTGCTCCAAGTTATAGCTCCAAAAAGGGTTTTAGGGCAAAATCCCCCTCTAAAAAATGGGAGGTAACATCCCCTCCCACAATGGGGAGGGGAGATGGATAGCCTGGCAGCATAAATTGGATGGTCAAAAACCAGGCTGGTGTCACTCATCGGAAGGGGGTTGTGCGGCCGGCATATCCAGGGGTGTCCATCACCATCACCATAACCAGAAGCTCTTGACACACCCCCTTGTAAGAGCTCCTCACCACGCTGCATGCCAAGGTAAACTTTGCTTGTTATTGTCTCAGTGTATTGCATAGCTGTTGTAACCCACCTCAGAATCGCATAGTTATTTAATCTGTAATACTCCATACTTCTTTATAGTTAAATGCTTGTAAACTCTGCCTAGCGTGCTTATAGCCATTAAAACGTATATTTAATTGAGCTGTCTTCTTGCCTTAAACCCGGAATTTGTGTGTCCAAAGGCGGTTTGCCTGGTTACCCTAATAATAAGAGGGTCGGACAAGGTTTTGGGGAACCCGGTGGGCGTGTGCGGCGGTCTCTGGTTAGTAGTGGGACCACGTGATGCCCCGGTTTCCTGACAATTTGGTGGCAGCGGTTTGGGATAAGGCAAATAGTGTAAGTGAGTGTGGGCCCCATACTCTCATACACTAAAGATTACTAGCAGCGGCTTTTTCTGTTGCTGGGATCTTAAGATCAGCTCAACGCTAGGCATATTCTGAGAGTGGTTACAGTAGTTGTGTGGTTACAGTGTGCAGTACAGCAGTTGCAGGCATGGCAAGTGGCACCAGGGCCAGAAGCAGGGATGTGGCTGCCGATGATATACTGGGTGCAGAGGGGCCCAGCCAGGGCTCTCCCAGAAGCCAGTCACCAGCCCTCAGCAGCCCAGAGGACCGAGCCCTGCCTGTCGGCCCCCCCAGCCAAGCAAGCTCAGCTGCTCTCCTGCACGCTGCTTTGGCAAGTCTCCGGGCGGGAGACCGCGGCTCCTATCAGCTCCTCATGGAGGAACGCCAGGTGCAGGCCGAGATCGAGGAACGCCGTGAACGGGAGCAGATGCAGGCTGAACGGGAGGAACGCCGGGCGCAAGCTGAACGCGACCACCAGCTCCAAGTTTTGCGGCTACAGCTTCAACACCCTCAACCCAGCACATCTACCAGCGGGCCCCCCGAGAACCAGGCCCCAAAGTTGCGTGCAGAGGATTTCCCCATCCTGGACAAAGGCACAGATCTGGACACATTTCTGCTGGCTTTTGAAACCGTTTGTCGTCAATACAATGTGCCGGAGGATCAGTGGGTCAGGTACCTAACCCCCCGCCTTAGGGGTAAAGCCCTGGAAATCTTTGGGTACCTGCCCAGCGAAACCACCCTGAGCTACGAGGGGGTCAAGCAAGCCCTGATCCGACAATATAACCTTACCCCGGAATTTTATCGCAAGAAGCTGCGGGGTCTGCGACGGGGCCCCAGCGACAGCTGGGCTGATCACATGAGGGTGCTACAGAGAGCAATTGAGCAGTGGACCACCGGCTTGGGAGTCACCTCCATCCAGCAGCTGAAGGAGCTGATTGCCATAGAGCAGTTCCTTTGGAATTGCTCTGACGAGCTGCAGCAGTTTCTGCGTGACCGGAAGCCAGAGGGGGCCTCAGCAACGGCCGCCCTTGCAGATGAGTACAGTCACAACAGAGCCCAGGAGCCCCGGAAACCTGCCAGCTGGAAAGTGGGTAAGCCGCCGCTGGCGTCTGTTGTACATGCCCCTCAGCCCAAGACCCCTGCCCCTACCCCCTTCTCCAGACAAGGGGGGCCCCAACTCTGTCACCACTGCAACCAACCAGGACACTTCAAGGCCGCATGTCCCCAGCGCCAGCAGGGTCCATCCCAGAACTCCTCCACGGTGCTGTATGTGGGTAGGGGTGCTGGGAGGTCCCGGGACAATTTGCAATTCGTCACTGTGGGCCAAGCTGTGGCCGTGGGACTTAGGGACACCGGCGCAGAGACAACTCTTGTGCGCCCTGAGATGGTGTCCCCACCGGACTTCATCCCTGGAAAGACTGTCTCAGTCTCTGGAATTGAGGGAGGTGCATCGGCACTCCCCATGGCAAAAGTTTATTTGGACTGGGGTGCTGGGCGGGGTGTGCGGGAGGTGGGGGTATCGCCGAATATCCCTGCCGGTGTTTTGCTAGGGACAGACTTGGGGCGGCTAGTGTCTCAGTATGTGGCCACTGAACCCCCAAGGTCTGGTCCCCCGGGATGTAATAACATGTATATTTCAAGATGTGCAAATAATGTGAGTAACCTACCTGCTACAGGGAATGTGGGGGTAGGGGGTGTAAAGTGTGCTTCTTCCTCCCAGAGGAAGGAGGGTTACCCAGCAGCTGGGGAGGGAACTGCGACTGAGGTGAGGGCTGTTCCAGGAGACGTGGGACCCCTAGGTAAGTCCACATCGCAGGGTTTCTCCACCACTGGGGTAGCAGAGGGCCAGGCTGGTCTGTCTGGACTGGCGGCTTGGAGGGGAATGGAAGGGGGGCAGGCATTACCTGAGGCCGCAGCGGCTCTGGCCACTATCGAGAATAGTGGGAGCGCTGGTGGCTCGGGGGCCCCTCGGGGGTCTAATTGCCCCCTTCCTCCAGACCAAGCGGCTGCCAGGGCCGACGGAAGTCCGGGGGGAGGTCCTGGGAAACGGACGGCGGATGGGATGGTCTTGTCTATTCCAACCACCCCCCGTCCAGGGTTCCCAGCACCTCGACCCGAGAGGACCAGTCCAGGCCAAAAGGCAGGGGCGGTGGAACCTGCAGGTGGGGTGAGGGGTGCCCGTGGAGAGATGGGACCCCTAGGTAAGTCCCCACTGCAGGGTTTCTACGCCACTGGGGTATCAGAGGGCCCGGCTGGTCTGTCTGGCCTGGAGGCTTGGAGGGGAATGGAAGGGGGGCAGGCATTACCTGAGGCCGCAGCGGCTCTGGCCACTATCGAGAATAGTGGGAGCGCTGGCGGCTCGGGGGCCCCTCGGGGGTCTAGTTGCCCCTTTCCCCCAAACCAAGTGGCTGCCAGGGCCGACAGAAGTCCGGAGGGAGGTCCCGGGAGACGGACGGGGGATGGGATGGTCTCGTCTATTCCGACCACCCCCCGTCCAGGGTTCCCGGCACCTCGACCCGAGAGGAACAGTCCATGCCCAGAAACAGGGGTGGTGGAACCTGCAGGTGGGATGAGGGGTGCCCATGGAGAGGTGGGAGCCCTAGGTAAGTCCCCACTGCAGGGTTTCAGCACGCCCGGGGTGTTAAGGGACCAGGGTGTTCTGCCTGAACCAGCAGCTTGGGTGCAAGTGGTGGAGGAGCAGGTCCCAGAGTCCCCTCAGGGGACCGACCGCTACTTCCCTTCCTCCCAAGAGGCTGCGGAGACAGGCCGAAACCCAGAGGTGGGTCCCGTGAAACCGACTGAGGACATGGTGGTCCTGACCATGTCCAGGCAGAGATGTGGGGTAGCATCAGGCACTGATGACCCCCAGAGAGTTCTCCCCAAGCAAGACATGCAGCCTCACTTGGGCCCAGACCCCAGATGGGTGGTCGGGGGACAAGTGCGGCTGTACCCAATGATGGTCAGGTCAGGGTCACTAGGGGGGTGGCCTGAGGACCAGCAGTTGGTGGTCCCCTATCTGCCCAGGGCTAAGAAGTGCTATGCCTTAGAGAGCCGGACGATTGGGCACATAGGGATCACCAACAAGCCAGTGGAGCCGGGCCTGGCTGTCCGCTGCCATTTGTACTATACCGGCCAGAGGGTGGGGGTGGCAGGGTCAAGTCCCAGCATCCCACCGATAGCTCGGCCGCAAGGAAAGAGGTCTGTGCCAATGGCAGTGGTCTATGCCACGCCGGTTCCAAGTTCAATGGCCTTGTCACCCACCTGGCTTGACAGGGTGGGTACTGCCCGGTGGGAGATCCTTCCCACGGAAGGTCCCCCCCAGGGCAGACACCCCATCCAGGGGACCCAGTTCGTGGTGCTGGAGGTCAGGCAGGCACCCACTCGGGGCTGCCTCCTTGGCCATTGTTGGCAACATGCACCGAGGCCCCTGGCTCGGGTAAAGCAGAAAGGGATGAGTTGCCATCGGCAACTGGACCCGCGGTCCCAGCTATGGGCCGCCTTACACCCCTTCCGGGAGTGGACCTGGCCCAGAACCCTCAACCCAAAACAGCACTACCGCCGTGGTGCTGCCAGACAGGAATAGCGGACGCATGGGCGCACGGGCCAGCATCAGGATGCGCTGCCCCTTAGCGCCCTTTTGAAGGGGGAGGTGTGGAGAATAGGCCAAATATTATATCGCAAATGTGAAGGAATGATTAGGAAACTCCACATATCTTCTTTATTATTTATGTTTTTATGTCAAGTCTAGAATCCCCCCTTCCAGCCCCCTGATTACAAATGGCCCAGGTATTTTAACGAGATGCGGAAGAGATGTTTGGCAGGGATGTGTGAAAGCTCTGATCAAACCCCCTGGGGTGTTTGATTCCTGCCTTTTGGTCACAAGCTAGGCTGCAGCCAGCATGCCTCCTGCTGTTGTATAACACCCCCAGCTGGGAAGTTGCCAGTGAGGCTACGTTTTAGGAAATCTCCTACTGGGATTGTGTCAGGACTCCATGTAACAGGGCAGACGCACGGCACCGATAGTTTATGGGCCGTATCGCGGACGCCATGTGTCCTAATGCCAAACCGGTTACAGAACCAGAACCGGCTCCCCAAGCCGCACCGGAGCATAGTAAAAAACAGGCCTAGAAACAAGACAGAGACCGGTAAACGGAGAACTAAGGTTCTGGACTGAATTAAGACCCGGTCCCTGGACTTAACGCGTTCAGGTGCACCTGGCCGATAGGTTGGTACCGCTCGCAAGGCAGTGTGACCCTCCTGCTCCAAGTTATAGCTCCAAAAAGGGTTTTAGGGCAAAATCCCCCTCTAAAAAATGGGAGGTAACATCCCCTCCCACAATGGGGAGGGGAGATGGATAGCCTGGCAGCATAAATTGGATGGTCAAAAACCAGGCTGGTGTCACTCATCGGAAGGGGGTTGTGCGGCCGGCATATCCAGGGGTGTCCATCACCATCACCATAACCAGAAGCTCTTGACACACCCCCTTGTAAGAGCTCCTCACCACGCTGCATGCCAAGGTAAACTTTGCTTGTTATTGTCTCAGTGTATTGCATAGCTGTTGTAACCCACCTCAGAATCGCATAGTTATTTAATCTGTAATACTCCATACTTCTTTATAGTTAAATGCTTGTAAACTCTGCCTAGGTTGCTTATAGCCATTAAAACGTATATTTAATTGAGCTGTCTTCTTGCCTTAAACCCGGAATTTGTGTGTCCAAAGGCGGTTTGCCTGGTTACCCTAATAATAAGAGGGTCGGACAAGGTTTTGGGGAACCCGGTGGGCGTGTGCGGCGGTCTCTGGTTAGTAGCGGGACCACGTGACGCCCCGGTTTCCTGACATTCCCATTTGTACTAGTAGCAGAAACGTGAAGAAATAAGGCAATACTTTTTGTAGAATAACTGCGTATATTTTAAGATGAGCTTTCAGGAATGTCTAGTTCTCTTCGTCAGACATGATTTTCACAACATTAGGATCAATTCAGCACGGTAAAAATAAGAAAGCACCTTTTTACATGCAAGATTTTTTTAAGAGTACATTTGCACACATTATTGCAAACATTATTGCTAATGTGGTCACACACATAATGATTCAGGGACCATAACTAAACTTAGAGACATGCTATTAAGGTGAGAAATTGGTGGGAATTACCTCCATATTTTTTTCTGGTGAGTATGGTTCTTGGTGTCAATACCCCTTTTAGAGATATGAGATATTTGAGTAATACCTTGCTGAGAGATTGACACATTTTGCCTATTCTAATTTTTCATTTATTTAATTTTATATATAGTAAATAGTAATATATTTTAATAATGTAAACAAAAAAAGTTTAAAAATTAAAATTACTATAATCTACTAATTAAAATGTACAATTAAAGTGGACCAAAGCCCAGAATTGTCACTTTCCTGGGTTTTGGTCTGTCCCTCTAGGTCACCCTTGTTTGGGATGCCCCACTTTGTGAAATCCCCCAGGTCCCTGAGGGCACTTACCTCTCCTCGGGCCCACGCTTCGCCTAGAGCAGCCTGCTAAAATCGTAGCCGCACTTGTGTGTCAGCACTCGGTTTTCTTCAGCTGTGCGCAGCCCCGCACAACCATTCAGTTGCGGCCACACACAGTCGAGAAGTGGAGCAGGTGATGCCAGCACCGGTCATGCATGCGACATGGGCTTGAGGAATAGGTAAGAATATCGGACAACTCGGGGTGTCACAGAGCGGGACATGCCAGTTTGGGATGCTGCCAATGGAGGAAGTAGGCCTGTCCTGCAGTCTCATAGACTTCAGGGTGGGCTTTGGTCCACTTTAACAATGATGGTATTGTGTGATTATTTAAAAACAAAAGGGGAAAAATAAGAAACATGATTACAGAGGTTTTGCCCCTCTGTGTGAACCCCCCTCCCGGGATGCTGCAAAATTCCCGCCTCCTGGGGTTTTCCTACAATCTCAGAGTGACTATAAGCCTGATTCATAGCCTTTCTCAAATGCATTCTGCCTCAGGCTATTCACTACTGTTCTTTTTGTGCAGGTTTGTTGTTTTCTGGGACTTTGGTTTACGTATGCAAAACCGGGTATATGACTTAATAATACATGTATTACAGCATTTATGCGTTCTCAGTTTCGTAACATAGTTTCCCTGCAGGATAAAATCTCATTTCCTGACAGCATGGCAGCCTGGAATGCGGTGAAGTTGGGTTATTTCAACATAGCAAAAATGCCCAACATCATGGGCTCCATGGACAGCACGCATGCGGCGTTGGTGCCTCCTGTGGTGCAGTATGTATAGGTATGTTTAGGTACTCATTGTTCCTCCTGCTTCTTCTTGCCAAGTCTCCCCTGTTTAGCCTTTGCTCCCCTAAACTAGCTATTCCTTGTTGCTTATTAGACACACTGATCCCTGATACTGTAATGTTGCTAGTGTATTAACCTGAGTCTGTTGTCATTTTCGCATGGGAACCATAAGATGGGGCATCCAATGAATGTGCAGTGTGTGGTGGGTCCCGATCTGTGGTTCTTGATAGTGTATTGGCAGGCTTCCAGGCTCCAGCCATTACCCTTTCATCTTGTGTAGTTCCAGTCTCTATTCACGCTTTGAGAGTGGCGATCTGAGTTGCGGTAAGTGTGTGTATTCATGTTGCCTTTCTGCCTTTCTATTGTTAGCGTTGCATTTGAAATGTTGTATGTTGGTATCACCTGGGCCCTATAGGATGTATTCTTGTGTCTTTTTTGTGTTGCCTATTTGTCTCCCTGCCCTCCTTCCTTAATTGTGTGTTCATGTCCCTAGTTTCAGTCCCTATTCGCCCTGTTCCTAGTTTAACTACATTGTAGTGCATCTTATCTTTGGTGGGTCCTGCAAACAGCTGTCTAATCAAGATGAAATTCTTGACCTACTTTCAACTGTTTCCCCCTATCTCATTAGCGTCCCTTTTGGAGTATATTTTGTGCTTATTTTGCCAATTTGCCCTTGTGATTCACCTTCCAAGTTGCTCATTCGGGATACCAGCTGTTGCCGTTGTTGCTGACCCCTTTTCTGTGTCCCCAGACGTGAGGCCAGGAGGCCTATAATCGTGCCCACTGCCATACGCGTGTTGTGGTGGAGGGGGCTTTCAGCCCTTTATAGAGCTGCTTTCGCTGTGAGGACCATACTGGTGGAGCTCTTCAGTACAAGCCGGACAAGGTGGTTAAGATAATAGTGGCCTTCATAGGGATCCACAATTTTGCCTTGCTGGAGAAGGCTCCAGCATACCTGGAGCAGAAAACCACTGCAGCTGCTCACGAGGTGCTTGGGCATCTATATTATGGCACTCAGAGCTGTGCTGGCCAGCCAGTATGCCAGCACCTGGTGGACTCTTTTAGGTATTTTGTGTCTGCTTTGCTTTGGTTTTGATTTGTTTTGTATTTGCTGATGTACCTCCTTTTGCTTTTGTTTTGTTTCGGCTAAAAACACATATAAACAGTAAGTTTTTTTGGAGCTACAACACTGGGCCCTAGAAATGGTGGCCACAATGTGCATCAAGCATAGAGTTTGTGAAAAACAAAATGGTTGAAATCTATCTGGATGGTGCACGTCTTGCCTATAGAAGGCCCAGCATTCTCTCAGTGTTAGTATTCTGCTGGTCAGTAATCTAATAGCACTTGAGTGTCAGTATGCTGTAAAAGAACCTGCGTGTCAGTACTCTAATAGCACTTGAGTGTCAGCACACTGTAATAGCACATGAGTGTCAGCACACTGTAATAGCACATGAGTGTCAATACTCTGTAATAGCACCTGAGTGTCAATACTCTGTAATAGCACCTGAGTGTCAGTACTTTGTAATAGCACCTGAGTGTTAGTACTCTGTAATAGCACTTCAGTGTCATTATTCTAATAGCACTTGAGTGTCAGTACTCTACAATCGTACTTGAGTGTCAGTAGTGTGTAACTGCACCTGAGTGTCAGTACTTTGTAATAGCATTTGAGTGTCATTACTCTGTAATAGCACTTGAGTGTCAGTAGGGTGTAATAGCATTTGAATGTCAGTACTCTAATAGCACTTGAGTGTCAAAACGCTGTATTAGCACCTGAGTGTCAGTATGCTGTAATAGCACCTGAGTATCTGTACTCTGTAATAGCATATGAGTGTCAGTATTCTAATAGCACTTGAGTGTCTGTGCTCTGCAATAGCACCTAAGTGTCAGTACGCTGTAAAAGCACCTGATTGTCAATAGTCTGTAATAGCACATGAGTATCACTACTATGTAATAGAACCAGAGCATCAGTATACTGTAAAAGCACCTGAATGTCAGCACTCTGTATTAGCACTTGAGTGTAGGTAGTCTGTAATAGCACTTGAGTGTCGGTGGTCTGTAATAGCACTTGAGTGTCAGTAGTGTGTAATAGCACCTAAGTGTCAGCACTCTGTAATAGCACTTGAGTGTCAGTACTCTGCAATAGCACTTGGGTGTCAGTACTCTGTAATAGCACTTGAGTGTCAGTAGGGTGTAATAGCATTTGGGTTTCAGTACACTGCAATAGCACTTAATTGTCAGTATGCTGTAAAATCACTTGAGTGTCAGTAGTCTGTAATAGCACCTCAGCGTCAGTACACTGTAATAGCATCTGAGTGTCAGTACCCTGTATTAGTACCTGATTGTCACTACTCTGTAATAGCACCCAAGCATCAGTACACTGTAATAGCATCTGAGTGTCAGCACTCGGTAATAGCACTTGAGTGTCAGCACTCGGTAATAGCACTTGAGTGTCAGCACCCGGTAATAGCACTTGAGTGCCAGCACTCTGTAATAGCACTTGAGTGTCAGTACTCTAATAGCATTGAGTGTCAGTAGTCTGTTATAGCACTTGATTGTCTTTACTCTGTAATAGCACGTCGGTGTCAGTTCTCTGTAATAGCACCTGCTCCAAGCAATTGGGTGTCAGTGCCTTTTTTTACCAATAGTTCAGCGCACCTGTGTGTCAGTAATCTTTAATACCAATAGTTCAGGACAAGTGTGTCAATGCTCTTTCATACCAATTGTTCAGGTCACTTGGGGGTCAGTAATCTTTAATATCAATTGCTCAGGGCACTTGTGTGCCAGTAATCTTTCATACCAATGGTTCAGGCATTTGGGGGTCAGTGTTCTTTAATACCAATTGTTAGTGGAGTATGCACTGGTTCAGGGCACTTAAGTGGAATTTTTGGGCTGCTGTAACTGCGTGTCTAACAATGCAGAAGGCAACAATTAAGAGATGTGGCCCTGTTTCTGCTGCTAGTAATGGAGCTGGTGCTGGAGGAAGAAAACATTTTTCATCCTTGCCTGCTACACCTTTCTCTGGAACAAGCAGGCGCCCGGGTTTGTAGCACATTTTTGTATTTCCCAGTACTGCTGGCAGAGTGGTGAGGCCAGAACAAGTTTAGACAGTCATAGATTATATGGCATGCAGTGGTACTAGTTCCATGGGATTGTCTTTCACCCACTCCACTTCTGCCAGGAGTGCTGAGCCCTCCATCTCACCCCCTTAAAAAAAGCAAGGCTGTCCCAGCCACAAGACACAGGGTCAATAATGCTTCATGAAGATAATCCTAGCTGGCATACCATGGGTCATCCATGGGCCCCAGTAGCAGACCTAGAGTTCCCAGATGCCCAACAACCATCACAGGATAACCTTGATGATGAAACCCTAGTGACAACTGCTGATGTTGAGGCTGAGAGGGAGGCTAGCAGGGAGGAGTGGGTGGAAGAGGATGGCAGGGAGGATGATGAGGTCCTAGAAGCAATGTGGATTGAAGGCCATTAAAGTTTGGAGGTAGAGGTGGTTGTGATCACACAGCCCCAGATAGCCAGAGGAAGACTGAGAAGGGTGCCAGCCATCAGCAATCATCCCATTGCCGCCATTTCCCACCATTCCATTGAACGCACCAATTAAAAGTACATATGTATGACTAGTCGATAATGTTCCTCCAAAGGTGCCTGTGAGTGATCACAAGAGAGTCCCTTTTGAGTACAGTTCTTGACGTGTTTCGCCAGTGAAGGCGGCTTTTTAGGAGATACTACATAGCGTAATTGAGAAAGCATTTTTTTTAAATGTACGAGAGATACTATGTAGGGTGAAGGTGGTGGGTGGAAGGAGGAGCCTTGTTATTTGTAATGTTTCCCTGGTACTTCCTATGCCACATGTAGTGTTGAGTATAAGACATAGGTGAGTAGCTGAGCTGCTATGGATCTTTGGATGTATGGATGTATGGATCATAACATTTTTATCAGGGTTAGAAATGTAGAGCTCAGCCGCTATTTGTTCTTATGGGGATCTATATATGAGTGTGGGAGATGCTGGTATGGCCTGGTATGTGGTTAACCCAGTGGGTTGTTGGTTGTGTTAAGTAAGGATTTTGGGGGGTATTTACCTTAATTAGTGTATATAGGGAGATCCATTGTGGTGTTAAATAGGCATTCAGGGAAAATTGTTAGCTGTGTAGTTATAGTGATTCTTCGGTAAGAAGGTAGGCAAATATTGTTGTGTATCCATATACTTAGTATGTAAAATTGGGTTGTAATATTGCGTGGTCACCTATTTTAGGAGACTAGCACATCAAAGTAGATTATAAGTTAGGTTGTTACCCTTAGTCTCTCAGGTTGCATGTACTGGGATGTGTGTGCTGCTAGAGCAGCCGACTGGCCCCTGGGTGTGGAGGTGCGTGTACTGCTGGAGAGGCTGAAAGATTGGTGAGGCTGGCTGTGATGAGCTCCCTATTGTGTTTCTGGGGGGCGTTGGTGCGCATTGGAGTAGAGTGCTTGGGAGGGTGGGCGAGCCCTGGCCAATTAGGGCTCGGTAGGCATGGTTCCTAAGGGTGGTGATACAGCGCTCTCCAAGAGGCTGTAGTATGTCAGTGCTGAACTCAATGGGGGGAAGGGGCATGGTTCCAAGCCTGTCAGGCAGTGCTGTAATGAGTCCTGCATGTAGTGGTAAAGGCTGGATATGTCATTAGGTATGCAGGGTGGGATATTCCACACTGTTAATTAGATGTAAAAGGGATTGGTGAATTTGTTTGAATTAAAATGTTCTTTAGAGTGTATGCGCAAAGCTACTAGGGAATTGCATCATTGTCCATATATAAAAGGAGCAGCTACTGTGTGTCTATATCTTGGTGATGCCCTTTTATATATGCTAACCTAATGGAAAGGTGGAGAGATAGCCTGGGATGTCTCTGGACGAGCGCTTTGCAGCCCCTGGAGTTGGCCAACTGGATAGCTTTAGAAAAAAGGTGTCAACCAGTGTTACACACCGGTGTTTATTGATGCAGTGGAACAGATGTTGAGGTGCCCCTATAGAGGTGTTTATACCTGGTTGTTTGCCACTCATTGTGGCTGCAAAATAATTTGTTAAATAACACATTTTTTAGTTAGCCTATATGGAGTATGGGGGGGGTTATGGGGGATAGGGAATATCTGGGATCATTAGAGCCAGGCCTGGTGCTGTGCTTATTGGGGTTAATAGAATAACAATAATAATAAAATAATAATAAAGATAAAGAAATAAAAAAACAGGTACACTTCAACAAAAAGTTTGATGTATGCTTTGGTATACAATAGGATATGTGATATAAGTAAAATAAGAAAAACAGATACCATTCAACAAAGGTTGGATGTAAGGTTAGGTATACAGTAAGGTATATTGTTATAACTCCAAATGTATAGACCACAATTTGTAAAGACCATTCGATTGGCTGAGTAAAGATCAGAAACCTATAAATATTGGATGAAACGTATGTATATAATTTAGAACAGAGTATTTGGTTGCTTTCAGGAGTCTGATCCACCTGGTTTTAACCTGTAGGACTGTACGATCCCAATCACCCCCCTTGCATGCAAATGTGTCCTGTCTAACATATTAAATTCGAATGTGTGTTCTTGTTTGTCCATTTAAGCTTGTATATGTGTCTTTTCTTATATCATTAAGATGTTCTAGGATTCTTGTTTTAAGAGGTCTTTTGTCTTGCCCACATATAAAGTTTGGCAAGTGCGGGTAGCAATGTAGATAACGCCAAATGCGTTGTAATTGGCAAAATTATGATGATAGCGATTTTTGCCATTAGTATGGCATATGGCCCTCATATTATTGAAGGGCATGCTTTACAGGAGCCACATGGAAATAGTCCCTTGAGTCTGTAATGCGTTTTGGCCAGAGGGTAATGATGGCTTTGTACCAGGGTTAAAGAGGGGGCTTGCCTGAAGGTTATCTAGGGGTCGGTGTTGATGAAAGGTTTGATGGTGGGTCTTGAGTCAGGATGTACCAATGTTTTTGTATGATATTTCGTAAGGTTTTTCATTGGGCATTGTAAGTTGTGAGAGCGTATGGTATTTGGGGTAGTTGGTTTAAGGTTTGTTTAGAGATGGGAGGACCCTGGGTTATCTGTATCTGAAAACATAAATATTGAGTAGAGGGGATATTACGTATGCACGAGGGGGATGATTGCTGGTAGCATGAAAGATGGTGTTGCCTGCGGTGGGTTGCAGAAGAGAATGGAGTAGAGTTGGCCGGTGTGTGTTTTCTGGATATAGATGTCTAGAACGTTGACTGTCTAAGTGTTGTATTCTAAAGTAAGTGTTACATTTAGTGGATTATCATTAAGTGTATTGATGAAGTATTGATGTCAGTCCAGAGAAAGAAAATATCATCAATGTAGCGTTATCAATGAAGGGGGTAAAGTTTGTGTTTGAGATGATCTTACATTTCCACCACCCCAGGTTGGCATAGGATGTTGTACATGTTGTCCCAATCACTGTGCCTTGTACCTGTTCCTAGAGGTAGTGGGTCCCCAAGAACACAAACATGGTGTGAATTGTAGGAGTTGTATGACAAAGGTTTTTCTGTCATTGTAAGTTATGTCAAATATTTTTAGATAATGTCTGATGGCTGTAAGTTGGGAGGGATGGAACTATAAAGGGCCACCAAATAGGATTGTGTTGGTGATGTTGTTGAGTATTTTGAGTAGGTCCTCGCACATGTGGCTGTAGTATATGATCTATGAACCTTAATAGGTTTCCTGTGAGGCATCCTCAGCCGGAAATGGTTGGGTGGCCTGGGGGTTTGGATGGATTCTTGTGTATTTTGGGGAGGGCATAAATGGTGGGGGTTCTGGGCTGGTTGTTTGAAAGGTAGTGATATTCATCTTCTGTGATGGCATTGATGTGTAGTCCGTGGAGAAGTAGGGCATCTAGTTCTTTTTTTGTCATCCTGTAATGACTGTGGTCGACACAAACAAAACACAAACAAAAAAAACCTTCTTGTCTGGCACATACATAGATCCCCTTAAGCACAAATAGAGGCTGACTCTAACCCTGATAAAAATGTTATAACGGCCAAACATGGATCCATAGCGGCTACTCACCTGCATCTTATATTGATAACTACTAGAGATGAGCAAAGTTTTGAAAAATTCGATTCGGCTGATTCGCCGAATTTTCTGACAAAAATCGTTTCGATACGAATTTATTCGCGGCGAATCGCTAATAACCACCCTTGATTTCCCCGCTGCTAGTAAAAAAATAACTGTACAAAAATACTCACCTGACCCCTCTATCGAATTGGCCGGGTATCCTCTTTCATTTGGTGCCATCCGATCCCCCCTAGGGGCTCGGATGGCCCCAGGAAAGCCCCCAGAAAAGCCCCCCCCCCGATTTTCTGTCATTTGAGGTAATAACAGCTTGGAAAGAAAGCGGGCGGGGCAGGAGGGAGG
Source organism: Gastrophryne carolinensis (assembly GCA_027917425.1). Classification (NCBI taxonomy): domain Eukaryota; kingdom Metazoa; phylum Chordata; class Amphibia; order Anura; family Microhylidae; genus Gastrophryne; species Gastrophryne carolinensis. Next base: position 259,776,732 of record CM051238.1, read on the forward strand.
AATGACAGCCGGCGGGGAGGTAATGACAGCTTGGAAAGAAAGTGGGCGGGGTGGGAGGAATGACAGCTTGGAAAGAAAGTGGGCGGGGCGGGAGGGAGGTACTGACAGCGGGCGGGGAGGTAATGACAGCTTGGAAAGAAAGGGGGTGGGAGGGAGCAATGACAGCTTGGAAAGAAAGTGGGCGGGGCGAGAGGGAGGAATGACAGCTTGGAAAGAAAGTGGGCGGGAGGGAGGAGTTACAGCGGGCAGGGAGGTAATGGCAGTTTGTAAAGAAAGTGGGCGGGGTGGGAGGGAGGAATGACAGCTTGGAAAGAAAGTGGGCGGGGCAAGAGGGAGGTACTGACAGCGGGCGGGGAGGTAATGACAGATTGGAAAGAAAGTGGGCGGGGTGGGAGGGAGGAATGACAGCTTGGAAAGAAAGTGGGCGGGGCGAGAGGGAGGTACTGACAGCGGGTGGGGAGGTAATGACAGCTTGGAAAGAAAGTGGGCGGGGCGGGAGGAATGACAGCTTGGAAAGAAAGTGGCCGGGGCGGGAGGAATGACAGCTTGGAAAGAAAGTGGGCGAGGCGGGAGGGAGGAGTTACAGCAGGCGAGGAGGTAATGACAGCTTGGAAAGAAAGTGGGCGGGGCGAGAGGGAGGTACTGACAGCGGGCGGGGAGGTAATGACAGATTGGAAAGAAAGTGGGCGGGGCGGGAGGAATGACAGCTTGGAAAGAAAGTGGGCGGGGCGGGAGGAATGACAGCTTGGAAAGAAAGTGGGCGGGGCGGGAGGAATGACAGCTTGGAAAGAAAGTGGGCGAGGCGGGAGGGAGGAGTTACAGCGGGCGAGGAGGTAATGACAGCTTGGAAAGAAAGTGGGCGGGGTGGGAGGGAGGAATGACAGCTTGGAAAGAAAGTGGGCGGGGCGAGAGAGAGGTACTGACAGCGGGCGGGGAGGTAATGACAGCTTGGAAAGAAAGTGGGCGGGGCGGGAGGAATGACAGCTTGGAAAGAAAGTGGGCGGGGCGGGAGGGAGGAGTTACAGCGGGCGGGGAGGTAATGACAGCTTGGAAAGGAAGTGAGCGGGAGGGAGGAGTTACAGCGGGCAGGGAGGTAATGACAGTTTGGAAAGAAAGTGGGCGGGGCGGGAGATAATGACAGTTTGGAAAGAAAGTGGGCGGGGCGGGAGGGTGGAATGACAGCTTGGAAAGAAAGTGGGCAGGGTGGGAGGGAGGAATGACAGCTTGGAAAGAAAGTGGGCGGGGCGAGAGGGAGGTACTGACAGCGGGCGGGGAGGTAATGACAGCTTGGAAAGAAAGTGGGCGGGGCGGGAAGAATGACAGCTTGGAAAGAAAGTGGGCGGGGCAGGAGGAATGACAGCTTGGAAAGAAAGTGGGCGAGGCGGGAGGGAGGAGTTACAGCGGGCGAGGAGGTAATGACAGCTTGGAAAGAAAGTGGGCGGGGTGGGAGGGAGGAATGACAGCTTGGAAAGAAAGTGGGCGGGGCGAGAGGGAGGTACTGACAGCGGGCAGGGAGGTAATGACAGCTTGGAAAGAAAGTGGGCGGGGCGGGAGGAATGACAGCTTGGAAAGATAGTGGGCGGGGCAGGAGGAATGACAGCTTGGAAAGAAAGTGGGCGAGGCGGGAGGGAGGAGTTACAGCGGGCAAGGAGGTAATGACAGCTTGGAAAGAAAGTGGGCGGGGTGGGAGGGAGGAATGACAGCTTGGAAAGAAAGTGGGCGGGGCGAGAGGGAGGTACTGACAGCGGGCGGGGAGGTAATGACAGCTTGGAAAGAAAGTGGGCGGGGCGGGAGGAATGACAGCTTGGAAAGAAAGTGGGCGGGGCGGGAGGGAGGAGTTACAGCGGGCGGGGAGGTAATGACAGCTTGGAAAGAAAGTGAGCGGGAGGGAGGAGTTACAGCGGGCAGGGAGGTAATGACAGTTTGGAAAGAAAGTGGGCGGGGCGGGAGATAATGACAGTTTGGAAAGAAAGTGGGCGGGCGGGAGGGAGGAATGACAGCTTGGAAAGAAAGTGGGCGGGGTGGGAGGGAGGGAGGAATGACAGCTTGGAAAGAAAGTGGGCGGGGCGAGAGGGAGGTACTGACAGCGGGCGGGGAGGTAATGACAGCTTGGAAAGAAAGTGGGCGGGGCGGGAGGAATGACAGCTTGGAAAGAAAGTGGGCGGGGCGGGAGGAATGACAGCTTGGAAAGAAAGTGGGCGAGGCGGGAGGGAGGAGTTACAGCGGGCGAGGAGGTAATGACAGCTTGGAAAGAAAGTGGGCGGGGTGGGAGGGAGGAATGACAGCTTGGAAAGAAAGTGGGCGGGGCGAGAGGGAGGTACTGACAGCGGACGGGGAGGTAATGACAGCTTGGAAAGAAAGTGGGCGGGGCGGGAGGAATGACAGCTTGGAAAGAAAGTGGGCGGGGCGGGAGGGAGGAGTTACAGCGGGCGGGGAGGTAATGACAGCTTGGAAAGAAAGTGAGCGGGAGGAATGACAGCTTGGAAAGAAAGTGAGCGGGAGGGAGGAGTTACAGCGGGCAGGGAGGTAATGACAGTTTGGAAAGAAAGTGGGCGGGGCGGGAGATAATGACAGTTTGGAAAGAAAGTGGGCGGGGCGGGAGGTAATGAATGACAGCTTGGAAAGAAAGTGGGCGAGGCGGGAGGGAGGAGTTACAGCGGGCGGGGAGGTAATGACAGCTTGGAATGACAGCGGACAGGGCCGGCAGGCAGGAACCCACTTTCTTTCCAAGCTGTCATTCACAAAAATCATCCTCCAAATTCATACTCTATTATCATCCACCAAATTAATTCTCTATTATCATCCATTAAATTCATACTCTATCAATTAACTAAACAAAACGGATTCCCGCTAATCAACTAAATAAATCAGACCACAATCAAGTCCCCGAAACTTATATTCCTTTCCATTTGACTTTCATTTTATTTTCAATCATCAATTTAATTTTAATCATCAGTTAATTAAGTAATAAATACATAAGGTTTGTCCTATTTCCACTACAAAACATTACCAAGTTTTTTTTATGCATTTAATAAGGAAAAGCCGACAATTGAACTAATAAAGTAGAGCCAGCAATAGAGCTATCAAAGAAAAGCTGACAATAGAACTACTGCCTACAACTACATTTCCCAGCAAGCACTGGGAAACACCTGGTTCAAAAAGACAGCAAGGGCATTCCCGCCCCTTCTTGAAATAGTTTTATGAAATTGGTTTAAGATTGATTTAAAATTAATTAGTTTGAGAATATGAATATGCCAGAAAATCGATGGAGTGAGAGGTTTTATATATATATATATATATATATATATATATAACTTATATAAAGTGAATTTAAACTATTACCTCTAGACTCATCAATTTATTGCTACCTTTCTATGAGCATTACCATCAATGATATCACCGGTACAATTATATACACATATATATCTTTCATATCAATTTAATATAACTCCATCTACTGACCACTGTTTATATTAATTTTTATATAATTGTATTACTAGTTATTACTATTGAATACCGATTTTATACTCATATATATATATTTTTGAATTTTTGAATTAAACACACTCTCACCACATGGACAAAATATAGATTTGGATTTTAATTGCTTTTTAGAAAACAACTAACTAGATTGGTTCCCCTTCAATATTGATCTGTTCCTTAGAAAATATTTGTCTGGACTTTCCCCCTACTCATCAAACTTATTAATTTACTCCTTTACCGCAATGTTCGACTACACTATTTCCATTAACATTAACATTACTATTCAATCATAATTAATTAACTTTTACATTTTTACACCCTTACATCCTTAATGTCACCACCTTTTTATCATTTTCATATCATATCAAATCATTTTGTATCAATTACTTTTTACTAATCCTCTAATAATTTATTCCTCATCAACCATGATCTATATATTTATACTCTTATCTAGTGAAAAGCCGGTTACCGGCTTTTTTTCTGCTGTACTTGAGTATTTCAGTTCACCGACGCTTTCAAGGTGAAGGCGGGGTCTTCTTTGGTGGTATTATAGTTATAATTATATAGTTAATCAAAAATGAATTGAATGAAATAATCAATTGTTTAAATAGAGGACTGTGAATTGTGACAGTTAATTGTACTATTGATTCAAATAAATAAATGATTATCATAATTATGATTACATAATAAATAAATGATTATCATAATAGATCATTGGGAAAAAAATAGTTGACGCAATTAACAAATTGGTTATAATGATTAGGTGTTTAAATAATTCAATAAATAAATACATTATTAAATAACTGGATGAATTAGATCTGGATGAATGGAACTGATAAGAATGAATAAATTAATGAAAGTGAATAAAATTGATATGATTAAAAATTGAATAGAAGTTGGATAAAAAATGAGAAAGTGATCAAAGAAATTGTTTAGAAAAGATTGTTTATGCACTAGAGGATGTATATAATGAAAAAAAAATAATAATAATAATAACAACACTAATATTAATATCATTATTATTTTTATCATCACTATTAATAATATTAGGAGAATAATATAATATCATGATCCAAGTAAAATGTATGTGGTAATTTGTGAGTGGGACATGAAAGAGATGTCTGGATTAATTTATATTCTTATTAGTCTATGGAATGATTAGTAAAATATAATATATATATATATATATATATATATATATATATATATATAATTAAAATATGGACTTTATATGGCTGTGGAGGTAATTTGAATAAAATAAGTGAAAATTATGTAAGAATGTGTGAACAGTGGATATAAAATAAGTTATTTATAGGTAAATTGATTATTTATAGGTAAAAAAATAATAATAGATAAAATAATGAGACAATGATAACCTATTAATAGGATTTTATTCAAAAAACGTTCTGGATTTTTGAATTAAACACACTCTCACCACATGGACAAAATATAGATGTGGATTTTAATTGCTTTTTAGAAAACAACTAACTAGATTGGTTCCCCTTCAATATTGATCTGTTCCTTAGAAAATATTTGTCTGGACTTTCCCCCTACTCATCAAACTTATTAATTTACTCCTTTACCGCAATGTTCGACTACACTATTTCCATTAACATTAACATTACTATTCAATCATAATTAATTAACTTTTACATTTTTACACCCTTACATCCTTAATGTCACCACCTTTTTATCATTTTCATATCATATCAAATCATTTTGTATCAATTACTTTTTACTAATCCTCTAATAATTTATTCCTCATCAACCATGATCTATATATTTATACTCTTATCTAGTGAAAAGCCGGTTACCGGCTTTTTTTCTGCTGTACTTGAGTATTTCAGTTCACCGACGCTTTCAAGGTGAAGGCGGGGTCTTCTTTGGTGGTATTATAGTTATAATTATATAGTTAATCAAAAATGAATTGAATGAAATAATCAATTGTTTAAATAGAGGACTGTGAATTGTGACAGTTAATTGTACTATTGATTCAAATAAATAAATGATTATCATAATTATGATTACATAATAAATAAATGATTATCATAATAGATCATTGGGAAAAAAATAGTTGACGCAATTAACAAATTGGTTATAATGATTAAGTGTTTAAATAATTCAATAAATAAATACATTATTAAATAACCGGATGAATTAGATCTGGATGAATGGAACTGATAAGAATGAATAAATTAATGAAAGTGAATAAAATTGATATGATTAAAAATTGAATAGAAGTTGGATAAAAAATGAGAAAGTGATCAAAGAAATTGTTTAGAAAAGATTGTTTATGCACTAGAGGATGTATATAATGAAAAAAAAATAATAATAATAATAACAACACTAATATTAATATCATTATTATTTTTATCATCACTATTAATAATATTAGGAGAATAATATAATATCATGATCCAAGTAAAATGTATGTGGTAATTTGTGAGTGGGACATGAAAGAGATGTCTGGATTAATTTATATTCTTATTAGTCTATGGAATGATTAGTAAAATATAATATATATATATATATATATATATATATATATATATATATATATATATAATTAAAATATGGACTTTATATGGCTGTGGAGGTAATTTGAATAAAATAAGTGAAAATTATGTAAGAATGTGTGAACAGTGGATATAAAATAAGTTATTTATAGGTAAATTGATTATTTATAGGTAAAAAAATAATAATAGATAAAATAATGAGACAATGATAACCTATTAATAGGATTTTATTCAAAAAACGTTCTGGATTTTTGAATTAAACACACTCTCACCACATGGACAAAATATAGATGTGGATTTTAATTGCTTTTTAGAAAACAACTAACTAGATTGGTTCCCCTTCAATATTGATCTGTTCCTTAGAAAATATTTGTCTGGACTTTCCCCCTACTCATCAAACTTATTAATTTACTCCTTTACCGCAATGTTCGACTACACTATTTCCATTAACATTAACATTACTATTCAATCATAATTAATTAACTTTTACATTTTTACACCCTTACATCCTTAATGTCACCACCTTTTTATCATTTTCATATCATATCAAATCATTTTGTATCAATTACTTTTTACTAATCCTCTAATAATTTATTCCTCATCAACCATGATCTATATATTTATAGTCTTATCATATTTTTATAATATCATTACTTTATATATCCATCAAATCGTTTTTTATCAATTACTTCTTACTAATCCTCTAGTAATTTATTCCTCATCCACAATGACCTATATATTTATATATTTATACTCTTATCATATTTTTATCATATCCTTAGTTTATATATCCATTCTATCTATTCACGTCTATCCAGTTTCAATTTTACATCCCTCCATCTAATTATTTAATGAATTGTCCCTCTACTAATGATTTAATCATTTTCTATTTTTTTTTATTTGACCAACCAATAACTAATTATTTAATTATGAACTTACAGTACCCACTATTAATATACACTAATTTATAGTATCTAACGTTCTAATGAATCCCCCCCCTACCAAAATTTTAATAAAATTATTGTTTATTTATTAGATCAATCAATAATTTATTATTTAATCATTAATTTATACTATCCACTATTAATTTATATTATCTACAATTATTTAAGATGTTCCACTCTATTCAGTATATCATATTGGTACTTCTTTATTTTTTTTTCCATGATAAGTTATCATCCTACTACTTTTAATAAGGGGGCAATAAACAACAAAATAAAAAGGCATTTAAACGTTTAAAGCAGGAAGGGACAGAGGAAGCGTTAGAAAACTACAAAGAATCAAATAAACAATGTAAACAAAAGATAAGGGCAGCTAAGCTGGAGACAGAAAGACTGGTCGCGAAAGAGAGTAAAACTAACCCCAAATTATTCTTTAGCTGAAAGGTGCATTATCCACTAGCCAAAAGCTGTATATATATATATATATATATATATATATATATATATATATATATGCACTATACTGTGTACCATGTATATTACTCCATCGTGAAAACCAATACGGCCATGAAAATTCACATATGTACTTTGTATTCCAGCACCTTGTATTTGCTATATTTTCATTGTGGCTACTCTCACTTCCTTAAATAGAAAAAAAACTCTTTAACAAGGTGGGACTAGTAAGCCACCATCCCGTGTTTCTCTTCCCAGTATTCTAATCAACTGAGTGCACCAAGGCAGGCTCAAAGGATCTCACCAGCATGGCATTTTTTTAAGTGGTCCACAGCAGACAAGGCAGAGATCATTTGCAAGCTGTGCCACCAGTGCCTGAAAAGAGGGAAAATTATTAATAATATCAGCACCATGTCCATGATCAGGCACCTGCAATCCAAACACAAGCTGCAGTGATTGAAACACCTAAAAAAATGGAAATACCTGAGGCTCCCTCTGCTGCTTCAGTTGACTCAGCCACTACCACTGCCTCATCAATGACAAGGCTACATGGTTCCCCCCAAAGGGAGGATGTGGGACCAGCATCACCACCATCACCACCACCATCATCAAGTCAGTCCACACAACCCCAGTGAAGCATTCAGATTTCCATACCAAAAACTTTGGAGAGAAAGCGGAAGTTATGCCCATTCCACCTACGTGCCCTGACCCTGAATGCAAGCATTTCCAAATTGCTGGCCTTTGAAATTCCACCTGGTGGAGACAGACAGGTTTAAATATCTGATGGTGGTAGCTGTTCCACAATACAACAGTCCCATCACTGCCCTGCAGCAACAGGTTGTGGAAAGAATAAGATGTGCAATTGGCAATCCCATTAGTTCCAGTGACCACCTCACCACTGGCACAGGAGCAAGTAAGCATTGACAGGGACGTTATACCTCTCTAACTGGGTCAATGTAGTGACAGAACTTGGAAGCAGTGATCAAAATATCATTAATTTCCAATTAGCAGTCACTAGGGTGCCTTATCAGGGAGCCACAAAAACGCAGGACTTCAAAAAGGCAAAGTTTGACCAACTTAGAGATGCCCTACACTGCATTGACTGGGAAAATGTCCTTAAAAACAAAAGCATGGACGCTAAATGGGATACTTTCAAAGGAATACTTAATTTTCATTGTGACAGATATATAACTTACAGGAATAAAACTATTAGACACACATGTAAACCGATGTGGCTAAATAAAAAGGTTAAGGGGGCAATAAACAACAAAATAAAAAGGCATTTAAACGTTTAAAGCAGGAAGGGACAGCGGAAGCGTTAGAAAACTACAAAGAATCAAATAAACAATGTAAACAAAAGATAAGGGCAGCTAAGCTGGAGACAGAAAGACTGGTCGCGAAAGAGAGTAAAACTAACCCCAAATTATTCTTTAGCTACATAAACCGTAAAAGGTACAAACCTGAGGGTGTGGGCCCCCTGAAAAGCAAGGAGGGGACCCCTATAGAGGGAAATATGGAGAAAGCAAATTTGCTTAACAACTTCTTTGCTTCCATATTCACAAAAGAATTTGACATGCTGAGTGAAATGCAGGGGTATAACAGAAACCCTCCATTAAATGTCACTGGTCTTACCAAGGAAGAAGTCCAGCACCGTCTCAAGCAGATAAAAGTCGATAAAACCCCGGGACCAGATGACATACATCCTCGTGTTTTAAGGGAGTTATGTACAGTAATAGACAAGCCGTTATTTCTAATATTTGTGGATTCCATAACTACAGGGTCTGTTCCGAGGGATTGGCACTTGGCAAATGTGGTGCCAATATTCAAAAAGGGATCTAGGGGGGAACCTGGGAACTACAGACCGGTAAGTTTAACATCTGTGGTGGGCAAGCTGTTTGAAGGTTTCTTAAGGGATACTATCCTGGAGCACCTTGGGGAAAATTACCTTATTACTCCATATCAGCATGGATTTATGAGGAATCGCTTCTGCCAGACAAACCTAATCAGCTTTTATGAGGAGGTAAGTTCAAGATTGGATCAGGGGGAGTCATTGGATATCATATATTTTGACTTTTCTAAAGCATTTGATACTGTGCCACATAAAAGGCTGGTACAAAAGATGAGAATGCTTGAACTGGGGGAAAACGTGTGCAGATGGGTGGAAATTGGCTTAATGATCGGAAGCAGAGGGTGGTTATCAATGGTACACACTCAGGGTCACTGTTACTAGTGGAGTACCGCAAGGGTCAGTTCTGGGACCAATTCATATATATATATATATATATATATATATATATGACATTGGGTATGGATTAAACAGTAAAGTATCAATCTTTGCAGATGATACTAAGCTGAGTAAAGTAATTAAAACAAAAGAGGACAGCAGGCAGCTACAAACAGATTTAGATAAATTGGAAGCATGGACAGTTAAATGGCAAATGAAGTTTAACACAAATAAATGTAAGGTTATGCACATGGGAAGGAGAAATCTGTGTCATGATTACACACTAAATAAAGAAACACTTGGTAAAACAACAATGGAAAAGGACCTAGGGGTTTTAGTTGACAATAAGCTCAACTGTAGTAATCAATGCCAGGCAGCTGCTGCCAAGGCAAATAGGATCATGGGGTGCATCAGGAGGGGCATAGGGGCTCATGACCAGAGCATCATTTTATTTGTACAAGTCACTGGTCAGACCCCATATGAAATACTGTGTACAGTTCTGGGCACCTGTGCTTAAGAAGGACATATCAGAACTGGAGCACGTTCAAAGAAGGGCAACAAAGTTAATAAAAGGAGTGCGGGGGCTAGAGTACCCGGAAAGATTGTCCAAGTTAGGTTTATTTAGTCTAGAAAAAAGACGATTGAGGGGTGATCTAATAACTATGTATAAATATATTCGGGGTCAATACAAAGATCTGTCCCACAATCTATTTATACCCCGGAGTGTAACCATAACCCGGGGGCATCCACTAAGGTTAGAGGAAAGGTGCTTTCTCCACCGACATAGGAGGGGATTCTTCTCTGTAAGAGCAGTGAGACTATGGAACTCGCTGCCAGAGGAGGGAGTAATGATGGATACAGTAAAAATGTTCAAAAGTGGCCTTGATGCCTTCCTGGCATTTAATAACATTTCCAGCTATGGCTACTAGACCACTGGAAGGAGTTAAACAGGCTGAACTGGATGGACTAAAGTCTTTATTCAGTCTTACATACTATGTTACTATGTTATTAATTGTTATTTTCTTATTTATAAATATATTGATTGATAAATATATTTATGTACTTTTTAATTTTTTTTTTTGTTATTATTTTTAGTACGTTCTCTATCCCATTTTGTGCAGGGCAGTCGTCCAGGTCCCCCCCCCCCCCTCACAATTTGCCCTCTGACCCCCGTTTAAAAAATCAAATATTTAGATGTTTTTAATTTAATTATGTATTCCTCTGATTTTTTTAATTTTTATTATTTTTTGATTACTTTCCCCAGCCCAATTTGTGCAGGGCAATCTCCCTGGTGTTCCCTTGCAGCCCTCTAGCCTAATTTTACAGCCATTTTTGGTCCCCCAAATTCGGGTCCCCATTGGCTTTAATGGGGCTAAGGTTCAGGTCGAGTCCCGAGACCAGAACTGGACTTTATCGGCAAGATTGGTCGAACTTGTCGAACTTAAACCTCAGCAGGTTTGCCCATCCCTAGTTGCAACACAAACAATCCATGTGCTGGATAATTTCGTACACAACATACAAAATAAATACTTATTTACTTAATAGTATAAGTTGTGGATTTTTATTATGGCCATGGCATAGGGTTCATGGTGATTTTTGTGCATTTCTGTTACATTTAATTTGTGACTTGCCTCAATGTATTTAGCTATCAAACCTGTATAGCCCATTTGCGTCTCTAATTAATGGGTTGTATTGGCAGCCATGCATCTACACTTCAACAGATTCAATATTGTGGTACTAGTAGATGTGACTGTGCTCCCAATTAGACTCAAGTATAAAGCCTTATGCAGAGGAGCACACCTTTATGTGCTTAAGCTTAAATAGAATTACAGTTAAACAGTTTTCCTTTAAATGGCATTGACTCCATTTCTGAATTACTTCACCACTAGTGCTAGATCAATCCACCAAATCTATTTCCATTTCCCTGCCCATCTGCGGCACTTTAATGGACCAAGCGTTACTTGCCTGATGAATCTCTTTAAGCTATGTTTTATTTCTGTAGCCCGCAAGGCAATATTACCGAGCCATTGGCTGAGCCCATTACTCATTATCTGAATGTGATTAAAACACTGGAATACAGTGCAGCTCACAACAGTTAGACATAGGGAAGAAAATCGATAGGAACACCATAAAGTGAAGTAATAATCTTAGCAACCAGTTTCTCGCTATCAGGGTATGGGTTAGCTTGATTTATAAAGTATTTTATCAATCTCATAATAATAAACTTTAGGATAATCTCTGAACACAGAGGTGCAATCGGTGATTATGTGCACTTACATAGCAATTCCATCTGGCTGAGCTTTATGGCAGAGGGGAGGAAATAACAGTAAGTCACACAGTATACAAGTCGCACTGTAACCCAGCATATTATGAGAATAATCCATAATGCAGTTCAATCAGTCCCTCAAGCAGAGAGGAAACAAAAATCAATTATATCGCAGGCTGCGTCTGATTAGAAGAGTTCCCCTGCCTAAGCAGCGTTTCACACTTTCCTCCCAGGCATATGGCATCACATACTTAACAGACTTCCATAGAAGGTTAATGCCGACTGCTCAAAACACACAAGACTTCTGCTTAATGGCCTGGATCTACCTCTTAGTTTGCATTTTTAGAGGTCTGGTAATTGCTAGCATTGGGAACATTTTTTCACTCTATGTTTTTATTGGCCGACTTTTATGAATCAATAAACTAGTATTAAGGCTAAATGCAGAGAAAATGGTTAAATACACAGTTACATTTTACATTATTAATAATATACATTATTATAATTATTGTTTATTTATATAGCATCATCTTCTTCCATAGCGCAGTACAAGGTATATATACAAGGTAACATACAGTACATAGACCATTCCAAACTAGATGCTACAGAGTTTCGACCAAATGTTGTGAGAAAAGAAGACAATAAGAAAGGGAGCCCTGCTCTTGCAAGCTTACAGTCTAAGGGACAGGGGGTGGATGCAAAAAGTGTGGTATCACAAGTGATAAAGCTTGAGTTTGGTGGCATGAGCCTGTGAAGGTTATAGAAGCTGTTTAAACTAAATTATATGCTTGTCTGAATAGGTAAATTTAGGGCACTTTGGAGCATTGGAGAGTAACAGACTGAGTGGGGGAAGATATTCCGGAGAGGTGGAGAGGCACTGGAGAAGTCTTGAAGATGTGAGTGTGAAAAGGTGACCAATGAGGAGGACAGAAGAATGTCAGAGGCAGAGCGGAGGTTGCATCTGGTTTGGTGTAGCTGGATAGAGATGAAATGTAGGGGTGGGCCTGGTTGGAGAGAGTTAGTGTTTGAACTGAAATGAGAGACAGGTAACCAGTGAATGGATTGACAGAGGAGAGCAGGGCATGAGAAGCAAGATGAGGTGAGCAGCAAAGTTAGATGAGGTGAGCAGTAGAATTAGATTGGATGCCAGTCTGTTGGTAAACTACAAGGGAGGGTGTTGCACTTTATTAGATGTGCCATAATAATTGCTTTTTCACCTACCATGATGATGAAGTCTCTTGGTGTAACCTTCCTCCTTTTTGGACACCAAGTGGTAAGGGATTTACATTAACTGTATTCGCACAAAATAAAGTAATAAAAATCATTCAAGATATTTTCCACAAATAGCAAAACAAATCTATACTGGGTAGAAATTAAACGTTAGTCTCTCTTGAGATTGAAAATACATTTTCTGTAGAATAAAGGTGCTTTGGAAGTTCAGTTTTGTGGTGCATTTTTTGCAATCCAGTCAGATCTCATAGACACAAACTCAGCGATAACCCGAAATGGTGTTTCCCCAGCACCTTCTGGTTTCATGGTGAAGCAATGTGATGTCAGAGGAATGCTAGGTAGACATACCCTACAATGTATAAGTACCTCTTTATATGGAAATGAACCCTCAGACACTAGCTGGAAGCAAAATGGTACTAATTTGGGGAAATGCGCTCGTCAGATTAGGAAGACACTGGTTGGGAGAAGACAACAAGACCAAGCATGATGACAGCAGACCATAGACGTGACTAAGAATGGTGGAGAATTTACTCTTTTCACTACTGGTAAGAGGTTCCAAAGACACTTAGTTATGAGGGTAGGGCATGACAAGTCAAGACAATAGTATTGGTGGCATTGGCCAGGTGACCATTGTTAGGTGTACCCTTGGCATATAGCCAAATGGCATATGGGCTGTTATTCTGGCATGACAAGAGGCTGGCCATGAGGCTTCTGAGCCATGGGTATCTCAGCACCTATTCTATGAATCGCCTGCATGCTTTTATAATGACCATTGATGAATTAGGGGCCAAAATCTGGAACTAAAATTGACATTTTTACTACAGTTGGCTAGAAATGGTGTTTTCATATTTTCTAGTGTTCTACTTGAAAACTAACACATTAACATGTGTCTTATCATACATGTTCAGAAAAGCTAAACTAGGAGCAGAAGAATAGAGGAGCGTCAGTTGGCTCAAATAAAATATGCTTTCTGTAAATAGTTTACAAGATTTCTAGCATTTGGCCCTGCCCACTAATTTGAAATAACTTTAAATGCAGTATACCTCTGAGATAATGTTAATGTTACTACCCTCTCTGTGGCTATTTTGTCTACTTTAAGGAAATATGGTCCAGAATGCATTTTAGCATATGTCTCTAAGCTACTCAATTCCATGCTCCAATCTCTGCTTTCCCTGTTAAAATAATTTTAAAATAAAAAGTGGGGTTCTGGCTTGGACTAACAGTTCTTCACTACACATCACAAAGCAAAACCTTTTTCCTTATTTCAGCAAGATCTAAAATAGAGCAGAAAAGTTGGTTGAGATTCCATATACCTTGAGTGGATGCAATTCTACTGAACTTCAAGCAGCCAATAGAATTGTGAGGGTTCCAGGTATTTTTTCTTGAAGACATTTCCCTAATCATCCAACTCGCTTACTCAATTCAGAAAATCTCAGACAGATGACTAGAGAAACATTTTCAAAAAAATAAAACATCTTCAGCTGTCTTGATTTATTGCTCGTCCAATGGATTTTTTTAACCAATATCAAAACAATAATATTTAGGTTAAATTAGCTTTTGGCCCAAATCCAAAGCACAACGCAGTCCCTCAAGCTGCCAGAACCCAAAAGTGCTGTTGCACTTGGCAAGGACTTGGATGCTTGACGTCAGTAAGGTGAGTGTTTTTTTTTAACAATAGCAAAGATGATCACTTACCAGAATGACCACCATAAATGAACTTGTAAATCTGCTTAAATGGACGGTATTTTTCAATGATTGATTTATTTAAATGTCCTAATAGAGCTTTTTGTCGGGGATGATTGGAGGGGGTTTGGGTGAGCTTAGCTGTTATGTTGTGAAACGCAGAACAGCATTCCACAAAAGTTTCACAACAACAACAAGCGACAAAAAAGCCACATAAAGATTCTCTCTAGTTAGCAATAAAGCACGTAGGAGGTTTTGTAGATAAGCATTGATCCTCCTCGCCATGTGTCGTGCATTTTTGTAGCATCCCATAAAAGGAAAAATGCCAGGCCTGGTCACTAAACTGAGCCATGTAGATGAAAAAAGAGAGAGCCTGTGCTCTTTCAGATGCTATATAAACCAACTGTGAGATGTTAAGCTACTTTTTCCTTTCAAAATGTGAATGCATGAGGGTTAAAGGAATTTTTTATCAACCCAGACACATATCAAAGTGATCCCGTTTACCCCTGTGGGTCACTGTTTTGCACTGTACAATGTCCTACATTCTAGTAAGCATTTGTTTTGAACTCTGTTGCTTTGGGGGCGCAGCATCCTTTATACCTTGTCTGTTAAAGCTCTTTTATAAACATTATAGGCACAAAAGAAAGGAGATCAGTTGCAGGACAAAGTTCAGGCTGCTTTTGGATAGTTACATTGTAACATATATATATATATACATTTATATTGCATTAAATACAGTTTATGAGTTTGATTTTATACTCTGTATGAGTTTGATCTTATATGCTGTTTCTGAAGCAAAACTATATTAACACATGCTCTAATCTGATCCAGGCTATCAAGAATTACAACATAATTGTCACACTAATGGGCAAACAAAAGGTGATGTAGGCTCATCTGACACATGGAAACAAAATGTACAAGGACAGCAAATCAGCTCCTTTGTATAGCTTTGCTATACTTTTCATTGCTGCAGATTACAGTTTTATTGCTATGGTTATTCCATCACCTGATAAGTGACAAACCTGGGTACAATCATTAATATACAAATGTACCAGGACACTGTACTGACGGGCTGGATTCCACTGTGTGATGGAGCTGCCCAGTATTAATGACCATGCAAATGTGAGATGTATGTCCCTATTTAAAATCACCCTCAAAGGGCGAGAGGGGGGGACATTACAAAAGAAAAATTCCTTACCTCAGCTGGGATCCATCAATATCAGTGGTAAGCGGGAAGAGCAGTGAGGAAATGAATGGGCAGAAAGGGTCATGCAGCAAATCCAAGATGGCTGCTCACAACGCCGGGATCAGCGCTGGGACGAGATAAGAAGTATTTTTATTTGTTGTAAACCCCCCTGCCCTGTTCACCTTACCCTACTTTCCTGCACTGCTGCGTCCTACATCTGATGATCAGAGGTCAATCACTAGTGTGAGAGTGCAGGTAAGGGGAGTGGACATTTAATTTACATTCACTCAATATGTCGCACAGACATTTTCCATGAAGAAAAAAAAAAAATGCTTCTTATGTAGTGAAAAATAAAATGTTTTTTTAACTCTTTAACTGGGCAAATAAAAACATAACTGTCAAATCAGAAAAAAATCAAACTAGAATTTCTTTGCAACTGAGCCGAAGAAATAGCCAACAAACCTAAAGAAAAAATGGTTAAAACATAAAGGGCAGCTAAGTGTGCTGGTTCTGATCATACGCTAAGGAATGCACATCTAATTGCCACCATGTGGTGCACCACTGATAATAGTAAATATTGGCGTGCTCACCAACTTACTCTACTAGACAACCCAGATGAAGCCTGGGGTACACTATTCCCCCCAGGGAGCATCAATAAGGGAGCACAACTGATTGTAAATCTACCAATAGTTTATTCAACACACATGAAAGACAAACATTTAAAACCAACAATAAAGACAAATTAAAAAAACCCCACTGACCCTGGTAACAATCTTTCCTCAAAATGACCAATAAAATACAAGGCCACGGCTCATATAATATCAATCCATCTCCCTATCTATTCAATCATATTATTAAAACAATGATCCACCAAAAAACAATAACTAAATGTATATGTTAAATTATTCCTTCATTAGTTTTCTTTGTGCAGGCACAAAAACACATACTAAAAACCCCAAAACAACACTGTGCAAAGCTGTGTATCTGATATCCCAAAAATCAATTACACACAGTCCATTGTGTATAAAAATCTAAATTTACATATTGTGCAGAATATTTAAAAAAAAAAAAAAAAAAAGAAAACACTTTCAATATAAAACAAATTAAATAATTATGGTAATGATTCAATTAGTAAAGTGCAGAGTGCCAGAATAGAGAATATCTAAGTAAAGTGCAATGGACCAATGAGTAAACAAAGTACACAAAGTGCAAACATGCAAAGAGAGATTACTTAGCTGACAACACATAGAAGCACAGCAGCCGGGGAGGAAAGCCAGGGGCAGCAGGGGTAAACCACCTGCGCTTCGGGGTCCGTACGACCGCTTCTTGCTTGGGTGAGGACAGACAATGACCAGGCTCAGCCTTTATACCCACCCCTAACCTCGCAGCCATAGCACAGCTGCGCTCACAACACAACACATGTGCACGTGCGCCCCGGCCGGCCGCAGTCGGAGGTGAGGCAGCGGATGGCATGCCCGTTGCTAGGGACACCGCCACCCGCAACGACAGCCCGGCCCCGGCTGGCCGACACGCCCACCTCCCAGCGCCCCATCACTACGGCCCGCATAGAGGCAGACAGGGCCGCCAGCAAGATGTCAAAAGTGGAGACCCGGCCATATCCCCCATTGCGCGCCGCATATGGCGCCAATCGGCGCAACATGAGCCATAGTCCCAAGGTCCGGCCCAGGCAGTCTCCATGGGGACACCTGTATGGCCGGGGGATAGGCAAAAGCACAGAGCCAAATTACAAAAAAATATTCTGAGCAATGCATTTACTACATATTTTGATATGAAAAATTACATCAATATCTAATATTGAACAAATCTACAGAGGACTATTCACTATTATGATCAATTCCATATTAACAGAGTCAGCCCACCTGTCAACCACATACCTTGCCTGTCACCAGGCGAATTGCTCTGTTTGTAGCCCTATTCCTTGAGACATTTATTATAGGTTATCAATTAAAGGGATAAAGAGTATGCCTAGGTATCATCACACTGAAGGACAATAATTGGATATTAGTTACATTCTGGTAATTTCAAAGGGTGTGGTACTAAGTCCCCATACAGGGGATGTTCAAAGTCCACCCCATATACATCAAATTGTAGCGAGGTGGACAGTTGCTCCTGATGAGTCAAATTCATTAGGTTAAGGAGTGCTGGCATAAGTTAACACCAGCTGGTCATTCGCCCTTCTTCTCCTACAGGGCTGTTTATTGGAAACCTGCATGAAATAATATTTCAGCAGTCGTTCTTTTTGTCAAACCACTGATGAACCCTGGGACAATCCTAAGAAAACATTGACATTTGTCCTGTGATCCTGTAAACATACATACAACAAAATTTAAATATGTGAATCCAATACATAATAGTGAAAAATAGAGCCAGAAATTCAACGCTAGGGATACCATCATCCCAAAGCTGGTCAATTAATGGCTCAAAACCAATAAACGTGACAACAACTAAAACAAAAAACTGTTTATAATAATACCCTGTAGACATGACAGTGGACAACCCACCCAAGTGTCCATCGACATGAATCCAAGACCTAATAAATACAAAAAGTGACCCTCACATCAAAACACATGTGTGAATGAATATAAATATGGGGCGCCCATACGGCGAGCCAAACCAAGTGCTAAAACCCAAAACACAATATAGTGTAAAAGGGTTGTCCCAGTGTGGGTCAATCTAGAAGAATAATCCATATACCAGCCTCATTGGGAATGAGGGGAGAGTCATGTATCCTATCCTAACCTAAAAAGGGGGAAAAAGACCAATCCTCATTTAATCCCTGTGGGGACCTGATATCAAGTCGGAAAATCCAACGTAACTCCCTCTGAAGGAGCAGTCTTTTTAAATCCCAAAATAAACTTTTCCACCCCCACCACACGGAGGGATGAAAAATCTCCTCCATGAACCTCCAGGAAGTGGCGCGCTACAGGTAAAACATTCTTACCTGCTAAGGTGTCCCGTTGGGCCAAACGGATGTTCGAGACGTGGGCTTGAATTCGGGTATGTAGGGCATTCTTTGTCTCTCCTACGTACACCTTTGCGCATCCACAGCTCAGTTGGTATATGAGAGACCGCATCCTGCAATTTATAAATTGTGCAGTTTTAAACTGCTGTCCCGTGTGCAAATTGGTCTGAATCTGTTTTATCCAAAAATCTGCAGGTTGAGCAATTTCCACACGGAGCACTCCTATTTATGACCATCTTAGAAAGCCACGTCTTTGCTGGTGTAAAGTGGCTCCTACACAGCTTGTCCCTGAGGTTGGGGGCACGTCTGGCAGTAATCATTGCCCTTGAACCTACTAATGTAGACAGGGCAGGATCCGTGCTCAAAATGCCCCAATGCGTTGAAATAATATTCCTAACCTTGTGCCACTGGTTGTGGAAATCCATTACCAGTCTAACTGTTTCATCCTCATTCGCCCTTGATGTCATTACCTTATCTTGCCTCTTGGCAGTAGGGTTTGGCATCTCTTTGTTTCCTTCGCCCTTTGATATGCTCGCTCCATCACCTTGCGTGGATAACCACGGGCTTGGAACCTTCGCGCTAGATCAAAAGCCTGTTCCTCAAAGTCCACGGTTTGAAACAATTCCTCCGTGACCTTAGGAATTGGCCTGTTGGAATTCCATCCTTCAGGTGCCGTATACGCGCGCTCCTATAGTCGCGGTCGCAGTTTACTGCAGTTGATTTTCTAAATAGTTTTGTACCAATTGTGCCATCTTGTTCAAGGGTGATCACCAGATTCAAAAATGTCACTTCCTTTTGGGAAATCTCATAGGTTAATTTGATGTTCATGTCATTCTGATTTAATGTGTCAAAGAACTTCCGGAAGCTCTCTTCCGGACCCTGCCAGAGGAGAAGAACATCATCAATATAGCGGTACCACCCCAAAATAAAGGGGTGGCACCGCTCAAATTCTGACAGGACCACACTCTCTTCCCACCACCCCAGGAAGAGATTTGCTACCAATGGGGTGCATCTGGCCCCCATCGCTACTCCCGAGATATGTCTAAAGATTTGTTCATTAAAAGTAAAGATATTGTGACGGAAATACTGTACCGATGTGATCGCCAGAAAGTGTGGTATAATCGTATATAGCAATTCAACATCGCAGGTTGCTCGGCATGTGTCGGGAGGCAACTGTATGTTCTCCAATTTTTGTAGCAAATCCCCTGTGTCCCGGATGTAAGAATTAAGGCTGGTAACATGGGGTTGAAGAAACAGATCTATGTATGTGCACAAAGGTTCCAGTAAGCTCTCTATCCCTGATACAATAGGTCTTCCGGGCGGGGAGGACAGGCTCTTATGAATCTTCGGCAACACGTAAAAGGTGGGCATAATCGGATGTGTCACCTTAAGATACTTTAATTCCTGCAAATCAATCACACCCTCCTCCCTAGCGGTCAATAATAATAGATCTAATTCCGCTTATCTCGAGTGGGGTTATTAGGGAATTTCAGATAACGCCGCGTGTCACATGCCTGCCGATTCACCTCTTGGATGTAATCCGAGGTCGCCCATACCACTACGTTACCCCCTTTGTCCGCCTCCTTCACTGTAATTGTTGGATTCATGCTAAGATCCCTTAGGGCCTGTTGTTCTGCCCTTGTAAGGTTAATTTTCCCATACATTGGGCCAAGTCTCATAATATCTCTCACTACCTGATCAAAAAACACTTGTACAGGTGGCGAGGACCCTAAAGTGGGGCAAAAGATCAACGGTCGTCAACTATTATTCCTTACCAAACAGGGATCCAAGGGTACTGTCGGGTCCTGTTCATGCAATAGTGCCTCTCTGTCTTCCGGGCCTAATGTTATCTGGTCCTCCTCCGTTCTCCGAATGCCAAAGTATTTCTTTAACAAAACTTTCCTACAAAAAAGGTAAATGTCTTTAATCAATGCAAATTTATCCAGCTTTTTACACCATCTGGAGTAGGCATGTAAATGCACACCTTTCTCCCACAGGAAGCACCACCAAATAGTTCTCAATCAAATAGATATTTTATTAGTACAAAAATAAAAAACAATGAAACATATACACACCACAAGACAATTTAAAAACAATCAGTATGGCCGAGAACAAATAATTAATATACACTGCCCAACACAAGGGCTATCCAATATATATCATGCCCATGGGTGAAGACTATACATGTGCTATTTATTAACAAAAATATGATTAATATATATAGAAAGGAACCTATCCTTTTGTGCCGGCACAAAAAACAGAAAAAAAGTATGTATAAATGTATACAAGTGTATGTGATACCCAAATCACATATCTTAGATAATAAAATACAAATATATACAAAATAATTTTTTTATATATACAAAAATTATACATATAAGTGTATATACATGCCAATACGTGCACATATAAACACATGCACGTACATAAATACAACACTTGATGTGAAAACTAAATTTTTAACTAACTCTACTAAAGTGCTATCATACAGATAATCAATGAAAAATATAAATAACTAAATAAACTATAACATGCAATAAATCCAAAGAAACTCCAAATAAGAAAGTGCAAGTGCATATGGTTATCAAAAACAAATAACACAGGAGAAACCCCCCACTCTATCCACCTAATGTTGCACAGGAACCCATATCAAGGATACTGAAAATGTAAACCCAAATCACAATATGATAAAATACAAGTGCCAAAAAAACAATGCAAGCACTAAAATCTCACGTGAGATTTTAGTACTTGCATTCGACTCGACCGGTCCGATCTCATCGTTAGGCGATGGTAGCCCCAACGGTTCCTGCTCCTGAGGATAAAAAATGATTGTATAAGTCACTACGGGAGGAGTTCAGGGAACCAGGAAGGGGGCCCTGCGTAGTGGGCCCTCTGTCTCCACTGTACCTCTGTTTGCCTCTCCGGTTGTTACCCCTATGTTGCCATTTATATGCTCGATTGTGCGCATAATCTGAGAGGTCTCTTTGTAGTTTGTTTCTCTTGGCGTCCATTGTCACTTGCTCATATCTGGCCAATTCTGCTGAAAGTGAATCCAAGAATGGTTTGACCTGATGTTGTTGGTCAAAGTGATCCAATTTAGATTTTAAATCTTGAAATTTCACTTTAGTTGAATTTAGAAGTTTTTTTATCATGTTCAATAAGCATTTGGATCACAATTTGAGATGCCTTCAGCAAACCCTTTCCCCAGGAGTCTCTAAAGTCTGCGTCAACCTCCCATGCTGGGAACAGTTGTACCCGCAGTCCCCTGGGGCAAATATTCTGTACAATATACGTTTCTAAACTTTTTATATTGGACCATAATCTGGTGTAATCTTTATGGGCTTGCCTAATTTCTTTAGAAAGTAATGAGAAATCATTTGATGTATCTAAAGGGATTTTATTATTCCACAATATTTCTGTAAGGACTGTACCGGACACCAGTCTGTCTTGAGCTGATAATCCCCAATCTCCACCGCCTCTTCTGCCTATAGACAAGTCCCCGCTTGTAGGAGACGCGGGTAATGCCTCTCCTACTCGGTTACCCCCAGGACTTATAGGGCGCAAAGATTATCAGCTTAAGGTGGAGTCTGATGAACGGCAGGGAGTCCCAAGCGAGGCTGCCGGATGGCGGAAGTCCAATTACAAGCCGAGGTCAGAGCCGGGAGGTCACGGGGCGAGGTATCCAATGGAGGTAACGAAGAATAGTCAAACAAGCCGAGGTCAAATCCAGAAGGTCACGGTGCGAGGTATCAGAGGGGTCAGGCGGAATCGTGGTCAGGCAGGCAAAAGGTCGGTTCAATCACTAGAGACAAGCTAGACAACCAAGTACTAGGCGCTATAACAGGCAATGACACACTGCAGTGGAAATCCCTTTATAGTGGGAAAACCGGCAGGATTGGACAGGGAGACAGTGGCTGGGATTGGTGCACTTAGGATCTGACGGCAGATTGGAGCACTGGCCCTGTGGTCTGATTGGTGAGCTCTGGGCTGATTGCTCCAGCTGAGCTTCCCAGGCAAACTGCTCAGAGCTGCACCTTCTAGACTTCGTTCTTTTAAACAGCCTCCAGTGGCCATTCTGAGTATTGCACCACCGGAGGACATGAGCTGATTGTATAGGCCAGCAAGCACAAACTGAGTGACAATGGGCAAGGGGGGAGGACTTACTCGGCGACACACGCGCCGCTGGGGATGGCACCGGAGGCAGAGGCGGCTGCTGGGCAGGAGAAACCCTGGCCAGTTGCCTAGGGACACCACGGGCACGGACTGAAGGCAAGTCATTCATGACAATTTCCCTGTCCTCAAAATTGAAAGTCATTGTGGTGTGCACTCACTAACAGTACTACAGAGATAACGACCCCCCCCCACCGTTTTCTGCCTTACCTAACCAATTGCCACCATGTGGTGCACCACTGATAATAGTAAATTATGGCGTGCTCACCAACTTACTCTACTAGACAACCCAGATGAAGCCTGAGGTACACTATTCCCCCAGGGATCATCAATAAGGAAGCACAACCAATTGTAAATCTACCAATAGTTTATTCAACACACATGAAAGACAAACATTTAAAACGAAAAATAAAGACAAATTAAAAAAACCTCACTGACCCTGGTAACAATCTTTCCTCAAAATGACCCATAAAATACAAGGCCGCGGCTCATATAATGTCAATCCATCTCCCTATCCAATCATATTATTAAAAAATGATCCACCAAAAAACAATAACTAAATGTATATGTTAAATTATTCCTTCATTAGTTTTCTTTGTGCCGGCACAAAAACATCACATATTAAAACCCCAAAACAACACTGTGCAAAGCTGTGTATCTAATATCCCAAAAAATCAATTACACATAGTCCACTGTGTATAAAAATCTAAATTGATTACATATTGTGCAGAATATTTTTTTAAAAAAAAGGAACACACTTTCAATATAAAACAAATTCAATAATTATGGTAACGATTCTATTAGTAAAGTGCAGAGTGCCAGAATAGAGAATATCTAAGTAAAGTGCAATGGACCAATGAGTAAACAAAGCACACAAAGTGCAAACATGCAAAGAGAGATTACTTAGCTGGCAACACATAGAAGCACAGCAGTCCGGGAGGAAAGCCAGGGGCAGCAGGGGTAAACCACCTGCGCTTCACGGTCCGGACGACCGCTTCTTGCTTGGGTGAGGACTGGAATGCACATCTCTTAAACCATAGACTATCAAGCTATAATTTACACTAAAGCCTTTTTTAACTTAGATATCTAATACACTCTAGTAAACCTCAAAGCTAGATAATATGATGAAGATAATTATTTAATCTCCTCATTACTTAGCAAGCAGTCAAAATGACCAGTCTACCAATTTTATGTTAAAAACAGGCACTAGTTAGAACATGCTCAGTTTTCCTTTTCTGTTCCCCAGAGCTTACTGTTGTTAGTTTCTACAGTAAATGCCTTTAATTTGATTGGCATTGAAGTGCTGATAACATCTTCCAACTTCTAAGAAAATGTCAATGGCATATATTGACCTTCACAATTCAAATGTAGTATTAAAAAGGCCTAGTAGCATGATGTGCAAAGGTGAAAACTCTTACTTAAAGAGCTTTTTTACTTCAATACTCGAATGTCCTTAGTATTGTATTAATAAGTAATAAAAGTATTGTGCTGTGTCGAATGCAGCAGATCAATTGGCTGTTTGCTGAGCGAGCATTCTGCTAGTGAGCGACTGTGTTCAGACGCCAAAGATTTGTTGGTCAATCGGCAGCTAATTCTATAATTTGTTCTCATAGAGAAACCCATTTTTTTTAGGGCAACTTCTGTTGACATAATCTAACCATCAAGCGATAAATGAGAAATTTTTGGTCAGCCAAAAACAATACAATGAGCGACTGATTAACCAATTCTTGTTCATCACTTGATGGCTGTTTCCATTGAACGATTATCGCTTAATGGCAGACGCTTTAGCAATTTCTCACTGGATAATCACTCAGTCTAAATGGGCCATTATTTTTGTGTCTGGCTTTGTAAAAGAAACTGTCAAGCAACATTACTAGAGGGGGCTTGCTCGGGATAGCTTAGGTGGCTGGGATTGGCCAGGATCTAAAAATACAGGTGTGGAAGTGAAAGGTCCTGCCAGGGAT
Organism: Gastrophryne carolinensis; assembly: GCA_027917425.1. NCBI lineage: Eukaryota > Metazoa > Chordata > Amphibia > Anura > Microhylidae > Gastrophryne > Gastrophryne carolinensis. Next base: position 259,801,828 of record CM051238.1, read on the forward strand.
TTAGAAGGGGGGGTATTTAAGGGCAGGATGCAGCAGAGAGGTCCACTTTATGGGTGGAACCCTTAATGAGTACTCAGTCAGTTGGTTAGTTGTATTTTCTCTTCTTTTCTATCCTTGTCAGAAAATGGAAGGTCTGCTTTAACAGCTCAGTGGGCAGGCTGTGAGTTGAGAGGAGGAGTGGCTTCATGACCTTATGGTTTCCCTTTTTCCTCCTCCCCTCCATCCACTGTACCTCCTCCCAGCCTCATCCATCCTAGAGACCCCAGGATTCACTTACCCTGTTCCCACTAGGTCACCCCAGGGCTCAGTCGGAGGGTCGCAGGTCCATCAGCTAATTCAGGGATGGCACAGAGTCCCCCCATCCCCTGCTGCCTGTGTGCCTGTTTTCTTGGGGCTAGGGTGGGCTGCGTCAGGCTCTGAAATCAGTGCCTGGCGCAGCCCAGTCCCACTAATATCCAAGAGTCTTGTCCTGATCACAGGATTAGGGTGAAGGGGTTCCTTCTGTTGCACAGGTAGGGATTATTGCCTGGTGCATTCCATCAGTGTCTTTTAATGAGTCTCCTATGTCTCTTTACCAGCTGGGGATAACGTAGCCTGAAGCAAAAGTGGTGACCTTAAGTAACAGTGCCACACAATGGTGAGAGCTGGACAATGCAACCCCCCCAGGACCATCAAGGGGCCCACAGAGTCACAGATCCTGCAACAGGCCTCTCCTTATTTCAACAGCGTATATTGGGGGTTCATGGGGGGAGTGGTACTTGTTGAGGGGAGATACATGAGGATGAAACGTGTGAAGGATCCCCCTAGCAGGTCCAACATCTCCCGCAGTCGGGGTTGGGCTTGTTTTTGGGTCATCCTGTTTTATTTTTTCTCCACAGGGTCAGGATAATCAAATAGAGAGGATGACAAAGCATTTAGAAGGATTCAATTTTGTGGTATTGCTATCTGGAATTGGACTGCCTGGAAGGCAGGTGGTGTGATGGATGGTCGCAGAGACTGTCAGTTGGTGACCCTCCTGGGGCTGGCTCCAGCGGTGCAAGGACCATCTGTCTGTGTTAAGTAAACTCAAAAGAAGCCCGTAGCGTGATGACATCCAGTAAACAATATGGTGACAATAATCCTCCACCGTCTGAAATGAACTCTTACCAGAGAGTCTTTAAATCAAAGCCGTGTGTTTTGCTTATATTTATAGCTCTGTGTTTTATTGTTTATTATTAGGGATGAGCGAATCGATCCGGACGAACCCGGATTCGATCCGAATTTCATGAAAAATTCGATTCGGATCGAATCCGAATTTCCCCGCGATTCGATCGCTCGAAGTTTTCCTTTAACATCCATTCATTTACATTACAGGCATTCTAAGATGGCGGACGCGACATGTCCAGACATCTACCCCGCGCCAGTGCAAGCTGGGGCAGTCATATGCAGCCTATCAGCAGCCAGCAAGCCCGGTGACGTCACAGTGCTATTTAAGGCGGCGGACATCTTGCTTTTCCTCATTTCTCTATTGCATTCGTGAGAGACAGGACGCTGCTGTAGTGAGGGAGAGACAGAGAGCCAGGGACAGACAGGGACAGACAGAAGACAGGCAGGAGAAAGGCCGGAAGTCAGCAAGAAGAAGGGAAAGTTAGGAAAAATCGGAGGCAGTCACAGGGATATTTTTTTTATTTTTCATCCAGCCTGAGTGTTACTGGCTGGCTGGCTGGCTGACTGGCTTTGTTAGCGTTTCCAGGCTGCTTATACACTTACTGTGCATATATACTGAACTGATCTCAAGTCTGCTGTGAGGCATCCCATTCTGTGACTACACCAGCCTCTATATAATACTATAACCCTTTGCACTTATTCTAATAGAAATTTGGCCTGATAAACACACTTTTGCTGTGCATAGTAGTACTGCTCACAGGTGCTCTCTGGTTGTTGGGGCATCCCATTCTGTGACTACACCAGCTTCTATTTAATACTATAACCCTTTGCACTTATTCTAATAGAAATTAGGCCTGATAAAGACACTTTTGCTGTGCATAGTAGTACTGCTCACAGGTGCTCTCTGGTTGTTGGGGCATCCCATTCTGTGACTACACCAGCCTCTATTTAATACTATAACCCTTTGCACTTATTCTAATAGAAATTAGGCCTGATAAAGACACTTTTGCTGTGCATAGTAGTACTGCTCACAGGTGCTCTCTGGTTGTTGGGGCATCCCATTCTGTGACTACACCAGCCTCTATTTAATACTATAACCCTTTGCACTTATTCTAATAGAAATTAGGCCTGATAAAGACACTTTTGCTGTGCATAGTAGTACTGCTTACAGGTGCTCTCTGGTTGTTGGGGCATCCCATTCTGTGACTACACCAGCCTCTATTTAATACTATAACCCTTTGCACTTATTCTAATAGAAATTAGGCCTGATAAAGACACTTTTGCTGTGCATAGTAGTACTGCTCACAGGTGCTCTCTGGTTGTTGGGGCATCCCATTCTGTGACTACACCAGCCTCTATTTAATACTATAACCCTTTGCACGTATTCTAATAGAAATTAGGCCTGATAAAAACACTTTTGCTGTGCATAGTAGTACTGCTCACAGGTGCTCTCTGGTTGTTGGGGCATCCCATTCTGTGACTACACCAGCCTCTATTTAATACTATAACCCTTTGCACTTATTGAATAGAAATTAGGCCTGATAAAGACACTTTTGCTGTGCATAGTAGTACTGCTCACAGGTGCTCTCTGGTTGTTGGGGCATCCCATTCTGTGACTACACCAGCCTCTATTTAATACTATAACCCTTTGCACTTATTCTAATAGAAATTAGGCCTGATAAAAACACTTTTGCTGTGCATAGTAGTACTGCTCACAGGTGCTCTCTGGTTGTTGGGGCATCCCATTCTGTGACTTCACCAGCCTCTATTTAATACTATAACCCTTTGCACTTATTCTAATAGAAATTTGGCCTGATAAAGACACTTTTGCTGTGCATAGTAGTACTGCTCACAGGTGCTCTCTGGTTGTTGGGGCATCCCATTCTGTGACTACACCAGCCTCTATTTAATACTATAACCCTTTGCACTTATTCTAATAGAAATTAGGCCTGATAAAGACACTTTTGCTGTGCATAGTAGTACTGCTCACAGGTGCTCTCTGGTTGTTGGGGCATCCCATTCTGTGACTACACCAGCCTCTATTTAATACTATAACCCTTTGCACGTATTCTAATAGAAATTAGGCCTGATAAAAACACTTTTGCTGTGCATAGTAGTACTGCTCACAGGTGCTCTCTGGTTGTTGGGGCATCCCATTCTGTGACTACACCAGCCTCTATTTAATACTATAACCCTTTGCACTTATTGAATAGAAATTAGGCCTGATAAAGACACTTTTGCTGTGCATAGTAGTACTGCTCACAGGTGCTCTCTGGTTGTTGGGGCATCCCATTCTGTGACTACACCAGCCTCTATTTAATACTATAACCCTTTGCACTTATTCTAATAGAAATTAGGCCTGATAAAAACACTTTTGCTGTGCATAGTAGTACTGCTCACAGGTGCTCTCTGGTTGTTGGGGCATCCCATTCTGTGACTTCACCAGCCTCTATTTAATACTATAACCCTTTGCACTTATTCTAATAGAAATTTGGCCTGATAAAGACACTTTTGCTGTGCATAGTAGTACTGCTCACAGGTGCTCTCTGGTTGTTGGGGCATCCCATTCTGTGACTACACCAGCCTCTATTTAATACTATAACCCTTTGCACTTATTCTAATAGAAATTAGGCCTGATAAAGACACTTTTGCTGTGCATAGTAGTACTGCTCACAGGTGCTCTCTGGTTGTTGGGGCATCCCATTCTGTGACTACACCAGCCTCTATTTAATACTATAACCCTTTGCACTTATTCTAATAGAAATTAGGCCTGATAAAGACACTTTTGCTGTGCATAGTAGTACTGCTCACAGGTGCTCTCTGGTTGTTGGGGCATCCCATTCTGTGACTACACCAGCCTCTATTTAATACTATAACCCTTTGCACTTATTCTAATAGAAATTAGGCCTGATAAAGGCACTTTTGCTGTGCATAGTAGTACTGCTCACAGGTTCTCTCTGGTTGTTGGGGCATCCCATTCTGTGACTACACCTGCCTCTATTTAATACTATAACCCTTTGCACTTATTCTAATAGAAATTAGGCCTGATAAAGACACTTTTGCTGTGCATAGTAGTACTGCTCACATGTGCTCTCTGGTTGTTGGGGCATCCCATTCTGTGACTACACCAGCCTCTATTTAATACTATAACCCTTTGCACTTATTCTAATAGAAATTAGGCCTGATAAAGACACTTTTGCTGTGCATAGTAGTACTGCTCACAGGTGCTCTCTGGTTGTTGGGGCATCCCATTCTGTGACTACACCAGCCTCTATTTAATACTATAACCCTTTGCACTTATTCTAATAGAAATTAGGCCTGATAAAGACACTTTTGCTGTGCATAGTAGTACTGCTCACAGGTGCTCTCTGGTTGTTGGGGCATCCCATTCTGTGACTACACCAGCCTCTATTTAATACTATAACCCTTTGCACTTATTCTAATAGAAATTAGGCCTGATAAAGACACTTTTGCTGTGCATAGTAGTACTGCTCACAGGTGCTCTCTGGTTGTTGGGGCATCCCATTCTGTGACTACACCAGCCTCTATTTAATACTATAACCCTTTGCACTTATTCTAATAGAAATTAGGCCTGATAAAGACACTTTTGCTGTGCATAGTAGTACTGCTCACAGGTGCTCTCTGGTTGTTGGGGCATCCCATTCTGTGACTACACCAGCCTCTATTTAATACTATAACCCTTTGCACGTATTCTAATAGAAATTAGGCCTGATAAAAACACTTTTGCTGTGCATAGTAGTACTGCTCACAGGTGCTCTCTGGTTGTTGGGGCATCCCATTCTGTGACTACACCAGCCTCTATTTAATACTATAACCCTTTGCACTTATTCTAATAGAAATTAGGCCTGATGAAGACACTTTTGCTGTGCATAGTAGTACTGCTCACAGGTGCTCTCTGGTTGTTGGGGCATCCCATTCTGTGACTACACCAGCCTCTATTTAATACTATAACCCTTTGCACTTATTCTAATAGAAATTAGGCCTGATAAAGACACTTTTGCTGTGCATAGTAGTACTGCTCACAGGTGCTCTCTGGTTGTTGGGGCATCCCATTCTGTGACTACACCAGCCTCTATTTAATACTATAACCCTTTGCACGTATTCTAATAGAAATTAGGCCTGATAAAAACACTTTTGCTGTGCATAGTAGTACTGCTCACAGGTGCTCTCTGGTTGTTGGGGCATCCCATTCTGTGACTACACCAGCCTCTATTTAATACTATAACCCTTTGCACTTATTCTAATAGAAATTAGGCCTGATGAAGACACTTTTGCTGTGCATAGTAGTACTGCTCACAGGTGCTCTCTGGTTGTTGGGGCATCCCATTCTGTGACTACACCAGCCTCTATTTAATACTATAACCCTTTGCACTTATTCTAATAGAAATTAGGCCTGATAAAAACACTTTTGCTGTGCATAGTAGTACTGCTCACAGGTGCTCTCTGGTTGTCGGGGCATCCCATTCTGTGACTTCACCAGCCTCTATTTAATACTATAACCCTTTGCACTTATTCTAATAGAAATTAGGCCTGATAAAGACACTTTTGCTGTGCATAGTAGTACTGCTCACAGGTGCTCTCTGGTTGTTGGGGCATCCCATTCTGTGACTACACCAGCCTCTATTTAATACTATAACCCTTTGCACTTATTCTAATACAAATTAGGCCTGATAAAGGCACTTTTGCTGTGCATAGTAGTACTGCTCACAGGTGCTCTCTGGTTGTTGGGGCATCCCATTCTGTGACTACACCTGCCTCTATTTAATACTATAACCCTTTGCACTTATTCTAATAGAAATTAGGCCTGATAAAGACACTTTTGCTGTGCATAGTAGTACTGCTCACAGGTGCTCTCTGGTTGTTGGGGCATCCCATTCTGTGACTACACCAGCCTCTATTTAATACTATAACCCTTTGCACTTATTCTAATAGAAATTAGGCCTGATGAAGACACTTTTGCTGTGCATAGTAGTACTGCTCACAGGTGCTCTCTGGTTGTTGGGGCATCCCATTCTGTGACTACACCAGCCTCTATTTAATACTATAACCCTTTGCACTTATTCTAATAGAAATTAGGCCTGATAAAGACACTTTTGCTGTGCATAGTAGTACTGCTCACAGGTGCTCTCTGGTTGTTGGGGCATCCCATTCTGTGACTACACCAGCCTCTATTTAATACTATAACCCTTTGCACTTATTCTAATAGAAATTAGGCCTGGTAAAGACACTTTTGCTGTGCATAGTAGTACTGCTCACAGGTGCTCTCTGGTTGTTGGGGCATCCCATTCTGTGACTACACCAGCCTCTATTTAATACTATAACCCTTTGCACTTATTCTAATAGAAATTAGGCCTGATAAAGACACTTTTGCTGTGCATAGTAGTACTGCTCACAGGTGCTCTCTGGTTGTTGGGGCATCCCATTCTGTGACTACACCAGCCTCTATTTAATACTATAACCCTTTGCACGTATTCTAATAGAAATTAGGCCTGATAAAAACACTTTTGCTGTGCATAGTAGTACTGCTCACAGGTGCTCTCTGGTTGTTGGGGCATCCCATTCTGTGACTACACCAGCCTCTATTTAATACTATAACCCTTTGCACTTATTCTAATAGAAATTAGGCCTGATAAAGACACTTTTGCTGTGCATAGTAGTACTGCTCACAGGTGCTCTCTGGTTGTTGGGGCATCCCATTCTGTGACTACACCAGCCTCTATTTATTACTATAACCCTTTGCACTTATTCTAATAGAAATTAGGCCTGATAAAAACACTTTTGCTGTGCATAGTAGTACTGCTCACAGGTGCTCTCTGGTTGTTGGGGCATCCCATTCTGTGACTTCACCAGCCTCTATTTAATACTATAACCCTTTGCACTTATTCTAATAGAAATTTGGCCTGATAAAGACACTTTTGCTGTGCATAGTAGTACTGCTCACAGGTGCTCTCTGGTTGTTGGGGCATCCCATTCTGTGACTACACCAGCCTCTATTTAATACTATAACCCTTTGCACTTATTCTAATAGAAATTAGGCCTGATAAAGACACTTTTGCTGTGCATAGTAGTACTGCTCACAGGTGCTCTCTGGTTGTTGGGGCATCCCATTCTGTGACTACACCAGCCTCTATTTAATACTATAACCCTTTGCACTTATTCTAATAGAAATTAGGCCTGATAAAGGCACTTTTGCTGTGCATAGTAGTACTGCTCACAGGTGCTCTCTGGTTGTTGGGGCATCCCATTCTGTGACTACACCTGCCTCTATTTAATACTATAACCCTTTGCACTTATTCTAATAGAAATTAGGCCTGATAAAGACACTTTTGCTGTGCATAGTAGTACTGCTCACAGGTGATCTCTGGTTGTTGGGGCATCCCATTCTGTGACTACACCAGCCTCTATTTAATACTATAACCCTTTGCACTTATTCTAATAGAAATTAGGCCTGATAAAGACACTTTTGCTGTGCATAGTAGTACTGCTCACAGGTGCTCTCTGGTTGTTGGGGCATCCCATTCTGTGACTACACCAGCCTCTATTTAATACTATAACCCTTTGCACTTATTCTAATAGAAATTAGGCCTGATAAAGACACTTTTGCTGTGCATAGTAGTACTGCTCACAGGTGCTCTCTGGTTGTTGGGGCATCCCATTCTGTGACTACACCAGCCTCTATTTAATACTATAACCCTTTGCACTTATTCTAATAGAAATTAGGCCTGATAAAGAAACTTTTGCTGTGCATAGTAGTACTGCTCACAGGTGCTCTCTGGTTGTTGGGGCATCCCATTCTGTGACTACACCAGCCTCTATTTAATACTATAACCCTTTGCACCTATTCTAATAGAAATTAGGCCTGATAAAGACACTTTTGCTGTGCATAGTAGTACTGCTCACAGGTGCTCTCTGGCTGTTGGGGCATCCCATTCTGTGACTACACCAGCCTCTATTTAATACTATAACCCTTTGCACTTATTCTAATAGAAATTAGGCCTGATAAAGACACTTTTGCTGTGCATAGTAGTACTGCTCACATGTGCTCTCTGGTTGTTGGGGCATCCCATTCTGTGACTACACCAGCCTCTATTTAATACTATAACCCTTTGCACTTATTCTAATAGAAATTTGGCCTGATAAAGACACTTTTGCTGTGCATAGTAGTACTGCTCACAGGTGCTCTCTGGTTGTTGGGGCATCCCATTCTGTGACTACACCAGCCTCTATTTAATACTATAACCCTTTGCACTTATTTTAATAGAAATTAGGCCTGATAAAGACATTTTTGCTGTGCATAGTAGTACTGCTCACAGGTGCTCTCTGGTTGTTGGGGCATCCCATTCTGTGACTACACCAGCCTCTATTTGATACTATAACCCTTTGCACTTATTCTAATAGAAATTAGGCCTGATAAAGGCACTTTTGCTGTGCATAGTAGTACTGCTCACAGGTGCTCTCTGGTTGTTGGGGCATCCCATTCTGTGACTACACCTGCCTCTATTTAATACTATAACCCTTTGCACTTATTCTAATAGAAATTAGGCCTGATAAAAACGCTTTTGCTGTGCATAGTAGTACTGCTCACATGTGCTCTCTGGTTGTTGGGGCATCCCATTCTGTGACTACACCAGCCTCTATTTAATACTATAACCCTTTGCACTTATTCTAATAGAAATTAGGCCTGATAAAGACACTTTTGCTGTGCATAGTAGTACTGCTCACAGGTGCTCTCTGGTTGTTGGGGCATCCCATTCTGTGACTACACCAGCCTCTATTTAATACTATAACCCTTTGCACTTATTCTAATAGAAATTAGGCCTGATAAAGACACTTTTGCTGTGCATAGTAGTACTGCTCACAGGTGCACTGCTGGCTGTTGGGGCATCCCATTCTGTGACTACACCAGCCTCAATTTAATACTATAACCCTTTGCACTTATTCTAATAGAAATTAGGCCTGATAAAGACACTTTTGCTGTGCATAGTAGTACTGCTCACAGGTGCTCTCTGGTTGTTGGGGCATCCAATTCTTTGACTACACCAGCCTCTATTTAATACTATAACCCTTTGCACTTATTCTAATAGAAATTAGGCCTGATAAAGACACTTTTGCTGTGCATAGTAGTACTGCTCACAGGTGCTCTCTGGTTGTTGGGGCATCCCATTCTGTGACTACACCAGCCTCTATTTAATACTATAACCCTTTGCACTTATTCTAATAGAAATTAGGCCTGATAAAGACACTTTTGCTGTGCATAGTAGTACTGCTCACAGGTGCTCTCTGGTTGTTGGGGCATCCCATTCTGTGACTACACCAGCCTCTATTTAATACTTTAACCCTTTGCACTTATTCTAATAGAAATTAGGCCTGATAAAGACACTTTTGCTGTGCATAGTAGTACTGCTCACAGGTGCTCTCTGGTTGTTGGGGCATCCCATTCTGTGACTGCACCTGCCTCTATTTAATACTATAACCCTTTGCACTTATTCTAATAGAAATTAGGCCTGATAAAGACACTTTTGCTGTGCATAGTAGTACTGCTCACAGGTGCTCTCTGGTTGTTAAGGCATCCCATTCTGTGACTGCACCTGCCTCTATTTAATACTATAACCCTTTGCACTTATTCTAATAGAAATTAGGCCTGATAAACACACTTTTGCTGTGCATAGTAGTACTGCTCACAGGTGCACTGCTGGCTGTTGGGGCATCCCATTCTGTGACTACACAAGCCTCTATTTACTATAACCCTTTGCACTTATTCTAATAGAAATTAGGCCTGATAAAGACACTTTTGCTGTGCATAGTAGTACTGCTCACAGGTGCTCTCTGGTTGTTGGGGCATCCCATTCTGTGACTACACAAGCCTCTATTTAATACTATAACCCTTTGAACTTATTCTAATAGAAATTAGGCCTGATGAAGACACTTTTGCTGTGCATAGTAGTACTGCTCACAGGTGCTCTCTGGTTGTTGGGGCATCCCATTCAGTGACTACACCAGCCTCTATTTAATGCTATAACCCTTTGCACTTATTCTAAAAGAAATTAGGCCTGATAAAGACACTTTTGCTGTGCATAGCAGTACTGCTCACAGGTGCTCTCTGGTTGTTGGGGCATCCCATTCTGTGACTACACCAGCCTCTATTTAATACTATAACCCTTTGCACTTATTCTAATAGAAATTAGGCCTGATAAAGACACTTTTGCTGTGCATAGTAGTACTGCTCACAGGGGCTCTCTGGTTGTTGGGGCATCCCATTCTGTGACTACACCAGCCTCTATTTAATACTATAACCCTTTGCACTTATTCTAATAGAAATTAGGCCTGATAAAGACACTTTTGCTGTGCATAGTAGTACTGCTCACAGGTGCTCTCTGGTTGTTGGGGCATCCCATTCTGTGACTACATCAGCCTCTATTTAATACTATAACCCTTTGCACTTATTCTAATAGAAATTAGGCCTGATAAAGACACTTTTGCTGTGCATAGTAGTACTGCTCACAGGTGCTCTCTGGTTGTTGAAGCATCCCTTTCTGTGACTACACCAGCCTCTATTTAATACTATAACCCTTTGCACTTATTCTAATAGAAATTAGGCCTGATAAAGACACTTTTGCTGTGCATAGTAGTACTGCTGCCAGGTGCACTGCTGGCTGTTGGGGCATCCCATTCTGTGACTACACAAGCCTCTATTTACTATAACCCTTTGCACTTATTCTAATAGAAATTAGGCCTGATAAAGACACTTTTGCTGTGCATAGTAGTACTGCTCACAGGTGCTCTCTGGTTGCTGGGGCATCCCATTCTGTGACTACACCTGCCTCTATTTAATACTATAACCCTTTGCACTTATTCTAATAGAAATTAGGCCTGATAAAGACACTTTTGCTGTGCATAGTAGTACTGCTCACAGGTGCTCTCTGGTTGTCGGGGCATCCCATTCTGTGACTACACCAGCCTCTATTTAATACTATAACCCTTTGCACTTATTCTAATAGAAATTAGGCCTGATAAAGACACTTTTGCTGTGCATAGTAGTACTGCTCACAGGTGCTCTCTGGTTGTTGGGGCATCCAATTCTGTGACTACACCAGCCTCTATTTAATACTATAACCCTTTGCACTTATTCTAATAGAAATTTGGCCTGATAAAGACACTTTTGCTGTGCATAGTAGTACTGCTCACAGGTGCTCTCTGGTTGTTGGGGCATCCCATTCTGTGACTACACAAGCCTCTATTTAATACTATAACCCTTTGCACTTATTCTAATAGAAATTAGGCCTGATAAAGGCACTTTTGCTGTGCATAGTAGTACTGCTCACAGGTGCTCTCTGGTTGTTGGGGCATCCCATTCTGTGACTACACAAGCCTCTATTTAATACTATAACCCTTTGCACTTATTCTAATAGAAATTAGGCCTGATGAAGACACTTTTGCTATGCATAGTAGTACTGCTCACAGGTGCTCTCTGGTTGTTGGGGCATCCCATTCTGTGACTACACAAGCCTCTATTTAATACTATAACCCTTTGCACTTATTCTAATTGAAATTAGTCCTGATAAAGACACTTTTGCTGTGCATAGTAGTACTGCTCACAGGTGCTCTCTGGTTGTTGGGGCATCCCATTCTGTGACTACACAAGCCTCTATTTAATACTATAACCCTTTGCACTTATTCTAATAGAAATTAGGCCTGATGAAGACACTTTTGCTGTGCATAGTAGTACTGCTCACAGGTGCTCTCTGGTTGTTGGGGCATCCCATTCTGTGACTACACCAGCCTCTATTTAATACTATAACCCTTTGCACTTATTCTAAAAGAAATTAGGCCTGATAAAGACACTTTTGCGGTGCATAGTAGTACTGCTCACAGGTGCTCTCTGGTTGTTGGGGCATCCAATTCTGTGACTACACCAGCCTCTATTTAATACTATAACCCTTTGCACTTATTCTAATAGAAATTAGGCCTGATAAAGACATTTTTGCTGTGCATAGTAGTACTGCTCACAGGTGCTCTCTGGTTGTTGGGGCATCCCTTTCTGTGACTACACCAGCCTCTATTTAATACTATAACCCTTTGCACTTATTCTAATTGAAATTAGGCCTGATAAAGACACTTTTGCTGTGCATAGTAGTACTGCTCACAGGTGCTCTCTGGTTGTTGGGGCATCCCATTCTGTGACTACACCAGCCTCTATTTAATACTATAACCCTTTGCACTTATTCTAATAGAAATTAGGCCTGATAAAGACACTTTTGCTGTGCATAGTAGTACTGCTCACAGGTGCTCTCTGGTTATTGGGGCATCCCTTTCTGTGACTACACCAGCCTCTATTTAATACTATATCCCTTTGCACTTATTCTAATAGAAATTAGGCCTGATAAAGACACTTTTGCTGTGCATAGTAGTACTGCTCACAGGTGCTCTCTGGTTGTTGGGGCATCCCATTCTGTGACTGCACCTGCCTCTATTTAATACTATAACCCTTTGCACTTATTCTAATAGAAATTAGGCCTGATAAAGACACTTTTGCTGTGCATAGTAGTACTGCTCACAGGTGCTCTCTGGTTGTTGGGGCATCCCATTCTGTGACTGCACCTGCCTTTATTTAATACTATAACCCTTTGTACTTATTCTAATAGAAATTAGGCCTGATAAAGACACTTTTGCTGTGCATAGTAGTACTGCTCACAGGTGCTCTCTGGTTGTTGGGGCATCCCATTCTGTGACTGCACCTGCCTCTATTTAATACTATAACCCTTTGCACTTATTCTAATAGAAATTAGGCCTGATAAAGACACTTTTGCTGTGCATAGTAGTACTGCTGCCAGGTGCACTGCTGGCTGTTGGGGCATCCCATTCTGTGACTACACAAGCCTCTATTTACTATAACCCTTTGCACTTATTCTAATAGAAATTAGGCCTGATAAAGACACTTTTGCTGTGCATAGTAGTACTGCTCACAGGTGCTCTCTGGTTGTTGGGCCATCCAATTCTGTGACTACACCAGCCTCTATTTAATACTATAACCCTTTGCACTTATTCTAATAGAAATTAGGCCTGATAAAGACACTTTTGCTGTGCATAGTAGTACTGCTCACAGGTGCTCTCTGGTTGTTGGGGCATCCAATTCTGTGACTACACCAGCCTCTATTTAATACTATAACCCTTTGCACTTATTCTAATAGAAATTAGGCCTGATAAAGACACTTTTGCTGTGCATAGTAGTACTGCTCACAGGTGCTCTCTGGTTGTTGGGGCATCCCATTCTGTGACTACACCAGCCTCTATTTAATACTATAACCCTTTGCACTTATTCTAATAGAAATTAGGCCTGATAAAGACACTTTTGCTGTGCATAGTAGTACTGCTCACAGGTGCTCTCTGGTTGTTGGGGCATCCCATTCTGTGACTACACCAGCCTCTATTTAATACTATAACCCTTTGCACTTATTCTAATAGAAATTAGGCCTGATAAAGACACTTTTGCTGTGCATAGTAGTACTGCTCACAGGTGCTCTCTGGTTGTTGGGGCATCCCATTCTGTGACTACACAAGCCTCTATTTAATACTATAACCCTTTGCACTTATTCTAATAGAAATTAGGTCTGATAAAGACACTTTTGCTGTGCATAGTAGTACTGCTCACAGGTGCTCTCTGGTTGTTGGGGCATCCCATTCTGTGACTACACAAGCCTCTATTTAATACTATAACCCTTTGCACTTATTCTAATAGAAATTAGGCCTGATGAAGACACTTTTGCTGTGCATAGTAGTACTGCTCACAGGTGCTCTCTGGTTGTTGGGGCATCCCATTCTGTGACTACACCAGCCTCTATTTAATACTATAACCCTTTGCACTTATTCTAAAAGAAATTAGGCCTGATAAAGACACTTTTGCGGTGCATAGTAGTACTGCTCACAGGTGCTCTCTGGTTGTTGGGGCATCCAATTCTGTGACTACACCAGCCTCTATTTAATACTATAACCCTTTGCACTTATTCTAATAGAAATTAGGCCTGATAAAGACACTTTTGCTGTGCATAGTAGTACTGCTCACAGGTGCTCTCTGGTTGTTGGGGCATCCCTTTCTGTGACTACACCAGCCTCTATTTAATACTATATCCCTTTGCACTTATTCTAATTGAAATTAGGCCTGATAAAGACACTTTTGCTGTGCATAGTAGTACTGCTCACAGGTGCTCTCTGGTTGTTGGGGCATCCCATTCTGTGACTACACCAGCCTCTATTTAATACTATAACCCTTTGCACTTATTCTAATAGAAATTAGGCCTGATAAAGACACTTTTGCTGTGCATAGTAGTACTGCTCACAGGTGCTCTCTGGTTATTGGGGCATCCCTTTCTGTGACTACACCAGCCTCTATTTAATACTATATCCCTTTGCACTTATTCTAATAGAAATTAGGCCTGATAAAGACACTTTTGCTGTGCATAGTAGTACTGCTCACAGGTGCTCTCTGGTTGTTGGGGCATCCCATTCTGTGACTGCACCTGCGTCTATTTAATACTATAACCCTTTGCACTTATTCTAATAGAAATTAGGCCTGATAAAGACACTTTTGCTGTGCATAGTAGTACTGGTCACAGGTGCTCTCTGGTTGTTGGGGCATCCCATTCTGTGACTACACCAGCCTCTATTTAATACTATAACCCTTTGCACTTATTCAAATAGAAATTAGGCCTGATAAAGACACTTTTGCTGTGCATGGTAGTACTGCTCACAGGTGCTCTCTGGTTGTTGGGGCATCCCATTCTGTGACTACACCAGCCTCTATTTAATACTATAACCCTTTTGCACTTATTCTAATAGAAATTAGGCCTGATGAAGACACTTTTGCTGTGCATAGTAGTACTGCTCACAGGTGCTCTCTGGTTGTTGGGGCATCCCATTCTGTGACTACACCAGCCTCTATTTAATACTATAACCCTTTGCACTTATAATAATAGAAATTAGGCCTGATAAAGACACTTTTGCTGTGCATAGTAGTACTGCTCACAGGTGCTCTCTGGTTGTTGGGGCATCCCATTCTGTGACTGCACCTGCCTCTATTTAATACTATAACCCTTTGCACTTATTCTAATAGAAATTAGGCCTGATAAAGACACTTTTGCTGTGCATAGTAGTACTGCTGCCAGGTGCACTGCTGGCTGTTGGGGCATCCCATTCTGTGACTACACAAGCCTCTATTTACTATAACCCTTTGCACTTATTCTAATAGAAATTTGGCATGATAAATACACTTTTGCTGTGCATAGTAGTACTGCTGCCAGGTGCACTGCTGGCTGTTGGGGCATCCCATTCTGTGACTACACAAGCCTCTATTTACTATAACCCTTTGCACTTATTCTAAAAGTCATTTGGCCTGATAAAGACACTTTTGCTGTGCATAGTAGTACTGCTCACAGGTGCTCTCTGGTTGTTGGGGCATCCCATTCTGTGACTACACAAGCCTCTATTTACTATAACCCTTTGCACTTATTCTAATAGAAATTTGGCCTGATAAAGACACTTTTGCTGTGCATAGTAGTACTGCTGCCAGGTGCACTGGTGGCTGTTGGGGCATCCCATTCTGTGACTACGCAAGCCTCTCTTTACTATAACCCTTTGCACTTATTCTAATAGAAATTTGGCCTGATAAAGACACTTTTGCTGTGCATAGTAGTACTGCTGCCAGGTGCACTGCTGGCTGTTGGGGCATCCCATTCTGTGACTACACAAGCCTCTATTTACTATAACCCTTTGCACTTATTCTAATAGAAATTTGGCATGATAAAGACACTTTTGCTGTGCATAGTAGTACTGCTCACAGGTGCTCTCTGGTTGTTGGGGCATCCCATTCTGTGACTACACAAGCCTCTATTTAATACTATAACCCTTTGCACTTATTCTAATAGAAATTAGGCCTGATAAAGACACTTTTGCTGTGCATAGTAGTACTGCTCACAGGTGCTCTCTGGTTGTTGGGGCATCCCATTCTGTGACTACACAAGCCTCTATTTAATACTATAACCCGTTGCACTTATTCTAATAGAAATTAGGCCTGATGAAGACACTTTTGCTGTGCATAGTAGTACTGCTCACAGGTGCTCTCTGGTTGTTGGGGCATCCCATTCTGTGACTACACAAGCCTCTATTTAATACTATAACCCTTTGCACTTATTCTAATAGAAATTAGGCCTGATGAAGACACTTTTGCTGTGCATAGTAGTACTGCTCACAGGTGCTCTCTGGTTGTTGGGGCATCCCTTTCTGTGACTACACCAGCCTCTATTTAATACTATAACCCTTTGCACTTATTCTAATAGAAATTAGGCCTGATAAAGACACTTTTGCTGTGCATAGTAGTACTGCTCACAGGTGCTCTCTGGTTGTTGGGGCATCCCATTCTGTGACTGCACCTGCCTCTATGTAATACTATAACCCTTTGCACTTATTCTAATAGAAATTAGGCCTGATAAAGACACTTTTGCTGTGCATAGTAGTACTGCTCACAGGTGCTCTCTGGTTGTTGGGGCATCCCATTCTGTGACTACACCAGCCTCTATTTAATACTATAACCCTTTGCACTTATTCTAATAGAAATTAGGCCTGATAAAGACACTTTTGCTGTGCATAGTAGTACTGCTCACAGGTGCTCTCTGGTTGTTGGGGCATCCCATTCTGTGACTGCACCTGCCTCTATTTAATACTATAACCCTTTGCACTTATTCTAATAGAAATTAGGCCTGATAAAGACACTTTTGCTGTGCATAGTAGTACTGCTCACAGGTGCTCTCTGGTTGTTGGGGCATCCCATTCTGTGACTGCACCTGCCTCTATTTAATACTATAACCCTTTGCACTTATTCTAATAGAAATTAGGCCTGATAAAGACACTTTTGCTGTGCATAGTAGTACTGCTCACAGGTGCTCTCTGGTTGTTGGGGCATCCCATTCTGTGACTGCACCTGCCTCTATTTAATACTATAACCCTTTGCACTTATTCTAATAGAAATTAGGCCTGATAAAGACACTTTTGCTGTGCGTAGTAGTACTGCTGCCAGGTGCACTGCTGGCTGTTGGGGCATCCCATTCTGTGACTACACAAGCCTCTATTTACTATAACCCTTTGCACTTATTCTAATAGAAATTAGGCCTGATAAAGACACTTTTGCTGTGCATAGTAGTACTGCTCACAGGTGCTCTCTGGTTGTTGGGCCATCCAAATCTTTGACTACACCAGCCTCTATTTAATACTATAACCCTTTGCACTTATTCTAATAGAAATTAGGCCTGATAAAGACACTTTTGCTGTGCATAGTAGTACTGCTCACAGGTGCTCTCTGGTTGTTGGGGCATCCCATTCTGTGACTGCACCTGCCTCTATTTAATACTATAACCCTTTGCACTTATTCTAATAGAAATTAGGCCTGATAAAGACACTTTTGCTGTGCATAGTAGTACTGCTCACAGGTGCTCTCTGGTTGTTGGGGCATCCCATTCTGTGACTGCACCTGCCTCTATTTAATACTATAACCCTTTGCACTTATTCTAATAGAAATTAGGCCTGATAAAGACACTTTTGCTGTGCATAGTAGTACTGCTCACAGGTGCTCTCTGGTTGTTGGGGCATCCCTTTCTGTGACTACACCAGCCTCTATTTAATACTATATCCCTTTGCACTTATTCTAATAGAAATTAGGCTTGATAAAGACACTTTTGCTGTGCATAGTAGTACTGCTCACAGGTGCTCTCTGGTTGTTGGGGCATCCCATTCTGTGACTGCACCTGCCTCTATTTAATACTATAACCCTTTGCACTTATTCTAATAGAAATTAGGCCTGATAAAGACACGTTTGCTGTGCATAGCAGTACTGCTCACAGGTGCTCTCTGGTTGTTGGGGCATCCCATTCTGTGACTGCACCTGCCTCTATTTAATACTATAACCCTTTGCACTTATTCTAATAGAAATTAGGCCTGATAAAGACACTTTTGCTGTGCATAGTAGTACTGCTCACAGGTGCTCTCTGGTTGTTGGGGCATCCCATTCTGTGACTGCACCTGCCTCTATTTAATACTATAACCCTTTGCACTTATTCTAATAGAAATTAGGCCTGATAAAGACACTTTTGCTGTGCATAGTAGTACTGCTGCCAGGTGCACTGCTGGCTGTTGGGGCATCCCATTCTGTGACTACACAAGCCTCTATTTACTATAACCCTTTGCACTTATTCTAATAGAAATTAGGCCTGATAAAGACACTTTTGCTGTGCATAGTAGTACTGCTCACAGGTGCTCTCTGGTTGTTGGGCCATCCAATTCTGTGACTACACCAGCCTCTATTTAATACTATAACCCTTTGCACTTATTCTAATAGAAATTAGGCCTGATAAAGACACTTTTGCTGTGCATAGTAGTACTGCTCACAGGTTCTCTCTGGTTGTTGGGGCATCCCATTCTGTGACTACACCAGCCTCTATTTAATACTATAACCCTTTGCACTTATTCTAATAGAAATTAGGCCTGATAAAGACACTTTTGCTGTGCATGGTAGTACTGCTCACAGGTGCTCTCTGGTTGTTGGGGCATCCCATTCTGTGACTACACCAGCCTCTATTTAATACTATAACCCTTTGCACTTATTCTAATAGAAATTAGGCCTGATGAAGACACTTTTGCTGTGCATAGTAGTACTGCTCACAGGTGCTCTCTGGTTGTTGGGGCATCCCATTCTGTGACTACACCAGCCTCTATTTAATACTATAACCCTTTGCACTTATTCTAATAGAAATTAGGCCTGATAAAGACACTTTTGCTGTGCATAGTAGTACTGCTCACAGGTGCTCTCTGGTTGTTGGGGCATCCCATTCTGTGACTGCACCTACCTCTATTTAATACTATAACCCTTTGCACTTATTCTAATAGAAATTAGGCCTGATAAAGACACTTTTGCTGTGCATAGTAGTACTGCTGCCAGGTGCACTGCTGGCTGTTGGGGCATCCCATTCTGTGACTACACAAGCCTCTATTTACTATAACCCTTTGCACTTATTCTAATAGAAATTTGGCATGATAAAGACACTTTTGCTGTGCATAGTAGTACTGCTGCCAGGTGCACTGCTGGCTGTTGGGGCATCCCATTCTGTGACTACACAAGCCTCTATTTACTATAACCCTTTGCACTTATTCTAAAAGTCATTTGGCCTGATAAAGACACTTTTGCTGTGCATAGTAGTACTGCTCACAGGTGCTCTCTGGTTGTTGGGGCATCCCATTCTGTGACTACACAAGCCTCTATTTACTATAACCCTTTGCACTTATTCTAATAGAAATTTGGTCTGATAAAGACACTTTTGCTGTGCATAGTAGTACTGCTGCCAGGTGCACTGGTGGCTGTTGGGGCATCCCATTCTGTGACTGCACCTGCCTCTATTTAATACTATAACCCTTTGCACTTATTCTAATAGAAATTAGGCCTGATAAAGACACTTTTGCTGTGCATAGTAGTACTGCTGCCAGGTGCACTGCTGGCTGTTGGGGCATCCCATTCTGTGACTACACAAGCCTCTATTTACTATAACCCTTTGCACTTATTCTAATAGAAATTAGGCCTGATAAAGACACTTTTGCTGTGCATAGTAGTACTGCTCACAGGTGCTCTCTGGTTGTTGGGGCATCCCATTCTGTGACTACACAAGCCTCTATTTAATACTATAACCCTTTGAACTTATTCTAATAGAAATTAGGCCTGATGAAGACACTTTTGCTGTGCATAGTAGTACTGCTCACAGGTGCTCTCTGGTTGTTGGGGCATCCCATTCCGTGACTACACCAGCCTCTATTTAATGCTATAACCCTTTGCACTTATTCTAAAAGAAATTAGGCCTGATAAAGACACTTTTGCTGTGCATAGCAGTACTGCTCACAGGTGCTCTCTGGTTGTTGGGGCATCCCATTCTGTGACTACACCAGCCACTATTTAATACTATAACCCTTTGCACTTATTCTAATAGAAATTAGGCCTGATAAAGACACTTTTGCTGTGCATAGTAGTACTGCTCACAGGGGCTCTCTGGTTGTTGGGGCATCCCATTCTGTGACTACACCAGCCTCTATTTAATACTATAACCCTTTGCACTTATTCTAATAGAAATTAGGCCTGATAAAGACACTTTTGCTGTGCATAGTAGTACTGCTCACAGGTGCTCTCTGGTTGTTGGGGCATCCCATTCTGTGACTACACCAGCCTCTATTTAATACTATAACCCTCTGCACTTATTCTAATAGAAATTAGGCCTGATAAAGACACTTTTGCTGTGCATAGTAGTACTGCTCACAGGTGCTCTCTGGTTGTTGGGGCATCCCATTCTGTGACTACACAAGCCTCTATTTACTATAACCCTTTGCACTTATTCTAATAGAAATTAGGCCTGATAAAGACACTTTTGCTGTGCATAGTAGTACTGCTCACAGGTGCTCTCTGGTTGCTGGGGCATCCCATTCTGTGACTACATCTGCCTCTATTTAATACTATAACCCTTTGCACTTATTCTAATAGAAATTAGGCCTGATAAAGACACTTTTGCTGTGCATAGTAGTACTGCTCACAGGTGCTCTCTTGTTGTCGGGGCATCCCATTCTGTGACTACACCAGCCTCTATTTAATACTATAACCCTTTGCACTTATTCTAATAGAAATTAGGCCTGATAAAGACACTTTTGCTGTGCATAGTAGTACTGCTCACAGGTGCTCTCTGGTTGTTGGGGCATCCAATTCTGTGACTACACCAGGCTCTATTTAATACTATAACCCTTTGCATTTATTCTAATAGAAATTTGGCCTGATAAAGACACTTTTGCTGTGCATAGTAGTACTGCTCACAGGTGCTCTCTGGTTGTTGGGGCATCCCATTCTGTGACTACACAAGCCTCTATTTAATACTATAACCCTTTGCACTTATTCTAATAGAAATTAGGCCTGATAAAGGCACTTTTGCTGTGCATAGTAGTACTGCTCACAGGTGCTCTCTGGTTGTTGGGGCATCCCATTCTGTGACTACACAAGCCTCTATTTAATACTATAACCCTTTGCACTTATTCTAATAGAAATTAGGCCTGATGAAGACACTTTTGCTGTGCATAGTAGTACTGCTCACAGGTGCTCTCTGGTTGTTGGGGCATCCCATTCTGTGACTACACCAGCCTCTATTTAATACTATAAACCTTTGCACTTATTCTAATAGAAATTAGGCCTGATAAAGACACTTTTGCTGTGCATAGTAGTACTGCTCACAGGTGCTCTCTGGTTGTTGGGGCATCCAATTCTGTGACTACACCAGCCTCTATTTAATACTATAACCCTTTGCACTTATTCTAATAGAAATTAGGCCTGATAAAGACACTTTTGCTGTGCATAGTAGTACTGCTCACAGGTGCTCTCTGGTTGTTGGGGCATCCCATTCTGTGACTACACCAGCCTCTATTTAATACTATAACCCTTTGCACTTATTCTAATAGAAATTAGGCCTGATAAAGACACTTTTGCTGTGCATAGTAGTACTGCTCACAGGTGCTCTCTGGTTGTTGGGGCATCCCATTCTGTGACTACACCAGCCTCTATTTAATACTATAACCCTTTGCACTTATTCTAATAGAAATTAGGCCTGATAAAGACACTTTTGCTGTGCATAGTAGTACTGCTCACAGGTGCTCTCTGGTTGTTGGGGCATCCCATTCTGTGACTACACAAGCCTCTATTTAATACTATAACCCTTTGCACTTATTCTAATAGAAATTAGGCCTGATAAAGACACTTTTGCTGTGCATAGTAGTACTGCTCACAGGTGCTCTCTGGTTGTTGGGGCATCCCATTCTGTGACTACACAAGCCTCTATTTAATACTATAACCCTTTGCACTTATTCTAATAGAAATTAGGCCTGATGAAGACACTTTTGCTGTGCATAGTAGTACTGCTGCCAGGTGCTCTCTGGTTGTTGGGGCATCCCATTCTGTGACTACACCAGCCTCTATTTAATACTATAACCCTTTGCACTTATTCTAAAAGAAATTAGGCCTGATAAAGACACTTTTGCTGTGCATAGTAGTACTGCTCACAGGTGCTCTCTGGTTGTTGGGGCATCCAATTCTGTGACTACACCAGCCTCTATTTAATACTATAACCCTTTGCACTTATTCTAATAGAAATTAGGCCTGATAAAGACACTTTTGCTGTGCATAGTAGTACTGCTCACAGGTGCTCTCTGGTTGTTGGGGCATCCCTTTCTGTGACTACACCAGCCTCTATTTAATACTATAACCCTTTGCACTTATTCTAATTGAAATTAGGCCTGATAAAGACACTTTTGCTGTGCATAGTAGTACTGCTCACAGGTGCTCTCTGGTTGTTGGGGCATCCCATTCTGTGACTACACCAGCCTCTATTTAATACTATAACCCTTTGCACTTATTCTAATAGAAATTAGGCCTGATAAAGACACTTTTGCTGTGCATAGTAGTACTGCTCACAGGTGCTCTCTGGTTATTGGGGCATCCCTTTCTGTGACTACACCAGCCTCTATTTAATACTATATCCCTTTGCACTTATTCTAATAGAAATTAGGCCTGATAAAGACACTTTTGCTGTGCATAGTAGTACTGCTCACAGGTGCTCTCTGGTTGTTGGGGCATCCCATTCTGTGACTGCACCTGCCTCTATTTAATACTATAACCCTTTGCACTTATTCTAATAGAAATTAGGCCTGATAAAGACACTTTTGCTGTGCATAGTAGTACTGCTCACAGGTGCTCTCTGGTTGTTGGGGCATCCCATTCTGTGACTGCACCTGCCTTTATTTAATACTATAACCCTTTGTACTTATTCTAATAGAAATTAGGCCTGATAAAGACACTTTTGCTGTGCATAGTAGTACTGCTCACAGGTGCTCTCTGGTTGTTGGGGCATCCCATTCTGTGACTGCACCTGCCTCTATTTAATACTATAACCCTTTGCACTTATTCTAATAGAAATTAGGCCTGATAAAGACACTTTTGCTGTGCATAGTAGTACTGCTGCCAGGTGCACTGCTGGCTGTTGGGGCATCCCATTCTGTGACTACACAAGCCTCTATTTACTATAACCCTTTGCACTTATTCTAATAGAAATTAGGCCTGATAAAGACACTTTTGCTGTGCATAGTAGTACTGCTCACAGGTGCTCTCTGGTTGTTGGGCCATCCAATTCTGTGACTACACCAGCCTCTATTTAATACTTTAACCCTTTGCACTTATTCTAATAGAAATTAGGCCTGATAAAGACACTTTTGCTGTGCATAGTAGTACTGGTCACAGGTGCTCTCTGGTTGTTGGGGCATCCCATTCTGTGACTACACCAGCCTCTATTTAATACTATAACCCTTTGCACTTATTCAAATAGAAATTAGGCCTGATAAAGACACTTTTGCTGTGCATGGTAGTACTGCTCACAGGTGCTCTCTGGTTGTTGGGGCAATCCATTCTGTGACTACACCAGTCTCTATTTAATACTATAACCCTTTTGCACTTATTCTAATAGAAATTAGGCCTGATGAAGACACTTTTGCTGTGCATAGTAGTACTGCTCACAGGTGCTCTCTGGTTGTTGGGGCATCCCATTCTGTGACTACACCAGCCTCTATTTAATACTATAACCCTTTGCACTTATAATAATAGAAATTAGGCCTGATAAAGACACTTTTGCTGTGCATAGTAGTACTGCTCACAGGTGCTCTCTGGTTGTTGGGGCATCCCATTCTGTGACTGCACCTGCCTCTATTTAATACTATAACCCTTTGCACTTATTCTAATAGAAATTAGGCCTGATAAAGACACTTTTGCTGTGCATAGTAGTACTGCTGCCAGGTGCACTGCTGGCTGTTGGGGCATCCCATTCTGTGACTACACAAGCCTCTATTTACTATAACCCTTTGCACTTATTCTAATAGAAATTTGGCATGATAAATACACTTTTGCTGTGCATAGTAGTACTGCTGCCAGGTGCACTGCTGGCTGTTGGGGCATCCCATTCTGTGACTACACAAGCCTCTATTTACTATAACCCTTTGCACTTATTCTAAAAGTCATTTGGCCTGATAAAGACACTTTTGCTGTGCATAGTAGTACTGCTCACAGGTGCTCTCTGGTTGTTGGGGCATCCCATTCTGTGACTACACAAGCCTCTATTTACTATAACCCTTTGCACTTATTCTAATAGAAATTTGGCCTGATAAAGACACTTTTGCTGTGCATAGTAGTACTGCTGCCAGGTGCACTGGTGGCTGTTGGGGCATCCCATTCTGTGACTACACAAGCCTCTCTTTACTATAACCCTTTGCACTTATTCTAATAGAAATTTGGCCTGATAAAGACACTTTTGCTGTGCATAGTAGTACTGCTGCCAGGTGCACTGCTGGCTGTTGGGGCATCCCATTCTGTGACTACACAAGCCTCTATTTACTATAACCCTTTGCACTTATTCTAATAGAAATTTGGCATGATAAAGACACTTTTGCTGTGCATAGTAGTACTGCTCACAGGTGCTCTCTGGTTGTTGGGGCATCCCATTCTGTGACTACACAAGCCTCTATTTAATACTATAACCCTTTGCACTTATTCTAATAGAAATTAGGCCTGATAAAGACACTTTTGCTGTGCATAGTAGTACTGCTCACAGGTGCTCTCTGGTTGTTGGGGCATCCCATTCTGTGACTACACAAGCCTCTATTTAATACTATAACCCTTTGCACTTATTCTAATAGAAATTAGGCCTGATGAAGACACTTTTGCTGTGCATAGTAGTACTGCTCACAGGTGCTCTCTGGTTGTTGGGGCATCCCATTCTGTGACTACACAAGCCTCTATTTAATACTATAACCCTTTGCACTTATTCTAGTAGAAATTAGGCCTGATGAAGACACTTTTGCTGTGCATAGTAGTACTGCTCACAGGTGCTCTCTGGTTGTTGGGGCATCCCTTTCTGTGACTACACCAGCCTCTATTTAATACTATAACCCTTTGCACTTATTCTAATAGAAATTAGGCCTGATAAAGACACTTTTGCTGTGCATAGTAGTACTGCTCACAGGTGCTCTCTGGTTGTTGGGGCATCCCATTCTGTGACTGCACCTGCCTCTATGTAATACTATAACCCTTTGCACTTATTCTAATAGAAATTAGGCCTGATAAAGACACTTTTGCTGTGCATAGTAGTACTGCTCACAGGTGCTCTCTGGTTGTTGGGGCATCCCATTCTGTGACTACACCAGCCTCTATTTAATACTATAACCCTTTGCACTTATTCTAATAGAAATTAGGCCTGATAAAGACACTTTTGCTGTGCATAGTAGTACTGCTCACAGGTGCTCTCTGGTTGTTGGGGCATCCCTTTCTGTGACTACACCAGCCTCTATTTAATACTATATCCCTTTGCACTTATTCTAATAGAAATTAGGCCTGATAAAGACACTTTTGCTGTGCATAGTAGTACTGCTCACAGGTGCTCTCTGGTTGTTGGGGCATCCCATTCTGTGACTGCACCTGCCTCTATTTAATACTATAACCCTTTGCACTTATTCTAATAGAAATTAGGCCTGATAAAGACACTTTTGCTGTGCATAGTAGTACTGCTCACAGGTGCTCTCTGGTTGTTGGGGCATCCCATTCTGTGACTGCACCTGCCTCTATTTAATACTATAACCCTTTGCACTTATTCTAATAGAAATTAGGCCTGATAAAGACACTTTTGCTGTGCATAGTAGTACTGCTCACAGGTGCTCTCTGGTTGTTGGGGCATCCCATTCTGTGACTGCACCTGCCTCTATTTAATACTATAACCCTTTGCACTTATTCTAATAGAAATTAGGCCTGATAAAGACACTTTTGCTGTGCATAGTAGTACTGCTGCCAGGTGCACTGCTGGCTGTTGGGGCATCCCATTCTGTGACTACACAAGCCTCTATTTACTATAACCCTTTGCACTTATTCTAATAGAAATTAGGCCTGATAAAGACACTTTTGCTGTGCATAGTAGTACTGCTCACAGGTGCTCTCTGGTTGTTGGGCCATCCAATTCTGTGACTACACCAGCCTCTATTTAATACTATAACCCTTTGCACTTATTCTAATAGAAATTAGGCCTGATAAAGACACTTTTGCTGTGCATAGTAGTACTGCTCACAGGTGCTCTCTGGTTGTTGGGGCATCCCATTCTGTGACTGCACCTGCCTCTATTTAATACTATAACCCTTTGCACTTATTCTAATAGAAATTAGGCCTGATAAAGACACTTTTGCTGTGCATAGTAGTACTGCTCACAGGTGCTCTCTGGTTGTTGGGGCATCCCATTCTGTGACTACACCAGCCTCTATTTAATACTATAACTCTTTGCACTTATTCTAATAGAAATTAGGCCTGATAAAGACACTTTTGCTGTGCATAGTAGTACTGCTCACAGGTGCTCTCTGGTTGTTGGGGCATCCCTTTCTGTGACTACACCAGCCTCTATTTAATACTATATCCCTTTGCACTTATTCTAATAGAAATTAGGCCTGATAAAGACACTTTTGCTGTGCATAGTAGTACTGCTCACAGGTGCTCTCTGGTTGTTGGGGCATCCCATTCTGTGACTGCACCTGCCTCTATTTAATACTATAACCCTTTGCACTTATTCTAATAGAAATTAGGCCTGATAAAGACACTTTTGCTGTGCATAGTAGTACTGCTCACAGGTGCTCTCTGGTTGTTGGGGCATCCCATTCTGTGACTGCACCTGCCTCTATTTAATACTATAACCCTTTGCACTTATTCTAATAGAAATTAGGCCTGATAAAGACACTTTTGCTGTGCATAGTAGTACTGCTCACAGGTGCTCTCTGGTTGTTGGGGCATCCCATTCTGTGACTGCACCTGCCTCTATTTAATACTATAACCCTTTGCACTTATTCTAATAGAAATTAGGCCTGATAAAGACACTTTTGCTGTGCATAGTAGTACTGCTGCCAGGTGCACTGCTGGCTGTTGGGGCATCCCATTCTGTGACTACACAAGCCTCTATTTACTATAACCCTTTGCACTTATTCTAATAGAAATTAGGCCTGATAAAGACACTTTTGCTGTGCATAGTAGTACTGCTCACAGGTGCTCTCTGGTTGTTGGGCCATCCAATTCTGTGACTACACCAGCCTCTATTTAATACTATAACCCTTTGCACTTATTCTAATAGAAATTAGGCCTGATAAAGACACTTTTGCTGTGCATAGTAGTACTGCTCACAGGTGCTCTCTGGTTGTTGGGGCATCCCATTCTGTGACTACACCAGCCTCTATTTAATACTATAACCCTTTGCACTTATTCTAATAGAAATTAGGCCTGATAAAGACACTTTTGCTGTGCATGGTAGTACTGCTCACAGGTGCTCTCTGGTTGTTGGGGCATCCCATTCTGTGACTACACCAGCCTCTATTTAATACTATAACCCTTTGCACTTATTCTAATAGAAATTAGGCCTGATGAAGACACTTTTGCTGTGCATAGTAGTACTGCTCACAGGTGCTCTCTGGTTGTTGGGGCATCCCATTCTGTGACTACACCAGCCTCTATTTAATACTATAACCCTTTGCACTTATTCTAATAGAAATTAGGCCTGATAAAGACACTTTTGCTGTGCATAGTAGTACTGCTCACAGGTGCTCTCTGGTTGTTGGGGCATCCCATTCTGTGACTGCACCTACCTCTATTTAATACTATAACCCTTTGCACTTATTCTAATAGAAATTAGGCCTGATAAAGACACTTTTGCTGTGCATAGTAGTACTGCTGCCAGGTGCACTGCTGGCTGTTGGGGCATCCCATTCTGTGACTACACAAGCCTCTATTTACTATAACCCTTTGCACTTATTCTAATAGAAATTTGGCATGATAAAGACACTTTTGCTGTGCATAGTAGTACTGCTGCCAGGTGCACTGCTGGCTGTTGGGGCATCCCATTCTGTGACTACACAAGCCTCTATTTACTATAACCCTTTGCACTTATTCTAAAAGTCATTTGGCCTGATAAAGACACTTTTGCTGTGCATAGTAGTACTGCTCACAGGTGCTCTCTGGTTGTTGGGGCATCCCATTCTGTGACTACACAAGCCTCTATTTACTATAACCCTTTGCACTTATTCTAATAGAAATTTGGTCTGATAAAGACACTTTTGCTGTGCATAGTAGTACTGCTGCCAGGTGCACTGGTGGCTGTTGGGGCATCCCATTCTGTGACTACACAAGCCTCTCTTTACTATAACCCTTTGCACTTATTCTAATAGAAATTTGGCCTGATAAAGACACTTTTGTTGTGCATAGTAGTACTGCTGCCAGGTGCACTGCTGGCTGTTGGGGCATCCCATTCTGTGACTACACAAGCCTCTATTTACTATAACCCTTTGCACTTATTCTAATAGAAATTTGGCATGATAAAGACACTTTTGCTGTGCATAGTAGTACTGCTCACAGGTGCTCTCTGGTTGTTGGGGCATCCCATTCTGTGACTACACAAGCCTCTATTTAATACTATAACCCTTTGCACTTATTCTAATAGAAATTAGGCCTGATAAAGACACTTTTGCTGTGCATAGTAGTACTGCTCACAGGTGCTCTCTGGTTGTTGGGGCATCCCATTCTGTGTCTACACAAGCCTCTATTTAATACTATAACCCTTTGCACTTATTCTAATAGAAATTAGGCCTGATTAAGACACTTTTGCTGTGCATAGTAGTACTGCTCACAGGTGCTCTCTGGTTGTTGGGGCATCCCATTCTGTGACTACACCAGCCTCTATTTAATACTATAACCCTTTGCACTTATTCTAAAAGAAATTAGGCCTGATAAAGACACTTTTGCTGTGCATAGTAGTACTGCTCACAGGTGCTCTCTGGTTGTTGGGGCATCCAATTCTGTGACTACACCAGCCTCTATTTAATACTATAACCCTTTGCACTTATTCTAATAGAAATTAGGCCTGATAAAGACACTTTTGCTGTGCATAGTAGTACTGCTCACAGGTGCTCTCTGGTTGTTGGGGCATCCCATTCTGTGACTACACCAGCCTCTATTTAATACTATAACCCTTTGCACTTATTCTAATAGAAATTAGGCCTGATAAAGACACTTTTGCTGTGCATAGTAGTACTGCTCACAGGTGCTCTCTGGTTGTTGGGGCATCCCATTCTGTGACTGCACCTGCCTTTATTTAATACTATAACCCTTTGTACTTATTCTAATAGAAATTAGGCCTGATAAAGACACTTTTGCTGTGCATAGTAGTACTGCTCACAGGTGCTCTCTGGTTGTTGGGGCATCCCATTCTGTGACTGCACCTGCCTCTATTTAATACTATAACCCTTTGCACTTATTCTAATAGAAATTAGGCCTGATAAAGACACTTTTGCTGTGCATAGTAGTACTGCTGCCAGGTGCACTGCTGGCTGTTGGGGCATCCCATTCTGTGACTACACAAGCCTCTATTTACTATAACCCTTTGCACTTATTCTAATAGAAATTAGGCCTGATAAAGACACTTTTGCTGTGCATAGTAGTACTGCTCACAGGTGCTCTCTGGTTGTTGGGCCATCCAATTCTGTGACTACACCAGCCTCTATTTAATACTATAACCCTTTGCACTTATTCTAATAGAAATTAGGCCTGATAAAGACACTTTTGCTGTGCATAGTAGTACTGGTCACATGTGCTCTCTGGTTGTTGGGGCATCCCATTCTGTGACTACACCAGCCTCTATTTAATACTATAACCCTTTGCACTTATTCTAATAGAAATTAGGCCTGATAAAGACACTTTTGCTGTGCATGGTAGTACTGCTCACAGGTGCTCTCTGGTTGTTGGGGCATCCCATTCTGTGACTACACCAGCCTCTCTTTACTATAACCCTTTGCACTTATTCTAATAGAAATTTGGCCTGATAAAGACACTTTTGTTGTGCATAGTAGTACTGCTGCCAGGTGCACTGCTGGCTGTCGGGGCATCCCATTCTGTGACTACACAAGCCTCTATTTACTATAACCCTTTGCACTTATTCTAATAGAAATTTGGCATGATAAAGACACTTTTGCTGTGCATAGTAGTACTGCTCACAGGTGCTCTCTGGTTGTTGGGGCATCCCATTCTGTGACTACACAAGCCTCTATTTAATACTATAACCCTTTGCACTTATTCTAATAGAAATTAGGCCTGATAAAGACACTTTTGCTGTGCATAGTAGTACTGCTCACAGGTGCTCTCTGGTTGTTGGGGCATCCCATTCTGTGTCTACACAAGCCTCTATTTAATACTATAACCCTTTGCACTTATTCTAATAGAAATTAGGCCTGATTAAGACACTTTTGCTGTGCATAGTAGTACTGCTCACAGGTGCTCTCTGGTTGTTGGGGCATCCCATTCTGTGACTACACCAGCCTCTATTTAATACTATAACCCTTTGCACTTATTCTAAAAGAAATTAGGCCTGATAAAGACACTTTTGCTGTGCATAGTAGTACTGCTCACAGGTGCTCTCTGGTTGTTGGGGCATCCAATTCTGTGACTACACCAGCCTCTATTTAATACTATAACCCTTTGCACTTATTCTAATAGAAATTAGGCCTGATAAAGACACTTTTGCTGTGCATAGTAGTACTGCTCACAGGTGCTCTCTGGTTGTTGGGGCATCCCATTCTGTGACTACACCAGCCTCTATTTAATACTATAACCCTTTGCACTTATTCTAATAGAAATTAGGCCTGATAAAGACACTTTTGCTGTGCATAGTAGTACTGCTCACAGGTGCTCTCTGGTTGTTGGGGCATCCCATTCTGTGACTGCACCTGCCTTTATTTAATACTATAACCCTTTGTACTTATTCTAATAGAAATTAGGCCTGATAAAGACACTTTGGCTGTGCATAGTAGTACTGCTCACAGGTGCTCTCTGGTTGTTGGGGCATCCCATTCTGTGACTGCACCTGCCTCTATTTAATACTATAACCCTTTGCACTTATTCTAATAGAAATTAGGCCTGATAAAGACACTTTTGCTGTGCATAGTAGTACTGCTGCCAGGTGCACTGCTGGCTGTTGGGGCATCCCATTCTGTGACTACACAAGCCTCTATTTACTATAACCCTTTGCACTTATTCTAATAGAAATTAGGCCTGATAAAGACACTTTTGCTGTGCATAGTAGTACTGCTCACAGGTGCTCTCTGGTTGTTGGGCCATCCAATTCTGTGACTACACCAGCCTCTATTTAATACTATAACCCTTTGCACTTATTCTAATAGAAATTAGGCCTGATAAAGACACTTTTGCTGTGCATAGTAGTACTGGTCACATGTGCTCTCTGGTTGTTGGGGCATCCCATTCTGTGACTACACCAGCCTCTATTTAATACTATAACCCTTTGCACTTATTCTAATAGAAATTAGGCCTGATAAAGACACTTTTGCTGTGCATGGTAGTACTGCTCACAGGTGCTCTCTGGTTGTTGGGGCATCCCATTCTGTGACTACACCAGCCTCTATTTAATACTATAACCCTTTGCACTTATTCTAATAGAAATTAGGCCTGATGAAGACACTTTTGCTGTGCATAGTAGTACTGCTCACAGGTGCTCTCTGGTTGTTGGGGCATCCCATTCTGTGACTGCACCTGCCTCTATTTAATACTATAACCCTTTGCACTTATTCTAATAGAAATTAGGCCTGATAAAGACACTTTTGCTGTGCATAGTAGTACTGCTGCCAGGTGCACTGCTCTCTGTTGGGGCATCCCATTCTGTGACTACACAAGCCTCTATTTACTATAACCCTTTGCACTTATTCTAATAGAAATTAGGCCTGATAAAGACACTTTTGCTGTGCATAGTAGTACTGCTCACAGGTGCTCTCTGGTTGTTGGGCCATCCAATTCTGTGACTACACCAGCCTCTATTTAATACTATAACCCTTTGCACTTATTCTAATAGAAATTAGGCCTGATAAAGACACTTTTGCTGTGCATAGTAGTACTGCTCACAGGTGCTCTCTGGTTGTTGGGGCATCCCATTCTGTGACTACACCAGCCTCTATTTAATACTATAACCCTTTGCACTTATTCTAATAGAAATTAGGCTTGATAAAGACACTTTTGCTGTGCATAGTAGTACTGCTCACAGGTGCTCTCTGGTTGTTGGGGCTTCCCATTCTGTGACTACACCAGCCTCTATTTAATACTATAACCCTTTGCACTTATTCTAATAGAAATTAGGCCTGATGAAGACACTTTTGCTGTGCATAGTAGTACTGCTCACAGGTGCTCTCTGGTTGTTGGGGCATCCCATTCTGTGACTACACCAGCCTCTATTTAATACTATAACCCTTTGCACTTATTCTAATAGAAATTAGGCCTGATAAAGACACTTTTGCTGTGCATAGTAGTACTGCTGCCAGGTGCACTGCTGGCTGTTGGGGCATCCCATTCTGTGACTACACAAGCCTCTATTTACTATAACCCTTTGCACTTATTCTAATAGAAATTTGGCATGATAAAGACACTTTTGCTGTGCATAGTAGTACTGCTGCCAGGTGCACTGCTGGCTGTTGGGGCATCCCATTCTGTGACTACACAAGCCTCTATTTACTATAACCCTTTGCACTTATTCTAAAAGTCATTTGGCCTGATAAAGACACTTTTGCTGTGCATAGTAGTACTGCTCACAGGTGCTCTCTGGTTGTTGGGGCATCCCATTCTGTGACTACACAAGCCTCTATTTACTATAACCCTTTGCACTTATTCTAATAGAAATTTGGCCTGATAAAGACACTTTTGCTGTGCATAGTAGTACTGCTGCCAGGTGCACTGGTGGCTGTTGGGGCATCCCATTCTGTGACTACACAAGCCTCTCTTTACTATAACCCTTTGCACTTATTCTAATAGAAATTTGGCCTGATAAAGACACTTTTGCTGTGCATAGTAGTACTGCTGCCAGGTGCACTGCTGGCTGTTGGGGCATCCCATTCTGTGACTACACAAGCCTCTATTTAATACTATAACCCTTTGCACTTATTCTAATAGAAATTTGGCATGATAAAGACACTTTTGCTGTGCATAGTAGTACTGCTGCCAGGTGCACTGCTGGCTGTTGGGGCATCCCATTCTGTGACTACACAAGCCTCTATTTACTATAACCCTTTGCACTTATTCTAAAAGTCATTTGGCCTGATAAAGACACTTTTGCTGCGCATAGTAGTACTGCTCACAGGTGCTCTCTGGTTGTTGGGGCATCCCATTCTGTGACTACACAAGCCTCTATTTACTATAACCCTTTGCACTTATTCTAATAGAAATTTGGCCTGATAAAGACACTTTTGCTGTGCATAGTAGTACTGCTGCCAGGTGCACTGGTGGCTGTTGGGGCATCCCATTCTGTGACTACACAAGCCTCTCTTTACTATAACCCTTTGCACTTATTCTAATAGAAATTTGGCCTGATAAACACACTTTTGCTGTGCATAGTACTACTGCTCACAGGTGCCCTCCTGTTGGGGCATCCCATTCTGTAACATACCAAACCCCTCTTTATTTACACTAAGCAGCTCTCTTATTTACACTAAGCAGGCCTGTTGGAGGCTGAGTGTTACTGCTCACTTTTGGTGTGCATTATATTCTGTTTCATATAGACCCACTGCTGCCTGGGGGTTCTTAAAATATCACCTACTACCACGCCAGTTAGACTATGTCGGGCAGACAAGTGCCTGGAAGTGAAAAGAGGAGTGGCAGAGGCCAAGATTCCGCAGGCAGAGGTCGCAGCAGACTGGGGGCCAGTAGCAGCAGGAGTCACGCTGAGAGACCTAATCTGCCAGTATCTGCTAGCGGTCGGGTCTCCACCAGTAACGCATCTGCCGTGGTAGATTGGTTGACGCGCGTATCAACAACATCATCACAACTTACGTCTGAGACCCCCAGTCTAGGGTCGGTAGGTTCCTCTGACACAACCCTGAGTTGGCATGGCCCGAGAACAGTCCCTGTCCTCCCATTGCCTCTGTCCTACGCCATTCCCTCCCCCAGCGACGTATCCTATGCTTTGGGTTCAGCTCCACTCTTTAGTGAGGAGGACGATCAGATAGAGGACAGTCAGCAGCTACTGCCCAGCCAAGAAATGGAGGTGGCTTCTTTAGCTAGGCAGACAAATAGTGATGTGGACAGTGTCGTGGGTGCTGCGAGCGTTCCAGCTCCTGCGCCAGACACTGTTGACGAATCCACGAACATCAGTGACGTACAGCCACAACTCTGTGATAATGATGATGACGATGAAGCCGATCGCACTTGGGAGCCGGGTGATGAAGGGGCTTCATCGTCATCATCAGGAGAAGAGGGGCGCAGGTTGCCCCGGAGTCAGCAGCTGAGGCAGCAAGGTGGTAGCAGTCAGCATGGGGGCACAATTCCAAAGGCTGAAGCCGGCCGGGGCCGGGGCCGGGGTAGAGCACCTGCTGTGCGGCAGTCTACCTTATCGGGAGGTAGTGGAGCAGGGGTTCCTGGAGTTGGCAACAGCAGCAGTGAAACAGTGAGGCCAGGGGGTGGGAAAAGTAGCTACTCGGCAGTGTGGCAGTTTTTCCTGCAGGAGGGTAACATGGCCACATGCAAGATATGTAGGCAAAAGGTGAAGCGTGGCCAGGGTCCAAATGTTGGCACCACTGCCCTGCGTCAACATATGATGCGTCACCATAAAGCGACCTGGGAGAACCGAGGGCTCCCAAGGGGTGGTCCAGTCTGCTTCCTCACCAAGTGGCACGCCGCTCCCAATTTCTGCCAGCCAAGGCTCCAGCACCTCAGCCGAAGGCAGCTGTGCGTCATACCCATCCTCTGTCGCTCCTGCTCCTCCTCCTCCAAGTCATGCATCCCGCCAGCAATCCATCAGCGAAGCCATGTCCAAGAGACAGCAGTATGCGCCCACTCATCCTACGGCGCAGAAGCTGAATGTGCTCCTGTCCAAGTTGCTGGTGCTGCAGTCGCTCCCTTTTCAGGTGGTGGACTCTGCACCTTTCAGAGAACTGATGGCTTGTGCCGAGCCGAGGTGGAGAGTCCCAAGCCATCATTTCTTTGCCAAGAAGGCAGTACCAGCGCTGCACACTTTTGTTGAACAGAAGGTGGGCCAGTCCTTGAGCCTGTCGGTGTGTAGCAAAGTGCATGGCAGCGCCGACGTCTGGAGCTGTAACTACGGTCAGGGACAGTACATGTCGTTTACGGTCCACTGGGTGAATGTGGTCCCTTTGCAGCAGCAGCAACTTGGACAGGTCACGCTGCTTCGGCCTCCGCGCTCCCTGCCCGTTGGGCCTGTGACACTGTGCGACTCAGCCTCCTCATCCTCCGCCATCTCCTCACCCTCCACTGTAGGCTCAAGTCTCAGTGCCCCTCCAGTCTACCATGTGTGCAGGGCACGGAGGTGTCACGCAGTGCTTCACATGGTTTGTCTTGGCGAATGGAGTCACACAGGGGAGGAACTGCTTAAATTTATTCATCAGGAAATCCAAACATGGCTTACTCCAAGAAAACTTAAAATGGGAATCATGGTTACCGACAATGGGAAGAACATTTTGTCTGCGCTGCGCCAAGGAAGCCTGACCCATGCCTTCCTGACCCTCCTGACGAAGGTTTCCATACCGAAACGTTGAGGGGTTTTCGGATGTCATTTTCCACTAGGTACTCTGCTTAACCTCATTCTCTTCTTACATGTCGTGTTGATCAGCTAATCTATTCACACTGTACAGTTGTTATGCATTTAAGTGGAACTGGTGTATATGTACCACGGAGCTCCACAATATCATCATGTCTGTATTATCTTCATCATTTATATTGCTGAAATCTTGACTCTGTATACTTATATGGTTTCTCCGAGGGTACTACTCCAGAGTGCCACCTAGTGGCTGAATTGTATATAACTTTGTACATACACTTGTCAACTATTATTCTGTATTTTTTGTGCACTTCATTAAAATAATTGTCACTTTTTTGGCATAATAACGTAGTTCGGGTTGTTCATATATAGCATTTTCTAGAATTCATACTGTACACAGTGTGCAATAAGTGGGCACACTGAGCTATATCTTTGAACCCCATTTCTAATTTCTCCTCTCTCTAGTTCACTTAAAACTTATGGTGTGCATATACAACCTGTAACTTACTAAAGCCTGACCCATGCCCCCTGCATGGCTCACGTCTTCAATCTGGTTGTCAAGCGGTTTCTGAAGTGTTCCCCCCATCTGCAAGACATCCTAACAACTTCAAGGAAACTTTGCATGCACTTCAGCCACTCATACACCGCCAAACACACCCTTCTTGAGCTACAGCGTCAGAATGGTATCCCCCAACATAGTCTGATTTGCGATGTTTCCACCCGTTGGAATTCCACCCTTCACATGTTGGACCGATTATATGAACAGAGAAAAGCCATCACGGATAGGGGGACTCCCCTGTGTAACTTCAATGTCAACCAGTGGCAGCTCATACGTGACACCTGCCGTTTGCTCAGGCCCTTTGAGGAAGCCACTTTATTTGTCAGTCGGCAGGATTACCGGATGAATAACGTGATTCCACTGCTTCATGTACTACAGCACATGTTGGAAACCATGGCTGGTCAGGGCACTGGAGACATGGCGTTTACATCTTACGGCCACATGAACCCCGTTGGAGCTGAACTGGAGGAGGAGGAGGAAGAGGAGGAGGAGTTGCCCAGCGAAACACAGTTTAGGCTTGGCGAAATGGCTGGTTTATCTAGTCAGCGGACAGGAGAGGAGGAGCAGGAGCAGCCAGAGGAGCTAGAGGTTTTTGAGGAAGGCGAGATAGAGGACCCGGGCACACCGTGGCAGTATGCAGTGGAGATGGAGACAGGTAGTCCATCCGAGTCACTTGCGCAAATGGCAGGAAGCATGCTCACGTGCTTGCGTAGTGACCCCAGAATTGTTTCCATCTGTCGGCGGGATGACTTCTGGCTGTCCACCTTATTGGACCCTCACTTCCGGCACAAAATGGGGGCATTTTTTAAACCCACCGAGAGGGAGGACAAACTGAACTACTACAAAGACATTCTACGTAGGCAGTTGGCCGATGCCTATCTGCGCCATGGTCCATACTCTCGCAGGTCTGACTCGAGGGGACCTCTGCACTCACCTTCCACTGTCATGGCTGCTGGGGGGGTTTGCAGGAGCAGCAGCAGCAGCTCCATCAGCAGCAGCCTCAGTCTTCAGTCGCTAATGAGTAGCTTTCTACACCCGCATAGTGAGGCTACTCATGAGCAGCAGGAAGACCTGGAGCAGGACCTGAACCAGCAGGTCATGTCATACTTTGACATGACCATGCCAACACACCTTGAGGATCCGCTGGACTTCTGGGCAGCCAAACTTGATTTGTGGCTGCCACTAGCAGAGTTTGCCCTGGAAAAGCTGTCCTGCCCGGCAAGTAGCGTGCCATCTGAGCAGGTGTTTAGTGTGGCGGGGGCCATAGTTACGGCGAGGAGAACTCGTCTGTCAACTAAAAATGTGGAGAGACTCACCTTTGTCAAAATGAATCAGGGATGGATCAGCCAGGATTTCCACCCACCAATGCCTGATGCATGCGACTAGATTCAGCATGGTGCCACGTTTTACACTTTCCAAATGGTGCAAAACATATTTATGTCTTTAGGCCAATTTTTGGGCTCCTGCTGCTGCCAACTCCAGGGTGTGATTCATCCAATTTTTAGGCTCCTGAAGCCAACCCCAGTGTCTCTTTAAAGTAATGTTTGGGCTCCTGTTGCTGCTGCTGCTGCCAACTACAGGGTGTGATTCATCCAATTTTTGGGCTCCTGAAGCCAACCCCAGTGTCTCTTTAAAGTAATGTTTGGGCTCCTGCTGCTGCTGCCAACTCCAGGGTGTGAATCATCCAATTTTTGGGCTCCTGAAGCCAACTTCAGTGTCTCTTTAAAGTAATGTTTGGGCTCCTGCTGCTGCTGCCAACTCCAGGGTGTGATTCATCCAATTTTTGGGCTCCTTAGGCCAACCCCAGTGTCTCTTTAACCCTTTAAATGCCAGCCACGTAAAATTTACGTGGTTGCCTCTCCGCCACTTAAGTGCCAGCCACGTAAATTTTACGTGCCTGGCATTCCCCAATCACAGTTAAAAAAGTAAAAAAAAAAGTCACTGACCTGACCCCTTGTTTGATCCGGCCGGGTCTCCTCTTCAGCCAGCGGGGCTCCGATCGTTGATCGGGGCTCCTCCGGCTGCAGAGGAGGGCCCGAAATAGGGTGCCCCCCCCCGTTTCAGCAGCCGCCGGGATTGCCTGTAAAAAAAAAAAAATGACAGTTACTCACCTCCGCTCCCGCCGCCTCTCCTCTTCATGGGGGGGGCTCCAATCACCCCCCCGGCTCTTCTGTCTTCTGGAGGGGGGCATAACAGCCCTCCCTCCGCTGCAGCTTCCGATGGCGGACGCCATCTTGGATTTTAGCCCCGCTAAATGACGTCACTGCCGGGTGTCATCGGGGCACCCGGCAGTTCTCTTGTCAGATGCCGGTGATGGCTGGGCAGAGAAGGAGGGAGGTAGGTGATCATCCGATCGCCTGCCTCCCCCCTTCTCTGTCCAGCTGTCATCTGCATCAGATCGCCGCGGGACACTGCATCTGAAGATCGGAGGTGAGTAGAGGTAAAATGTTTTTTTTTTTTTTAAATAAAAATGTTAAACAACCTGTGTCTGTGTTTATTTTTTAGACTGTTAACCCTTTGTGAACTGGTAAGGGGTCCATGAGACCCCTTATACCAGTTCACAGGGCTCGGGGGTCTGGCAAGTCACCTGCGGCTGGCGGGTGACTTGCCATTAACCCCTGGCCCCCCAAATTACCTGCCTCCCCAAAGCCCAGGGGGGGCAGAAGAGCCGTGGCCCTAGGCTATGACGGCTTGTAGCCGCAGGGCCAGGGGCCACTAAAGCTGGCCCCTGCGCCCTGCTCTACAAGCCCCAATAGCTGGTCACAGGCTGGTTACGCTGGGTAGGGGGGACCTCACGCCATTTTTTTTTTTTTGATTTTTAAGGGTTTTAACCCTTAAAAATCCCCCCCAAAAAATGGGGTCCCCCTCCCTTCGAGGGGGGACCCTATGTCATTTTTTTTTTTTAATTAACCCTTTGTTATGTGGATAGTAGTTGTATTTTATTTGTAAATGTTATAAAGTGCTCTTCAAAGTTAGGGGATCTCCTGGACAGGAACGGGGGACTACCAATACATATGTGGTATCATTGTAATCGGGAGAAATGGGGCTTTCACATGCAATATGGTTTTCTTTAATAAAATAAATGTTTTTGTTAAAATAATGGAGACAATTTAAAAATATATATATTTTTTTTTATTTTTTTTTTACTTATTTACTTAAAAATATATTAAAAAAGTAAAAAAAAAATTATATAAAAAAAAATAAAAAAAAATACAAACAAGACATTTCATGTTAAAGTCTAAACTCTGCCACAAAAAGAAAATTTGCAATTTTCTTGGAAATTCCTGCAAAAATCACAGTTAAGCATGGCGCAAAATGGTGAATAATTACCTGTCAGCAGAGTGTCTCTTTAAAGTGTCTCTTTAAAGTAATGTTTGGGCTCCTGCTGCTGCTGCCAACTCCAGGGTGTGAATCATCCAATGTTTGGGCTCCTGAAGCCAACTCCAGTGTCTCTTTAAAGTAATGTTTGGGCTCCTGCTGCTGTTGCCAACTCCAGGGTGTGATTCATCCAATTTTTGGGCTCCTGAAGCCAACTCCAGTGTCTCTTTAAAGTAATGTTTGGGCTCCTGCTGCTGCTGCCAACTCCAGGGTGTGATTCATCCAATTTTTGGGCTCCTGAAGCCAACTCCAGTGTCTCTTTAAAGTAATATTTGGGCTCCTGCTGCTGCGGCTGCCAACTCCAGGGTGTGATTCATCCAATTTTTGGGCTCCTGAAGCCAACTCTAGTGTCTCTTTAAAGTAATGTTTGGGCTCCTGCTGCTGCTGCCAACTCCAGGGTGTGATTCATCCAATTTTTGGGCTCCTGAAGCCAACCCCAGTGTCTCTTTAAAGTAATGTTTGGGCTCCTGCTGCTGCTGCCAACTCCAGGGTGTGATTCATCCAATTTTTGGGCTCCTGAAGCCAACTCCAGTGTCTCTTTAAAGTAATGTTTGGGCTCCTGCTGCTGCTGCCAACTCCAGGGTGTGATTCATCCAATTTTTGGGCTCCTGAAGCCAACCCCAATGTCTCTTTAAAGTAATGTTTGGGCTCCTGCTGCTGCTGCTGCTGCCAACTACAGGGTGTGATTCATCCAATTTTTGGGCTCCTGAAGCCAACCCCAGTGTCTCTTTAAAGTAATGTTTGGGCTCCTGCTGCTGCTGCCAACTCCAGGGTGTGATTCATCCAATTTTTGGGCTCCTGAAGCCAACTCCAGTGTCTCTTTAAAGTAATGTTTGGGCTCCTGCTGCTGCTGCCAACTCCAGGGTGTGATTCATCCAATTTTTGGGCTCCTGAAGCCAACCCCAGTGTCTCTTTAAAGTAATGTTTGGGCTCCTGCTGCTGCTGCTGCCAACTCCAGGGTGTGAATCATCCAATTTTTGGGCTCCTGAAGCCAACTCCAGTGTCTCTTTAAAGTAATGTTTGGGCTCCTGCTGCTGCTGCCAACTCCAGGGTGTGATTCATCCAATTTTTGGGCTCCTGAAGCCAACCCCAGTGTCTCTTTAAAGTAATGTTTGGGCTCCTGCTGCTGCTGCCAACTCCAGGGTGTGAATCATCCAATTTTTGGGCTCCTGAAGCCAACTCCAGTGTCTCTTTAAAGTAATGTTTGGGCTCCTGCTGCTGCTGCCAACTCCAGTGTGTGATTCATCCAATTTTTGGGCTCCTGAAGCCAACCCCAGGGTCTCTTTAAAGTAATGTTTGGGCTCCTGCTGCTGCTGCTGCCAACTACAGGGTGTGAATCATCCAATTTTTGGGCTCTTGAAGCCAACCCCAGTGTCTCTTTAAAGTAATGTTTGGGCTCCTGCTGCTGCTGCCAACTCCAGGGTGTGATTCATCCAATTTTTGGGCTCCTGAAGCCAACCCCAGTGTCTCTTTAAAGTAATGTTTGGGCTCCTGCTGCTGCTGCTGCTGCCAACTCCAGGGTGTGAATCATCCAATTTTTGGGCTCCTGAAGCCAACTCCAGTGTCTCTTTAAAGTAATGTTTGGGCTCCTGCTGCTGCTGCCAACTCCAGGGTGTGAATCATCCAATTTTTGGGCTCCTGAAGCCAACTCCAGTGTCTCTTTAAAGTAATGTTTGGGCTCCTGCTGCTGCTGCTAACTCCAGGGTG
Source organism: Gastrophryne carolinensis (assembly GCA_027917425.1). Lineage (NCBI taxonomy): Eukaryota > Metazoa > Chordata > Amphibia > Anura > Microhylidae > Gastrophryne > Gastrophryne carolinensis. Next base: position 259,843,357 of record CM051238.1, read on the forward strand.
TGATTCATCCAATTTTTGGGCTCCTGAAGCCAACCCCAGTGTCTCTTTAAAGTAATGTTTGGGCTCCTGCTGCTGCTGCTGCTGCAAACTACAGGGTGTGATTCATCCAATTTTTGGGCTCCTGAAGCCAACCCCAGTGTCTCTTTAATGTAATGTTTGGGCTCCTGCTGCTGCTGCCAACTCCAGGGCTTGATTCATCCAATTTTTGGGCTCCTGAAGCCAACCCCAGTGTCTCTTTAAAGTAATGTTTGGGCTCCTGCTGCTGCTGCCAACTCCAGGGTGTGATTCATCCAATTTTTGGGCTCCTGAAGCCAACCCCAGTGTCTCTTTAAAGTAATGTTTGGGCTCCTACTGCTGCTGCCAACTCCAGGGTCTGATTCATCCAATTTTTGGGCTCCTGAAGCCAACTCCAGTGTCTCTTTAAAGTAATGTTTGGGATCCTGCTGCTGCTGCTGCCAACTCCAGGGTGTGAATCATCCAATTTTTGGGCTCCTGAAGCCAACTCCAGTGTCTCTTTAAAGTTTAAAGTAATGTCTGGGCTCCTGCTGCTGCCAACTCCAGGGTGTGAATCATCCAATTTTGGGCTCCTGAAGCCAACCCCAGTGTCTCTTTAAAGTAATAATGCAGCTGCTGCTGCTGCCAACTCCAGGGTTTGATTCATCCAATTTTTGGGCTCCTGAAGCCAACTCCAGTGTCTCTTTAAAGTAATATTTGGGCTCCTGCTGCTGCCAACTCCAGGGTGTGATTCATCCAATTTTTGGGCTCCTGAAGCCAACCCCAGTGTCTCTTTAAAAGTAATGTTTGGGCACCTGCTGCTGCTGCTGCTGCCAACTCCAGGGTGTGAATCATCCAATTTTTGGGCTCCTGAAGCCAACCCCAGTGTCTCTTTAAAGTAATGTTTGGGCTCCTGCTGCTGCTGCCAACTCCAGGGTGTGAATCATACAATGTTTGGGCTCCTGAAGCCATCTCCAGTGTCTCTTTAAAGTAATGTTTGGGCTCCTGCTGCTGCTGCTGCCAACTCCAGGGTGTGAATCATCCAATTTTTGGGCTCCTGAAGCCAACCCCAGTGTCTCTTTAAAGTAATGTTTGGGCTCCTGCTGCTGCTGCTGCCAACTCCAGGGTGTGATTCATCCAATTTTTGGGCTCCTGAAGCCAACTCCAGTGTCTCTTTAAAGTAATGTTTGGGCTCCTGCTGCTGCTGCTGCTGCCAACTCCAGGGTGTGATTCATCCAATTTTTGGGCTCCTGAAGCCAACCCCAGTGTCTCTTTAAAGTAATGTTTGGGCTCCTGCTGCTGCTGCCAACTCCAGGGTGTGATTCATCCAATTTTTGGGCTCCTGAAGCCAACCCCAGTGTCTCTTTAAAATAATGTTTGGGCTGCTGCTGCTGCCAACTCCAGGGTGTGAATCATCCAATTTTTGGGCTCCTGAAGCCAACTCCAGTGTCTCTTTAAAGTAATGTTTGGGCTCCTGCTGCTGCTGCCAACTCCAGGGTGTGATTCATCCAATTTTTGGGCTCCTGAAGCCAACCCCAGTGTCTCTTTAAAGTAATGTTTGGGCTCCTGCTGCTGCTGCCAACTCCAGGGTGTGATTCATCCAATTTTGGGCTCCTGCTGCCAAATCCAGTGTCTCTTTAAAGTAATATCTGGGCTCCTGCTGCTGCTGCTTGCAACTGCAGGGTGTGATTCATCCAATCTTTGAGCTCCTGCAGCCAACTCCAGTGTCTCTTTCAAGCTATGTTTGGGCTCCTGCTGCTGCTTCAAACTCCAGGGTGTGATTCATTCAATTTTTGGGCTCCTGCAGCCAACTCCAGTGTCTCTTTCAGCCAATGTTTGGGCTCCTGCTGCTGCTTGCAACTCCAGGGTGTGATTCATCCAATTTTTGGGCTCCTGCTGCTGCCAACTCCAGTGTCTCTTTAAAGCAATGTTTGGGCTCCTGCCCCTCATAGTGATGCCACTTCAACTCTCTGCAATTGTGCCGCTCTGCGATTCTATTAGCGATGCCTCTGATCTGCATGTGATATTTATTCAAAGTATTATTTAACTAACCCAGCATGCATCCTGTGCGTGTTACAGCAAGGCAGAATGGTTTACAACCCTATTGAGGCTCTAGGAGGCTCAGAAATAGCCGTTTTTAATAGTGATTCGTTGCAAATAAATTCGGGTCGAAGCGATTTTTGTCGGAAAATTCGGCGAATCAGTCGAATCGAATTTTTCAAAAGTTCGCTCATCTCTATTTATTATGTGTTGTTAGTTCAAAGGGTGGGGATCCTTTTTTACACGTTGAGCTTGTGTTGTTAGAGTGGCAGCGCGGTTTGTATTATTTAATACTTGTCTGTGTTAAGTACCTTCTCGGAGACCATACAGTTGTAGACATAGACAACCACCAGCTGTACCATCTGTGGCTTTCTAGGATGATGGGAACTATGGAAACACACTGTTAAGTATAGATGCATAGGAGGATCTGATGAGCAGTGGAGGTAGTGAGGATATTCAGAATCTGTAAGACAGGATGGGTTTAACACAATCTGTACTTGGGGGAGCCAGCAATGAGCAACTGGTGAAGTGCTACACCATGCACCTGGTCCTGTCGTGGGGGGGGTCTGTCGGCAAGCTTGGTTTTTATCGAAGCCCCGCGCAAGGGAGTACAGACTGAGCTGAAAACAAACGAGGGTCCTACAGCCATTTCTAGACACCAGTGAGCTCAGTATGGGGAAAGTCCAATTCAGGTATTGAGGAAGGTTGCTGAAACTGAACCAGGAATTCCAGAGCCAGGGTAATTTTCAGTCCAGAGCCAGAGTTCAAAACTGGTAGCCATCCAAAGCCAGGGGTCAGGAGCCAGAGCAAGTTTATTATCCAAAGCCAAAGGGTCAGAGCTGGGGTAGGTAGTCATCCAAATCCAGAGGTCAAATCCAAAGTGGGTATTCAGCAGAGCTAAGGTCAGAACCGGAAATCTTTATACACAGGAGCAGATGGAAGGCATCACTTCTAAGAAGATCTGCAGGCATCTTCCCACCCCCACAGGTCTCTTTTCTTTGAAATCTTTTTATTGAATTTTCTCGACAGTACATCATTATAGTATAGCGGCATATATGGTAACATTACATGCATAATAAACATTGGTGTCGATACCAGCATATAGTGTACAGCCTGATTCTATTGAAGTAATATAGTGGAAAGCAGGCCAGACCAGGGAGGCCAGAGGCCCAGAAGGGGCCTCCCTCCTCCCAACTGTCCGACCACTCCCAACATTGCGGAATATACAGGTGAAAGAGTATAACACGTAATATAGTGTAAGATTCAGGCCGGCGTGGTTCTAGAGGAATTGGGGTTGAGGGCAGCGGGGGTGGGGTGGGGGTCCCTGGTCCGCTCCTGGCAGTCTCTCAATCCATTTATCAGTGTAGTGCTAATATCGATAGATTTGGGGTTGCATACTGAATCCAAGGTTTCCAAATGTCCAGGAATTAATCATGTTTATCATTTAGTATACTGGTAAGTTCATTCTGGCTTTAACTTCTGAGATAAAGATAACTGTTGTTTCCAGGCCTTTGTAATTGTCTGTTTAGTGGCCATCATGATAAATGAGAACAACTTGTTTTGCAGGCTGTTAAGTTCAGGAGCCTTGTGGTGAAGTAGGGCCACCCATGGGTCCCGTTTAGGGGTGACTCCCAGGATCCTCCCAACCATATGAAAGACCTGTTGCCATAGACGTGCCACCAGTGGACAAGTCCACCAAACATGGAGTACATCTTCTGTCGCCGAGCACCCTCTGAAACAATGTGCCGGGTATGCTGGACACATTTTGTTAATTCTATCTGGCACTAAATACCAGCGTAGCAAAACTTTATATGCTGACTCTACTGTGAGGGAATTAATCGAGCAGCCCCATGTTGCCCTCCAGACCCCAGGCCAGTCCACCTCCCCCCCCACCAGTCCCAGATCTCCCTCCCAGTCTCAGATATATTTGTGGTCAAGTAGCCTTGGAAAGTCATTAAGGGAAGAATAAAGCAGGGAGATTCTCCCCGATCTGCCTGCTTCCCCAACACACAGAGACTCAAATTTAGACCATTTCCTATAGGGAGCAGTCTGGGTCAGCCTGGACTTAATCCAGTGGCTTATCTGCATGTAGTGGAACCACTCAGACCGCGGGAGCTTGTATTTACTTCTCAAGTCCTCAAATGGCATAAATCCTCTGTTGTCTAGGAGGTGGTGAACGATGCGGATGCCTGCATTCACCCAGAGCGAGAAAGAAGCCTCGCCCCGGAGGCCCGGTGGGAAAAGGGGATTGTCCCATAGGTTCAGCAAAGGAGTGCGGGGGGACATTAAATTTGAGGAATATTTCACAGAGTCCCAGACTTTAAGGGAATGTAACATTAAGGGGCTCAGGCTCTTAGGCCTGTATGCAGGGGCCGTCCACAGCAGGGCCTCCAACGGGGTCTCCCCCAGATTTGGGATCTCCAGAAAAGCCCACAACGGGAGGTCTCTTGTGGCATGTAATTGGGATAATTGTGCGATTTGTGCTGCTTTGTAGTAGTGAGCTATCTTTGGGACTCCCAAACCACCCTGGGATTTATGGGCAAACATTGAGTATCTTGCCACTTGGGGCCTAGTGGACCGGCAGACAAACTGGAGTATCCTTCTTTGAAGGATTCTTAGCATATAGGCAGGGATCATTATCGGTAAAACTCTAAAATAATAAAGAATCTTAGGAAGGATTGACATCTTGATAGCGGCCACTCGGCCTATCCAGGAGATAGGAAGATCGGCCCATGAGTCTATCAGTAATCCCAGACTTCTCACAAGAGGGGGATAATTGGCTGCGTAGAGACCCTCGTATGTGGGTGATATGCGAACTCTCAAATAGGGGAGACCACCAGTAGCCCATTTAAAGTCAAATGTGGACTTGAGGTATTGTAGCAATCCCGCCGGAAGGCCCACATTCATGGCTATCGACTTTGTTCTATTTATCTTGAGCCCTGATATCTCAGCGAAATTTTCCAGCACCTGGAATAGATTGGGTAGTGTAGTGATAGGTTTTGACAGGGCGAGAAGGGCGTCGACTGCGAATAGAGAGATTTTGTGGTGGACCCCTCCTATATCTATCCTCTTAATGCTTTTGTTGGCCCTAATTTTAAGCGCCAAGGGTTCCATATCCAATATAAACAAGATGGGCGATAGGGGACAGCCCTGGCGGGTACCTTTCTGGATGCTGAACCTGTCTGAAGAAAAACCTAGATATTTGACTCTTGCAGCCGGCCTATAGTACAATGCGTTAATCCACTGCAAGAACCTGTTGCCAAATCCCCACTTCTCTAGCGTCTTGTACATATAATCCCATGAAATCGTGTCAAAGGCTTTATAGATGTCTAGAGATAATAAGAACGCAGGAATTTTCCTGGTCTGATTGCAATGGATTAAGTGGGCTATCCGTCTAACATTATCACTGGCTTGCCTGGCTGGGACTAAACCTGTCTGGTCCCTATGGATTATAGAACCCAGAAAAGAGTTGAGCCGTGACGCCAGGATTTTGCCCAGGAGTTTGACATCCTGGTTGAGCAAGGAAATGGGCCTATAGTTAGGGATCTGCAGGGGGTCTTTATCTGGCTTGGGGACCATGACTATGCTGGCCATCAATGATTCAGGGCTGGGGTGTGCCTGTTCTAAGAGAACACAAGGTGGGGGCCTAATCTTGGGGCGAATTTCTTGTAATAAAGTCCCGATAAGCTATCTGTGCCTGGGGCCTATTTAGGTTTAATAGTCTTAATAGCGTCCAGCAGTTCTTGGAGTGTGATGGGCTCTTCCATTTTGTCTAGGCACTCCTGAGGGGCATTTGGTAACTGGATATCTGAGAAAAAATCGTCAAATCTCTGTTGATTGCCTCCCCCCGGGTGGGGGATTTAAAGGCATTCAAAATTTTTTGGGGATCTGCTGTTGTTTCCCCTGCAATTTCAATTGTAAGGGTTGGCTTTTTGGTTTACATTGCCTAAGTTGCCGGGCCATCATGGAATTTGGTTTGTTGCCTTGGAATAGAAGTGCTGCTTGGACCAGCGCACCTGTTTCTCTGATTGGTGGTCTAGTAGAAGGTTGAGTTCCAGGCGGGCCAGGTCAACTTTATCTTTGGTGGCCTGACAGGAATTGTCCTTCCATGACTTTTCAGCCATTAGGAATTGGTTGGAGAGCTCCTTCAATTTAGATTCTCGCTCCCTTTTCTTGGCTGTAGCTGTTTGTATTATATGCCCTCTCATCACCAATTTGTGAGCTTCCCATAGCACAGGTCTCTTTTTAAAGAGGACGCTTGGCACCAATAAGAGCCTGTCATGCAAGCGCAGTAGCATGGAAACTTGCAGATACGCGCACCACAGATTGCACATATGCAGAAATGTTCGGCAGTGAGAGGAATCACAGAGGACAAAAGTCTCATGCATGACCTGGCGTGTTGGTCGCCTTCCTGATTGCCCTTGACCATGCACGCACCAAACAGGAACGCCCAAGGAGAGTGTCTGTGCATGTGCAAACTCGCACATTTCGGCATGCGTGTGTATGATTAGATGTCTCACTGTGATAGTCTGGCAGTTTTGATTTTGTCAGGTCAAGATCTGAGGCCTGGGTCAAGAAGCAGAGTCACGATGGCAGTGCAGCGGCAGCGGCAGCAAGTTTTGCCAGTTGTCCTACCACAAACAGACATCATGTCTGAGGGTTTGAAGAAGATGTCCCGAAGACCAGCACAGAGCAGTCTGGGACCGCAGCAGAGGACGAGGGCATTGCCAGGCGCTGGAAGATAATAAAGAAGATGGGACCAGTGAGAAGTGATGTTTTTGGGTGGTGTCTTAATTTTTTACTAGTTGGAGTGAACTGTTAACTAGAACTGGGTCGTGAGCCGCCAAGGCACCTGCCACCATTTGCGGCAGTGGGCGTGCGGAAGAGCCTAGTGCCCATTGGTGTGGCACACAGCACCCCTTGAAGTGCATTGAGCCCATACCTAAGGGCATAAGGGCTGGTAACTTCCATGAGCCACACAGTATGGCCTCTGAGCCCTGGGTTACTATGCCAGTTAAGCAGCATTTATTTTAACAATGAAAAGTTGTCAGAAAAAAAAATTTGGGCAAATATTTTTTCGTTACATAAAAATTGTGTCTAATGGAAAAATAAAAAAATGTTAATGTCAGGTGAAATTTTATTTGTTAAAAATCATGCTATCTGGAGCGGTATGATTTTTAATAAGTTCCCCCAAGCTAAGCTGCCTGCTCCCATAATGGATGTTGACATAAGATTCTTGCCTAGATAAATAAAATAATAAATAAATAAAATCCTGAATCACATGAATTTGTAAATTTTATGTGATTCTTGGCTTTGTTTGCTACCAAACAAAAAAATATGCAAAAAAGAAAAAAATTTACACAAAAATTTTCATGGAAAAAGGCTCTGCTGAATCAGATGGTGGAGAAAAATGGGTGAGAACAGGAATTTTCATAGGAAAAATGGGCGAGTACAGGAATTTTCACAGGAAAAATGGGCGAAAGAAGGGGCTCTGAATCAACCCTAGTGTCATGGGGTACAATCGCTAAAGAACCAGACACGAGTGGATTTTAAGGGTAAGATGGGATAGTATTTTAGCTTGATATATCCTTTAACCCTTCTATTGCCAGCCACGTAAATTTTATGTGGCTGCCTCTCCAACCGTTAAACGCCAGCCACGTAAAATTTACGTGCCTGACTTTCCCCAATAATAACAAAAAAAGTTAAAAAAAAGACACTTACCTGACACCTCGTTCGATCCGGCCGGGTCTCCTCTTCAACCAGAGGGGCTCCGATCGCCCATCGGGGCTCCTCCGGCACTCTCCTCCGGCGGCAGGGGAGTGCCCAAAATAGGGTCCCCCCCCCCCGTTTCAGCAGCCTTTGTCTACCTTTGTCCCCGCCGGCTCCTGCAGGCTCTCCTCTTCACGGGGGGGGGGGCTCCGATCACCCCCCCCGCTCTTTCGTCTTCTGGAGGGGCATAACAGCCCTCCTCCCTCCGCAGCTTCCCCCTTCGGGGCCGGTGACGCCACCGACGGGTGTCATCGGGGCACCCGGTGGTTCAGCTGTCAGATGCCAGTGACGGCTGCCTCCCATCTCATCCGATCGCCTGCCTCCCCCTCCTCTGCACAGCCATCACTGACATCAGATCGCCGCGGGACACAGGAAATGAAGATCGGAGGTGAGTAAAGTAAAACATTTTTTTTTTTTAATAAAGTTATTTAAAAAAGTGTGTGTGTCTTTTTTTTTACATTTAACCCTTTGTGAACTGGTAAGGAGTCCAAGTGACCCCTATACCAGTTCACAGGGCTCGGGGGTCTGGCAAGTCACCTGCAGCTAGCGGGTGACTTGCCATTAGCCCCTGGCCCCCCAAATTACCTGCCTCCCCCAAGCCCGGGGGGGGGCAGAAGAGCCGTGGCCCTAGGCTATGACGGCTTGTAGCCGGCAGGGCCAGGGGCCACTAAAGCTGGCCCCTGCGCCCTGTTCTACAAGCCCCCATAGCTGGTCACAGGCTGGTTATGCTGGGTAGGGGGGACCTCACGGCATTGGGAGGGGGGACCCTATCTCATTTTTTTTTTTTTATTAACCCTATGTTACCTGTAACCCAGTAGGTATAAAAGGCTTCCAGCAGCAGCAGGAGAGCAGAAGCCTAAGTGATCAGCGTGGGACACAGGGATGGATGGGAGGTAAGTATTAAAAAAATAATTAAAAAAAATATTTTTTTTTAATAAAGTTATTTTTAAAGTGGGTCTCTGTGTATTTTTTTTTTTTTTTACTTTTAACCCTTTGTGAACTGGTAAGGGATCTATGAGACCCCTTATACCAGTTCACAAGGCTCTGGGTCTGGCAAGTCACCTGCGGCTATTGGGTGACTTGCCATTAACCCCGAGACCCCCCATTACCTGCCTCCCAAAAAAAACCTTAAAATTCCCCCAAGAAATGGTGTCCCCCCCCCCCCCCCCCCGTGAAGGGGGACACCACACCAATTTTTTTTTTATTTAACCCTTTATTATGTGGATAGTAGTTGTATTTTATTTGTAAATGTTATAAAGTGCTCTTTTCAGTTTAGGGGATCACCTGGACAGGAACGGGGGGCTACCGATACATATGTGGTATCATAGTAATCGGGAGAAATGGGGATTTCACATGCAATATGTATTTCTTTAATAAAATACATGTTTTTGTTAAAATAAAGGAGACATATATATATAGATATAGATATTTTTATTTTTTTTTTACTTATTTATTTAAAAATATTAAAAAAAGTAGAAAAAATACAAACAAGACATTTCATGTTAAAGCCTAAACTCTGTCACAAAAAGAAAATATGCCATTTTCTTGGAAATTCCTGCAAAAATCACAGTAAAACATCACGCAAAATGGTGAAAAATATCCTGTCAGCAGAGGGTGGCAAAATCTCAAGTAGACTGGCAGTCAAAAGGTTACAGGTACCTATGCATGTTGGGTATTGTTCTGCTCGGGGGACCTTGTGCTTTCAGATTTAGCTGTTTTTTTCTTATTTGCATATTGATATTTTAGGAAAAGGTGTTTTTTTATTCTGCTTTTTAATACTTTTTTTGTGAAACCCTGTGCAACCTAAGAATTCTTCGAGATATTACTTCCAGAAAGATGAGCCCACTACAACAAGCTGGGTACGCTTAGAAAGCTTAAAATGTGTACTTTCAGGGAATATATGGTTTATGGGGGATATTCCAAATGTAAAGGGTTGGTTTGGTAAAAAGAACACAAGGTGCGCACTTTGTCTGTAGAGCTGAAATTTTGAAGTAAAATTACCGTTATGCGCATGCTTTACTTTGGTGTGTTTGGCAACTCTTTCCTTGACAGAATCTATGCATGTTGGGTATCATTCTGTTTGGGGGATGTTGCTTTTTCAGATTTTCTGTTTTTTTTTGGTTTGCATATAGTTTTTATTAGGAAAATGTGGTTTTGATTCTGCTTTTTTATTCATTTTTAGGGAAACCCTGTGCAATAAAAGAATACATTCAGGGATTACTTCCAGAAAACTGCACCCATGTCAACAAGCCTGGTACGCCTAGAAAGCTTGAGGTGTATACTTCTAGGGAATATATAGTTTGTGGGGGGTATTTCAAAGGGTTGTTTTTCTTGAAAAACTGCAAGATGCGCATATTGCATAGCATAGTTGTATTTTATCTGAAAATCTCCTAAAGCGTTGTTTCAGTTTGGGGGTGTCTCCTGGGCAGGAAAGGGTGTCTACCTATACATATGTGGTACCGCTGTAACCGGGAGAAATTGGGGTTTCACACGCAATAAGATTTTATTGACAAACTTACATTTTTTTATTACAAAAAAACACTACAAATTGTAAAAAATAGTTTTTTTTTAATTTTTTTGCACAATTTTCACCCCAAAATATTGAGAACACACTTATAAAATGACAAACAAAACATTTCATGTTAAAGCCCAGGCTCTTCTGAAAAAAACAATATATCACTTTCCTGGGAAATCCCTGGAAATCCCTTCAAAAATCACAGTTGAACACGGGGAGCGCAAAATAGTGCAAAATAATCTGGCAACAAAGGGTGACAAAATCTCAAGGTAGGCTGGCGGTTAAAGGGTTAAAGCACAACAACTGTATCATTACACACCTGTGAAAATGAAATGCTATTATATAATAGGATACAAAAAAAAATATTTGACAAATATACTTTATTTTAAAAAAGTTCACAATGACATTTGTCCTTTAAAGAGCCGAAATATGAATTATAAAGCAATATGTATGCTAGTCACACAGGGGTAGCCTGTGAGCTGTGATCATTTGCCCAACGATAAGATAAGGGTAATATTAGCATGATTCATATTTCAGTCACAGAGCAAATTAACCTTACAGATAGTTTCTCTCTGCCAGAGATCATCATTGGGTCACGCCTTGGTAGGTTTTTCTGGCAAGACGAAGTTTTATGGCAGTTAGAAGAAGTAGTCTGATGCACAAGACCAGTCTGTTTTTTTGAAGGAACATTTCAGACAAAAGGTTAAATGATCAGACTTTCTGCTCTCCCCAGTGCTGGCTGTGAGGGGCTTGGATCTTTCATTCAGTATGTTTGATATATGTATACCTCCCGGTGAACTCTCTACCTTCTGCAGAGCCTACTTAACAGCAGAGGATGACTCATCCATGCATGCAGATGAGTAAGAAGGGATTATGTTTTATAGTGTTTATCATGGAAAGCAAATTGCTGGTGAATAAAAGATGCCACTCCTGACAGCCAGCATGGGGCAAGCATAAATCAGGCTAATTTAACCTTTTCCTGGAATGTCCCTTTCCGCATCATAGCCCAGTAGCCCAAAAACAGCTGGGGGGCTGGGGGATAGAGGGGATTGCAGGACCATCTGGATATAATATATTTGGCAGAATTTAGCATGGGTAGAATGTGGCAAAAAGTGTCACAACCACAATGCACAATAATGCTGCTGAAAAAAGAAGCTTACCCTAAATATATTCAGTTAGCCTTGCAGATGAACAACCATCTCTCAAGATCCTACAAGAGAGGGTCAGTGGTCTCTCTCTTTATGGGGCATCCTGAATAGGAATGCCCACTTTGTGCATGCACAGGAATCATCTGGTGCACTCACCTCGCACATACTTTTAGCATTTGCAGGTACCCATGCCATACATTTCTGAATGGCTGGAGTAGGCTCACCCACAGCTAGAGAGAGATGTCCGGTGGTTTGCCCTCCATTAAGCTTTACTTGCTGCTCTGTGCTTAGAACATGTCGTGATTGGCTGGAATGTGCCAAAGGAATGAAAGAAAGGAGAGGATATACACAGCAGGGCATTACAAATCGGGACCTTGAGGAACAACACTCAAGATGGGATAAAATAAAATGGGTGTTGGTCCACTACAGGGGGGATCCCAATTGTCTAGGCTTCCCCCTCTATTAACCCTTTGCAAACCCCCTAAATCTTACCTGAAACCGCAATCCCTTCGGCTTCTGCTTTGCTGGACAAGAACGGGACACGTGACCTGTCGCTGACCAATAGCGTGCATGCATTTTGTTGGGGCAGCACAGTTTGAAGTATGATTTAGGGGGTTTAAGTGGGTTAATCGGTGGGGGATCCTGGCAATCAGGATGTCCCCCAAGTTTTATTCTGACCTAAATAGTTTCTCCCTATTTCTTCACTTTCTAGGGGACAGGAAGTCAAGGATAAGCTTCCCATGAGGGATAACAGAAATTAAGACCTGATGAAGGTTTGATACATATCCCTCTAATGCCCTTTATTAAGATTGTCTAAAGATAAAGATACAGCGAAAGAACATGACATGTTTTTGGTTTGAACACTGTCAATCTTTACAATCACAGATTACATTGTTTATTGTGATTAGAGATGAGCGAACTTTTGAAAAATTCGATTCGACTGATTCGCCAAATTTTCCGACAAAAATCGTTTCGATACGAATTTATTCGTGACGAATCGCTATTAAAAACGGCTATTTCTGAGCCTCCTAGAGCCTCAATAGGGTTGTAAACCATTCTGCCTTGCTGTAACACGCATAGGATGCGTGCTGGGTTAGTGAAATAATACTGTAAATAATTATGACATGCAGATCAGAGGCATCGCTAATAGAATCGCAGAGTGGCACAATTGCAGAGAGTTGAAGTGGCATCACTATGAGGGGCCCCTATAGTGCCTGAAAAACACACCCTGGAGCTGGCAGCAGCAGGAGCCCAAAAATTAGCTGAATCACACCCTGGAGTTGCAAGCAGCAGCTGCAGGGGCCCAAACATTAATTTAAAGAGAAAATGAAGTTGGCTGCTTGAGGCCAAAAATTGGATGAATCACACCCTGGAGTTGCAAGCAGCAGCAGCAGGAGCCCAAACATAGCTTGAAGGAGACACTGGAGTTGGCTGCAGGAGGCCAAAAATTGGATGAATCACACCCTGGAGTTGCAAGCAGCAGCAGCAGGAGCCAAAACATAGCTTGAAAGAGACACTAGAGTTGGCTGCAGGAGGCCAAAAATTGGATGAATCACACCCTGGAGTTGCAAGCAGCAGCATCAGGAGCCAAAACATAGCTTGAAAGAGACACTGGAGTTGGCTGCAGGAGGCCAAAAATTGGATGAATCACACCCTGGAGTTGCAAGCAGCAGCAGGAGCCCAAACATAGCTTGCAAGAGACACTGGAGTTGGCTGCAGGAGGCCAAAAATTGGATGAATCACACCCTGGAGTGGCAAGCAGCAGCAGGAGCCCAGACATAGCTGAAAGAGACACTGGAGTTGGCTGCAGGAGGCCAAAAATTGGATGAATCACATTCTGGAGTTGCAAGCAGCAGCAGCAGGAGCCCAAACATTGGCTGAAAGAGACATGGAGTTGGCAGCAGGAGCCCAAAAATTGGCTGAATGACACCCTGGAGTTGCAAGCAGCAGCAGGAGCCCAAACATTGCTTGAAAGAGACACTGGAGTTGGCTGCAAGAGCCCAAAAATTGGATGTATCACACCCTGGAGTTGCAAGCAGCAGCAGGTGCCCAAACATTACTTAAAAGAGACACTGGAGTTGGCTGCAGGAGGCCAAAAATTGGATGAATCACACCCTGGAGTGGCAAGCAGCAGCAGGAGCCCAAACATAGCTTGAAAGAGATACAGGAGTTGGCTGCAGGAGGCCAAAAATTGGATGAATCACACCCTGGAGTTGCAAGTAGCAGCAGCAGGAGCCAAAACATAGCTTGAAAGAGACACTGGAGTTGGCTGCAGGAGGCCAAAAATTGGATGAATCACACCCTGGAGTTGCAAGCAGCAGCAGGAGCCCAAACATTGGCTGAAAGAGACACTGGAGTTGGCAGCAGGAGCCCAAAAAATGGCTGAATGACACCCTGGAGTTGCAAGCAGCAGCAGCAGGAGCCCAAACATTGCGTGAAAGAGACACTGGAGTTGGCTGCAGGAGGCCAAAAATTGGATGGATGAATCACACCCTGGAGTTGCAAGCAGCAGCAGGAGCCCAAACATAGCTTGAAAGAGACACTGGAGTTGGCTGCAGGAGGCCAAAAATTGGATGAATCACACCCTGGAGTTGCAAGCAGCAGCAGGAGCCCAGACATAGCTGAAAGAGACACTGGAGTTGGCTGCAGGAGGCCAAAAATTGGATGAATCACATTCTGGAGTTGCAAGCAGCAGCAGCAGGAGCCCAAACATTGGCTGAAAGAGACATAGAGTTGGCAGCAGGAGCCCAAAAATTGGCTGAATGACACCCTGGAGTTGCAAGCAGCAGCAGGAGCCCAAACATTGCTTGAAAGAGACACTGGAGTTGGCTGCAAGAGCCCAAAAATTGGATGTATCACACCCTGGAGTTGCAAGCAGCAGCAGGTGCCCAAACATTACTTAAAAGAGACACTGGAGTTGGCTGCAGGAGGCCAAAAATTGGATGAATCACACCCTGGAGTTGCAAGCAGCAGCAGGAGCCCAAACATAGCTTGAAAGAGATACAGGAGTTGGCTGCAGGAGGCCAAACATTGGATGAATCACACCCTGGAGTTGCAAGTAGCAGCAGCAGGAGCCCAAACATAGCTTGAAAGAGACACTGGAGTTGGCTGCAGGAGGCCAAAAATTGGATGAATCACACCCTGGAGTTGCAAGCAGCAGCAGGAGCCCAAACATTGCGTGATAGAGACACTGGAGTTGGCTGCAGGAGGCCAAAAATTGGATGAATCACACCCTGGAGTTGCAAGCAGCAGCAGGAGCCCAAACATTGGCTGAAAGAGACACTGGAGTTGGCAGCAGGAGCCCAAAAAATGGCTGAATGACACCCTGGAGTTGCAAGCAGCAGCAGCAGGAGCCCAAACATTGCGTGAAAGAGACACTGGAGTTGGCTGCAGGAGGCCAAAAATTGGATGGATGAATCACACCCTGGAGTTGCAAGCAGCAGCAGGAGCCCAAACATAGCTTGAAAGAGACACTGGAGTTGGCTGCAGGAGGCCAAAAATTGGATGAATCACACCCTGGAGTTGCAAGCAGCAGCAGGAGCCCAGACATAGCTGAAAGAGACACTGGAGTTGGCTGCAGGAGGCCAAAAATTGGATGAATCACATTCTGGAGTTGCAAGCAGCTGCAGCAGGAGGCCAAACATTGGCTGAAAGAGACATGGAGTTGGCAGCAGCAGCCCAAAAATTGGCTGAATGACACCCTGGAGTTGCAAGCAGCAGCAGGAGCCCAAACATTGCTTGAAAGAGACACTGGAGTTGGCTGCAAGAGCCCAAAAATTGGATGTATCACACCCTGGAGTTGCAAGCAGCAGCAGGTGCCCAAACATTACTTAAAAGAGACACTGGAGTTGGCTGCAGGAGGCCAAAAATTGGATGAATCACACCCTGGAGTTGCAAGTAGCAGCAGCAGGAGCCCAAACATAGCTTGAAAGAGACACTGGAGTTGGCTGCAGGAGGCCAAAAATTGGATGAATCACACCCTGGAGTTGCAAGCAGCAGCAGGAGCACAAACATTGCTTTAAAGAGACACTGGAGTTGGCTGCAGGAGGCCAAAAATTGGATGAATCACACCCTGGAGTTGCAAGCAGCAGGAGCCCGAACATTGCGTGATAGAGACACTGGAGTTGGCTGCAGGAGGCCAAAAATTGGATGAATCACACCCTGGAGTTGCAAGCAGCAGCAGGAGCACAAACATTGCATGAAAGAAACACTGGAGTTGGCTGCAGGAGGCCAAAAATTGGATGAATCACACCTTGGAGTTGCAAGCAGCATCAGGAGCCAAAACATAGCTTGAAAGAGACACTGGAGTTGGCTGCAGGAGGCCAAAAATTGGATGAATCACACGCTGGAGTTGCATATAGCAGCAGCAGGAGCCCAAACATAGCTTGAAAGAGACACTGGAGTTGGCTGCAGGAGGCCAAAAATTGGATGAATCACACCCTGGAGTTGCGAGCAGCAGCAGGAGCACAAACATTACTTTAAAGAGACACTGGAGTTGGCTGCAGGAGGCCAAAATTGGATGAATCACACCTTGGAGTTGCAAGCAGCAGCAGCAGGAGCCCGAACATTGCGTGATAGAGACACTGGAGTTGGCTGCAGGAGGCCAAAAATTGGATGAATCACACCCTGGAGTTGGCAGCAGCAGAAGCAGGAGCCCAAACATTGCTTGAAAGACACCCTGGAGTTGGCAGCAGCAGCAGCAGGAGGCCAAAAATTGGCTGAAAGGCACACCCTGAAGTTGGCATCAGCAGGAGCCCAAAAATTGGCTGAAAGGCACACCCTGAAATTGGCATCAGCAGGAGCCCAAAAATTGACCTAAAGACGTAAATATGTTTTGACCCATTTGGAAAGTGTAAAATGTGGCACCATGCTGAATATAGTCACATGCATCAGCCATTGGTGGGTGGAAATCCTGGCTGATCCATCCCTGATTCATTTTGACAAAGGTGAGTCTCTCCACATTTTAAGTTGACAAACGAGTTCTCCTCGCCGTAACTATGGCCCCCGCCGCACTAAACACCCGCTCAGATGGCACGCTACTGGCCGGGCAGGACAGCTTTTCCAGGGCAAACTCTGCTAGTTGCGGCCACAAGCCAAGTTTGGCTGCCCAGAAGTCCAGCGGATCCTCAAGGTGTGTTGGCATGGTCATGTCAAGGTATGACATGGTCCTGCTCCAGGTCTTCCTGCTGCTCATGAGTAGCCTCACTATGTGGGTGTAGAAAGCTACTCATTAGCGACTGAAGACTGAGGCTGCTGCTGATGGAGCTGCTGCTGCTGCTCCTGCCAACCCCCCCAGCAGGCATGGCAGTGGAAGGTGAGCGCAGAGGTCCCCCCGAGTCAGACCTGCGAGAGTATGGACCATGGCACAGAGAGGCATCAGCCAACTGACTACGTAGAATGTCTTTGTAGTAGTTCAGTTTGTCCTCCCTCTCGGCGGGTTTAAAAAATGCCCCTATTTTGTGCCGGAAGCGAGGGTCCAATAAGGTGGACAGCCAGAAGTCATCCCGCTGACAAATGGAAGCAATTCTGGGGTCACTACGCAAGCACGTGAGCATGCTTCCTGCCATTTGCTCAAATGATTCGGAGGGACTACCTGTCTCCATCTCCACTGCATACTGCCACGGTGTGTCCGGGCCTCTGTCTCACATTCCTCACAACCCTCTAGCTCCTCTGGCTGCTCCTGCTCCTCCTCTCCTGTCCGCTGACTAGATAAACCAGCCATTTCGCCAAGCCTAAACCGTGCTTCACTGGGCCACTCCTCCTTCTCTTCCTCCTCTTTCTCCAGTTCAGCTCCAATGGGGTTCATGTGGCCGTAAGATGTAGACATCATGTCTCCAGTGTCCTGACCAGCCATGGTTTCCAACATGTGCTGTAGTACATGAAGCAGTGGAATCACGTTGTTCATCCCGTAATCCTGCCGACTGACAAATAAAGTGGCTTGCTCAAAGGGCCTGAGCAAACGACAGGTGTCATGTATGAGCTGCCACTGGTTGACATTGAAGTTACACAGGGGAGTCCCCCTATCCGCTTGGATCATCAGGAAATCCGTGATGGCTTTTCTCTGTTCATATAATCGGTCCAACATGTGAAGGGTGGTATTCCAACGGGTGGAAGCATCGCAAATCAGACTATGTTGGGAGCTACCGTTCTGACGCTGTAGCTCAAGAAGGGTGTGTTTGGCGGTGTATGAGTGGCTGAAGTGCATGCAAAGTTGTTAGGATGTCTTGCAGATGGGGGAAATACCTCAGAAACCGCTTGACAACCAGATTGAAGGAGTGAGCCATGCAGGGCGCATGGGTCAGGCTTCCCTGTCGCAGCGCAGACAAAATGTTCTTCCCATTGTCGGTAACCATGATTCCCATTTTAAGTTTTCTTGGAGTAAGCCATGTTTGGATTTCCTGATGAATACATTTAAGCAGTTCCTCCCCTGTGTGACTCAGTTCGCCAAGACAAACCATGTGAAGCACATCGTGACACCTCCGTGTCCTGCACACATGGTAGACTGGAGGGGCACTGAGACTTGAGCCTACAGTGGAGGGTGAGGAGATGGCGGAGGATGAGGAGGCCGAGTCGCACGGTGTCACAGGCACAACGGCCAGGGAGCGCGGAGGCCGAAGCGGCGTGACCTGTCCAAGTTGCTGCTGCTGCTGCAAAGGGACTGCATTCACCCAGTGGGCCATAAATGACATGTACTGTCCCTGACCGTAGTTACAGCTGCAGACATCGGCGCTGCCATGCACTTTGCTACACACCGACAGGCTCAAGGACTGGCCCACCTTCTGTTCAACAAAAGTGTGCAGCGCTGGTAATGCCTTCTTGGCAAAGAAATGACGGCTTGGGACTCTCCACCTCGCCTCGGCACAAGCCATCAGTTCTCTGAAAGGTGCAGAGTCCACCACCTGAAAAGGGAGCGACTGCAGCACCAGCAACTTGGACAGGAGCACATTCAGCTTCTGCGCCGTAGGATGAGTGGGCATACTGCTGTCTCTTGGACATGGCTTCGCTGATGGATTGCTGGCGGGATGCATTACTTGGAGGAAGAGGAGCAGGAGCATCAGGAGCGACAGAAGATGGGTATGACACACAGCTGCCTTCGGCTGAGGTGCTGGAGCCTTGGCTGGCAGAAATTGGGAGCAGCATGCCGCTTGGTGAGGAAGCAGGCAGGGCCACCTCTTCGGAGCCTCAGTTCTGCCAGGCCACTTTATGGTGACGCATCATATGTTGACGTAGGGCCGTGGTGCCAACATTTGGGCCCTGGCCATGCTTCACCTTCTGCCTACATATCTTGTATGTGGCCATGTTAACCTCCTGCGGATGCTTCAGGAAAAACTGCCACACTGCCGAGTAGCTACTTTTCCCACCAACAGGCTGCACTGATTCACTGCTACTGTCGCCAACTCCAGGAACCCCTGCTCCACTACCTCCCGATAAGGTAGCCTGCCGTGCAGCAGGTGCTCTCCCCCGGCCCTGGCCCCGTTTGGCTCCAGGCTTTACAATTCTGCCCCCATGCTGACTGCCAACCATGCCGCTAACACCTTGCTGCCTCAGCTGCTGACTCCGGGGCAACCTGCGCCCCTCTTCTCCTGATGATGATGATGAAGCCCCTTCTGCACCCGGCTCCCAAGTGCGATCGGCTTCTTCATCATCATCATCACCGAGTTGTGGCTGCACGTCACTGATGTTCTCGGTGTGGATGACCGCGTTAACCAATCTACCACGGCAGATGCGTTACTGGTAGAGACACGACCGCTAGCATATACTGACAAATCAGGTCTCTCACCATGACTCCTGCTGCCACTCGCCCCTAGTCTGCTGCAACCTCTGCCTGCTGAATCTTGGCCTCTGCCACTCCTCTTTGAACATCCTGGCACTTATCTGCCTGATATTTTTATGTATTTCAAATGCGCAATAGGTACTTTAAAAAATGTGTTTACTTTTAAAATCAGAAGCTAAATAAAGTGAGGAACTTCTTCTCTGCACCGGATACTATGAAAATTAGCAATATGGGATACCCTGCAGGACAAAAACCAATTTAAAATGCAATAGCTTGATTTGGCAGAGGATGAACAAGGGTATTTAGTATAACAGATAGGGTGCTACGTGCAGGTTTGGGATACCCTGCGGCCCGGTGGTTTTTTTTAAAAGCAGGACAAAAACCAATTAAAAATGCAATAGCTTGATTAAGCTGAGGATGAACAAGGGTATATAGTATAACAGATAGGGTGCTACGTGCAGATTTGGGATACCCTGCGGCCTGGTGTTTTTTTTAAAAGCAGGACAAAAACCAGTTCAAAATGCAATAACTTGATTAAGCTGAGGATGAACAAGCGTATTTAGTATAACAGATAGGGTGTTACATGCAGATTTGGGATACCCTGCGGCCTAGTTTTTTGGCAGCAGACCAAAAACCAATTCAAAATGCAATACCTTGATTAAGCTGAGGATGAACAACGCTTATTTAGTATAACAGATAGGGTGCTACATACAGGTTTGGGATACCCTGCGGCCTAGTGTTTTGGCAGCAGACCAAAAACCAATTCAAAATCCGATAGCTTGATTAAGCTTATACTGAACAATGCTTATTTAGTATAACAGATAGGGTGCTACATGCAGGTTTTGGATACCCTGCGGCCTGGTGTTTTTTTTAAAAGCAGGACAAAAACCAATTCAAAATGCAATAGCTTGATTAAGCTGAGGATAAACAAGGGTATTTAGTATAACAGATAGGGTGCTACGTTCAGGTTTGGGATACCCTGCGGCCTAGTGTCTTGGCAGCAGGACAAAAACCAATTCAAAATGCAATAGCTTGATTAAGCTGAGGATGAACAAGGGTATTTAGTATAACAGATAGGGTGCTACGTGCAGGTTTGAGATACCCTGCGGCCTAGTGTTTTGGCAGCAGACCAAAATCAATTCAAAAGGCGATAGCTTGATTAAGCTTAGGATGAACAAGGGTATTTAGTATAACAGATATGGTGCTACGTGCAGGTTTGGGATACCCTGCGGCCTGGTGTTTTTTTTAAAAAGCAGGACAAATCCAATTCAAAATGCAATAGCTTGATTAAGCTGAGGATGAACAAGGGTATTTAGTATAACAGATATGGTGCTACGTGCAGGTTTGGGATACCCTGCGGCCTGGTGTTTTTTTTAAAAGCAGGACAAAAACCAATTCAAAATGCAATAGCTTGATTAAGCTGAGGATGAACAAGGGTATTTAGTATAACAGATATGGTGCTACGTGCAGGTTTGGGAAACCCTGCGGCCTGGTGTTTTTTTTTTTAAAGCAGGACAAAAAACTATTCAAAATGCAATAGCTTGATTAAGCTGAGGATGAACAAGGGTATTTAGTATAACAGATAGGGTGCTACGTGCAGGTTTGGGATACCCTGCAGCCTAGTGTTTTGGCAGCAGAACAAAAACCAATTCAAAATGCAATAGCTTAATTAAAATGAGGCTGAACAACGCTTATTTAGTATAACAGATAGTGTGCTACATGCAGGTTTGGGATACCCTGCGGCCTAGTGTTTTGGCAGCAGGACAAAAACGAATTCAAAATGCAATAGCTTGATTAAGCTGAGGATAAACAACGCTTATTTAGTATAACAGATAGGGTGCTACGTGCAGGTTTGGGATACCCTGCGGCCTAGTGTTTTGGCAGCAGGACAAAACCCAATTCAAAATGCAATAGCTTAATTAAAATGAGGCTGAACAACGCTTATTTAGTATAACAGATAGGGTGACATGTCCTGGTTTGGGATGCCCATGTGGGCTGGTGTATTTAAAGCAGACAAAACCCAATTCAAAATGCAACAGCTTAATTAAAATGAGGCTGAACAACGCTTATTTAGTATAACAGATAGGGTGACATGTGCAGGTTTGGGATGCCCATGTGGGCTGGTGTATTTAAAGCAGACAAAAACCAATTCAAAATGCAATAGCTTAATTAAAATGAGGCTGAACAACGCATATTTAGTATAACAGATAGGGTGACATGTGCTGGTTTGGGATGCCCATGTGGCCTGGTGTATTTTAAGCAGACATAACCCAATTCAAAATACAATAGCTTAATTAAAATAAGGCTGAACAATGCTTATTTAGTATACCAGATAGGGTGACATGTGCTGGTTTGGGATGCCCATGTGGGCTGGTGTATTTAAAGCAGACAAAACACAATTCAAAATGCAATAGCTTAATTAAAATGAGGCTGAACAATGCTTATTTAATATAACAGATAGGGTGACATGTTCTGGTTTGGGATGCCCATGTGGGCTGGTGTATTTAAAGCAGACAAAACCCAATTCAAAATGCAATAGCTTAATTAAAATGAGGCTGAACAACGCTTATTTAGTATAACAGATAGGGTGACATGTGCTGGTTTGGGATGCCCATGTGGGCTGGTGTATTTAAAGCAGACAAAAACCAATTCAAAATGCAATAGCTTAATTAAAATGAGGCTGAACAACGCTTATTTAGTATAACAGATAGGGTGACATGTGCTGGTTTGGGATGCCCATGTGGGCTGGTGTATTTAAAGCAGACAAAAACCAATTCAAAATGCAATAGCTTAATTAAAATGAGGCTGAACAACGCTTATTTAGTATAACAGATAGGGTGACATGTGTTGGTTTGGGATGCCCATGTGGGCTGGTGTATTTAAAGCAGACAAAACCCAATTCAAAATGCAACAACTTAATTAAAATGAGGCTGAACAACGCTTATTTAGTATAACAGATAGGGTGACATGTGCAGGTTTGGGATGCCCATGTGGGCTGGTGTATTTAAAGCAGACAAAAACCAATTCAAAATGCAATAGCTTAATTAAAATGAGGCTGAACAACGCATATTTAGTATAACAGATAGGGTGACATGTGCTGGTTTGGGATGCCCATGTGGCCTGGTGTATTTTAAGCAGACATAACCCAATTCAAAATACAATAGCTTAATTAAAATAAGGCTGAACAATGCTTATTTAGTATACCAGATAGGGTGACATGTGCTGGTTTGGGATGCCCATGTGGGCTGGTGTATTTAAAGCAGACAAAACACAATTCAAAATGCAATAGCTTAATTAAAATGAGGCTGAACAATGCTTATTTAATATAACAGATAGGGTGACATGTTCTGGTTTGGGATGCCCATGTGGGCTGGTGTATTTAAAGCAGACAAAACCCAATTCAAAATGCAATAGCTTAATTAAAATGAGGCTGAACAACGCTTATTTAATATAACAGATAGGGTGCTACGTGCAGGTTTGGGATACCCTGCGGCCTAGTGTTTTGGCAGCAGGACAAAAACCAATTCAAAATGCAATAGCTTAATTAAAATGAGGCTGAACAACGCTTATTTAGTATAACAGATAGGGTGACATGTGCTGGTTTGGGATGCCCATGTGGGCTGGTGTATTTAAAGCAGACAAAAACCAATTCAAAATGCAATAGCTTAATTAAAATGAGGCTGAACAACGCTTATTTAGTATAACAGATAGGGTGACATGTGCTGGTTTGGGATGCCCATGTGGGCTGGTGTATTTAAACCAGACAAAAAAATATTAAAACTAATCCAGTTCTGAGAAATGCTTGTGTGTAACAGATAGGGTTAAATATGCCACTGCATAGATGGGATGAACAGTGGCTAGGCAGGTTTACAGCACAAAGAACTGAAATTGAATTGAAAAATGATCTGGCTAATGAAAATTAAAAAAAAAATGTTCCTTGTCACTTCAATGCTGTCCCTGCCTGGATCGTTCCGGTTTTTCCCTATCTTTCACTATCTTTCCCTTGCTCTGTCTACCTCTCTGCCTCTCTGTCGGTCTCTCTGACTCTCCCTACCTATCTCTAACTCTGTCCCTGCCTGTAACCAGCTCTGCTCTGGCCGCAATACAACGCTGAACTGCGCACAAGGAAAATGGCTGCCGGTTTATATAGCACGGTGACGTCACCGGGCTTCCTGGCTGCTGATAGGCATGTGACTTTCCCATGATACCTTGCCCCAGGGAATATGTCCGGACATGTGCTTTTAGAATGCCTGTAATTGAAATAAATGAAGTTTAAAGGATAACTTTGATCGATCAAATCGCTGGGAAATTCGGATTCGTTCAGAAACGAATTTTTCCTGAAATTCGGAACGAATTCGGGTTCGTCCGGATCGATTCGCTCATTCCTAATTGTGATCGGTGTTATGTGGCATTTACTATCAGCTGTCTTTTGTGGCCAGTCATGTTCTGATTTTCTGAACATACACATCCTGAAATAAGGCTGTTCTAGGCTGTTTAGGAAGAAAATGTTACATATAGTATAGCCAAATATTCAAGATTCATACTGGAAGTATGCATTGGAAAGTGTATGTGAGTGCTGTTGTTATTAAGGGTTAGAGAGCCTTTCTAATACTCTCATTTAATTCAAACCGTAAAAGCCGACACGAATTCTAGCACCTACTTGGACTGGGCTTTGTGTATTTAGATAGATGACAATGCTCTTTCAGTAAACCTATTTTTGAAAACTCTTTCTCCTACTCAAGAGAGTTTTATTGCAATCTTGAGAAAAAAAAGGATACAAGTATTAGTGCAGCAAGGTGCAAGGTGACGCATTTAAATATAGTCATACTTCAAATACAAACAGAAGATAACAAAAGTAGCATTTGGTTTTAAAAGTGCTTTAGAAACGTAATAAATTGTGCAGTCTGTCAGCAGTACAAAAGGAGTTTATCCAGGGATCCAAAATGGAATGAAATTGCTCCATTGTACTAGGCAGTGAATGTACAATGTACAATTCCCTTATAAATATAGTTAGGCCTGTGTCCTTGATGCGAAACAAAAAAAGCTCATGAAATAAACAGTTTATGCTTTATTTCATTAGTCCAAAAACGTAAAATGTGTCAAAGTTATAACATGCTGGGCATTGCCACTTAAAAGTTGTATTGTTGACTGCAGGTTAAAAGATATAAGGCTCGATTCAGAGAGACAAAAAAAGACTTTCGTTTTTGTGCCGATCTGTTTTTTTTTTTTTAATTTTCCCGCTCTCGTATGAGTGTACGAGTGATTCTATGCATGCATTGCAATCCTTCTGTAAAGTTTTCATCCGTTCGTACGGCAGAATACGAGGATGTCATTTTCCAGCGTGACTTTTCCGTTTCATTTTCTCATGTTACAACGTAGGCTTTAGTTTTTGCCCTTTTCCCATTGTCTCCTCCCCTGAATCCTTTATGTTTCCCGTTAGATTCTGTTTCCCTTTCTGAAAAACCTTACGATCTAGCGCCTGCGCACTACAAACTCAACTCATTAAAGTGCTCGCCTATATATTTGCCACCCTCACTTCTACTACAATGTTTAGCTAAATCACTTAGCGCTATCCTCCATCTTCCCTTTTGGACCCTTAACCCTTTAAATGCCAGCCACGTAAAATTTACGTGGTTGCCTCTCCGTCACTTAAGTGCCAGCCACGTAAAATTTACGTGCCTGGCATTTACCCCTACTAGCGGGGGGGCTCGGATGGCTCCAGGAGAGCCCCCGGAATAGGTCGCCCCCCCTCGCTTCTGCAGCAGCAGCAGCTGCTAACTGTAAAAAAAAAAAAAAAATAATAAAAATGACATTCGCTTACCTGCGTGTGCGCTGGCTCCCACTGTCCCTCCTCTTCACCTTGGGGGCCTCCGATCCCCCCCAGGACTTACCGATCTTCAGGACAGAGCCCGGGAGGATCTCTCCCCTTTCCTCCTCGATGGCTGCCACCATCTTGCCGCTAAGGGGGCGGGGATAATGACATCATCCCGGCCCCGATCACCGGCTTCAGCTCTCTCAGCTGTCAGATGCCGGTGATCGGTGCCCGGGGGAGGGAGGTGGCAGGAGATCCTCTAATCTCCCCTTTCTCTGGATGCCGATCACCGGCATCTGTCATCAGAGCGGCGAGGGACAAGAGCTTACAATCGGAGGTAAGTAGAGAGAGAGTTTTTTTTTTTTAATAAAATACTTTTATTACTTGTGTGGTGTTTTTTTTCACAGTTAACCCTTTGTGAGCTGGTAAGGGGTCCATGAGACCCCTTATACCAGTTCACAAGGCTCTGGGTCTGGCAAGTCACCTGCAGCTAGTGGGTGACTTGCCATTAACCCCCAGCCCCCCATTACCTGCCTCCCCAACAGCCAGGGGGGGAAGAAGGGCCCAGGCCACTTAGTGGCTATGTGGGCTAGTAGCCTGCAGGGCCAGGGGCCACCAACCCTGGCCCCTGCGCCCTGTTCTACAAGCCCCCATAGCTGGCCCGGGTCGGTAATGCTGGGTAGGGGGGACCCTACGTCATTTTAGGGGGATTTTTAAGGGTTTTAACCCTTAAAATTCCCCAAAAAATGGGAGGGGGGACCCTATGTCATTTTTTTTTAATTAACCCTTTTGTGTTCTGTCATCCAGCAGCTATAAAAGGCTTCTAGCAAGTGAGCAGAAGCCAGTGATCGTCGAGGGACAGAGTGCTCCAGTATGGATGGGAGGTAAGTATTAAAAATATATTTTAATATAATAATATATAATAATATTTTTTCTCTGTGTGGTGTGTTTTTTTTACATTTAACCCCTTGTGAACTGGTAAGGGGTCCATGAGACCCCTATACCATTTCTCAAGGCTGGGGGGACGGCAAGTCACCTGCGCTAGCCATTAACCCCCAGCACCCCCATTACCTGCCTCCCCAAAGGCCGGGGGGGGGGGCAGAAGAGCCCGTGGCCATGGGCTATGCGGGCTTGTAGCCTGCAGGGCCAGGGGTCACAAAAGCTGGCCCCTGCACCCTGTTCCTACAAGCCCTGCATAGCTGGTCCCGGGCTGGTTACTTTGGGTAAGGGGGGCCCCATGTCATTTTTTTGGGGATTTTTAAGGGTTTTTAACCCTTAAAAATCACCCCAAAAAATGGGCCCACCCCATGTCATTTTTTTTTCTCGATTTAACCCTTTGTAGTGTGGATGGTAGTTGTATTTTATTTGTAAATGTTAAAAATTACTTGTTTCAGTTAGGGGGGGTCTCCTGGGCAGGAACAGGGGGATACCGATAAATATGTGGTACCGTTCTAATCGGTAGAAATGGGGCTTTCCCATGCAATATGGTTTTCCCTAATAAAATACATTTTTTATTTAAAATAAAGGAGGCAATTTTCTAAAAAAAAAAATGTATTTATTTATTTTTTTTACTTAATAATAAATAAAATTAATAATAAATAAAATTTACAAACAAGACATTTCATGTTAAAGCCTAAACTCTGCTGCAAAAAATATATATATAATTTTCCTGAAAATTCCAGCAAAAATGTTGCAAAACATGGCGCAAAATGGGGAAAAATGACCTGTCAACAGAGGGTGACAAAATCTCAAGTAGGCTGGCAATTAAAAGGGTTAATAGTACCTCTGCATGTTGGGTATTGTTCTGTTCGGGGGACCTTGCGCTTTCAGACTTAGCTTGTTTTTTCTTGTTTGCATATTTATATTTTAGGGAAACCCTGCGCAACCAAAGAATTCTTTGAGAGATCAATTCCAGAAAGATGAGCCCACTACAACAAGCTGGGTACGCTTAGAAAGCTTAACATGTGTACTTTCAGGGAATATATGGTTTATGGGGGATATTCCAAATGTAAAGGGTTGTTTTGGTTGAAAAATCGCAAGGTGCGCACTTTGTCTGCAGAGCTGAAATTTTCAAGAAAAATTACCGTTATGCTCATGCTTTACTTTGGGGTATTTGGCAACTCTTCCCTTGACAGTAGCTATGCATGTTGGTTATCGTTCTGTTCGGAGGATGTTGCTTTTTCAGATTATACTTGTTTTTTCTTGTTTGTATATAGTTTTTTTTAGGAAAATGTGGCTTTGATTCTGCTTTTTTATCCATTTTTTAGGGAAACTCTTTGCAACCAAAGAATACATTGAGGGATTATTTCCAGAAAACTGTGGTCACATCAACAAGCCTGGTACAAATAGAAAGCCTGAGGTGTGTACTTCCAGAGAATATACAGTTTGTGGGGGGTATTTCAAATGTAAAGGGTTGTTTTTTTGGCAAAACTGCAAGGTGCGCATAGCGCATATCACAGTTGTTTTTTTTCTGAAAATCCCCTAAAGCTCTGTTTCAGTTTGGGGGAGTCTCCTGGGCTGGAAAGGGTGTCTACCAATACATATGTGGGATCGCTGTAACCGGAAGAAATTGGGATTTCACACGCAATAAGATTTTATTGACAAACTTACATTTTTTATTACAAAAAAACACTACAAATTGTAAAAAATAGATTTTTTTTTATTTTTTGCACATATTTCGCCAAAAAATATTGAGAATACACCTAAAAAATGACAAACAAGACATTTCATGTTAAAGCTCAGACTCTGCTGAAAAAAAAACAATATATCATTTTCCTGGGAAATCCCTGGAAATCCCTTCAAAAATCACATTTGAACATGGGGAGTGCAAAATAGTGCAAAATGGTCTGGCAACAAAGGGTGACAAAAACTCCAGGTAGGCTGGCACTTAAAGGGTTAAAGTTCACCCCAACCACTTAGCACTATCCACCCTCTTCCCCTTTGGACCCTTAAAGCTCACCCCAACCACTTAGCACTATCCTCCCTCTTCCCTTTTGGACCCTTAAAGCTCACCCCAACCACTTAGCACTGTCCTTCCTCTTCCCTTTTGGACCCTTAAAGCTCACCTCAACCACTTAGCACTATCCTCTCTCTTCCCTTTTGGACCCTTAAAGCTCACCCCAACCACTTAGCACTATCCTCCCTCTTCCCTTTTGGACCCTTAAAGCTCACCCCAACCACTTAGCACTATCCTCCATCTTCCCTTTTGGACCCTTAAAACTTACCCAAACCACTTAGCGGTTAGGTTCTTCTTCCATTTTAGGCCCCTAAAACTTACCCAAACCACTTCCCGGTTAGGTTCTTCTTCCATTTTAGGACCCTAAAACTTACCCAAATCACTTTGCGGTTAGGTTCTTCTTCCATTTTAGGCCCCTAAAACTTACCCAAACCACTTCCCGGTCATCTGACTCTTCATCTCTAAATATTTATTTCAGCCTTCGTTTGGTGTTAATGTATTTGTGTAAAAAAATGACAATGAAACTTTTATTTTTTTTATTTTTTTTTTTTTACTAGAAGCACATTTTTTTTATTTTTAAAAATGTTTTGTTTTTACAAATGTTTTTAAAACTTTTTTTTATAAAAAACTAAAATGTTTAAAAATTAAAAAAATTAAAAACTATTTACATAAAAAAACACATAGTCACAGGACCCAGAACACTATTCTTCTTCTGTTGTCCCCAACGAGTCAACCAGCTGCTGCATATCGGCCACCAACTCAAGGACCCTAATAATAATGACGGCATATGTCAGTCTGCTAAGTCATTAATCTAAGGAAGTGGGCAGAGGTCATTCTGCTCAGTCATTAATCTAAGGAAGTGGGCAGAGGTCATTCTGCTCAGTCATTAATCTAAGGAAGTGGGCAGAGGTCATTCTGCTCAGTCATTAATCTAAGGAAGTGAGCAGAGGTCATTCTGCTCAGTTATTAATCTAAGGAAGTGGGCAGAGGTCATTCTGCTAAGTCATTAATCTAATGAAGTGGGCAGAGGTCATTCTGCTAATGCCATTGACTATGGCTTGATGTATCTGGGTGATCATGACAAATACCACATACTGCAAAGAATGACATTACAACTTACTTGGTTGGTGGCCAACGGATGCCTCGTTGGGGACAACCCTACGTCCTGGGCCCTGCCACTGCTGTGAAGTAGAGGCTGTAGAGACATGACAAATAGGGTCACTTATAATGTCTTAGTCAACAGTAATCTAATGTCTATTTCAATGTGTGTGTCACATCACTCACCTTCTCCCTGTGCCTCCTGGGTGAGATCTGCTGCAGACTGCACATCTTCACCCACTCCAGAAGCATCTAGAAAAACAGATAAGGGAATTAGATTTGTAGTAAATAGCATGAAGAGTCACATACCAGAGGCTCCCACCTGCGTCGCTGGGTACGACTCCCTGCCCACGCCGCGCCGGCCCTCCAGGGGCTGGTCGGAGGACCCAACAGAGGAGGGGTAGGACTGTCGCCCTGGAGAAACACCACCTTCACTTCCAGCTGCAGATTCATGCAGCACTGGTCAGCCTGTGCGCCTCCGGGTGTGGCGGATTCGGTACTCCATTTCCAACACTAGAAAAGATAATCAATTATAACTAAAGGCCTACCTTCTGTATTACTTACATCTAGCATGCAATCGCTATGTACTTACTAGGGAAATGGAGTCGGAAAAACCGCCGCACCTGGGGCATGTGCAGCCGTTTCAGGTCCGACCAATGCTGCATAATCTGAGTGTGGGCGACGGTCCGCTTCTCAAATGAGTTGGGCAGGTAGTCGTACCTGCGCTCCAGCATCGTCTACAAAACAAAAAATAAACATAGGATTTAGATCAAACTGCATACAAATATCTGTCACCAATTGATCATTTGACTAAATGACATTAACATACACAATTCTAGCCTAATCCAATCCTTGAAGCTGGGCTCAGTGTTGGTTCGCACGTGTGGGCCCTCACTTCGGTTTGGCACGTAGTTTTAGACACTTTTTAAACAAACCGTTTCTTCATGCGCTTCCTAAAGGGCTAGGCATGCATTTAGATGGCAAATCAAAGGCATTAAAAGACACTTACAAGCATGATGATCTCTTCTTGTTGGTGGGTGAAGATTGTGGGCGCCATCTTGCCTCTTGTCTGCAGCAGATAAGTAATGCCCCAGCGGGTTCTGGGTTCCGCACGGCTGGACAAACAGCCATACACACGCGTACGCGAACGAGTAAGCGTCAGACCCCGGCATTAGTATTTAAAGGGTCCTGGACCCACAGCTAATTCTCTTTCAGAGTCTCAACATTATGGCACCCAAAAAAGCCGCCACTAAGACCAAAGCAGCAAAGGAAGCCAGCAGCAAAAAGGCAGAGAAGTGTGAGGAGGCTTCTGCAGGCCCCACCACTTGCTCAAAAATGCCAAAGGCTAAGCTGCAGGAAACCCGCAGTGGGCAGGCCAAGGCGACCACTAAGGCACCCACAAGCACCAAAACAAAGGAGCCAGCACCAAGGAAGAAGGCCCAGGCCAGCAAGCACACAGATACGGCCCTAAAAAGCACACCAAGAGGGTGAGAAGCCCCAGCCCCCAAAGGTCAGCATCACCCCACCCATTTGGGAAAAGCTCCCATGCCAAGAGGCCAACCTACCGGGCCCGAAGCCCCAGCAGCCAGAGCTCACCATCACCCCACCCACATGGGAAAAGCTACCATGGCAAGAGGCCAAGCCACTGGGCCCGAAACCCCAGCAGCCAGAGCTCACCATCACCCCACCCACGTGGGAAAAACTACCATGGCAAGAGGCCAACCCACCGAGGGCGAAGCCCCAGCAGCCAGAGCTCACCATCACTCCACCCACATGCAACAACCTCCCAGGGGCATGAAAGTGTGAAGGGGCCACAGAGGCACAGGCCAAGAAGCCCAACATCATCCACCACACCCTCTCCTCCGCGCCCACATTTGGAACTGGAACAGGTGGCAAGGCACTCTCCATATGCCACAGCTACGCCTGCTAGTTCAGTGGCCACCCAGCCAAGAACCCCAAGTCCATATCCAAGTCCAGTTTAATCTGAAGCCAGCCACCTGTCCTACATTTCTCCCCAACACAGCCAGGCCAGAATGTCCCCTGATTTGCCTGCAACCACTGATGAGCCAGAACGTCTAGCAACAGGGCGCACATTGCGCCGAGGCCACTTGAGTGGCAGGTTTGGGGAGGCCCAAACTCTGGCATTGGCTAGTGGGCTCACCTTTTATTATGATGATCTAAATGGGCGCAGATCCAAAGCTACCAGCAAACAGTACAAAGCAGAAATTTTGGAGGAGCTCACCAGACAGGTCAATGCAGCGGGGGAAGAGCTAAAAGATGTGGAGCAGATTCAAAGGAAAATATCGGACCTCAAGTATGCAGCACGGAAGAAAGAAAATAAACAGCGTCATTACAGGTACATATATACTTTGTGGATTGCTCTTCTTCTTGTATTGGCACCATTTTGCTAAATGTGTACAACTATCTTTTTCAGCTTACAAACTGGAGGAGGATTCCCCACTAAACTGCAATTTACCCGAGCTGAGGAGATGGTGCTGGAACTGCTACATCCGACAGGACACAGACATTCCGACTATTCCTGCAGGTTAGTAATGATAGTGTGTATGTGAAATGTGAGCTACGTGTAAAATGATGCTCCAACCCATATATTAACACATGCCCCTAGGGTGTGCCTTGTAGTGGAGGTAACAATTTAAACAGGGTGTGTTATGTGTGTGGACTCATCATTTGCTAATTTCCTTGCCCATACATGAGCTTTGAGAGTCTTTAGGAACACTATTGAGATTAGCAAATGACTGCCTGTTATGTATTTAGAGTCAATTACATCCAACACTTCCATCTTTATATGTAGGCCACTTGTGTTGGAGCTGTGCTTTGGTCTGAAAGACTTGATCTGGGGTGAGCATAATATGATGCCAAATGCTATTTGCAAGCTTAGTGTGGTCCCCTAATGGGCATTTAGGGATGTGTGAAGCCTCAGAACAGCCAGGACATGCATGTTTAGTTGTGTTAAGGTGACCAATGTTTATGCACTTGTTGAATAATACATCTAACAGATAATGGCATTCATAGTCAACGTCAACTTGGTCCGTTGGGGGAGTTGCCATTCAAGCTTTACCACGTGTTTTAGTGAAGCATATGTTTTATTACACATCAGCAATGCATAGTTGTGTGTTTACATGCCTTTTTTTCTACAATGCAGCCCAGCATCATCCCTCAGCTAGTGGGGAAGCCTCAGCCAGTTTGAGCATGCCGTCAACTTCCATGCTGCCTCGGACCCAAGATCCGATATATACGGTAAGTGTCTTTTTGTGATTTTGCTTATGCATGTGACTTGGCATGTTTCTTTTTGCGGAATTACATATGTATTGCCCAAACTGAACCTTTTTTATTTACATGTCCCAACAGACCCACACACTTATGGAGGAAATCCAGGAGCTGGAGGAGGATGAAACCTTCATGGGACCTTCTGTACAGCCCCCCTAGGACATAATCTGCAACTGTCCCAACATGTTTCTACACCAAATCCTCAGCAGCAGAGTGAAGCTGGCTGCATGCTGCCAGCCCATCTTGGGCAGCATGCAGAGACTGAGCCTACAGTCCCCAGTGTTAGCTCTGCTGCAGAGGATTTGGCAAGCAGATCTGTTGCTGTTGGTCGAACTAGAGGAACATCATCTGCACGTAGTCAGCTACGTCGCCCAGTTTCCCAGGGGAGGGGCGCGTCGATGATGGAGTCAGCATGGCACCATGAGTGGCGGTTATTTCGCCGACAAAATAAAAGAAACCACGAGCATCTTCATGGCCAATTAGAGACATAAAATAACACCTTAAACTCCATGCTGACTGAATTTAGGTCCAACAACAGCCACATGGCCCCCTTATCGAATTATTACAGTGCCATGCATGAGGAAGTTAGAAATAGCAACAACCACATGGTCACCTTATCTAACAATCTCAGTGCCATGATGGCTGAATTTCGAACTTCAAAGAGAAACATGTTGGAACAGTTGCAGATTCTAAATGCCACACAGGCCCAGGTGAGGGCCCACCTCCAAGGGCCCCAACCTGGGTTTTATGGGCATCCCCCATTTTAAGGCCTATTTGGCCTGTATCTGCTCCACATCTTTGCTCTACATCCCCACTGTATTGACCTGTCTGATGAGCCCTACCAATATGCCCTTTTGGTATGGCTTTGCTTGTATGCTTTGGATTTGCGCCCATATAGCTCATTAGAGTGCTGAGGTAGCCCACTAGCCAATGCCGGAGGTCAAGCCTCAATGAACCTGCCACTCAAGCTGTTGTGCTGCAGGCTTGGGCCTAATTACATTGGTTCTGGCTCCTCCTGTTTGTAGGCATGATTGAGGGACATTCTGGGCTGGAAAACTACTACCTTGACCCCTGGCTGAGATTGAACAGGACTTGGATTTGGACTGGGGGTTCTTGTTTGGGTGGGCCACTGAGTAACAGGTGTAGATGTGGCATAGGTATGGCTGCTTCACACCTGTGCCTGTGGCAAATGTGGCCAAGCAGGAGAGGGTGTGTCTGTGGGCCTATTTGTTTTCCTAAAAATCTGGACATGGCAATGCTTGTCACATATGTTTTTGTATTGTAAATGTGTATTAAACTTTGTCCAGGAGTGGCTTACTTTGAAACTCCTGCCTGTGGCCAATTGCTATGTGGCATGATTTGCCAAAAATGACATTTGTTGTTTGACCATGTATTTACATGAACTATGGGAGTGACCATCAACTCCAATGTTTGCTTTTCAAATAAACCCCTAAAATTTTTAATTAACCGGTTGTTGACTAAGTTGATGCCTTTAGGTTTTTGGGGAATAAAGATTACCTAAAGTTTGCACTAACAACTTGGGCACAAAACAAAAAAAGACATGAGTTTTAAATCAGGTGTGAGGTTTTTAGCAATTAATTCCTTACTCTTCTGTACATAAAAAAAAAAAAAAAACAACACAAAGGGGGAAAAAAAATTAACAATCAATAAAGTGACAAAACAAACAAAGGGACAACAAATTAGGAAAAATGTGTGTCTATTAAATTAGACGCACGGCTTGGCCAGACACACTAGGTGGGCCACGGTAGTCCTCCTCTGGATCATCGGTAGGTGGAGAGGGGGGCAAATCCACATACCGGGGGACACGCTGCAATATGGCAAAATTATGCAACACTGCACATGCCATGATAATATCTATGACCTTTTTGGGGTCATACTGAAGGGCTCCCCTGGTATGGTCCAAGTATCTGAAGCGGGTCTTTAATAGGCCAAACGCCCTCTCCACCAGGTCTTCCGGTGTGCCCTATGATATGCATACTGGGCGGCATTCTGGAGGACGGGCGTCAGCAGCCATGGAAGGAGTGGATAGTCGGAATCACCTGCAAATATTGTAAGCAAAACACATAAATTACACATTACTCCCTACATTGAATACCAAAAACGGGCCATCAACATGACTAAGAGCCTAGGTCACATTTGCTAAACAGCATGAGCATACATAGTGCACAGGCAAAAAAAAGCCTAAAAACATCTAATAGATGTGGGAACAATTTAAACATCAAAGATGCAGGATGAGGGCCAATCAGCCAGACTGCTAACAGGTATTGGTTTAGGACTGTGCTGCTCAGAATTCTTGGATGTCTTAACTTTTCAGGACCCCGTAGCTGCTTTGTCTGAGGCAAAAACAGCTCGAATACGGCCCCTGCACTTTAACCCGCTCTCCTCTACTCAGTAAGTGTAATGCATCTAAGCTAAGATGGCACAGACCCTATCATAAAGTCAAGAACATAATTTCAGCCGAGTGTGGGGAAGAGTAATGATTAATTTACTATAAATTCAAAGTTTAAAATTGGCAAATGCAGAACAAACATTTGGCAAGGCTTTGTTGTTTGAAAAATCTAATGGTTAAGGTCGTGTTTCACATGTAAACAAGGTGTTCAAATAGGCATAGTTTCATACATGGGACACAAACTAAATTCATAGGCATACATATAAAAAAAAAGGACGTTATTGGAGTCAGCTTACCAAGGAGCCATCCACCGGAAAATTCCCCAGACTCAAACCGACCGTACAATCCAGATCTTCGCAGAATGTAGGCATCATGGGATGAGCCTGGAAACCCGGCGACCATACTAAGGAACCGCATGTCCGGGGCCACCACTGCTTGGACATTCAGTGAGTGGCCCATTTTGCGGTTCCTGGGAAAAAAAAAAACATTAGCAAGGCAAGGCAAACTAGTGAAACACTAACTAATCACACCCTAAGCAAAACCTGTGGGCCAATAAAAATAACACTAATCAAGTACATTAGTATTTGGTACACAAAAAAAGGATATGTATGTTTGAAAAAGTAAAGATTAACTTTGAAGTGTCTAATTCAGGTACACATTAAAATGTTTCCCTTTTGAACACATGTTAAATTTTGGAGAAACTAAATACGGTCCATTGTTTCACAGGGACTCTTTACAAGGAGGCCATAATTACAAGGAGGGCATAATTACAAGGAGGGCATAAGTACAAGGAGGGAATAATTACAAGGAGGGAATTATTACAAGGAGGGAATAATTTCAAGGAGGGATTTTTTACAAGGAGGGACTTTTTACAAGGAGGGACTTTTTACAAGGAGGGACTTTTTACAAGGAGGGACTTTTTACAAGTTGGCCTTCTCAAAAATTTTGAAAACAATAAGGTCAAGTAATTGTAAAAATGACAGATTGAACTTGCCTGTAAATATACTCTTCAGCTGCCGGAGGCACCAGGGCAACGTGGTTGCAGTCAATGGCACCCATAACGTTGGGCATGTCGGCGATGTTATAAAATGCCAGCTTAATCACGTTCCTGGCTACCATGTCCTCAGGAAAACAAATATACTTCCGAGTAATGGTAGCCATGCCTTCCAAAAACTTGGATAGCGCGTGGCTCAGCGTAGGCTGGGAGATCCCCACGGAGAGGGCACCCAGCCTCTGAAACGAGCTGTTCACCAAAAATTGCAGGCAGCCAAGCATCTTGGTCATACCTGAAATTGCTTGCCCCTTCCTTGTGGTGCGAGCTAACCATGGCCGCAGCTCACTGCCACCGCCGCCGGTGCAATCTGGTCTCAGCCCTCCGGACAATTTCAATGCCCATGAGGTGCAGATCAACAGCTCTATTTGGAGTGGACGCGAGAGACCACACCTTCCTCCCTATGTGGAGCACCAAAAATTACTAAATCTATACAAGAGAATATCTTCAAAAAATATACTTTATTAATGCATAGCTAATCATAAAAAACATGTAAGACACCACAAGACAATTAAAAACAAGGCTGATCCCCCTTCATATACTCAATAATGAATTATAAATCTTAATCAAATACTCTCTATAGTATAAAGTGCATGTGCTGTGTACTCTCTTAAATGGAAACATATACTGAATATATTACTCAATAATACATTTTCATGGATATGAGTGTGTCTGTACAGACACACCCAAATCCATAAGAATTATGCCGGCATAATGAACCAAATAAATATACATACACATAAATAAAAATAAAATTATATATATATATATATATATATACCCCAAAATATTGCAGTAATGAATATAAAATGAATACCACCCACTAAAGTGCTATGTTACAATCAATATATAAAAAAATGTGATAAATAGTGTATTATTACAGAGAAAAATGTATGTACAACAACCAATATTAACAATATAAGCCTTATTATCCAATGAATGCCACTGTGTTAAACACCAAGTGCTAAACAATACTAATATACAACTACATCTCCCTGTCCAACACAACTGAATAGGTGGTCATGTGAAACTATAAACACAATAAAACACTATAATGAGCTGCAGATCCTCATGCTCCTCAAATACACTAGAGTCATCCATAGCTGCTAGTCTCAAGGTCAAAATGGTCCCGTAAGGGGATCGCAAAGGAAACGGGTTTATAGGGTAGTGGTCCGTCGGCAATCAGCTCTCTGAATGAGACGCAAGCCCATAGCAATAACGTAAGTTATCTGAACGAACAAAAAATATCAGATTTTGTTGGGAAAATGATCCGAACTAAAAATAGAGGAAAAAAAAAAATGACAAACACACACAAAAACTTTCACAGACAGCTACGGAAGTCCAGACGAATGTGCCTCTGAATCGAGCCTATAGAGCCTGATGTATGAAGCGTCAGCGTATGTTAACCCAAAAAATCTAATTTAACACTAGTGCCAAATTGGTTGCAGCGCTCTCGTTGAGGCTGCGCCAGTTTATAGTGGCACTGTAAGTCAAGAGCCCACAGAGCATAATGGGCAGAACAGTAGTGAAGTACTTTATGCTCATAATTAATATTACTCACATTTTTGGTACAGAACCTGCGTTGTGATTTATCAATAATGTAAACGCAGAACCTAGATGTTGCCACCATTTTTTTCCCTTGTAAATAATTTTTCATGGCTTCTTTTGGTTACCAATGAGTCATTTGGACAACAACTAAAATGCAGCCTAATGCACTGTAAAGTTTGTTCCCTTTGTCTCCAGCAGTGATATCTTGTAACTGTAATGATGAAACGCCAACCAGCGCCAGAAAAATACAGCGCCAATCTTACATGGTGGTAAAAATGTATACATACGCTGTACAGCACCGAAAAGATGGTGGTACAATGTGGCACTTAGTGGTGCTGGTTAAATCAGCAGTCGGGTCCAACAGGCACTGACACAGGCCGGGCAATATCTAATGCAACAATCAAGGCAAATTAATTAGCACAGGGTGATGTGATTCCAGTGCCATTGTAGTCAACATAGCAGAGCCAAAAAAAGAAAAAGATGCCGGCGCTCCAAAACTGGCACTATAGTACCAGGAATATGCTAGATGGTGCACTTTCTAAATATGACTGTAACACATAATAATAAAGGAAATTGAATGATGAAGGTTTCAGATACATATCTTAACTCACAAAGTAAGTCATAAAATGCTCATTATTGTATAATTAGATTTATTTAACATCATTTTTCTTTTTAATATTTTAAAGTGGATGTAAATTCTGCAGCCAAACCCGTACCTGTTTCTGTCCCTATTACCTCCAACTGCCTGTTTCGGCAGCAATTGAACAAAATAAACTTTTACCCATTCCAATGTCTGGCTAAGGGTTGCAATCTTGACTTCTGTTATGCCAAACTGCTGGAGATCTTGAATGACAGTCTTGTCATTCAATCAGAGTTGTGCAATGCCCCACCCCAAGCCCAAATCAGGAATGATTTTTAAAAATAGAGAACATTTGTAGATGCACTTAAAGTCATTAGGATAATGACTTTTAGTGCACCCACTAAGGCTAGAGGAAAGGTGCTTTTTCCACCAACATAGGAGGGGATTCTTCTCTGTAAGAGCAGTGAAACTATGGAACTCGCTGCCAGAGAAGGTAGTAATGATGGATACAGTAAAAACGTTCAAAAGTGGCCTTGATGCCTTCCTGGCATGTAATGGATACTAGACCACAGGAAGGAGATAAACAGGCTGAACTGGATGGACTAAAGTCTTTATTCAGCCTTACATACTATGTTACTATGTAACCCTCTTCATGACATGATATATTCATTTAATGTTGTATTTTTACACCATTATTTTTGTACCTCAATGGGGGTTTGGCAATTTTAGTAGCATGGATAGAGTATACACATTTTTAGCACTTGCTGAATAACTTAAGGTTTAATTTAAAGATATCCACTATGAGATAGTTATGTGGGACATGTCAAGATTAATGTAGCAAAATATTATACAATATAAAAATTACCCTTGGCCCATCTAAGGGTTACCTCTGAGTTAGTTGATAAATGACAGTCTAATAACTTACATTTATCTTTAACCCTTTTGTTGCCAAGCACGTAACACCTACGTGCTGGCTTGGCTGGGCCTAAGGTGCCAAGCCCGTAGGTGTTACGTGCTTGATTTTCCTCGCTTCTAGTTTAAAAAATAAAAATAAAAAATACTCACCTGACCTTGTTGGATCCGGCCGGGTCTCCTCTTTAATTTGGTGCCATCCGATCCCCCATGGGGGGTCGGATGGCTCCAGGAGAGCCCCCGGAATAGGCCGCCCCCCCCGCTTTGGCAGCAGAAGCTGATAACTGTAAAAAAAAAAAAAAAAAATTACATTCACTTACCTGCGAGTGCGCTGGCTCCCGCTGTCCCTCCTCTTCACCTGGGGGGCCTCCGATCCCCCCCCAGGACTTACCGATCTTCAGGAGAGAGCCCGGGAGGCTCTCTCCTCTCTCCTTCTCGATGGCGGCCGCCATCTCACAGCTAAGATCCCGGCCCCGATCGATCACCGGCTTCAGCCTTCTCAGCTTCTCAGATGCCGGTGATCGGCGCTGGGGAAGGAGGTGGCAGGAGATCCTCTGATCTCCTGCCTCCTCCTTCTCTGGATGCCGATCACCGGCATCTGTCAGCTGAGCGGCGAGGGACAAGAGCTTGCTTTTAATAAAATACTTTTTATTATTGTGTGGTGTTTTTTTTTAACAGTTAACCCTTTGTGAGCTGGTAAGGGGTCCATGAGACCCCTTATACCAGTTCACAAGGCTGGGGGGGTGGCAAGTCACCTGCCCTAGCGGGTGACTTGCCATTAACCCCCAGCCCCCCATTACCTGCCTCCCCAAAGGCCAGGGGGGGGCAGAAGAGCCCGGGCCCGCATAGGCTATGTGGGCTCGTAGGCTGCAGGGTGGAGGGCCACCAAAGCTGGCCGCCCCACTCTGTGCCTACAAGCCCCCATAGCTGGTCCCGGGCTGGTTATTTTGGGTAAGGGGGACCCCACATAATTTTTTCTTTTTTGATTTTTAAGGGTTTTTAACCCTTAAAAATCCAAAAAAAAGGGAAGGGGGACCCTATGTCATTTTTTTTTAATTAACCCTTTGTGTTCTGTCATCCAGCAGCTATAAAAAGCTTCCAGCAGGTGAGCAGAAGCCAGTGATCGTCGAGGGACACAGTGCTCCAGCATGGATGGGAGGTAAGTATTAAAAAAAAAAAATAATAAAATAATTTTTTCTTTTTGCGTGTGTGTGTTTTTTTTTACATTTAACCCATTGTGAACTGGTAAGGGGTCCATGACCCCTATACCAGTTCACAAGGCTGGGGGAGGTGGCAAGTCACCTGTGACTAGCAGTTGACTTGCCATTAACCCCTGGCACCCCCATTACCTGCCTCCCCAAAGCCCAGGGGGGGGGCAGAAGAGCCCAGGCCCACTGGCTATGCGGGCCCCTGTGCCCTGTTTCCACAAGCCCTGCATAGCTGGTCCCGGGCTGGTCACTCTGGGTAAGGGGGACCCCATGTCAATTTTTTTTTGGGATTTTTAAAGTGGACCAACACCCAGGATTTTGACTATCCTGGGTTTTGGTCCACTTCAGGGGGGCACCCCAATTAGGGGTGCCCTGCTGTGTAAACCCCCCCAGAAAGCCCCCAAAACTCACCTCACCATGCTCCCACGTAGCCACGGACAAGCGGGTGACAGCGGCGGACAAGACAGTGCGCGTGCCCGCACCGGCCATTCACAAACGGCCGGCGCGGGCGCGCGCACGCCTAGAGGGGCGCGCGGGAGGCGGCTGCCGCCGCCTATGAGGTACGTTTTTCGGGGGTTTTGGGGGGGGTCCTTCACCGCGGGACATCCCGATCTCGAATGTCCCGCGGTGAGGGAGGTGATCTTATAGATTCCCGGGCCGATCACCCCTGGGTGACAGTCCACTTTAAGGGTTTTTAACCCTTAAAAATCCCCCCCAAAAAATGGGGTTCCTCCCCCCCCCAGGGATTGGGGACCCTATGTCATTTTTTTTCTCGATTTAACCCTTTGTAGTGTGGATGGTAGTTGTATTTTATTTGTAAATGTTATAGATTACTTGTTTCAGTTTGGGGGGTCTTCTGGGCAGGAACGGGGGGCTACCGATAAATATGTGGTACCGTTCTAATCGGTAGAAATTGGGCTTTCACGTGCAATATGCTTTTCCTTAATAAAATAAATTTTTTATTTAAAATAATGGAGTCAATTTTCTAAAAATGTTTTTATTTATTTTTTTTTATTTTGTTTACTTAATAATATTGTAAAAAACAAAATAAAATTTACAAACAAGACATTTCATGTTAAAGCCTAAACTCTGCTGCAAAAAAATATAAATATAATTTTCCTGAAAATTACAGCAAAAATGGCGCAAAACATGGCGCAAAATGGGGAAAAATGACCTGTCAACAGAGGGTGACAAAATCTCAAGTAGGCTGGCAATTAAAAGGGTTAATAGTACCTGTGCATGTTGGGTATTGTTCTGTTCGGGAGACCTTGCGCTTTCAGACTTAGCTTGTTTTTTCTGGTTTGCATATTTATATTTTAGGAAAAGGTGTTTTTTATTCAGCTTTTTTATACATTTTTTAGGGAAACCCTGCGCAACCAAAGAATTCTTTGAGGAATTAATTCCAGAAAGATGAGCCCACTACAACAAGCTGGGTACGCTTAGAAAGCTTAACATGTGTACTTTCAGGGAATATATGATTTATGGGGGATATTCCAAATGTAAAGGGTTGTTTTGGTTGAAAAATCGCAAGGTGCGCACTTTGTCTGCAGAACTGAAATTTTCAAGTAAAATTACCGTTACGCACATGCTTTACTTTGGGGTGTTTGGCAACTCTTCCCTTGACAGAACCTATGCATGTTGGGTGTTGTTCTGTTCGGGGAATGTTGTTTTTTCAGATTAAACTTGTTTTTTCTTGTTTGTATATAGTTTTTTTTAGGAAAATGTGGCTTTGATTCTGCTTTTTTATCCTTTTTTTAGGGAAACTCTTTGCAACCAAAGAATACATTGAGGAATTACTTCCAGAAAACTATGGGCACATCAACATGCCTGGTACGTCTAGAAAGCCTGAGGTGTATACTTCCAGAGAATATATAGTTTGTTGGGGGTATTTCAAATGTAAAGGGTTGTTTTTCTGGTAAAACTGCAAGGTGCGCATAGCGCATATCACAGTTGTATTTTTTATGAAAATCCCCTAAAGCGCTATTTCAGTTTGGGGGAGTCTCCTGGGCAGGAAAGGGTGTCTACCTATACATATGTGGTATCGCTGTAACCGGGAGAAATTGGGGTTTCACACGCAATAAGATTTTATTGACAAACTTACATTTTTTATTACAAAAAAACTCTACAAATTGTAAAAAAATATTATTATTTTTTTTTCACACATTTCACCCAAAAATATTGAGAATACACCTAAAAAATACAAACAAGACATTTCATGTTAAAGCCCAGACTCTGTTGAAAAAAACAATATATCATTTTCCTGGGAAATCCCTGGAAATCCTTTCAAAAATGACAGTTGAACATGTGTAGCGCAAAATAGTGAAACATCGTCTGGCAACAGGGAGTGGCAAATGCTGCAGGTAGGCTGGCAGCGAAAGGGTTAAGCTAGGCTAATAACACCGATCACTATGAGTGCTAACGTTAATTAGAGAGGGAGGGAGGGAGGGAGGTTACCTGGGCAAATGTTTTCCCTTTTAGAGCAAATATAGTTTGTGCTGCCATATGATTTTAAACAAGGAAGGCTTTTCATTCCTCTTCCCCCACAATGGTCGGCTTTACATTCCTCTGCCCCCACAATGGTCGGCTTTACATTCCTCTCCCCCCACAATGGTCATCTTTACATTCCTCTCCCCCCACAATGATCAGCTTTACATTCCTCTCCCCCCACAATGATCATCTTTACATTCCTCTCCCCCCACAATGGTCATCTTTACATTCCTCTCCCCCCACAATGGTCAGCTTTACATTCCTCTCCCCCCACAAAAGTCAGCTTTACATTCCTCTTCCCCCACAATGGTCAGCTTTACATTCCTATCCCCCCACAATGGTCATCTTTACATTCCTCTCCCCCCACAAAAGTCAGCTTTACATTCCTCTTCCCCCACAATGGTCAGCTTTACGTTCCTATCCCCCCACAATGATCAGCTTTACATTCCTCTTTCCCCACAATAATCAGCTTTACGTTCCTATCCCCCCACAATGATCAGCTTTACATTCCTCTTCCCCCACAATGGTCAGCTTTACATTCCTCTCCCCCCACAATGGTCAGCTTTACATTCCTCTCCTCCCACAAAAGTCAGCTTTACATTCCTCTTCCCCCACAATGGTCAGCTTTACATTCCTCTTCCCCCACAATGGTCATCTTTACATTCCTCTCCCCCCACAATGGTCGGCTTTACATTCCTCTCCCCCCACAATGGTCATCTTTACATTCCTCTCCCACCACAATGGTCAGCTTTACATTCCTCTCCCCCCACAATGGTCAGCTTTACATTCCTCTCCCCCCACAAAAGTCAGCTTTACATTCCTCTCCCCCCACAATGGTCATCTTTACATTCCTCTCCCCCCACAATGGTCAGCTTTACA
The DNA here is from genome assembly GCA_027917425.1 of Gastrophryne carolinensis. Classification (NCBI taxonomy): domain Eukaryota; kingdom Metazoa; phylum Chordata; class Amphibia; order Anura; family Microhylidae; genus Gastrophryne; species Gastrophryne carolinensis. Next base: position 259,886,826 of record CM051238.1, read on the forward strand.
TTCCTCTCCCCCCACAATGATCAGCTTTACATTCCTCTTCCCCCACAATGTTCATCTTTACATTCCTCTCCCCCCACAATGGTCAGCTTTACATTCCTCTTCCCCCCACAATGGTCATCTTTACATTCCTCTCCCCCCACAATGATCAGCTTTACATTCCTCTTCCCCCCACAATGGTCAGCTTTACATTCCTCTTCCCCCACAATGGTCATCTTTACATTCCTCTCCCCCCACAATGGTCGGCTTTACATTCCTCTCCCCCCACAATGGTCATCTTTACATTCCTCTCCCCCCACAATGGTCATCTTTACACATTCCTCTCCCCCCACAATGATCAGCTTTACATTCCTCTCCCCCCACAATGGTCATCTTTACACATTCCTCTCCCCCCACAATGGTCATCTTTACATTCCTCTCCCCCCACAATGATCAGCTTTACATTTCTCTCCCCCCACAATTGTCATCTTTACATTCCTCTCCCCCCACAATGGTAAGCTTTACATTCCTCTCCCCCCACAATGTTCATCTTTACACATTCCTCTCCCCCCACAATGGTCAGCTTTACATTCCTCTTCCCCCACAATGATCAGCTTTACATTCCTCTCCCCCCACAATGGTCATCTTTACACATTCCTCTCCCCCCACAATGGTCATCTTTACATTCCTCTCCCCCACAATGATCAGCTTTACATTCCTCTTCCCCCACAATGGTCAGCTTTACATTCCTCTCCCCCCACAATGGTCAGCTTTACATTCCTCTCCCCCCACAATGGTCATCTTTACATTCCTCTCCCCCCACAATGATCAGCTTTACATTTCTCTCCCCCCACAATTGTCATCTTTACATTCCTCTCCCCCCACAATGGTAAGCTTTACATTCCTCTCCCCCCACAATGTTCATCTTTACACATTCCTCTCCCCCCACAATGGTCATCTTTACATTCCTCTCCCCCCACAATGATCAGCTTTACATTCCTCTCCCCCCACAATGGTCATCTTTACACATTCCTCTCCCCCCACAATGGTCATCTTTACATTCCTCTCCCCCACAATGATCAGCTTTACATTCCTCTTCCCCCACAATGGTCATCTTTACACATTCCTCTCCCCCCACAATGGTCATCTTTACATTCCTCTCCCACCACAATGGTCAGCTTTACATTCCTCTCCCCCCACAATGGTCAGCTTTACATTCCTCTCCCCCCACAAAAGTCAGCTTTACATTCCTCTCCCCCCACAATGGTCATCTTTACATTCCTCTCCCCCCACAATGGTCAGCTTTACATTCCTCTCCCCCCACAATGATCAGCTTTACATTCCTCTTCCCCCACAATGTTCATCTTTACATTCCTCTCCCCCCACAATGGTCAGCTTTACATTCCTCTTCCCCCCACAATGGTCATCTTTACATTCCTCTCCCCCCACAATGATCAGCTTTACATTCCTCTTCCCCCCACAATGGTCAGCTTTACATTCCTCTTCCCCCACAATGGTCATCTTTACATTCCTCTCCCCCCACAATGGTCGGCTTTACATTCCTCTCCCCCCACAATGGTCATCTTTACATTCCTCTCCCCCCACAATGGTCATCTTTACACATTCCTCTCCCCCCACAATGATCAGCTTTACATTCCTCTCCCCCCACAATGGTCATCTTTACACATTCCTCTCCCCCCACAATGGTCATCTTTACATTCCTCTCCCCCCACAATGATCAGCTTTACATTTCTCTCCCCCCACAATTGTCATCTTTACATTCCTCTCCCCCCACAATGGTAAGCTTTACATTCCTCTCCCCCCACAATGTTCATCTTTACACATTCCTCTCCCCCCACAATGGTCAGCTTTACATTCCTCTTCCCCCACAATGATCAGCTTTACATTCCTCTCCCCCCACAATGGTCATCTTTACACATTCCTCTCCCCCCACAATGGTCATCTTTACATTCCTCTCCCCCACAATGATCAGCTTTACATTCCTCTTCCCCCACAATGGTCAGCTTTACATTCCTCTCCCCCCACAATGGTCAGCTTTACATTCCTCTCCCCCCACAATGGTCATCTTTACATTCCTCTCCCCCCACAATGATCAGCTTTACATTTCTCTCCCCCCACAATTGTCATCTTTACATTCCTCTCCCCCCACAATGGTAAGCTTTACATTCCTCTCCCCCCACAATGTTCATCTTTACACATTCCTCTCCCCCCACAATGGTCATCTTTACATTCCTCTCCCCCCACAATGATCAGCTTTACATTCCTCTCCCCCCACAATGGTCATCTTTACACATTCCTCTCCCCCCACAATGGTCATCTTTACATTCCTCTCCCCCACAATGATCAGCTTTACATTCCTCTTCCCCCACAATGGTCAGCTTTACATTCCTCTCCCCCCACAATGGTCAGCTTTACATTCCTCTCCCCCCACAATGGTCAGCTTTACATTCCTCTTCCCCCCACAATGGTCAGCTTTACATTCCTCTCCCCCCACAATGGTCAGCTTTACATTCCTCTCCCCCCACAATGATCAGCTTTACATTCCTCTTCCCCCCACAATGGTCATCTTCACATTCCTCTCCCCCCACAATGATCAGCTTTACATTCCTCTCCCCCCACAATGGTCATCTTTACACATTCCTCTCCCCCCACAATGGTCATCTTTACATTCCTCTTCCCCCCCACAATGGTCATCTTTACATTCCTCTCCCCCCACAATGATCAGCTTTACATTCCTCTCCCCCACAATGGTCATCTTTACACATTCCTCTCCCCCCACAATGGTCATCTTTACATTCCTCTCCCCCCACAATGATCAGCTTTACATTTCTCTCCCCCCACAATTGTCATCTTTACATTCCTCTCCCCCCACAATGGTAAGCTTTACATTCCTCTCCCCCCACAATGTTCATCTTTACACATTCCTCTCCCCCCACAATGGTCATCTTTACATTCCTCTCCCCCCACAATGATCAGCTTTACATTCCTCTCCCCCCACAATGGTCATCTTTACACATTCCTCTCCCCCCACAATGGTCATCTTTACATTCCTCTCCCCCACAATGATCAGCTTTACATTCCTCTTCCCCCACAATGGTCAGCTTTACATTCCTCTCCCCCCACAATGGTCAGCTTTACATTCCTCTCCCCCCACAATGGTCAGCTTTACATTCCTCTTCCCCCCACAATGGTCAGCTTTACATTCCTCTCCCCCCACAATGGTCAGCTTTACATTCCTCTCCCCCCACAATGATCAGCTTTACATTCCTCTTCCCCCCACAATGGTCATCTTCACATTCCTCTCCCCCCACAATGATCAGCTTTACATTCCTCTCCCCCCACAATGGTCATCTTTACACATTCCTCTCCCCCCACAATGGTCATCTTTACATTCCTCTTCCCCCCCACAATGGTCATCTTTACATTCCTCTCCCCCCACAATGATCAGCTTTACATTCCTCTCCCCCACAATGGTCATCTTTACACATTCCTCTCCCCCCACAATGGTCATCTTTACATTCCTCTCCCCCCACAATGATCAGCTTTACATTCCTCTCCCCCCACAATGGTCAGCTTTACATTCCTCTCCCCCCACAATGGTTGTCTTTACATTCTTCTCCCCCCACAATGGTCAGCTTTACATTCCTCTCCCCCCACAATGGTCAGCTTTACATTCCTCTCCCCCCACAATGGTCAGCTTTACATTCCTCTTCCCCCCACAATGGTCATCTTTACATTCCTCTCCCCCCACAATGATCAGCTTTACATTCCTCTCCCCCCACAATGATCAGCTTTACATTCCTCTCCCCCCACAATGGTCAGCTTTACATTCCTCTTCCCCCACAATGGTCAGCTTTACATTCCTCTCCCCCCACAATGGTCAGCTTTACATTCCTCTCCCCCCACAAAAGTCAGCTTTACATTCCTCTTCCCCCACAATCGTCAGCTTTACGTTCCTATCCCCCCAAATTGATCAGCTTTACATTCCTCTCCCCCCACAATGGTCGTCTTTACATTCCTCTCCCCCCACAATGATCTGCTTTACATTCTTCTCCCCCCACAATGGTCCGCTTTACATTCCTCTCCCCCCACAATGGTCAGCTTTACATTCCTCTCCCCCCACAATGGTCAGCTTTACATTCCTCTTCCCCCGCCAATGGTCATCTTTACATTCCTCTCCCCCCAAATGATCAGCTTTACATTCCTCTCCCCCCACAATGGTCAGCTTTACATTCCTCTTCCCCCACAATGGTCAGCTTTACATTCCTCTCCCCCCACAATGGTCAGCTTTACATTCCTCTCCCCCCACAATGGTCAGCTTTACATTCCTCTCCCCCACAATGGTCAGCTTTACATTCCTCTCCCCCCACAATGGTCAGCTTTACATTCCTCTCCCCCCACAATGGTCAACAGTATCCCCCCTCCACAATCAGTGTCAACACTCCACCCTCATAACAATTAGTTGATCACCTGCCACTTGAGGGCCTAACACCACTGCACTTAAACCATTGATACTTCAATCATACATACACACAGACCATTCACATAAACATAACAATCATCCATAGGAAACACTCACCAATAATACACAATGCACAGACCAATCATAGACCCACTCACATCTTTTACAGAAAACACACACACATACATACATACATTGCTGTACCCAATTTTTGCTCTTTACTAGTTTATTGGTGGTTCTGTGGAGACCAGGCTGCATATCATTATGTTTTTTTAATACCTGCGGGGTAGAGGTAGGACCGCTGATCCACCATTGGCATTTTATTCACAGCTGGTTTACTCTTTGATAAGCTGTGGGGTGACTATCTTTCTGCCTCAGGCAGCAGAGAAGCTAGATTCATTCCTGATAGGTTGTGAACTGCAGCAATTTTAGATCAGTATTCAAACATCATGTGTGCTGGGGAAAAAAATCATGCCCCCTGGAAAGCAACATAAGCAGGTTAGTTGATTTAGTGTTATGCTTTGTAATCATGTCAGTGTAAGATCTGACCCAGATATTGCCTTTCCGCTCTTGCCAGACCCGAATAAAGGCAATATTTGGGTCAAATCTGAGTAACCCATATTTTTTTTTGTTTTTATCTTGAAAAACTACACTATGAGTGTTGAACTTTAGACATAGAGACTGGCAATGGCAACCCATGACACTTTTCCAGGTCCGGTGCTCTCCCCCCCACCCCCAGTAGAAAACTAGAAAACCATGCTCCTCCTGATTACCAGTGGACTACTCTGGTATCCCGTTGCTTGCTGACTCCTCTACTTGTGTAAGAAAAGAATAAAACACAGTGGCTTGCATGAATGTCCCAAGCATCTGCTGACTTCCTTTCAGAGCACTTGTCGGAAATGTCCCCCATGAGTGTCTGCGGTTTTCCCAGTGGCATCTGAAGTATTGCCGCCTGGTGTGCCCATGTAAGTGCAATACCTTGGATTTGTATCTGCTTTCTCTTTTGCAATACAGTGACTGTGGGTGCAGCAGATATGTCAAGGAGCAGGGGCGGGCCAGCCATAGGGCATACTGGGCAGAATCCCGGTAGGCCGGCACATGGGAAGGCCGCAGGTGGTGGCCGATGAGCAGAGCAGTGTAATGGGTGGAGGCCGCACTGCCCGCCGCCACCGGCCCCGCTGTCACACACACACACACACACACACACACACACACACACACACACACACACAGATTATCTACATGTAAACATTAGTGTGTGTGAGAGCAGCGGCTCCTGATCTGTGTCCAAATCTAATCTTCTCCTGATCTGTGTCTCCAAATCTGATCTGCTCCTGATCTGTGTCTCCAAATCTGATCTGCTCCTGATCTGTGTCTCCAAATCTGATCTGCTCCTGATGTGTGTCCAAATCCGATCTGCTCCTGATCTGTGTCTCCAAATCCGATCTGCTCCTGATCTGTGTCTCCAAATCTGATCTGTGTCTACAAATCTGATCTGCTCCTGATCTGTGTCTACAAATCTTATCTGCTCCTGATCTGTGTCCAAACCTTATCTGCTCCTGATCTGTGTCCAAATCTGATCTGATCCTGATCTGTGTCCGAATCTGATCTGCGTCTCCAAATCTGATCTGCTTCTGATCTGTGTCCAAATCTGATCTTCTCCTGATCTGTGCCCAAATCTGATCTGCTCCTGATCTGTGTCCAAATCTGATCTGCTCCTGATCTGTGTCCAAATCTGATCTGCTTCTGATATGTGTCTCCATATCTGATCTGCTCTTGATCTGTGTCCAAATCTGATCTGCTCCTGATCTGTGTCTCCAAATCTGATCTGTGTCTACAAATCTGATCTGCTCCTGATCTGTGTCTACAAATCTTATCTGCTCCTGATCTGTGTCCAAACCTTATCTGCTCCTGATCTGTGTCCAAATCTGATCTGATCCTGATCTGTGTCCAAATCTGATCTGCGTCTCCATATCTGATCTGCTCCTGATATGTATCCAAATCTGATCTTCTCCTGATCTGTGTCCAATTCTGATCTGCTCCTGATCTGTGTCCAATTCTGATCTGCTCCTAAACTGTGTCCAATTCTGATCTGCTCCTGATCTGTGTCCAAATCTGATCTGCTCCTGATCTGTGTCCAATTCTGATCTGCTCCTGATCTGTGTCCAAATCTGATCTGCTCCTGATCTGTGTCTCCAAATCTGATCTGCTCCTGATCTGTGTCTCCAAATCTGATCTGCTCCTGATCTGTGTCCAAATCTGATCTGCTCCTGATCTGTGTCCAAATCTGATCTGCTCCTGATCTGTGTCCAAATCTGATCTGCTCCTGATCTGTGTCTCAAATCTGATCTGCTCCTGATCTATGTCCAAATCTGATCTTCTCCTGATCTGTGTCCAAATCTGATCTTCTCCTGATCTGTGTCCAAATCTGATCTGCTCCTGATCTGTGTCCAAATCTGATCTGCTCCTGATCTGTGTCCAAATCTGATCTGCTCCTGATCTGTGTCTCCACATCTGATCTGCTCCTGATCTGTGTCTCCAAATCTGATCTGCTCCTAATCTGTGTCCAAATCTGATCTGCTCCTGATCTGTGTCCAAATCTGATCTGCTCCTGATCTGTGTCCAAATCTGATCTGCTCCTGATCTGTGTCTCCCTATCTGATCTGCTCCTGATCTGTGTCCAAATCTGATCTGCTCCTGATCTGTGTCTCCAAATCTGATCTGCTCCTGATCTGTGTCCAAATCTAATCTTCTCCTGATCTGTGTCTCCAAATCTGATCTGCTCCTGATCTGTGTCTCCAAATCTGATCTTCTCCTGATGTGTGTCCAAATCCGATCTGCTCCTGATCTGTGTCTCCAAATCTGATCTGTGTCTACAAATCTGATCTGCTCCTGATCTGTGTCTACAAATCTTATCTGCTCCTGATCTGTGTCCAAACCTTATCTGCTCCTGATCTGTGTCCAAATCTGATCTGATCCTGATCTGTGTCCGAATCTGATCTGCGTCTCCAAATTTGATCTGCTTCTGATCTGTGTCCAAATCTGATCTTCTCCTGATCTGTGCCCAAATCTGATCTGCTCCTGATCTGTGTCCAAATCTGATCTGCTCCTGATCTGTGTCCAAGTCTGATCTGCTTCTGATATGTGTCTCCATATCTGATCTGCTCCTGATCTGTGTCCAAATCTGATCTGCTCCTGATCTGTGTCTCCAAATCTGATCTGTGTCTACAAATCTGATCTGCTCCTGATCTGTGTCCAAATCTGATCTGCTCCTGATCTGTGTCCAAATCTGATCTGCTCCTGATCTGTGTCCAAATCTGATCTGCTCCTGATCTGTGTCTCAAATCTGATCTGCTCCTGATCTATGTCCAAATCTGATCTTCTCCTGATCTGTGTCTCCAAATCTGATCTGCTCCTGATCTGTGTCCAAATCTGATCTGCTCCTGATCTGTGTCCAAATCTGATCTGCTCCTGAACTGTGTCCAAATCTTAACTGCTCCTGATCTGTGTCTCCAAATCTGATCTGCTCCTGATCTGTGTCCAAATCTGATCTGCTCCTGATCTGTGTCCAAATATGATCTGCTCCTGATCTGTGTCTCCAAATCCGATCTGCTCCTGATCTGTGTCTCCAAATATGATCTGCTCCTGATCTGTGTCCAAATCTGATCTGCTCCTGATCTGTGTCCAAATCTGATCTGCTCCTGATCTGTGTCCAAATCTGATCTGCTCCTGATCTGTGTCCAAATCTGATCTGCTCCTGATCTGTGTCCAAATCTGATCTGCTCCTGATATGTATCCAAATCTGATCTTCTCCTGATCTGTGTCCAAATCTGATCTTCTCCTGATCTGTGTCCAATTCTGATCTGCTCCTGATCTGTCTCCAAATCTGATCTGCTCCTGATCTGTGTCTCGAAATCTGATCTGCTCCTGATCTGTGTCCAAATCTGATCTGCTCCTGATCTGTGTCCAAATCTGATCTGCTCCTGATCTGTGTCTACAAATCTGATCTGCTCCTGATCTGTGTCTACAAATCTGATCTGCTCCTGATCTGTGTTCAAATCTGATCTGCTCCTGATCTGTGTCTACAACTCTGATCTGCTCCTGATCTGTGTCCAAATCTGATCTGCTCCTGATCTATGTCTCTAAATCTGATCTGCTATTGATCCGTGCTCAAATCTGATCTTCTCCTGATCTGTGTCCAAATCTGATCTGCTCCTGATCTATGTCTCTAAATCTGATCTGCTATTGATCCGTGCTCAAATCTGATCTTCTCCTGATCTGTGTCCAAATCTGATCTGCTCCTGATCTGTGTCCAAATCTGATCTGCTCCTGATCTGTGTCTCCAAATCTGATCTGCTCCTGATCTGTGTCTCCAAATCTGATTTGCTCCTGATCTGTGTCATAATCTCATCTGCTCCTGATCTGTGGGCCTGATGCAGAGCCTCTTCTGAACTGCCCTTAAAACCCTCCGATTGTCCGGGGCTCCCGTTTGAATCGTGGCTCAAATGTGATGCAGAGCCTCCGTCGGAATGGCTCCCTAACTGATCCGTCAATTTCACTTTACTCGGAAAGCTTTTTTTGCTCTCTCGGGTGCCTTCAATTTGATCGGTGCTCCCGGTCACGTTCACACGGGCGGCCCATTTTTCCCTGATTTTTCCTGCCTTTTTGAACGTACCTGCTTGGTTTCCGTCGTATTTGACCTTCCATTTTGGTGGTTTTAGCAAGTATACTTACATCTCCATGGCTCTTCAGTTGCCAATCAGGCTACACGCAAGCGCACATCCCTCAAACTCCCTTGGAATATGCATATGGCCACAAATGCAAATGTGACACACATCTTTTTTTTCTTTTTTTTTGGGGGGGTGTTTCCTTGTCCTTAATGCATACCTTAATCATCTAGTAGATCCTTCTTCCTTGTCCTTAATGCATACCTTAATCTCCTTGCTTGTTCCTTCTTCCTTGTCCTTAATGCATACCTTAATCTCCTTGCTTGTTCCTTCTTCCTTGTCCTTAATGCATACCTTAATCTCCTTGCTTGTTCCTTCTTCCTTGTCCTTAATGCATACCTTAATCTCCTTGCTTGTTCCTTCTTCCTTGTCCTTAATGCATACCTTAATCTCCTTGCTTGTTCCTTCTTCCTTGTCCTTAATGCATACCATAATTGTTTGTGAATTATTGTTCCATATCGAAACCTTTGGTGTCATGGAAATGTGTGCTGATGTTGTGTGATTGTACTTTTGCAGGAAAGCCAACTCTCAAAATATGTTAATTTTTTTTATTATTCAAAGGGTTTTTTTGTTTTGTTGTTATTTTTTAGGTTTTTTTGGGGGGCGGGGGTAAAACATTAACCAATATTTACATTTTTTTTTTTTTTTTTAATTATGCCTCGGGGTCTTCGGGATGTCTTCTTTGATCTGTGAATGAAAAACAACATTAGTTTAGCATTGTTTTTTTGGTTTGGTTGGGCGTGGTTTTTTTGGGGCCCATATCCAACCGGACCTTCTGCGTGATTTCATGAAAAGCACAAACTATTTTTAAAAGATTCCGCAGCATCTTAAAATAATATATAGTAAGTTTTTAGTCAATTAATTATTATTATTTCCCCCACTGGGCTGCAACTCAGTTCAGGAATTTAGGATACGTGCGCCGCCATCTTGACTCTGAAGCATCACACTTACTGAGGAGAGGAGAGTGGGATAAGGTACAGGGGGTGGGTTATAGCTGTGCATTGCTCACACAGAGCAGAGCTGTGCTCTGGAAAAGGTTGGTAAGATGATTTGTAAGGTGGACAATCTGTATGTACAGGGTGTGGGAAATATTTAAGATAGACTCTTATTCAGAGTTAAGGTCCGCTTTAAGTGCTTTTTTTTAAAAAAATAATTTGGAAATGTTTCTGAATTTTAGTTTTCAAATGTAATTGTTTGCTCATTTTCTTTAGTTTAAATAAACACCACTTACAAGGTTTGGGCCGCACATTGCGTCGGGGGCGGAGTCTCCCTTCAGCCTCCCTCTGTTGCTGTTGTGAATCTGTATGGATGACAAACACACTGATATTAGAGACTGTTGTTCTTTCATGAATAGAATATTAAGTTAGGCTTCTAGGTATCAATCTACTCACCTTCCCCAGCAACCTCTTCCTCCTCGCCCCCTTCCTCACTCATCCCTTGGGATGTTCCAGCGACGTCTGAATCTACAACAATAGTGCACATGAGTATCTGTATTTAATGCATGTATTTTCACATATCTAACTATATTTCCCTTACCGGAGTCCGGTTGAGGCTCTGTTATGGTCGACTCCCTGCCGTCAGATCCCCCCCTCCCCTGCATGCTGAGGTCCAGCGGCTCCTCCGAGTCGCTTACAGAGGAGGGGGTGGCTGTTGACCCTGGCGGTGGGCCACCTACACCTTCACCTGTTTCGCCCAACACTGGGCTGCGTGTCCTGGTCCGGGTGGGGCGGAACCGTAGTTTCCATTCATGGGCTGAAATACAAACACAATCATTAAACCACGCCCAGGCGATGCCAGGGTTATAGGTGCATTTACATTTTCTACACTTACATGGAAAATGTTGGTTGAAGTACCGCCTCACCCGGGGCTTATGCCTTCTTTTTAAATCAGACCAGTGTTGGGCGATCTGGGTGAAGGTATAGGTGGTTTGGGTTCGGCGTTCTATCGCCTCCACCACCTCCAGGGCCAACGTCCGTTTGGCATAATCAGACGGCAGGAAGTCGTAGCGATTCCTCAGCATCATCTGTTAGAAAAAGAGACAAGGACACATCATTAATCCCCAAAATACATTAACAAGTTTCCTGGCCTAAATCAAGTCACTTTATTAACCTCTTGCTGCCTCACATTGCCCTAGTTCTGCTATCTGCATGTAGGCTAGTTTGTAGCTGCGTACATGGGTTAAACTAAGGTGGGCTGGTCTGTAAGGTGACAAACTAAGTTGTTTCAGACTATTCTTGCGTTTTTTTCTTTTTTTATTACAAGGAATGTGTGCGCGCACATAAACGCACGCTCGCTCGCTCGCATACTCACATCCATGATGAGCTCGTCCTGCTCCGTTGTAAAGACGGCGGGGGACATCTTGGCTTCTTTTTAAAATTCTAGCTCTGACGTTCCCCCGCGGTGACGTGCGTTCAAGGCCCTCCGCTTGGTGTGGGATACCATATCAATATGGGCAGACCTAAAGGGAGCACAAAGAGCCAGCCGCACACATGCCTCATCCTAAATAAAACACAAAAGCAGGCACAAGACACATGTAGAACATGCACCAACTAAAACGGTGGGGACTCCACAGACACAGACACATTCCCCAAAACGCAGGAGCAAGGAGACATTAACCCATTCTCAACCACCGGCCCAAAAACCACACACGACTCCCCAGATAGCCAACCATCTATTTCAAGTGATGCAGGGGACAACACACACCCATGTGGGCGATAACCACGCCGTGGGTCCCTAACAGGCCGTTTTTGCTAAGCACAAAGCATGGCTGTTGCCAATGCTGTTTGGGTACATTATGGTGTTCTGTCCATCGAGATACTGAACAAATCAAGCGGACAGTTGTGGACCTGAAATCATATAGTTGGCCAAAAATGGACATGCGCCGGCAGCAGAGGTAAAGCCCAAATGCATTTAGAGTCGCTTTGTGACCAGCATGTAACACTTATTAGGTGTGATTTAATCTTCCCTAGCCTGCAGACAGGGGGTGGTTTCAAGAAAATACATTGGCCACAAGGTCAGCACGGATTGTGTGTGCTGGCCCACTTGGTGTACCAGTGTAAGGAGGGGTCTGCTCGTCAGAAATAGGGAAAGGTTCTGCACCCAGGTCAGTATATCGAGCAATACTGCTTCTAATGGCAAGGTTGTGCAGGACCCCACAAGCAATAATTATTTTGATAACCTTGCCAGGCTGATACTGAAGAGAACCCCCACTGTGATCCAGACATCGGAAACGCATCTTCCACAACCCAAAGGCACGTTCCACCACAGAGCGAGACCTCCTATGGGCTGTGTTGTAGCGCTCCTGTGCCTGGGAAGATGGGTGCAGGATGGGTGTGAGCAGCCATGGTAACAAGGGATAGCCTGAGTCACCTGCCAAAATACAAAAGACAAACATAAGGTGGATGCCTAAAAAAAGGTTTAGGTGTGCATAGAAACATTAGTACACAGGGACAAATAGGTGAGCTAGGTATGGTGGGAGGAATTGACATTTTTACTGAGCCTACAAACACATGCAACCTGTACACTCCTTAAAAATGTCTGCGTAATGCTACTGAGATAAGAGGGCCAGAACATAAGCCAATAGTGGAGAATACTTTCACCCATTAATTAAACCAAAAACCTTTTCAAGTTTCCAGGAAAGGTCTCACAGATTAGTGGGGTAGTGGCAAATCCACATTCAAACCTGGGGGCCAAAAAATACAACTTTAATACACATACCCAGTAACCATCCTCCAGAAATATCTCCAGATTGAAACCGTTGATAGAGGCTGGAGTTCCTCAAAATGTGCGCATCATGCGTGGACCCAGGAAAGTCAGCAAACAGACTGAAAAATTGAAGATCAGGGCCCGCCACTGCCTGAACATTGATGGAATGGCCCATCTTCCTATTCCTGCACCAAGCAAAACACAAGTGTAATTAGTGTGAGCCATAAAAAATGTGTGATAACCAGAAAAAAAGCAGACCCAAACCACATACCTGAACAGATATTCCTGGTCCGCAGGGGGGATGAGCGAGACATGTGTGCAATCGATTGCACCAAGGACGTTGGGCATGTCGGCTATGTTATAAAAGCCCAACTTAACCGCATTCCAGGCTTACCCTGTTTGAGGGAAAAAAATGTAATTCTGTGCCAGGGTAGCCATGCCATCCAAAAACTTGGTTAGGCTGCGGCTCAGCGTAGACTGGGACATCCCCAGGGAGAAGGCACCCAGTCTCTGGAACGAGCCGTTCGCCAAAAATTGCAGGCAGCCAACCAATTTGGTCATACCTGCAATTGCATGCCCCTTTCTTGTGGTGGGGGCTAACCATGGCCGCAGCTCGCTATACAAGGCATGGAGAGAAACACGGTTAAGGCGGGTGAGCTCGAATAGGTCAACGTCACTCATGCCATCGATGTCCAAAGGCGTGCGCTGCAGCCTGGTTTCTGCCATACTCAGAACTATCAGACGGCGTAGCTGGCGCCTTTGATGTTGGCCCACAGAGGAATGCATTCCCAAATAGCACGGAGCTCCAATACGGCTGGTCAGACTTGCCGTAAGTGAAGGCTCGGCGGCCCCATTTTATTAGGGTGATTTCAATCGGAAATCAAGGCTCTGCATCACTGAAAAAAACGGACCAATGAACGAGGCGTCCGTTTTCCCGGGAAACAGCCTCGTGCGAGCCGACAATCGGAAAGGCGGCTGAGCACACACCTGAGCGCATAAACGCACACTAAAATCAACGTAGCACCCCTTCCTGACCCGATCAAAGGCCAAAACCAACGGGGAAACGCACGGGGGAGCTGAACGGGGAGGCTCTGCATCAAGCCATGTGTCTCCAAATCTGATCTGCTGCTGATCTGTGTCCAAATCTGATCTGCTCCTGATCTGTGTCCAAATCTGATCTGCTCCTGATCTGTGTCCAAATCTGATCTGCTCCTGATCTGTGTCCAAATCTGATCTGCTCCTGATCTGTGTCCAAATCTGATCTGCTCCTGATCTGTGTCCAAATCTGATCTTCTCCTGATCTGTGTCCAAATCTGATCTGCTCCTGATCTGTGTCCAAATCTGATCTGCTCCTGATCTGTGTCTACAAATCTGATCTGCTCCTGATCTGTGTCTACAAATATGATCTGCTCCTGATCTGTGTTCAAATCTGATCTGCTCCTGATCTGTGTCATAATCTGATCTGCTCCTGATCTGTGTCTAAATCTGATCTGCTCCTGATCTGTGTCTCTAAATCTGATCTGCTCCTGATCCGTGCTCAAATCTGATCTTCTCCTGATCTGTGTCCAAATCTGATCTGCTCCTGATCTGTGTCTCCAAATCTGATCTGCTCCTGATCTGTGTCTCCAAATCTGATCTGCTCCTGATCTGTGTCATAATCTCATCTGCTCCTGATCTGTGTCTCCAAATCTGATCTGCTCCTGATCTGTGTCCAAATCTGATCTGCTCCTGATCTGTGTCCAAATCTGATCTGCTCCTGATCTGTGTCCAAATCTGATCTGCTCCTGATATGTATCCAAATCTGATCTTCTCCTGATCTGTGTCCAAATCTGATCTGCTCCTGATCTGTGTCCAAATCTCATGTGCTCCTGATCTGTGTCTCCAAATCTGATCTGCTCCTGATCTGTGTCTACAAATCTGATCTGCTCCTGATCTGTGTCCAAATCTGATCTGCTCCTGATCTGTGTCCAAATCTGATCTGCTTCTGATATGTATCCAAATCTGATCTTCTCCTGATCTGTGTCCAAATCTGATCTGCTCCTGATCTGTGTCCAATTCTGATCTGCTCTTAATCTGTGTCCAAATCTGATCTGCTCCTGATCTGTGTCTCCAAATCTGATCTGCTCCTGATCTGTCTCCAAATCTGATCTGCTCCTGATCTGTGTCTCCAAATCTGATCTGCTCCTGATCTGTGTCCAAATCTGATCTTCTCCTGATCTGTGTCCAAATCTCATCTGCTCCTGATCTGTGTCCAAATCTGATCTTCTCCTGATCTGTGTCCAAATATGATCTTCTCCTGATCTGTCTCCAAATCTGATCTGCTCCTGATCTGTGTCTCGAAATCTGATCTGCTCCTGATCTGTGTCCAAATCTGATCTGCTCCTGATCTGTGTCCAAATCTGATCTGCTCCTGATCTGTGTCTACAAATCTGATCTGCTCCTGATCTGTGTCTACAAATCTGATCTGCTCCTGATCTGTGTTCAAATCTGATCTGCTCCTGATCTGTGTCTACAAATCTGATCTGCTCCTGATCTGTGTCCAAATCTGATCTGCTCCTGATCTGTGTCTCTAAATCTGATCTGCTCCTGATCCGTGCTCAAATCTGATCTTCTCCTGATCTGTGTCCAAATCTGATCTGCTCCTGATCTGTGTCTCCAAATCTGATCTGCTCCTGATCTGTGTCTCCAAATCTGATCTGCTCCTGATCTGTGTCCAAATCTGATCTGCTCCTGATCTGTGTCCAAATCTGATCTGCTCCTGATCTGTGTCCAAATCGGATCTGCTCCTGATCTGTGTCCAAATCTGATCTGCTCCTGATCTGTGTCCAAATCTGATCTGCTCCTGATCTGTG
Organism: Gastrophryne carolinensis; assembly: GCA_027917425.1. Lineage (NCBI taxonomy): Eukaryota > Metazoa > Chordata > Amphibia > Anura > Microhylidae > Gastrophryne > Gastrophryne carolinensis. Next base: position 259,902,569 of record CM051238.1, read on the forward strand.
TCCAAATCTGATCTGCTCCTGATCTGTGTCCAAATCTGATCTGCTCCTGATCTGTGTCCAAATCTGATCTGCTCCTGATCTGTGTCCAAATCTGATCTGCTCCTGATATATATCCAAATCTGATCTTCTCCTGATCTGTGTCCAAATCTGATCTGCTCCTGATCTGTGTCCAATTCTGATCTGCTCCTGATCTGTGTCCAAATCTGATCTGCTCCTGATCTGTGTCTCCAAATCTGATCTTCTCCTGATCCGTGTCCAAATCTCATCTGCTCCTGATCTGTGTCCAAATCTGATCTGCTCCTGATCTGTGTCCAAATCTGATCTTCTCCTGATTTGTGTCCAAATCTGATCTTCTCCTGATCTGTCTCCAAATCTGATCTGCTCCTGATCTGTGTCTCGAAATCTGATCTGCTCCTGATCTGTGTCCAAATCTGATCTGCTCCTGATCTGTGTCCAAATCTGATCTGCTCCTGATCTGTGTCTACAAATCTTATCTGCTCCTGATCTGTGTCTAAAAATCTGATCTGCTCCTGATCTGTGTTCAAATCTGATCTGCTCCTGATCTGTGTCTACAAATCTGATCTGCTCCTGATCTGTGTCCAAATCTGATCTGCTCCTGATCTGTGTCTCTAAATCTGATCTGCTCCTGATCCGTGCTCAAATCTGATCTGCTCCTGATCTGTGTCCAAATCTGATCTGCTCCTGATATGTATCCAAATCTGATCTTCTCCTGATCTGTGTCCAAATCTGATCTGCTCCTGATCTGTGTCCAATTCTGATCTGCTCTTAATCTGTGTCCAAATCTGATCTGCTCCTGATCTGTGTCTCCAAATCTGATCTGCTCCTGATCTGTCTCCAAATCTGATCTGCTCCTGATCTGTGTCTCCAAATCTGATCTGCTCCTGATCTGTGTCCAAATCTGATCTTCTCCTGATCTGTGTCCAAATCTCATCTGCTCCTGATCTGTGTCCAAATCTGATCTTCTCCTGATCTGTGTCCAAATATGATCTTCTCCTGATCTGTCTCCAAATCTGATCTGCTCCTGATCTGTGTCTCGAAATCTGATCTGCTCCTGATCTGTGTCCAAATCTGATCTGCTCCTGATCTGTGTCCAAATCTGATCTGCTCCTGATCTGTGTCTACAAATCTGATCTGCTCCTGATCTGTGTCTACAAATCTGATCTGCTCCTGATCTGTGTTCAAATCTGATCTGCTCCTGATCTGTGTTCAAATCTGATCTGCTCCTGATCTGTGTCTACAAATCTGATCTGCTCCTGATCTGTGTCCAAATCTGATCTGCTCCTGATCTGTGTCTCTAAATCTGATCTGCTCCTGATCCGTGCTCAAATCTGATCTTCTCCTGATCTGTGTCCAAATCTGATCTGCTCCTGATCTGTGTCTCCAAATCTGATCTGCTCCTGATCTGTGTCTCCAAATCTGATCTGCTCCTGATCTGTGTCCAAATCTGATCTGCTCCTGATCTGTGTCCAAATCTGATCTGCTCCTGATCTGTGTCCAAATCGGATCTGCTCCTGATCTGTGTCCAAATCTGATCTGCTCCTGATCTGTGTCCAAATCTGATCTGCTCCTGATCTGTGTCCAAATCTGATCTGCTCCTGATCTGTGTCCAAATCTGATATGCTCCTGATCTGTGTCCAAATCTGATCTGCTCCTGATCTGTGTCCAAATATGATCTGCTCCTGATATATATCCAAATCTGATCTTCTCCTGATCTGTGTCCAAATCTGATCTGCTCCTGATCTGTGTCCAATTCTGATCTGCTCCTGATCTGTGTCCAAATCTGATCTGCTCCTGATCTGTGTCTCCAAATCTGATCTTCTCCTGATCCGTGTCCAAATCTCATCTGCTCCTGATCTGTGTCCAAATCTGATCTGCTCCTGATCTGTGTCCAAATCTGATCTTCTCCTGATTTGTGTCCAAATCTGATCTTCTCCTGATCTGTCTCCAAATCTGATCTGCTCCTGATCTGTGTCTCGAAATCTGATCTGCTCCTGATCTGTGTCCAAATCTGATCTGCTCCTGATCTGTGTCCAAATCTGATCTGCTCCTGATCTGTGTCTACAAATCTTATCTGCTCCTGATCTGTGTCTAAAAATCTGATCTGCTCCTGATCTGTGTTCAAATCTGATCTGCTCCTGATCTGTGTCTACAAATCTGATCTGCTCCTGATCTGTGTCCAAACCTGATCTGCTCCTGATCTGTGTCTCTAAATCTGATCTGCTCCTGATCCGTGCTCAAATCTGATCTGCTCCTGATCTGTGTCCAAATCTGATCTGCTCCTGATCTGTGTCTCCAAATCTGATCTGTTCCTGATCTGTGTCTCCAAATCTGATCTGCTCCTGATCTGTGTCTCCAAATCTGATCTGCTCCTGATCTGTGTCCAAATCTGATCTGCTCCTGATCTGTGTCTTCAAATCTGATCTGCTCCTGATCTGTGTCTACAAATCTGATCTGCTCCTGATATGTGTCCAAATCTGATCTGCTCCTGATCTGTGTCTACAAATCTGATTGGCTCTTAATCTGTGTCCAAATCTGATCTGCTCCTGATCTGTGTCTACAAATCTGATCTGCTCCTGATCTGTGTCCAAATCCGATCTGCTCCTGATCTGTGTCTACAAATCTGATCTGCTCCTGATCTGTGTCCGAATCTGATCTGCTCCTGATCCGTGTCTCCAAATCTGATCTGCTCCTGATCTGTGTCTCCAAATCTGATCTGCTCCTGATCTGTGTCCAAATCTGATCTGCTCCTGATATATATCCAAATCTGATCTTCTCCTGATCTGTGTCCAAATCTGATCTGCTCCTGATCTGTGTCCAATTCTGATCTGCTCCTGATCTGTGTCCAAATCTGATCTGCTCCTGATCTGTGTCTCCAAATCTGATCTTCTCCTGATCCGTGTCCAAATCTCATCTGCTCCTGATCTGTGTCCAAATCTGATCTGCTCCTGATCTGTGTCCAAATCTGATCTTCTCCTGATTTGTGTCCAAATCTGATCTTCTCCTGATCTGTCTCCAAATCTGATCTGCTCCTGATCTGTGTCTCGAAATCTGATCTGCTCCTGATCTGTGTCCAAATCTGATCTGCTCCTGATCTGTGTCCAAATCTGATCTGCTCCTGATCTGTGTCTACAAATCTTATCTGCTCCTGATCTGTGTCTAAAAATCTGATCTGCTCCTGATCTGTGTTCAAATCTGATCTGCTCCTGATCTGTGTCTACAAATCTGATCTGCTCCTGATCTGTGTCCAAATCTGATCTGCTCCTGATCTGTGTCTCTAAATCTGATCTGCTCCTGATCCGTGCTCAAATCTGATCTGCTCCTGATCTGTGTCCAAATCTGATCTGCTCCTGATCTGTGTCTCCAAATCTGATCTGTTCCTGATCTGTGTCTCCAAATCTGATCTGCTCCAGATCTGTGTCTCCAAATCTGATCTGCTCCTGATCTGTGTCCAAATCTGATCTGCTCCTGATCTGTGTCTTCAAATCTGATCTGCTCCTGATCTGTGTCTACAAATCTGATCTGCTCCTGATCTGTGTCCAAATCCGATCTGCTCCTGATCTGTGTCTACAAATCTGATTGGCTCTTAATCTGTGTCCAAATTTGATCTGCTCCTGATCTGTGTCTCCAAATCTGATCTGCTCCTGATCTGTGTCCAAATATGATCTGCTCCTGATATATATCCAAATCTGATCTTCTCCTGATCTGTGTCCAAATCTGATCTGCTCCTGATCTGTGTCCAATTCTGATCTGCTCCTGATCTGTGTCCAAATCTGATCTGCTCCTGATCTGTGTCTCCAAATCTGATCTTCTCCTGATCCGTGTCCAAATCTCATCTGCTCCTGATCTGTGTCCAAATCTGATCTGCTCCTGATCTGTGTCCAAATCTGATCTTCTCCTGATTTGTGTCCAAATCTGATCTTCTCCTGATCCGTCTCCAAATCTGATCTGCTCCTGATCTGTGTCTCGAAATCTGATCTGCTCCTGATCTGTGTCCAAATCTGATCTGCTCCTGAACTGTGTCCAAATCTGATCTGCTCCTGATCTGTGTCTACAAATCTTATCTGCTCCTGATCTGTGTCTAAAAATCTGATCTGCTCCTGATCTGTGTTCAAATCTGATCTGCTCCTGATCTGTGTCTACAAATCTGATCTGCTCCTGATCTGTGTCCAAACCTGATCTGCTCCTGATCTGTGTCTCTAAATCTGATCTGCTCCTGATCCGTGCTCAAATCTGATCTGCTCCTGATCTGTGTCCAAATCTGATCTGCTCCTGATCTGTGTCTCCAAATCTGATCTGTTCCTGATCTGTGTCTCCAAATCTGATCTGCTCCTGATCTGTGTCTCCAAATCTGATCTGCTCCTGATCTGTGTCCAAATCTGATCTGCTCCTGATCTGTGTCTTCAAATCTGATCTGCTCCTGATCTGTGTCTACAAATCTGATCTGCTCCTGATATGTGTCCAAATCTGATCTGCTCCTGATCTGTGTCTACAAATCTGATTGGCTCTTAATCTGTGTCCAAATCTGATCTGCTCCTGATCTGTGTCTACAAATCTGATCTGCTCCTGATCTGTGTCCAAATCCGATCTGCTCCTGATCTGTGTCTACAAATCTGATCTGCTCCTGATCTGTGTCCGAATCTGATCTGCTCCTGATCCGTGTCTCCAAATCTGATCTGCTCCTGATCTGTGTCTCCAAATCTGATCTGCTCCTGATCTGTGTCCAAATCTGATCTGCTCCTGATATATATCCAAATCTGATCTTCTCCTGATCTGTGTCCAAATCTGATCTGCTCCTGATCTGTGTCCAATTCTGATCTGCTCCTGATCTGTGTCCAAATCTGATCTGCTCCTGATCTGTGTCTCCAAATCTGATCTTCTCCTGATCCGTGTCCAAATCTCATCTGCTCCTGATCTGTGTCCAAATCTGATCTGCTCCTGATCTGTGTCCAAATCTGATCTTCTCCTGATTTGTGTCCAAATCTGATCTTCTCCTGATCTGTCTCCAAATCTGATCTGCTCCTGATCTGTGTCTCGAAATCTGATCTGCTCCTGATCTGTGTCCAAATCTGATCTGCTCCTGATCTGTGTCCAAATCTGATCTGCTCCTGATCTGTGTCTACAAATCTTATCTGCTCCTGATCTGTGTCTAAAAATCTGATCTGCTCCTGATCTGTGTTCAAATCTGATCTGCTCCTGATCTGTGTCTACAAATCTGATCTGCTCCTGATCTGTGTCCAAATCTGATCTGCTCCTGATCTGTGTCTCTAAATCTGATCTGCTCCTGATCCGTGCTCAAATCTGATCTGCTCCTGATCTGTGTCCAAATCTGATCTGCTCCTGATCTGTGTCTCCAAATCTGATCTGTTCCTGATCTGTGTCTCCAAATCTGATCTGCTCCAGATCTGTGTCTCCAAATCTGATCTGCTCCTGATCTGTGTCCAAATCTGATCTGCTCCTGATCTGTGTCTTCAAATCTGATCTGCTCCTGATCTGTGTCTACAAATCTGATCTGCTCCTGATCTGTGTCCAAATCCGATCTGCTCCTGATCTGTGTCTACAAATCTGATTGGCTCTTAATCTGTGTCCAAATTTGATCTGCTCCTGATCTGTGTCTCCAAATCTGATCTGCTCCTGATCTGTGTCTACAAATCTGATCTGCTCCTGATCTGTGTCTACAAATCTGATCTGCTCCTGATCTGTGTCCAAATCCGATCTGCTCCTGATCTGTGTCTACAAATCTGATCTGCTCCTGATCTGTGTCCGAATCTGATCTGCTCCTGATCCGTGTCTCCAAATCTGATCTGCTCCTGATCTGTGTCTCCAAATCTGATCTGTTCCTGATCTGTCTCCAAATCTGATCTGCTCCTGATCTGTGTCTACAAATCTGATCTGCTCCTGATCTGTGTCCAAATCTCATCTGCTCCTGATCTGTGTCTCCAAATCTGATCTGCTCCTGATCTGTGTCTACAAATCTGATCTGCTCCTGATCTGTGTCCAAATCTGATCTGCTCCTGATCTGTGTCCAAATCTGATCTGCTCCTGATATGTATCCAAATCTGATCTTCTCCTGATCTGTGTCCAAATCTGATCTGCTCCTGATCTGTGTCCAATTCTGATCTGCTCCTGATCTGTGTCCAAATCTGATCTGCTCCTGATCTGTGTCTCCAAATCTGATCTGCTCCTGATCTGTCTCCAAATCTGATCTGCTCCTGATCTGTGTCTCCAAATCTGATCTGCTCCTGATCTGTGTCCAAATCTGATCTTCTCCTGATCTGTGTCCAAGTCTGATTTGCTCCTGATCTGTGTCTCCAAATCTGATCTGCTCCTGATCTTTGTCCAAATCTGATCTGCTCCTGATCTGTGTTCAAACCTGATCTGCTCCTGGTCTGTGTCCAAATCTGATCTTCTCCTGATCTGTGTCCAAATCTGATCTTCTCCTGATCTGTGTCTCTAAATCTGATCTGCTCCTGATCCGTGCTCAAATCTGATCTGCTCCTGATCTGTGTCTACAAATCTGATCTGCTCCTGATCCGTGCTCAAATCTGATCTGCTCCTGATCTGTGTCTACAAATCTGATCTGCTCCTGATCTGTGTCTACAAATATGATCTGCTCCTGATCTGTGTTCAAATCTGATCTGCTCCTGATCTGTGTCTCTAAATCTGATCTGCTCCTGATCCGTGCTCAAATCTGATCTTCTCCTGATCTGTGTCCAAATCTGATCTGCTCCTGATCTGTGTCTCCAAATCTGATCTGCTCCTGATCTGTGTCTCCAAATCTGATCTGCTCCTGATCTGTGTCATAATCTCATCTGCTCCTGATCTGTGTCTCCAAATCTGATCTGCTCCTGATCTGTGTCCAAATCTGATCTGCTCCTGATCTGTGTCCAAATCTGATCTGCTCCTGATCTGTGTCCAAATCTGATCTGCTCCTGATCTGTGTCCAAATCTGATCTGCTCCTGATCTGTGTCCAAATCTGATCTGCTCCTGATCTGTGTCCAAATCTGATCTGCTCCTGATCTGTGTCCAAATCTGATCTGCTCCTGATCTGTGTCCAAATCTGATCTGCTCCTGATCTGTGTCCAAATCTGATCTGCTCCTGATCTGTGTCCAAATCTTATCTGCTCCTGATCTGTGTCCAAATCTGATCTGCTCCTGATCTGTGTCCAAATCTGATCTGCTCCTGATCTGTGTCCAAATCTGCTCTGCTCCTGATCTGTGTCCAAATCTGATCTGCTCCTGATATGTATCCAAATCTGATCTTCTCCTAATCTGTGTCCAAATCTGATCTGCTCCTGATCTGTGTCCAATTCTGATCTGCTCCTGATCTGTGTCCAAATCTGATCTGCTCCTGATTTGTGTCTCCAAATCTGATCTGCTCCTGATCTGTGTCCAAGTCTGATCTTCTCCTGATCCGTGTCCAAATCTCATCTGCTCCTGATCTGTGTCCAATTCTGATCTTCTCCTGATTTGTGTCCAAATCTGATCTTCTCCTGATCTGTCTCCAAATCTTATCTGCTCCTGATCTGTGTCCAAATCTGATCTGCTCCTGATCTGTGTCCAAATCTGATCTGCTCCTGATATGTATCCAAATCTGATCTTCTCCTGATCTGTGTCCAAATCTGATCTGCTTCTGATCTGTGTCCAAATCTCATCTGCTCCTGATCTGTGTCTCCAAATCTGATCTGCTCCTGATCTGTGTCTACAAATCTGATCTGCTCCTGATCTGTGTCCAAATCTGATCTGCTCCTGATCTGTGTCCAAATCTGATCTGCTTCTGATATGTATCCAAATCTGATCTTCTCCTGATCTGTGTCCAAATCTGATCTGCTCCTGATCTGTGTCCAATTCTGATCTGCTCTTAATCTGTGTCCAAATCTGATCTGCTCCTGATCTGTGTCTCCAAATCTGATCTGCTCCTGATCTGTCTCCAAATCTGATCTGCTCCTGATCTGTGTCTCCAAATCTGATCTGCTCCTGATCTGTGTCCAAATCTGATCTTCTCCTGATCTGTGTCCAAATCTCATCTGCTCCTGATCTGTGTCCAAATCTGATCTTCTCCAGATCTGTGTCCAAATATGATCTTCTCCTGATCTGTCTCCAAATCTGATCTGCTCCTGATCTGTGTCTCGAAATCTGATCTGCTCCTGATCTGTGTCCAAATCTGATCTGCTCCTGATCTGTGTCCAAATCTGATCTGCTCCTGATCTGTGTCTACAAATCTGATCTGCTCCTGATCTGTGTCTACAAATCTGATCTGCTCCTGATCTGTGTTCAAATCTGATCTGCTCCTGATCTGTGTCTACAAATCTGATCTGCTCCTGATCTGTGTCCAAATCTGATCTGCTCCTGATCTGTGTCTCTAAATCTGATCTGCTCCTGATCCGTGCTCAAATCTGATCTTCTCCTGATCTGTGTCCAAATCTGATCTGCTCCTGATCTGTGTCTCCAAATCTGATCTGCTCCTGATCTGTGTCTCCAAATCTGATCTGCTCCTGATCTGTGTCCAAATCTGATCTGCTCCTGATCTGTGTCCAAATCTGATCTGCTCCTGATCTGTGTCCAAATCGGATCTGCTCCTGATCTGTGTCCAAATCTGATCTGCTCCTGATCTGTGTCCAAATCTGATCTGCTCCTGATCTGTGTCCAATTCTGATCTTCTCCTGATCTGTGTCCAAATCTGATCTGCTCCTGATCTGTGTCCAAATCTGATCTGCTCCTGATCTGTGTCCAAATCTGATCTGCTCCTGATATATATCCAAATCTGATCTTCTCCTGATCTGTGTCCAAATCTGATCTGCTCCTGATCTGTGTCCAATTCTGATCTGCTCCTGATCTGTGTCCAAATCTGATCTGCTCCTGATCTGTGTCTCCAAATCTGATCTTCTCCTGATCCGTGTCCAAATCTCATCTGCTCCCGATCTGTGTCCAAATCTGATCTGCTCCTGATCTGTGTCCAAATCTGATCTTCTCCTGATTTGTGTCCAAATCTGATCTTCTCCTGATCTGTCTCCAAATCTGATCTGCTCCTGATCTGTGTCTCGAAATCTGATCTGCTCCTGATCTGTGTCCAAATCTGATCTGCTCCTGATCTGTGTCCAAATCTGATCTGCTCCTGATCTGTGTCTACAAATCTTATCTGCTCCTGATCTGTGTCTAAAAATCTGATCTGCTCCTGATCTGTGTTCAAATCTGATCTGCTCCTGATCTGTGTCTACAAATCTGATCTGCTCCTGATCTGTGTCCAAATCTGATCTGCTCCTGATCTGTGTCTCTAAATCTGATCTGCTCCTGATCCGTGCTCAAATCTGATCTGCTCCTGATCTGTGTCCAAATCTGATCTGCTCCTGATATGTATCCAAATCTGATCTTCTCCTGATCTGTGTCCAAATCTGATCTGCTCCTGATCTGTGTCCAATTCTGATCTGCTCTTAATCTGTGTCCAAATCTGATCTGCTCCTGATCTGTGTCTCCAAATCTGATCTGCTCCTGATCTGTCTCCAAATCTGATCTGCTCCTGATCTGTGTCTCCAAATCTGATCTGCTCCTGATCTGTGTCCAAATCTGATCTTCTCCTGATCTGTGTCCAAATCTCATCTGCTCCTGATCTGTGTCCAAATCTGATCTTCTCCTGATCTGTGTCCAAATATGATCTTCTCCTGATCTGTCTCCAAATCTGATCTGCTCCTGATCTGTGTCTCGAAATCTGATCTGCTCCTGATCTGTGTCCAAATCTGATCTGCTCCTGATCTGTGTCCAAATCTGATCTGCTCCTGATCTGTGTCTACAAATCTGATCTGCTCCTGATCTGTGTCTACAAATCTGATCTGCTCCTGATCTGTGTTCAAATCTGATCTGCTCCTGATCTGTGTTCAAATCTGATCTGCTCCTGATCTGTGTCTACAAATCTGATCTGCTCCTGATCTGTGTCCAAATCTGATCTGCTCCTAATCTGTGTCTCTAAATCTGATCTGCTCCTGATCCGTGCTCAAATCTGATCTTCTCCTGATCTGTGTCCAAATCTGATCTGCTCCTGATCTGTGTCTCCAAATCTGATCTGCTCCTGATCTGTGTCTCCAAATCTGATCTGCTCCTGATCTGTGTCCAAATCTGATCTGCTCCTGATCTGTGTCCAAATCTGATCTGCTCCTGATCTGTGTCCAAATCGGATCTGCTCCTGATCTGTGTCCAAATCTGATCTGCTCCTGATCTGTGTCCAAATCTGATCTGCTCCTGATCTGTGTCCAAATCTGATCTGCTCCTGATCTGTGTCCAAATCTGATCTGCTCCTGATCTGTGTCCAAATCTGATCTGCTCCTGATCTGTGTCCAAATATGATCTGCTCCTGATATATATCCAAATCTGATCTTCTCCTGATCTGTGTCCAAATCTGATCTGCTCCTGATCTGTGTCCAATTCTGATCTGCTCCTGATCTGTGTCCAAATCTGATCTGCTCCTGATCTGTGTCTCCAAATCTGATCTTCTCCTGATCCGTGTCCAAATCTCATCTGCTCCTGATCTGTGTCCAAATCTGATCTGCTCCTGATCTGTGTCCAAATCTCATCTGCTCCTGATCTGTGTCCAAATCTGATCTTCTCCTGATCTGTCTCCAAATCTGATCTGCTCCTGATCTGTGTCTCGAAATCTGATCTGCTCCTGATCTGTGTCCAAATCTGATCTGCTCCTGATCTGTGTCCAAATCTGATCTGCTCCTGATCTGTGTCTACAAATCTTATCTGCTCCTGATCTGTGTCTAAAAATCTGATCTGCTCCTGATCTGTGTTCAAATCTGATCTGCTCCTGATCTGTGTCTACAAATCTGATCTGCTCCTGATCTGTGTCCAAACCTGATCTGCTCCTGATCTGTGTCTCTAAATCTGATCTGCTCCTGATCCGTGCTCAAATCTGATCTGCTCCTGATCTGTGTCCAAATCTGATCTGCTCCTGATCTGTGTCTCCAAATCTGATCTGTTCCTGATCTGTGTCTCCAAATCTGATCTGCTCCTGATCTGTGTCTCCAAATCTGATCTGCTCCTGATCTGTGTCCAAATCTGATCTGCTCCTGATCTGTGTCTTCAAATCTGATCTGCTCCTGATCTGTGTCTACAAATCTGATCTGCTCCTGATATGTGTCCAAATCTGATCTGCTCCTGATCTGTGTCTACAAATCTGATTGGCTCTTAATCTGTGTCCAAATCTGATCTGCTCCTGATCTGTGTCTACAAATCTGATCTGCTCCTGATCTGTGTCCAAATCCGATCTGCTCCTGATCTGTGTCTACAAATCTGATCTGCTCCTGATCTGTGTCCGAATCTGATCTGCTCCTGATCCGTGTCTCCAAATCTGATCTGCTCCTGATCTGTGTCTCCAAATCTGATCTGCTCCTGATCTGTGTCCAAATCTGATCTGCTCCTGATATATATCCAAATCTGATCTTCTCCTGATCTGTGTCCAAATCTGATCTGCTCCTGATCTGTGTCCAATTCTGATCTGCTCCTGATCTGTGTCCAAATCTGATCTGCTCCTGATCTGTGTCTCCAAATCTGATCTTCTCCTGATCCGTGTCCAAATCTCATCTGCTCCTGATCTGTGTCCAAATCTGATCTGCTCCTGATCTGTGTCCAAATCTGATCTTCTCCTGATTTGTGTCCAAATCTGATCTTCTCCTGATCTGTCTCCAAATCTGATCTGCTCCTGATCTGTGTCTCGAAATCTGATCTGCTCCTGATCTGTGTCCAAATCTGATCTGCTCCTGATCTGTGTCCAAATCTGATCTGCTCCTGATCTGTGTCTACAAATCTTATCTGCTCCTGATCTGTGTCTAAAAATCTGATCTGCTCCTGATCTGTGTTCAAATCTGATCTGCTCCTGATCTGTGTCTACAAATCTGATCTGCTCCTGATCTGTGTCCAAATCTGATCTGCTCCTGATCTGTGTCTCTAAATCTGATCTGCTCCTGATCTGTGTCCAAATCTGATCTGCTCCTGATCTGTGTCTCCAAATCTGATCTGTTCCTGATCTGTGTCTCCAAATCTGATCTGCTCCAGATCTGTGTCTCCAAATCTGATCTGCTCCTGATCTGTGTCCAAATCTGATCTGCTCCTGATCTGTGTCTTCAAATCTGATCTGCTCCTGATCTGTGTCTACAAATCTGATCTGCTCCTGATCTGTGTCCAAATCCGATCTGCTCCTGATCTGTGTCTACAAATCTGATTGGCTCTTAATCTGTGTCCAAATTTGATCTGCTCCTGATCTGTGTCTCCAAATCTGATCTGCTCCTGATCTGTGTCCAAATATGATCTGCTCCTGATATATATCCAAATCTGATCTTCTCCTGATCTGTGTCCAAATCTGATCTGCTCCTGATCTGTGTCCAATTCTGATCTGCTCCTGATCTGTGTCCAAATCTGATCTGCTCCTGATCTGTGTCTCCAAATCTGATCTTCTCCTGATCCGTGTCCAAATCTCATCTGCTCCTGATCTGTGTCCAAATCTGATCTGCTCCTGATCTGTGTCCAAATCTGATCTTCTCCTGATTTGTGTCCAAATCTGATCTTCTCCTGATCTGTCTCCAAATCTGATCTGCTCCTGATCTGTGTCTCGAAATCTGATCTGCTCCTGATCTGTGTCCAAATCTGATCTGCTCCTGATCTGTGTCCAAATCTGATCTGCTCCTGATCTGTGTCTACAAATCTTATCTGCTCCTGATCTGTGTCTAAAAATCTGATCTGCTCCTGATCTGTGTTCAAATCTGATCTGCTCCTGATCTGTGTCTACAAATCTGATCTGCTCCTGATCTGTGTCCAAACCTGATCTGCTCCTGATCTGTGTCTCTAAATCTGATCTGCTCCTGATCCGTGCTCAAATCTGATCTGCTCCTGATCTGTGTCCAAATCTGATCTGCTCCTGATCTGTGTCTCCAAATCTGATCTGTTCCTGATCTGTGTCTCCAAATCTGATCTGCTCCTGATCTGTGTCTCCAAATCTGATCTGCTCCTGATCTGTGTCCAAATCTGATCTGCTCCTGATCTGTGTCTTCAAATCTGATCTGCTCCTGATCTGTGTCTACAAATCTGATCTGCTCCTGATATGTGTCCAAATCTGATCTGCTCCTGATCTGTGTCTACAAATCTGATTGGCTCTTAATCTGTGTCCAAATCTGATCTGCTCCTGATCTGTGTCTACAAATCTGATCTGCTCCTGATCTGTGTCCAAATCCGATCTGCTCCTGATCTGTGTCTACAAATCTGATCTGCTCCTGATCTGTGTCCGAATCTGATCTGCTCCTGATCCGTGTCTCCAAATCTGATCTGCTCCTGATCTGTGTCTCCAAATCTGATCTGCTCCTGATCTGTGTCCAAATCTGATCTGCTCCTGATATATATCCAAATCTGATCTTCTCCTGATCTGTGTCCAAATCTGATCTGCTCCTGATCTGTGTCCAATTCTGATCTGCTCCTGATCTGTGTCCAAATCTGATCTGCTCCTGATCTGTGTCTCCAAATCTGATCTTCTCCTGATCCGTGTCCAAATCTCATCTGCTCCTGATCTGTGTCCAAATCTGATCTGCTCCTGATCTGTGTCCAAATCTGATCTTCTCCTGATTTGTGTCCAAATCTGATCTTCTCCTGATCTGTCTCCAAATCTGATCTGCTCCTGATCTGTGTCTCGAAATCTGATCTGCTCCTGATCTGTGTCCAAATCTGATCTGCTCCTGATCTGTGTCCAAATCTGATCTGCTCCTGATCTGTGTCTACAAATCTTATCTGCTCCTGATCTGTGTCTAAAAATCTGATCTGCTCCTGATCTGTGTTCAAATCTGATCTGCTCCTGATCTGTGTCTACAAATCTGATCTGCTCCTGATCTGTGTCCAAATCTGATCTGCTCCTGATCTGTGTCTCTAAATCTGATCTGCTCCTGATCCGTGCTCAAATCTGATCTGCTCCTGATCTGTGTCCAAATCTGATCTGCTCCTGATCTGTGTCTCCAAATCTGATCTGTTCCTGATCTGTGTCTCCAAATCTGATCTGCTCCAGATCTGTGTCTCCAAATCTGATCTGCTCCTGATCTGTGTCCAAATCTGATCTGCTCCTGATCTGTGTCTTCAAATCTGATCTGCTCCTGATCTGTGTCTACAAATCTGATCTGCTCCTGATCTGTGTCCAAATCCGATCTGCTCCTGATCTGTGTCTACAAATCTGATTGGCTCTTAATCTGTGTCCAAATTTGATCTGCTCCTGATCTGTGTCTACAAATCTGATCTGCTCCTGATCTGTGTCTACAAATCTGATCTGCTCCTGATCTGTGTCCAAATCCGATCTGCTCCTGATCTGTGTCTACAAATCTGATCTGCTCCTGATCTGTGTCCGAATCTGATCTGCTCCTGATCCGTGTCTCCAAATCTGATCTGCTCCTGATCTGTGTCTCCAAATCTGATCTGTTCCTGATCTGTCTCCAAATCTGATCTGCTCCTGATCTGTGTCTACAAATCTGATCTGCTCCTGATCTGTGTCCAAATCTCATCTGCTCCTGATCTGTGTCTCCAAATCTGATCTGCTCCTGATCTGTGTCTACAAATCTGATCTGCTCCTGATCTGTGTCCAAATCTGATCTGCTCCTGATCTGTGTCCAAATCTGATCTGCTCCTGATATGTATCCAAATCTGATCTTCTCCTGATCTGTGTCCAAATCTGATCTGCTCCTGATCTGTGTCCAATTCTGATCTGCTCCTGATCTGTGTCCAAATCTGATCTGCTCCTGATCTGTGTCTCCAAATCTGATCTGCTCCTGATCTGTCTCCAAATCTGATCTGCTCCTGATCTGTGTCTCCAAATCTGATCTGCTCCTGATCTGTGTCCAAATCTGATCTTCTCCTGATCTGTGTCCAAGTCTGATTTGCTCCTGATCTGTGTCTCCAAATCTGATCTGCTCCTGATCTTTGTCCAAATCTGATCTGCTCCTGATCTGTGTTCAAACCTGATCTGCTCCTGGTCTGTGTCCAAATCTGATCTTCTCCTGATCTGTGTCCAAATCTGATCTTCTCCTGATCTGTGTCCAAATCTGATCTGCTCCTGATCTGTGTCTCCAAATCTGATCTGCTCCTGATCTGTGTCTCTAAATCTTATCTGCTCCTGATCTGTGTCTCCAAATCTGATCTGCTCCTGATCTGTGTCTCCAAATCTGATCTGCTCCTGATCTGTGTCCAAATCTGATCTTCTCCTGATCTGTGTCCAAATCTGATCTGCTCCTGATCTGTGTCCAAATCTGATCTTCTCCTGATCTGTCTCCAAATCTGATCTGCTCCTGATCTGTGTCTCCAATTCTGATCTGCTCCTGATCTGTGTCTACAAATCTGATCTGCTCCTGATCTGTGTCCAAATCTGATCTGCTCCTGATCTGTGTCCAAATCTGATCTGCTCCTGATCTGTGTCTACAAATCTGATCTGCTCCTGATCTGTGTCTACAAATCTGATCTGCTCCTGATCTGTGTCTCCAAAACCGATCTGCTCCTGATCTGTGTCTCCAAATCTGATCTGCTCCTGATCTGTGTCTCCAAATCTGATCTGCTCCTGATCTGTGTCTCCAAATCTGATCTGCTCCTGATCTGTGTCTAAATCTGATCTGCTCCTGATCTGTGTCTCCAAATCTGATCTGCTCCTGATCTGTGTCTACAAATCTGATCTGCTCCTGATCTGTGTCCAAATCCGATCTGCTCCTGATCTGTGTCTCCAAATCTGATCTGCTCCTGATCTGTGTCTACAAATCTGATCTGCTCCTGATCTGTGTCTACAAATCTGATCTGCTCCTGATCTGTGTCCAAATCCGATCTGCTCCTGATCTGTGTCTACAAATCTGATCTGCTCCTGATCTGTGTCCGAATCTGATCTGCTCCTGATCCGTGTCTCCAAATCTGATCTGCTCCTGATCTGTGTCTCCAAATCTGATCTGTTCCTGATCTGTCTCCAAATCTGATCTGCTCCTGATCTGTGTCTACAAATCTGATCTGCTCCTGATCTGTGTCCAAATCTCATCTGCTCCTGATCTGTGTCTCCAAATCTGATCTGCTCCTGATCTGTGTCTACAAATCTGATCTGCTCCTGATCTGTGTCCAAATCTGATCTGCTCCTGATCTGTGTCCAAATCTGATCTGCTCCTGATATGTATCCAAATCTGATCTTCTCCTGATCTGTGTCCAAATCTGATCTGCTCCTGATCTGTGTCCAATTCTGATCTGCTCCTGATCTGTGTCCAAATCTGATCTGCTCCTGATCTGTGTCTCCAAATCTGATCTGCTCCTGATCTGTCTCCAAATCTGATCTGCTCCTGATCTGTGTCTCCAAATCTGATCTGCTCCTGATCTGTGTCCAAATCTGATCTTCTCCTGATCTGTGTCCAAGTCTGATTTGCTCCTGATCTGTGTCTCCAAATCTGATCTGCTCCTGATCTTTGTCCAAATCTGATCTGCTCCTGATCTGTGTTCAAACCTGATCTGCTCCTGGTCTGTGTCCAAATCTGATCTTCTCCTGATCTGTGTCCAAATCTGATCTTCTCCTGATCTGTGTCCAAATCTGATCTGCTCCTGATCTGTGTCTCCAAATCTGATCTGCTCCTGATCTGTGTCTCTAAATCTTATCTGCTCCTGATCTGTGTCTCCAAATCTGATCTGCTCCTGATCTGTGTCTCCAAATCTGATCTGCTCCTGATCTGTGTCCAAATCTGATCTTCTCCTGATCTGTGTCCAAATCTGATCTGCTCCTGATCTGTGTCCAAATCTGATCTTCTCCTGATCTGTCTCCAAATCTGATCTGATCCTGATCTGTGTCTCCAATTCTGATCTGCTCCTGATCTGTGTCTACAAATCTGATCTGCTCCTGATCTGTGTCCAAATCTGATCTGCTCCTGATCTGTGTCCAAATCTGATCTGCTCCTGATCTGTGTCTACAAATCTGATCTGCTCCTGATCTGTGTCTACAAATCTGATCTGCTCCTGATCTGTGTCTCCAAACCCGATCTGCTCCTGATCTGTGTCTCCAAATCTGATCTGCTCCTGATCTGTGTCTCCAAATCTGATCTGCTCCTGATCTGTGTCTCCAAATCTGATCTGCTCCTGATCTGTGTCTAAATCTGATCTGCTCCTGATCTGTGTCTCCAAATCTGATCTGCTCCTGATCTGTGTCTACAAATCTGATCTGCTCCTGATCTGTGTCCAAATCCGATCTGCTCCTGATCTGTGTCTACAAATATGATCGGCTCCTGATCTGTGTCTACAAATATGATCTGCTCCTGATCTGTGTCCAAATCTGATCTGCTCCTGATCTGTGTCTCCAAATCTGATCTGCTCCTGATCGGTGTCTACAAATCTGATCTGCTCCTGATCTGTGTCTACAAATCTGATCTGCTCCTGATCTGTGTCCAAATCCGATCTGCTCCTGATCTGTGTCTACAAATCTGATCTGCTCCTGATCTGTGTCCGAATCTGATCTGCTCCTGATCTGTGTCTCCAAATCTGATCTGCTCCTGATCTGTGTCTCCAAATCTGATCTGTTCCTGATCTGTGTCTCCAAATCTGATCTGTTCCTGATCTGTGTCTCCAAATCTGATCTGCTCCTGATCTGTGTCTACAAATCTGATCTGCTCCTGATCTGTGTCCAAATCTGATCTGCTCCTGATCTGTGTCTCCAAATCTGATTTGCTCCTGATCTTTGTCTCCAAATCTGATCTGCTCCTGATCTGGGTCCAAATCTGATCTGTTCCTGATCTGTGTCTCCAAATCTGATCTGCTCCTGATCTGTGTCCAAATCTGATCTGTTCCTGATCTGTGTCCAAATCTGATCTGTGCCCGAATTCACTCTGCCACCAACTGATCTATATACTAAACTAAATTGTGCTGCTAACTGTTCTGTGCCCCTGCTTTATCCACTACTGACTCATCTGTGCCCAAATGCATACCTTCTAACTTTTTTGGTGTGGGAAATAGGGACAGTTGTTAAATTAAGCCTGTAAAGTGGGATGCCCCTCTCAGCCTGTAAAGTGGGATGCCCCTCTCAACCTGTAAAGTGGGATGCCCCTCTCTTTCTTTCTTATTTTTGTCCTCCTAAACCCTGGTGAACCATGGAACAAAATAAGATATATATATATATATATATATATATATTTATGTGACATTGATATACTATACTGGGCCAGGAACAGTAAAGCAGGGCCGGTGTGCCCCAAAAAGTCCCGGGCCGTTTTTTAGTCCCAGTCCTCCCCTGTCAAGGAGGGTAGAAGGAAACCTGGGGCAGAACTGCACCATTAATGAAGAATCTGTCCCATCGTGGCCCTGGCCTTTCTCACTACTCAATATATAGGGAGAAGTTATCATTCCTACACATGAGTAATGAGTAATGCTTTCTGTTCCCATGTCTATGGTAACAGAAAGTATATTCAGAATACTAAAAGTCAAAATTCAATACAGGAGCTGGCTGAAATGATTTACAATGCCTCCTGCAGAGGCTTGGGATTTTAAGCAAGTTTACTGACAGCAGAATGAAATAGATAATTATTAACATTAACTTAACAAATGGCTTGTGTGGTGATTGAATGTCATATTTCCATTTTAATGCAAGTGGAATTTCCACACATAATTTGGGTTGGCAAAGACATCTGTCCATCAAGTTCAACCAAGAAAAGGGAAAGGGGAAAATAACAAAAAAGCTGTAGCTTATAGAGCTGTGTAGAGGAAGGTAAAACCTCAACAAAGTGTAAAACAATTTGCCTATTTAGAACAAAAAATAAGGTACAATTGTGAATTTTTATTATTATTTTAAATAAATAATACCTCGCTCAAGATATTAAAAAAAAAAAAAAAACAACAATACAGTATTATATTATTGTGAAGCTCCACGTGCTGAGACTACCATCTCACTGATAAGTCAAACACAGAAATAAAGTCAATAAAGTGCACAGAGCTTCTATGAATGAATACAGAATAAACACACGGCCATTTGGAGGTCTATAGAAGCTCTGTGCACTTTGGCCCTTATTCATCAAGCGATAGCGCCAGGTAGTGTCTGACGAGCGCCAGGTAGCGGCAGCTAACAGCGACTACCGATGCGGCGGTCACAATGACGCATTTATCAAGCAAAATGAGGCTAGCGCCGGCGAGAGCGACGGCTAGCGCGGCATTCATCATGAAGCCGCCTGGACCGAACAGCGCCGCTGCAAATTCCCTCACAGCGCCAGGTATGAGCTGTCGCTCCCTGGCGATGTCCAATGCATTTCAATGGAGCAATCTATAATTATTCATAATTAATTGGTATTAATTTTTTTTTTTTTTTTTTTTAATGTCAAAAAATCGGAGAACACTTCTGCAATGTTAGGATTTATTTTTAAGTCAAAAAAAAAATTAAAAAAAATATGTGCAGAATTGATCTAACAGGTCTGAGATTAATGTATTCATATTACAAAATGATTCTAAAAAAAAGTATAATGTTACATTCAAAAAATATGGTTGTTTAGGGGTTAAAAACTAGTTAATACACATCGCCGCCAGCGCTCTGGGGTTTAAACAAGGAATGGACAGCGACAGCACATTCGGAGCGTGATTTGTTGATGAATATGAAGCTAGCCTTTCGCTCTGGCCATTCGTTGTCAGGCGCTCACATACAACGCTGGACCTGTGAAACAGCGACCCTCCAGCCCGTATTCAACATTACCGCACACCGACTGAGTCGCTGTCATCAAGCTAATGCCGGCCAAGCACAGCGAATACTGGCTGGCGCTGAAAAAATCACGCTACAGTCGCTCATCTGTCGCTACCTGGCGCTATTAATGAATCGGCCTCTTTATTGACTTTAGTTACAACAATTAATTACATTAATACAGTAATAATCAAATATATTCTTTCCTCCAGTCTATAGTACTTAGCTATTTGTGGTCCGAGGTGTGTAATTGCCTTAGCTTTTCTAACTGATATTTTTTTATGACAGATTTTTACAACAAAAGGGGTTGACTTAGCACTGTTTGTTCACTTGCTTCACAGTGCTCTTTATACACCTGGTGCTGAATTGACCCCCAGGTAGGTAAAGAAAGTGAATAGAACTTTTTCCTTTCAAAGAAAAATAGTGCACAATTCAAAACCAGGTGTCAAATGAGCATTTCTATTTTATTTTTAACCTAAACTGAACTGAACATCTCACAAATGGTGTTGAATTAAAATAGTGTTTTCGTATCACAATTAAAAATGAGAGAACCGATTCATCATTTGAATTTGAGAGAATGTTCATTTCGACTGGAATATCAATTTCTTGGTATTCGTGCCGAATGAATTTAGCCAGAAACTCACTGTCACTTATCTGCACACCACTCGTTGTTCTGGTCTAGTGGTGGTTGGTTGGCAGCTGACACTGACAGCATGGCTGGCTTCCTCCCACTCCCCTGCTGCTTTGTGTATTGCACAGCAGAAGGGGAGTGGAGGAAGCCCACCGCACTGTCAGCTGCGCAAACTGGCTTCTGGCTCTGGCTCCAGCCGCTGGATCAGAGGATGGAGGAGCCAGAATGCAGGAAAGTGACTGACACTCACCTCCTCTCCCACGATCCTTAGTGCAGTGAGTGTCCCACGCCATTCAGCACCCCGGGGTGCTCCGGCAGCTGGCTGCAGGAGCTTTCCCAGCAGAGTCGAAAGCCTCTCCTCTCAGCTGACAGTGAAAACATCGACTGGCGGTGGAACATTATTTTTCAACAAGAATTAGTTAAAAATTTAGAATATCTTGGGGAAACCTGTTGAATGATTTGAATTGAATTGCTCATGTCTAGTTATATATATATAGGAGCCTTTGATTCATTAAACTTATCTTATCTTAAAGCAAACTTATTGCTTTATTTTAAAAATAGACTTGAGCAAAAAAAAGCCTTGATTCAGTAAATGGAGGAAGTTAAAGCGCTCTTTGCATCTAAAACTTGCACGATAGCAATGTGACAACTTACTTCATTTGCTTGGCAAGTGAATCCTAAGCGAAGTTTTATATTTAGTGGAATCTAAAATATTCCATGGCTGGTAGCTGGCCTTCCAAATTGGGATGCCCCACTGTGTGAAATCGCCCAGATCAGCAGTAACAGCTTACCTTTCCCCAGTCCAGGTGTCTTTGCCATGCCTCTGATTGTTTGCAATGGGCAAATGGCTGCATCCCGCAGCATCTTCGGGCTATGTGCACACTCCTGCCCAAGCCACTCAGTAGAGCGTGTGTGCTGCTGGGGATATGGGAGTTGGGCCCATTGTACACAATCAGAGCCATTTGCTGTATGACATAGACATGGCAAATAGCTCTAAATGGATGAGAGCCCTCACTTGTGCCACTGAACCAGGGAAAGGTAAACTGTTACTGCCGATCTGTGGGGTTTCACACAGCAGGGCATAGAACAAAACCAAGGACAATCTTTTATAAACTCCTGTAATGTTCTCTCTTCTTTGAATTAAGCTTTATTTTAACCCATGACCGAAATAAAGTATGAAATGGTCCTTATTTTAGTAGATATGTAAAGCCTACTGAATCATGGCCGAGATGTTATGTGGTCAATTATGTCGGAGGCCTGATGGTGATTGTATGTAAAATAACCCTTTCAGGCATTTGCTAACACTATGGTGATACTGCATAAAGAAGATATATAAAAAAATAAGTCTGCAGAAAAAAATCCCATAAAATTCTACAGAACAATTTGCATTTGCAAATCTACAGACCTGTTAGAAAAAGACAGGTGACATTGAAAATGATCGGAAGTGTCAGGTCCACCACGCACACAATGGGGTTGATTCAGCAGCAGTTGAAAGAAGTACACTACTTTTTAGGAGAGAAAACGTCCATTCACTCTCATTGTCTACCTCGAGTGTGATTCAGCACTAGATGTAGCTGTCTACCCCCAAGGTAGACAATAAAAGTGAATGACAGTTTAATCTTTTACAAAGTAGCTCACTTTTTCACCTGGTGCTGAATTAACCCCAATATATGTATTTAAACTAGATTCTTCCAATTTACATTGGATCCTACTGGTTCCTGATTTAAAGCTGGGGCTCCAATTGTGGGTTAAATCCCTTCCACACAATTCTAAAAATGGCACTCACCATAAGCCTGGCTTCTTTGAAAGATTGTAGTTCAAACACATTTAAACATTTTAAACCAGACCTTCAGCATCATTTAATGAAAAGTCCAAACCCTTAAGAAGCTATTCCCCTGCATCTAAAATGAATATATTTTACATATTTAGTCACTAACTTATTCTAACTTATTTATTTTTTCCCCCACTGGGCTGCCTTGGAAGCATCAGATACTGAGGAGAGAAGGGGGTACAGGGGCGGGGGTTATAGCTGTGCTTTGCACATATAGAGAAGAGCTGGGGTCAGGAAAAGGACAACAATCCCAGAATGCAGAGCGGAACAGTCAGAAGATACTTCCTGTTTTCAGGCAGCCTGAGACTCCATGTGCCGCCATCTTGGATCTTTAGAATCAGAAAATGCAGTTGTTGCAAGTAGGATGATTTTTAACATGGGCAATCTGTATGTAGAGAGTGTCGGAAACATATAACATAAGCTCCTATTCAGGGTGAAGGCTTCTAAGGAAAAAGTTTCCAGATGTAACAACCTATGGCCCAGCTAATGGCTGAAGCTTCTTCTAAGCCTCTCCTTTGATTGCTGCACACTTCCTTTACTAACAGAGAGAATTGTGAAGAAACAGACATAGCTTTAGAGAAGAGGGGAAGGCTGTCTTAGATGCATAAAATGAGAAGTTGGGGTCTTTATCCACATTCAACTTCACAAGGTGTAGAAATAAAACTGTATTTATATTATGCTTTTAAAGGGTTCATCAACATCCAGTCATGTGAAATGTAGTGCTCATAAAAGGTGAATGTTTTTATTGGCCTGGACAGACCCTTTAAAGAAAAGTAGGTGGGAGAGAATACTTTACAGTTTTACCTGTGGTATGGAAACTCTTCCTAAGATTGAGCTTATAGTGATACTGCAGGCAAAGGTAACTGTTAAGCCATTGCGTCCAGCTACATTTGGCACTGTCCTAAACTGTCTTCCGTTTTTCAAATTGAAGCAGAAATGGCTTAGATATCAGGGTTTACAGGTTCAGTCAGCGCCGTTCTTTGCTGGTTCCTCCCTCCGCCTCCTCCTCCAGATTAATCACATTGCTGTCAATGCAGAGCCCGCTCATTATGCTGATTATTATACAGCATTACAGATGCAAGGCCTAAGCCTACTTTTTCAGAAATCATGTGGTGAAACTGTAAACTCTAATATATCGACCAGTTCTTTTATTTATTTTTTTTAATTAAATTTAAAGGAAAATGCCAAATGTAGCCCAACACAATGGTGTAACAATTACCTCTGCCTGTAGTAGTACTTTCCTGTTATCATTGTGCTGCAGCAGAAATAGTCCATCTCAATGAAAGTGGGCAAGTTGAGAAAAGAATAGGCTCTTTGACATTTATGTGCTCTATTTCACTGCATTTTGGGAATAGCTGCATGCAGCTTTTGGCATGTGACACTAGCACGGCACAGCCCATATACTGTTTGCTGCTCACAGCCACCATCTGCTCCATCGCTGATGATCCTGATGCTCCAGATGGTTCTAGGTGACTCACCACCGGTTCCCGCTGGCTCCTCAGTTTTCACCACCTCCTCACTACTGTCCTAAGGGGCACATGTCTTGACTTCGGCCTTCGATGTCACATTATAGCATCATTGCCTTGGATGTCACCTCCTGTCAATGCCTCCGACTATGACTTGTGGATGCACAGTCTCAATTGTGTGAAGTGCCCTCAACTTTTTCCCTTCCAATTCAGGGAGATAAACCATGCCTTACATAACTAAAATTGAACTCGACTTAAAGTAAAAAAAATACTCCAATTTAGTGAAAAACAGGTCCCATTTAGCATCACTCAGGGGCATCCTGATTTAGCTAACTATCTCTAGGAAGCCCAAAAAAAAACATGGTTAATTCAACTCTTTTTCTGATTTCCATCTATTCTAACACGCCCTGCACCTTTGTATAAATGTGTGGCAATGACCTAGCAATGTTTCTGTAAATCTTATACTCACATTTTTGCAAGGAGCAAGGTCTGCTTTTAAAGCTCTCATGGGCTACTATACAAAAAAAACTACTTAAGTCAAAAACAAAAACAGACCCCTGCACAGATCATGTTCTCTTCGTGCCTTTGTTTTCGGTTTGCTATGGTCTCCTATGGGCTACAGACTTGGCTGTACATTTTCTTCCTGGCTTTACAAATCACTGGTAATTACATTTGAAGAAGTATGTAATTGCATGTGTGCTCTAGTGATATGTCGCATTTAGAAACCTTTTATGTTATATTAACTTTGTGTATGCCACTGGATAATGTTATGTCTCTCTCAGCTGCGAGCAATTATGTTAAGTAGACTGAAAGGCTAACACCATGCTAGATAGAAAGGTGCTGCTTATGCCATTTAAACCTTTGATATTCACAATCAAAATGCATTTAATCAATCTTCTTTCTATCAATAGTTAACTGCACTGTGTATTGCTATTTTGTTTTAGGATTAAATACTAAAGTTTTATTTCAAGGTCTGATTGCAAAAGATCCCATTTGTAATAAGCTACTAACCTAATCTTTTCTTCATCATAATTAGCTGGAATTATCCATCACTCAATGCACTTCTTATTATGATACCAATTAAGATACAACAGAGTTTATTTTTAGCTGTAAGAATTTTTCTACCATGAAAGATGGTAAAAAAGGCATGGGAAGGCTATTTTGCAGAAGCATGCTGTGGCCTATATATTGCATTTAGCCATGGGATATTTTGCAGCCTTTTTAACAGGAATGCACAACCTTCAGCGTAGGAAGAGCATACTGCCCAACATTGCATTTAGTGGTTACCGGATCCCCTAATTCTTATTTTTAGGAAGCTGAAAAGCTAAACTTGCCTTGCCTGCAATGCACATGGATGTCCACTAGAGGCAGAGCAGTGCTAATTTCTAAAGCAAGAAGTGAGGCACTCATGAACTTCTTTAGAGATAGGAACACCAAACCATATATGCTTCCTAGGCATTGATGCTAACAACTCATTTAAACAACTAGCAGAGTACAGGGGAAGCCATAGCCTAAAACAAGTCATAGCCCAAATACATGTAAAATATTTTAGATGAAAAAGGGCTTAAAACTAATAGCGATGTCTGTGATCTTTTGGTTCGGTCACTTTATTGTCTGCAGTGAGGCCGAGGATGCAGCCATGGCCTGCAAACACGGCGGCGCAATGATTTGTCCATCATCTGTCATAATGGTGGATAAAATAATTGAATGCATGTCTCAGATCTCATAACAATTATTATTGTTCTGTTTTAATATTAGAATGGATGTACAGCTTGACAGAAGATTCCATATTTACAGCTATGCCAGGGGGAGATCTCCCTTTTGGTAGGTTTTTGGGGTTCTGCCGTATTGTTTTCCTGCATACTGCATGAAACACTTCAATTTGAAGGTATTTGGGTGGAAGGTGGATGAGGATGAGGTGATAAAGGAGCTAGGGAAAGTTAGAAAGGGAAAGGCAAGATATCTGAAGAGGTAATCTGCAGTTGCACATTTTTGTGCAGCTGCAGGCATGTCGATTAACTGGCAGTAATGCCAATTTTGTCATCTGGAAAGAGGGGTAGAAACCGGGATTGAGGATGCGGAGGTGGAAATTCTGACACTCACTTGAGAGGTACTGTCAGCCTGGATCAAGTGAGGAGGTAAGGTTCAGCAGAATTTGGAGTTTTGGAGGCTGAGGAAACTTTTCCTTCGAGGAAGGACCCTGATATTAAATCGGTAGCCCTCCCTCTGAGTCTGTATATAGTGTAATTTTTCTACTTTCTTCATACTGGATACCGCAGCTGAATAAGTTGCTGTTTAACTTTTTTGGGGGTGCCAGTGTGGAGAGGGTCAGTCTAGTCAAGCTGGCCCATTATTGGCTGGGTA
Organism: Gastrophryne carolinensis; assembly: GCA_027917425.1. Taxonomy (NCBI): domain Eukaryota; kingdom Metazoa; phylum Chordata; class Amphibia; order Anura; family Microhylidae; genus Gastrophryne; species Gastrophryne carolinensis. The sequence goes on from CM051238.1 coordinate 259,928,564, forward strand.
TCCGCCGTACTGTTTTCGGGGGATTTCTGGGCATTGCAATAATTAGCTACTCAGGGTATTCACTGTTTCGTAGACTGAGTTGGGTGGATTCTGATTTGTGGAGGCCGTTGTCCTTTATATTATCGATATTCTATGTAATACTTTTAGATTTCATGAGGAGATGGTCTGTGGCTGACCTTGGGGAGAGGATGGTCACTCATTTTGTTGGCCAGGAGGGAGGAATTGGTGAATCTAGTCCCTTTCCTGGACCAGACCACGAGACTTAAAAATGAAACTAACATGGTTTTATAATAAGCAAAAGGATCTGGTCTGGATGTTCCTGATGGGTTGCCTCCCAAACACGTCCTTTCAGAAGTCTCGATGTCTGGCTCAATCCGACCACTGCCCCAGGGATATGTGTGTCAGACATTCCCCACTTGTTTTGCCAGTGCCCCTTTGCCAGGGCTTTTAGTGAGGCCAGTCGACCGCTCGGTCAGACCATTGAAGGTACTTTTTTCCTTTTGTTTTCTTGTTAACGGGTTGGATTATAGGCAGTAGGGAGAGGATCCATCATGGTTGGGTTCTGAAGGCCCTGATGAAAGGGTACTGTGGAACGTCCAGAATCTCCTGGTTTAACAAACCAATGTGGATGTGAACTCTATCTTGTCTTTTCTTTGTTTTTCAGGTTGAATGTGCATGCCTTTGGGGTGGAGGTGGTACAGGTGGTAAGTATAGTGGTAGATAGGAGCAGTTTGATCAATAGATCCTATAGGGTCGCGCACATACAGTTAAAAACTCTTAAACCAACATATGTTTAAAAGAACCCTGCCTGGGGTTAAAAAATTCATGCCAAAAATTCATGCCAACAGAATGTAAGCTAATTATAATAAACTTTAGATCACAAACAATCTAGGCTAGTACCCCACGCACAAAGGATTTTTTGAAGAAACTTTTCACAATAAAATTCATAAATATCGACATCAATATATAAATAAAATTATGTCCATTAACATTAATAAATTGTTCTCCCTTTATTCACTGCATGTATGGAATCCTTTACTTTCTCCACACGTGATTTCTAATCACCAAGACATATAAACACACGTACCAGATCCAGAGCAAAACCGTGCCTTTAGAGCCTCCTCTTTAGTGTCAATAGGTCATCTCCACTTTCCAACACGCGTATCAATTCGAAAGCAAACCAATGCATTCAGGTCCAAACCGGCAATGCTCGAAGCAGAGCAGCTGAGAATAAAAGTGAACCTAGAGCTCGATCCCATGCTGCCATATGCCACCCCAGACGTGTTTTGTCGTATTGACTTGTTTACTGGGTCTGTGGCATAAGCATGATATGGCCCTTTTGGTAGTTTTTTGCTTTTTTGTAATTCTCCCTCTTTTTCTCAAAACGTATTATCCTCTAGTAGGTTTCCCTCTTTCCCCCATTTGTTTGGAGGGAATTTATTGAGGCATGATGTGTGAGCAAATAATAGGTTAAAATCCACCGGTTACATGACAACGATTGAGCCTTTTTTTGAAATGACTGTGTAAAGTTTCTTTAAAAAATCGTTGGTGCCTGGGGTACTAGCCTAGATCGTTTGTGATCTATAGTGTTAGAGAGTTAGGTTCGTTTGGGTTTTGGTTGGCTTCTATTGTGTATTCTGTCCTTTTTTCCTGTACTTGCCTTTTTTGTGATGATTGTATTATGGTATGTACCTAGTGTAATTAAATGTTTCTGTTCTTGTTGGCTGTGTATTATATTATTTGATTATCTGAGTTTCTTTTGTTTAGAAGTATGTTGATTATCTTGTCTTTTCTATGCTGAAAATTTGTATTATGAATTTAATTTTAATATTTTTCCATTTAAGAATGTATTTCTAAATAAAAAAAAATTGAAACACGTGTCCACTTGTTGAATGTGTTTGGCTGTGTAAATTTAAAGTGGACCAACACCCAGGATTTTGACTATCCTTGGATTTTGTCCTAGCCCGTGGGGCACCCTGATCAGGGATGCTGCACTTTGTGAAACACCCCAGGTTGCCCGAACAAACTCATCTGTGCCTGGTCCTACGGCGCATGTGCGGACTCTCATCCAATCAGCGTGCTCGGATCTACTCCCGCCCCTTCGTCTAAGGCGAACGGATCAGAGCGAGCTGGTGGCCGCATCCCCCGCTACCCTCTAACAGGGAGTGTGCAGGCTCTGGCCAACCACAAATGCCTGGTGTGGGCACGGCCCTGCTAAAGGGATAGCGGGGATGTGGCCACTGTTCCCGCATGCCTCGTTGGACTGGGAAAGAAGGTGAGTCTCCGGGTGACCTGGGGAGATTCACACAGCAAGGCATCCTGATTTTGAATGCCCCGAGTAGGAGGAATCTAGTGGCCCTGGGTTTTGGTCCACTTTAAAGCTAATCCTTGGCTTTGCGTTCTCAGCATTTCTGAAAACCTTGGATTGCACAGAGACATAAAGAGATTTGCATAGCTCCACCCACTTCAAGGAGTGATGGGTAATTCTATTATTCATTGTGTTGTGCGCTGGACAAATACTTTCCACTGTGGAAAAGCAACTCTTTTCCTTTACCTTTGAGTAGAGGGGCTTTTGGTCTCATTAGCCCTCCTTTATTAAGCCCATCATGGTTCTCTCCACATGGTGGCTTGCGACTCTGTTAGGGTTAAACAGAACTTACAAAAATGTTGTCTACATTTAAATCATTATGAAGACTTCTAGTAACTGGCAAAAAAGTTGAAATGCGTTTAGGAGAAAATAGAAATTCTCCTAGAGTCAAATTTCATAAAACTGAAATGAAGGTTATATATTGAAGCATTAGTTTCCATTTGTGACTGCGCCTCAGAAAGACGAAGGCTGAAGACAGCTCTGGAGACAGTTTCTGGCACAGCTAATGTGCTCATTGACAGTAAAATATAGCAACAACTCACCTATTTGTTCCTTCTCTACTGCCGTGTTGGATATGCTCCCTGAATAGTCAGAGATTCACTTGAATATGCTTGGCACATGCTGCTCCTGATTACTGTGTATTGATGTGTAACAGAGTGTAATAGAGCACAGTTCCATGAAAATATGGTGAAGAATAACATGCCTAATAAAGAGCCTGCAGCTCCTTATGGAATGTGAGCAGAAGAATTCATGACCTCTGTGAACAGGAACCGTGTGCATCCATTATATTTATTTGTAATAGCAAATAAAATGATTATAATAATATTGTGTGAGTCCATATATCAGTCAGGAACAGATTTAACTATATTCTCTCTGAAAAAGCCTTTTCACAGTCTGTTAACAGCTAACGCTGTTCTATTTGCTGTGGCAGGCGCTCCAGAACGGCCCAGGTAGGATCCACAGTATAGGTTTGTTTTAAAGTGACCTCTGTGCCCCTCTGATATGCAGCGTCACCATTCCGGATTTTTTTTCATCTTCAAATGGGGCTCCATTCTCCCCAGTAGATTTGCATTATATGTTTGCTTTTAAAAAAAAAAAAAGTCAAGTCTAATGGTTTTTACAAGAGGCCTACCTGGTGCTGTATGCCCTGCAGCTATTAAAGGGAAAGCCCTGTCATGTAGAAGCAATCCCACCCTCCTCTGGTGCTGAGAGGGTATTACAGGAAAAAAAGAATTTCATGCCTTTCCCATAATCCAGTGCCTTCATCTGGCAATTTCAGGAACGGTTGGGGTCATCATAACAAGGATGCAGAAAGCGGCAACCCCCAACTTAGACAGATAATATCAGCACCTTGAAGACATCTTTTTTTGCCAACAATAATATGCACTTTCAAAAATGGCATTGTAAGTGGACTTTCCCTTTACAGAGAATCAGTAGGCATACCATAAAAAAGAAATTGACTTTACCCCTCCCCCGAGGATCTGTCCAGGTTGTTGCTTTAAAATGAATGAGAGCTCAGGCTTAGTGTTACATTTAGAGGCTGATTCATTACTAATGCCAGGTATCGGCAGATGAGCATCTGTATAGCAGCGCTTAGAGCGACCGCTAGTATATGCTGTGATTGGCTACTGGGCACTGTAACAGAGTGCCTCAGTCGCTGTAGTAACCTGGCCGGCATTGATGAATGAGATGTATGTTGGGCGTTCTAACACCAGTACAGCGTTGCAGCGAGCGAAAGGTAGCGCCAGCTCAGTGCGACCAACTCTCAGCGACTCACACCATATTCAACAAAAAATCAGACTCAGAGCGAAGGCGCTCTGGATATGGTCGCTATAGCATAGAGTGGCAGACGCTATGGGCAAGTAGTTTGGAGGAGGAGCCTCTGCTTGGTAGGGGGGGGAGACAGAGAGCTGTTCAGTGCAGGCCCGACATTTAACTATAAAGAAAAAAAAAAAAAAAAAATATATATATATATATATATATATATATACATATATTGCATGTATGGCCATTGGATTTTTTCACATACATAGTTTTTCTCCACAATTAAGATGCTTGAAGTGGTGGGCTGCCCAAATTATGGTGCCTAGGGAGCAGTTGGAAGTTAATCACATTATTGAAAAATGCAGAAGCATACCAAAACCTGAAGTCAAAAAGACTTGGGATACCCCACAATGTGAATGAATACAGATACTATAGGCAATATGACAATAATATAGGGTGTGTGACTACTAATATATATATATATATATATATATAGTGAACTTTGAACTTGTACTCTCACTGCAGTCATGAAGGGGGGACTACACATTATCCTATTGTGAATAGCTAGGCTACATTTTCTGCTAACTGTGCATGTACTGAATACCTACATGAATAAAGTTGAGCTATCACCATCTAGGCCAGCCCTGGAGTCTTTAAGGCCCAATTTGGGATGCCCCACTGTGCGACCCCCAGTGGTATCCCTATAGCTGAGGAGCGCTCATGCATCAAGCCATTCAGATAGGGGAAGGAAGCATGATGCAAACTGCTGGGAAATCAGGGACGTGGCCGCACTTACTCCCTATGAGGTTGCTCTGCATTAGTGCGCATGGTATAAGGAGCTGATTGGACCACAGCCCGTGCATGCGCCTTGGGAACGGCAGAAAGGTGAGTTGTATGGCTGATCTGGGGGTTTTACATAGCAAGGAATCCCAATTCAGAATGCCTCAGCAAGGCAGACCTATCACCAGGACAGTGAAAATCCTTGGGATAGGTCCACTTTGAATGGAATTAAACACTTTATTGATAATGCTTGCTTAATTTTGGCAGGTGTTAACTTCTACTACATTAAAAGCAAAATTAAATGTGATACAGTTGTGTAAATCTCAAAATAATAAAATGGTCATCCAATTGGTAACTAAAAAAATGACTATACTCCTGATGGTATGGCTACTTTAAAAATCGTGATTGTGGTTCACCAACAAACATTTGTGGCTTCTTCAGAGGCTTGATGTATGTGAGATCTATTTACTTTAGGAATAGGGAATATTGCTTTTTCATTCTGAGAAGAACAATATATCTGTCTGGGATGTCTCCTGGGTCCTTATGAGAACCTGAGAACCACAATGTTGATTGTAATTTAATTTACTTCAAATACAATGTTATATGTCTGCTATGCTGTAAATCCCTAGAATGATTCTGTAGCTGTGTTCTTTCAAATTGATACATTTCAAACTTTGTGTCCATGATGCAGGAAAAAAATCCCCCTCCTCCTCCCCATCCGTGTGATACAGCTACTGCCATGTGATGACACATCTACCAAATATATGAATTATCTGCAGGAAATCCTTTTTCTCATTTGCTGTTCTAAATCCAAAGGCATTAATGTGGACCAACCCCCCACCCCAACACATGCCTTGCGGCTAAAGCAACTTCCATTCTTTTTGCAAGGTTTCTACGAGATTTTCAGGTGTGCCTGTCAGATTTCTGACCAATTCATCAGGAAGAAGAGCATTCATGAAATAAGACTTTGGCCCTTATTCATCAAGCGATAGCGCCAGGTAGTGTCTGACGAGCGCCAGGTAGCGGCAGCTAACGGCGACTACCGACTCAAGTACGCCCGGCGGCGGTCACAATGACGCATTTATCAAGCTAAATGAGGCTAGCGCCGGCGAGAGCGACGGCTAGCGCGGCATTCATCATGAAGCCGCCTGGACCGAACAGGGCCGCTGCAAATTCCTTCACAGCGACACGTATTACCTGGCGCTACCTGCCGCTCTCCCATACATTTCAATGGCAGACGCTGCAATGATTGTTTTTAGTGGTTTTTGTGGTTTTTTCTTTGGTCCCAAATTCAACACATGTTTATATTGATATGTTTTAAGAATCTGGCTGGTTATTTTCATGTATTTGAACTTTTTATTATTTTTCACAATGTAATGTTGTGAGTGACATGGGTATTGCATCTCCTCCACCCAAACTCATTGGCATAAAAATCGCTTGTTTTCAACACAAACGGGGCTTGTAAAGCTATTTTGTAGCCTGTCAGGTTGGGCGGTCACGTTCGCTCTTCGAAATTGTCAGCGCCCAAGCTATTCGGCAGCCCTGTCTTTGATGAATCTGTGTTGGTCAGTGTTTGTGCAGTCGCTGTTTTAATTCGCTATGTGGCGGCGCGAGCGGCGCTGTGCCTCGCTGCGCTGCGTTGTGCGGCGCTGTGCTGTTCATACATGTGCCCTTCTGCCATTTGCAAGGAATTCACTTCCCGCGACCCCAGTCGTTGTTAATGAATACACTGTAGTTGTGAGCGTGGCTGCCCACAGATTGCAGGATAACATTCAGTCGTACCAGCTCATAACAACCCGTTATGCATTCTCATGTGTGCCACAGTTTCAGGTAGTTGTCTACTTTGATTGTGTGATGACTTTTGGATTGATTCAGATTTGTATATGTAAGGCCCACGGTGTATGCTTTAGAAGGACCTATGCATTACAGTATGTAGAATCCCCTGCTAAATCAAGCTAAGAATTCTTGGCGCCTTTGGCCCTAGCTTGTTTTGCAGCGTCATTTTAATGTATTTCCGCCACTTAGCGTGTACATAGCTGATATTAGCTTGGCCCTGTTGCGCGCATGTTTGCTATTGAATTTGGAAGCACAGTTGCTTGCGTCATATCCGGTTCCGGGTTCCTCCTTTGCGTTTCAACGCCACCTTAAGGTAAAACTGTCTAGCGCTTATGCCAATAGCTTGTTTTTCTGCGTCATTTTAATGTATTTCCGCCACTTAGCTTGCACATAGCTGATATTAGCTTGGCCCTGTTGCGCGCATGTTTGTGTGAGAATTTTGAAGCACAGTTGCTAGCGTCATATCCGGTTCCGGGCTCCTCCTTTGCGTTTCAACGCCACCTTAAGGTAAAACTGTCTAGCGCTTATGCCACTAGCTTGTTTTCAAGCGTCATTTTAGTTTTTCCGCCACTTAGCTTGCAAATAGCTGCGAATAGCTTGCTGCTGGTGCGCGGAGCGTTTTTTTTTTTTTAAACTTTTTTCCAATGTCGCTTGGGTCATTTCCGGTTCCTGTTTCCTCCTTAGCGTTTCCAATATGATGCCCAGAAGGCGAGTCATGCGCCTCCCCAGCTCCTCCTCAGACTCCGACCCCACCACCCCTCCCCCACCTCCCCAACCTACCTCACCTTCCTCAAGCACCACCCCTCCCACCCCTTCCCCTCCTGGGCCTATGAAGGCCAAGCGCACCCGGGTGGATAGTCGGGTCAATGGCCAGGTAGTAAAAGTGAGTATTTTTTTGTTTGTCTTTTTAGCTGAAAAGTTTCAGAACACACAGGGGGGATTGTTTTTGAAAAATTTTGCTTTTAATAACACATTTCTGCAATCCCCGTGGGGCATCCCCATTGTGGATGTCCTGCTGGGATGCCCCCCCTGGAGGGCCCTAAATATTACCTCAGTCCCGTTCCATCTGTGCATGCGTTAGCTGCGGATGCCTATTGCGCGTACCTCTAGCAGGGTGTACCCCTGCACCAGACATATTGTAATTTTGGGTGCAGGCGCACTCCCTGTTAGAGTCAAACGCCACATGCCAACTTTGCCGTGCATACCCAGCTGAGCTGGTATGCACGTCCCCACGGCCTTGTATGCGCATGCCACAGTGGCGCAGAGCCCTGTGTTTTGCTGGGGGAGTGACGTGGGAGTGGCCTCAGTGGTGTATTTGTGGCCTTCCAAGGGGGTTGCAGACAGCGGACCACCCACAATTGGTGTGGCCCACCAAAGTGCACACAAACCCAGAATAGTCATAATCCTGGGTGTGGGTCCACTTTGATGTGGTCTATGTATAACTGTTTATGACTGTTTTCTGATGTCATGTATTTATGTTATTTTGTTTGTTCTTTTTTCATAGGACTTCTGCCTCGCCGAATATGACTATGCCCGTGGAGGAAAGAAACGCATAGCCATGGAGGTGAAGGCCACAGTGTCCCGGCGCTTCCAGACTGAGCTCACCATCCGCTCGATTCAGCAAAAGTGGTCTGATTTTAAGCGCCGGGACCCTGAAGGCGTGTACCGCCTATATGATGCCTACGCATCAGGTAAGTTAAAGCTTATGTTATGTTTTGCCTTTGTGCAGAATCATCTGCTAAGCTCTGTCCATTTGTGCTCTTTAGATTAATTATTTTCTTTCACCCCCTCCACACAGATAAGCGTCCTCCCCTGGGGAAACGTGGGAAGGGATTCCTCCCCCGAACCAGGCAGGCGGACTCGGGGGAGTCATCGGGGGAGGGTCCCTCCCGCGGGTCCTATTTAGAGGACCCAGGGGAGGAAGGGGATGACGCCCCAGAGGAGTGTGCTGCTGGGGGGCTGGCTGGATCAAGCCTCAGCTCCTCACACTCTGAGTGTGAGGAATCTCACCAGGCAAGGGGCCACTCTCAAGCAGGGAGTGAGAGGGAGGAGGGTGGCCCTTTGCCTGGTGGATCTTCCGACCAGAGTGTGAGGAGCCGAGGCTCCCCGCCTCCTCCTCAGAGCCCTCCCTGGGCTTCAAGTGGCGCTTCATCCCCTGGTGAGTGTACATTTTTTAATTGTTAGTCTGTGACAGGTTTCATCTTGCAATGTGTCCTTAGCCCTTGCCATTCCTCTCTAATTTGCAGGGCATCATATAGGCGGCACCTCCATGGCATTTTGGCGTAGGATTCTCCACGGGCATAGTCATGGTAAGTGTTATTGGGTACCCATCACATTCCCAATGTTATTACATTCATTCAAGTGCACCCAAAAACATTGATGGTGCTCGGTTTCTGTAAGCTTCCAGGACCAATCACATCCCTCACCCAGGGCCCCCCACACCCAAACAAAACCACAAAACTCCTTACCTCTTTGGGGGTTGGCAAAGCCACCGTCCAAGCCTCCTGTGTGACACTGTAGATGTGTGTGCGACTGCGCTCTTGTTCAAAATGGCCTGCGCATCCGCACACACTCGAGGAGTGATGTGTTGAAGGCAGCGGGCGCGGAGTAAGTTGGCTCATGCAAATTGTGTGGCTCGGCCAAAGTGGACCCAAACCAAGATTAGCAGCAATCCTGTGTATAGGCCCACTTGTAACAGACACATGTTTCCTGGTCCATTGTCACAGCTGGTTTGATAAGGTACCCTAACCTCACAAACCCCACTACAGTGCTAGCCAACTGTCAACCACCCCTATGTTTCTGGCAACACCATGATGGGTGTTTGCATTTCTTTTCTTGGGTTAAGTTGTTCCCGCTCCAACATGTGGCCCACTATTAACATTAGCCAAACAACTGCAAATGATTCCTTTCAATAGCACTGTCTATGTTATTTGCACATTCTCTTTAGGGATACATGTGTGAAGCCTTACAAATTGACATTAACTCATGGTCCAGGAAATATGCTAATTTAGGTCAACCTGTATGTAACCATGCAAGCCTTTGCATTTTCAGACTCAATAACCAGATGGATGTCAAATAGTCAGGTGTCATTTGCCCACTAATTGTGTTTTTGCCTTTTGCTTTATGTTGACAGATGTTGCGACGCAGACGGAGCCAGAGACCCTCCTCCCCACCCCAGCTCCAGGGACGGCCAGCAGCATGGGCCCCCGCCACAGCTGCGATGGTGAGTACATCCCACTTCATATGCCTAAAGACTTGTGAAACCTATGTCTTCTAGTCACATCAGCAGCCAATTTAAATTTACCTATGTGGTAATTTCACACACATCTCTATTCAATGTGTTGGCACAATAATCCAACATGCCTGTTTGCATGCTTGATTGTTGGCTCACATCCTTCATTAGGCCCCATAGAGACTATTTTTGTGTTAGACACAACCAAATGGGCCCGATTAGTTCTGGACCTGTAACATTATAGGGTAAACTCGTGGACTCGTTCGGACTTAGGCCCTGATGTTTGGCTGTTACTAAACCCAAAAATGGACACACAGGGAATTAGACCTTCTTTGCTTCCCAAGAGTTAAACTGGAACAACAACCAGGATTTTGACTTTCCTGGGTGTTGTTCCACTACGGTGGGGCACCCCTGATCGGCACCGCTGTGTGACAACCCCCTGAACTCACGTTGACTCCAAAAAATGTACAAGCCATTGCAAATTGCCTCCTCCTCCGCCTCCCCCGCGCCCCTTTTTACGGGGGCGTGCCTGCGCCGGCAATTCACAGACGGCCGGCGCAGGCACGCACACGTCTAGAGGGGCACCAGGGAGGGCCCAGCGGCACTGCCACACAGAAACTGAGGTAGGTATTTTGGGGTTTGGGGGGTGTTTCACACCCAGGGACATCCCGATCTTGGATGTCCCGCGGGGAGGGAGGTGATGGGGCAGGGAATCTGATAGATTCCCGGGCCGATCACCCGTGGGTGTTGGTACACTTTAAGCTAAAATGTATGCTTGGGATGTGTTGTTCACATTCCTGCCAGTCAATAGTACTCATATAATGTTAACCAATAAGCACACAGTGGTCAACAATGTTAATGTGAGTGTCACCTAATTGGACACACTGACATTACATTGCTACATCTGTGTCTGTTGAGGTCACTGCCAAATTATTAATAAATTGTTGTTTCTACATTTCTACAGCTTGTGAAAACCAGCATCGCAGACTGTGGCGGGAGATCCGGCTCCTGAAGCTGATGCTGCTGGCCAGGAAGAGGCGCCGACGGCGTCGTTAGGGTGGGGGGGAAGGCTGGTCTCTTGATGGCCGTTGTTGGCCAAGGTTGGCCGTGTTGGCCATTGTTTATATTAAAAAATTGTTGATTCACATCATTACAGTGTGTTGCATTGCAAAGCCTAGTTTAGCTGTCTCCCAAAACATTTGTGGGTCAATGTAGCCATACCTTTTGAGCCATTTCAGGTGTTAACCATAGTAAGCTATGGGCTCCAATGTGTGGGCTAAATTGACCAATACATTGACATATGTAGATCCAGATACTCATCCCTGACTGTGTTATTAGCGAGGTCTTAGGAAACACACAATTTAGAGGTGGGTGAAGCAAATATATTTACATAACAAAAAAGATACAAAATTAATATTCTTGGCTGGGTGGCCGGGGAGGTTGGGAGTCATTGCTAGGGGCGGTGTTGGGGGACAACAGTGCAGTAAAAAATATAGACTGCTGTTGTATGAGCTGTTGTAGCAACAACAAAGTTTGGTCCTGCCGCTGGAGACATTCTGCCTGGCGCTGTATTGCTTCTTCCTGGCGCTGTACAGATTGTTCAATTACATTTGCCAGCCGACCAAGTTCCTGGTTCTGTAGTTGGTTTTGGCGTAACTGGTCCACCTGGCGCTGCAGGGCCTCATTTTGTTGCTGACACATCAGCACCTGATTTTCCAACGCTGCAATGCGCTCATTAGTTCCATCACGCGGCTGTTGGCGACTGTAGTCCTCCAGCATCCGGACCCCTAGCTCGTAGAAATCGGCACTGGTTGGTGCCACACCTCCTCTTGCTGTGGTTTGAGGCTAAACAAATAGTAAACCACATTTTAGTCAAACAGAACCAATGCAGTTATGCCCCTCCAAATAATTACCATAAACACTCACTATACAACTTACCCTTGTCTGAGCCTCTGAAGCTTGGCCACATGGGACTTGGGAAGAGGTCCCAGCTTGGGGTTCTGGTTCCGCCTCCTGCCAAAACAACAATGAAAGGAAATGTGACATGTTGCTTCTTCCACTACCCACGAATATGCCAATGTGTTTCGAGGTCGTCTACATCAGCCATGTTACCTGCGTGTCCTCCGGCACAGGTAGGCTCGAGGTTTCGCTGCCAGAGAGTGGCAATTCAACATCCGAGATGTCGGGCAAGTTGCCATATGCTAAACAGGAAAATCAGGTTAGTAGGTCTGTGGGCCAAACTCTAATGTAACCTGGTTAGGCTATCGAGGCCATACCTCTAAAAAGTTCCCAAATACACACTAGACCAAAGGTCTCTGTTAAACTCAGATTGTTAACATGTATGTGACAGGACTAAGACGCACTAATTTCTGCAAATCACATCAGAAACATTGCTTAAATTAAACATACCCGCAATATCCCAGATGTCTGGAGTGGGGTCCTCACTCGAGCTTGGACCTTGAAAATACATGTGGACACACAAGTTGCCAGAAGCAAGTGGCACAAAAGTAGAGCCAAAATACAGACTAGAGCAAGGCCAAACCACTTACCCTCATCTCTGGCAGCTGGAACTTGAGGGGCCCTTTCTGGACAGCCACTTCCGATATTCGGGTCAACTAAAAAAAAAAAAAAATGTATCTAACTAATCAGCAAACTACTACGGGGAATGTTTGGCTAAAAAGATGTCCGCAAAAATACATTGCTATCACTCCAAAAACTAATAGACTGACCCTGGGGAGGCAACCAGCAGTCCCAAGAGGCATCTTCAAGTTTACCAAGCTAACATGTAGCTTAGTAGACTAACCAAATTGAACCAGTGTAACATAAACAGCATAAAGGATACATTATGTATTGCTCTACACACCAACAGGGTCCTGTTGACCGGCAACATCGGAAGTGGGGTCCAAAGATGAACCAGTCACTTGGCCTACCAAGAAAAAAGAGGAATGAGACACATGCACTTGAGTAAAAGTGGATCAAGCAAGGTGAACACATGCACTTACCGACATCCAAAGAGTAGGTGGGATCCGGAGGAGATGCTGGGGCCAAGGGCATGGGAGCTAGGCCAAAATAAAACCAACATTGAGCCATAGCTAATGTGCGTTGCAAAATACAACATGCATTAAGGTGTGTGAGCAGCTCTTTCACTATTATTCACTAATCAAGCCAAGTGTGGCTCCCACATTGATATGCCGATATATGGCTACACATCTCTGGCGTCCTACATATCTACACATGTTAGGGCCTTGTTAGTTAGTTGCTGTGAGTGTTACAGTGGGCGTGCAATTAGGGCGCAGGCACATATTATTAATACTCAACAGGGCAAACCTTGATTGTTTGAGCTGCTCCCACACCCATTTGTTAACAAAACAACCAGCAACCAAATTATGGGTAAATACCTTCAATGGCAGACTGGGGTAGCCTTGAGGTTGCTGGAAGGGCAGGAGCTTGGGTGTCCTGAGGCACATCCCGGACAGCAGCATGTGCACCTATGCATAAAGCAACAGACAGAAAAGTACAAAATGTTTGAGCTGTAATGTAATACTTCACAGGTCCTACTGTTAGTTGTTCAGAATGTAAAAATGCAAATCACATACATTAACATTAGGTTATTGTAAAAGCCAGAAAATATGTACCTTCAGTCCAACCGGTGGTGTCATCCCCAGGATCCACACCCTGCAGCCGAGCCAGTGGGATTTTGGCCTTCAGCATCTCCTCATACGGCCTGTAGGTACTCTTTGGAGCCTGGATGAACCCACTGTCCACATCAAGATCGTGATTCATCTTTTTCATAAGGGCCCCTCGCAAAGTGTAGAAGCGTTTCCTGCAGGATGGGCCACTACGTGGGTGTTGAGCTGTGCTACTAAGCTCCACACCAATGGCATCCCACAGTTTGCTTCTTTCTTGTTTGCCTATGGACTTGCTTTGGGAGCCAAAGAGTAGCTCCCATTTAGCAAGTGTAAGGCGCACAAGATGATTATTCTCCGCCAAATTAAATTCAGGCTCCCTCTTGGCACCTGGGCGCTTAGCCTGGGGTGCTGCCCCACCTTCAGGCTGTGCCCTTTTCCGTAAGGGAGGTCTGCGCACAGCACCCACCAAACTCCTACTCGGGCCTGCTGTGGCCGGCAGATGTCCTGAATTTGGCTCCATCCTGTAGCTGCACACACACACAAATACACACCCAACAAGCACGCATGCAGACTACAGAATGGCATCGCAATCTGTTAGGCTTGGCCAGGTTTTATGTGCTCTAACAGCCAATCCAAAAGCAGACCACTTAATTGATTCACACATACAGCCCAGTTCCTTCTAGGCACACCTCCACTGCACTGACAGAAGCATGTGTGTTAGCCAATTAACTCATTACAGACCTCATTAAACAAACAACACACACCCAAATCCAACAATGGACTGATGTATCTCAAACCCTTGTGACATGTGGTTAGCCTAACGGCTATTTAAAAAAACAGCAGCTTCCCTTTCATTGGTCCACCCCTGATTTTTGGGCCATGTCCGTTAATGCACGCAAGTTACGGCTCAAGTACGCTAGTAGCGCTACTAGCGTGCGCGTGCGCACTCTGTTTTACGCACACCTGGGTCGGCTAATTGGCGCCCGGAAATAGCAGAGCGACGCAAAAGGCGGCAAAGCGGACCTGTCACTTTAGAAAATGAAGTATAAAAGGAAGGAATGTTCTAGCTTCTGCTATTCTTACACTGTGGCAAAGGCTGTGGTGTGGTGCTGTGCTCGCTTCCCTTAGCTCATTTGAGCCTCTGTCTGGTTTCTGTCCTCACTCTCTGTGGCTTGTTGGGTGATTTCTGACATCAGTGCTGTTTCTTTAGGAGCTTGGTTTTGGTGGCATCTGCAAATCTTGTGTAGCATACAGCAAGTGAGGCTTGATTTTGGGGCCTTTTGTGGGCTGTGCAGCAACTCCCCTCTTGGTTGTGCCTAACTTAGAAAGCGGGTTTTCAGCAGGCTGGTGGTTTGGACCACTATAGTTCTGGTTTTGTGGTGAGCTGCATTGTAGCGGGTGTGTGATTGTTTGTGTGTGTGTTGTGTGTTAGTGGTTTTTTTTTTTTTTTTTGTATATATCTTTAGTGTGTGTGATGGATAAGAGGGTGATGTATGGTGTCTGGGTGGATGGATGTATGTGTATGCTGAAAGAGCAGGAGGAAAGGGAGCGGGGTGTTGTGAGGCTTAGGGCACCCCGCTCCTTTGCAATCCGCCTTTCAGTATGGGACTTAAGTGACGAGCAGATCAGGAGCCGCTTCCGTCTGAATCGTGCTGCACTACAGTCCCTATATGATCAGATTAAGACCAAAATCGAGCCATCCACCAAACGCACTCATTCCATTCCAGGCATAGTACGCCTGTGTGCCACTCTTAATATTTTGGCACGAGGGACCTTCCAGGCAACCTCAGCCCTCCTCAGCGGGATAAGCCAGGCTACTATGAGCCGCATACTAATCCAGGTAGTTCTGGCAATTTGTGATTTAATCCCAATTTACATCAGGTTTCCTGAGGATGAGGAAGAGGTTGCCAAAATAAAACATGCTTTCTATCTGATGGGAGGGATCCCGAATGTGCTAGGGTGCGTTGATGGTACACATATCCCTTTCCGCCCTCCCCGTGCACAGGAGCTGTCCTACAGAAACCGGAAACAATTCCATTCAATGAATGTGATGGTGGTCTGTGACCCAGACATGAGGCTGCGGGCGGTGAGATCGGGGTTCCCCGGCTCATGCCACGATTCTTACGTCTTGCAGCGGACAGTCCTGTGCCGGAAGTTTGATAACAACGAAATGCCAGCTGGCTGGCTACTGGGTAATAAATTAACCATGTCAATGTATTTTGCTAATATGTGGCCTAGTAAGCCAATTTTAACCAAACTACCACCAAAAAACATGTACTAGTACTAATTGCTGTCTCTCTCCTTGTGTTTTTTCTACAGCGGACAAGGGATATGGGCAGAGAACGTGGGTCATGACTCCGGTCAGGAACCCACGGACCTCTGCCCATGAACGCTACAATGCAGCGCATCGCAAGACCAGAAGCATTGTGGAAAGAACCATCGGCCTGCTGAAAGCACGTTTTCTCTGTTTGGCACGGCCAGGAGGAGAGATGCTCTACAGCCCACAGAAGGTTTCCAAGATCATCCTTGCCTGCTGTGTGCTACACAACATTTGCATTTGTCACCGAATCCAAGCCCCCGAGGAGACAGCACTGGTGCCAGAAATCCCCAACCTGCCCGCAGATAGAAGTGAGGACACCCAGACTGGCGATGAGCTAAGGGAAAGGCTGATCACTTCTTTTTTTGCGGTAAGCTAACTACCCTTCACTCTAATGCAAGTACTGCACTACTGGTTAAATGTATTTGACCTCCCATCAAAATGTTGAAAAAAACACACTAAGGGGGGTGTAAGATGACCCAAACCACTCTAAGGGGGGTGTAAGATGACCCAAACCACTCTAAGGGGGGTGTAAGATGACCCAAACCACTCTAAGGGGGGTGTAAGATGACCCAAACCACTCTAAGGGGGGTGTAAGATGACCCAAACCACTCTAAGGGGGTGTAAGATGACCCAAACCACTCTAAGGGGGGTGTAAGATGACCCAAACCACTCTAAGGGGGGTGTAAGATGACCCAAACCACTCTAAGGGGGGTGTAAGATGACCCAAACCACTCTAAGGGGGGGTGTAAGATGACCCAAACCACTCTAAGGGGGGTGTAAATGACCCAAACCACTCTAAGGGGGGTGTAAGATGACCCAAACCACTCTAAGGGGGGTGTAAGATGACCCAAACCACTCTAAGGGGGGTGTAAGATGACCCAAACCATTGTAAGGGGGGGTGTAAGATGACCCAAACCACTCTAAGGGGGGTGTAAGATGACCCAAACCACTCTAAGGGGGGTGTAAGATGACCCAAACCACTCTAAGGGGGGTGTAAGATGACCCAAACCACTCTAAGGGGGGTGTAAGATGACCCAAACCATTGTAAGGGGGGGTGTAAGATGACCCAAACCACTCTAAGGGGGGTGTAAGATGACCCAAACCACTCTAAGGGGGGTGTAAGATGACCCAAACCATTGTAAGGGGGGGTGTAAGATGACCCAAACCACTCTAAGGGGGGTGTAAGATGACCCAAACCACTCTAAGGGGGGTGTAAGATGACCCAAACCACTCTAAGGGGGGTGTAAGATGACCCAAACCACTCTAAGGGGGGTGTAAGATGACCCAAACCATTGTAAGGGGGGGTGTAAGATGACCCAAACCACTCTAAGGGGGGTGTAAGATGAGCCCAACCACTCTAAGGGGGGTGTAAGATGACCCAAACCACTCTAAGGGGGGTGTAAGATGACCCAAACCATTGTAAGGGGGGGTGTAAGATGACCCAAACCACTCTAAGGGGGGGTGTAAGATGACCCAAACCACTCTAAGGGGGGTGTAAGACGCCAATGTTGGTTATCAAGTAATGCATTTTGGTATTTGCTACAACTATACTACTTTAAATATCTATACTAACTGCACTTTTCTTATTTTTTCAGGCACAAACACGGGCACCGTGATCTATATTTCGGACTTTCCCTACTTTATTTTACTTTACTTTGCTTTTTCCTTTCTGTTTTAATTTTACTTTACCATTTCTCTTGTTTAAATTTGTTATTTTAGGTAGATTTGAATAAAAAATCTACTCTATATAGATACATGTGGCTATGTGTTTAATTCTGGTGAACGTTTCCTTGGCATTCGACTTCCTATAGTAATTATATTTTTCTGGCTGATTTATGTTTTTATTTCCCTTTTCCATTTTCATATTATTTCTCATTTCTGCTTTTCTTTTCTTTTTCTATTTTCCTTTCTTATTTCTTATTTTCTTTTTAATATTTTGCTTTCTCATTTCTGTTTTTCTTTTTTCTATTTTCCTTTCTCATTTCTGCTTTTCTTTTCTTTTTCTATTTTCCTTTCTCATTTATGTTTTTCTTTTCTGTTTCTATTTGCCTTTCTCATTTCTGTTTTTCTTTTTAATATTTTGCTTTCTCATTTCTGTTTTTCTTTTTTCTATTTTCCTTTCTCATTTCTGCTTTTCTTTTCTTTTTCTATTTTCCTTTCTCATTTATGTTTTTCTTTTCTGTTTCTATTTGCCTTTCTCATTTCTGTTTTTCTTTTTAATATTTTGCTTTCTCATTTCTGTTTTTCTTTTTAATATTTTCCTTTCTCATTTCTGCTTTTCTTTTCTTTTTCTATTTTCCTTTCTCATTTATGTTTTTCTTTTCTTTTTCTATTTTCCTTTCTTATTTCTTATTTTCTTTTTAATATTTTGCTTTCTCATTTCTGTTTTTCTTTTTTCTATTTTCCTTTCTCATTTCTGCTTTTCTTTTCTTTTTCTATTTTCCTTTCTCATTTATGTTTTTCTTTTCTGTTTCTATTTGCCTTTCTCATTTCTGTTTTTATTTTTAATATTTTGCTTTCTCATTTCTGTTTTTCTTTTTTCTATTTTCCTTTCTCATTTCTGTTTTTATTTTCTTTTTCTATTTTCCTTTCTCATTTATGTATTTCTTTTCTTTTTCGATTTTCCATTTTTCTCTGTTCTGTTTTTAGTTTCATTTTCTTTCTCATTGGTGGTTTAATTGTATTTCCTTTTTATTTAACAAATAAAATAAAAAAAAAAATGTGGCTATGTGTTTAATTATGTTTTATTTTGCATTTATATTAGAATATCTGGTTGAATTTAATTTCCTTTTCAACACAAAATAAAAACTCTTTAAATTTTTAACAAATGAGGCAATGTGTTTTATTCAGAAGGTACTGGATGGCCAGGACACAGCAAAGCTAACAGGCGCTGTGTAGAATAGCGTGGTCACACTGACTGACAGCGCCTACAAAGCTGAGGGCCAACATCATATTCAGCAATGTAGGCGTTGTTCGCAACAACGCCAGGTAGCGACTGAGGAGGCCTGCTATAGCGAATCGCTACCGCCCGCGGCTGACGCTAGCGGCGCTCTTAGCGCCATACTTCAGTCGCTCATCTGTCGCTACCTGGCGCTATTGATGAATCGGCCTCCCCCTTAGTTCACCTAAAGGTAGTTCACTGACCTTGAGGCAGGGGCGGACTGGCCGTAGGGCATACCGGGACAAATCCCGGTAGGCCGCTGCTTCCTATCTGGCCGCCGGGCCGCCTCACTGTGTCACTGCGGCTTGCCGCCCACTGCTGCAAAGTCCCGCGGCCCCTTGCCCATCTCCTTGTCCCTGCAGCCCCTCGCCTGCCTCCTTCCCCCCTGGCCGACCGCTTCATATGCCTGTCACAGCCAGCGAGGTGTGTGTGTCTGTGTGCAACTTCTTTTCCCCCCATCTAGGTTCCCACACACGCTGTCCCCAACCAGGCGGAGAGAGAAGAAGCTGCTGCTCCTCTCTGCATGTGCATAGCAGCGTGTCCAGCCCGGCGGGGCTCGTGGGACACAGTAGAGGTGAGGAGAAGGCAAGAGGCGACTGGAAGACTGGTAAGTACCATATTCTTTTGTTTTTTCTTTAGCTGTGGCATTGGCATCTCTGGGCTCTGGCTTGCTGGGGGATATGCGCTTTCCTTAAAGAGGACCAACACCCTGCTGGATCGGCCTGGGAATCTATAAGATTCCCAGGCCGATCTGATCCCTCCCTGCAGGGCATCCAAAATTGGGATGCCCCGCTGTGAAACCCCCAGGACACGCCCTAACCTTACCTTACTCCCGGTCCAGCAGCGCATGCGCGGGCCGCGGTCAGGGTGCCCCGGGGAAGTGGACTAAAACCCAGGATAGTCAAAATCCTGGGTGTTGGTCCACTTTAAAATGCACCACTCAGCCCCACGGCTGGCCAAATAGGTGATTTGGGGTGCCCTACTGTGTGAACCCTTCCAGATTGTCCGGAAACCCCTTATTTCCATATATCCCTTGCTTTAATCCCTGCAGCTGTGCAGCTGTGCGCACTCCTGCTCCTAGCCATTTAGATTGGCCTGGTGTGCAGGAGCACTCCACAAGGAAATCGGGGATGCAGCTGCTACCGCTTCCTATACCAACACACAAGCCTAAAGCTCTGACTGGACAAACACTGTGAGCGTGGGAATGGCTGAAGGGTAAGTAGAGTAGGAGATCTGGGGGGTTTCACACAGCTGGGCTTCCCAAATTGGGATACCCCTGGGGCATAAACTAATGACAAGTATAGGCAAAATCCTGGTGATTTTGACTATCCTGGGTTTTGGTCCTTGCCCCCGGGGCACCCCGATCGGGGGTGTCCCACTGTGTGAAACTCCCCAGGTCACTGAAACCAACTCAACTCTTCCCGGCCTCAAAGTTGCCCCGGCTGGTGCCAACCCTTGTCAGCAGCGTAACGCCACATCACTCGGTAGTGATAGAAACATTGCGGTGACGGGGGCGGCTAGAAGTGGCGCTGCCTGCATGTTATGTAACATACTTTATGTGGCTGGGCACAGTACAGAAGGGCCGGTGTGACCAAAAAAGTCCAGGGCCGTTTTTAAATCCCAGTCCGCCCCTGCCTTGAGGTAAGAGCTTATTGCAGTACAGATACGTTTTTCGACACCCAACTCACCCAACCGTACATTTATGTCTTGCTTTGTACACTGCAGCACAGTCAAGCTGTAAGAGATAAAGACCTTTCCCAAACCCTTTCCACAAAATTGGAAGCATTTTAAAAAAGGTCTTTGTATGCTATAGTCAGGGCTGGATTATGAGGGGGTGTAAGGGGCGTGAGCCCCAAGGCCTCCACCACTTGCCCTGTAAAGTGGTCCTCCACCAACCTTTTTAGCCGCGCCTGCGCAAACCTTTTTTTTGTCTCGCAAACCCACAGCCAAAGCCACCACAGTGCAGGACAGAGAGTCTAGAGCAGCAAAGCCGCCATCAGCAGCGCTACAGGGATGGGTTGGTGCAGAGCTGTCAATTGGCGGCCGCTCACTGCACATAAGCCACCAAGCACTGCTGCTGACAGCTCAATGCAGGGAACTGTTTTCTGCTGGACCAGCTGGTCAACTACACTTACCCCCATTCAGAATGGCAAAGCCAGAGTTCCTGAGAAGCATGCACCCGCACAAGGGTGGCACAAGGGACTCGATTTGATGTTACAGTAAGTGCGCAGGCTGGATTATTGTTTTAAAGGAAAAAAATACTGTATCTGCGGCCTCCACCAGATTTTGTGCCCAGCGGCCTCCACCACGCATAATCCAGCTCTAGCTAATACATATCACATAGTACATATACACCAAAAATTGGAATTGTCAGTCTCAGGACCCCTTTGACAACTTTTACACACCAATTTTTGAATTCTCTTTTTTATTTTTTAGAGATACATCTCATGGTTGGATTTACATTTCAATGAGCATTATTTTGATTCTTTACACATGCACACTAATATAGGTTCAGTAGGTCTGTAGCCAAGGAAAGGAGCACAAAAGAGGTTAGGTGAGGTACAAACACAAGAGTGCATCTCATAAAATGAAAGGGGCTAAAGTATACAAACATGCATACAACATAGATGTAAAGCAGACCAAACCCCACTGCCAATAGTCATCTCACGGTGAGTTGAGAAATAAATCACTAATTTCTCTTAACTGACATATTGTTAACCCTGTTTTTTGTTTCTGCACTCATACAGTACAGTACATCACCAGATCGCAGCTTTTGTACCAATTGATAGAAGACTCAGCATTGCGAGAGTTAATCAATGGCATGTTCAATCAAGGTGCTGGATCATGAGGCAATCTGTCAATTGCTGGTCCTGCCACTCAAACCTTGCTGGGAAAAGAGAGAAGACAGGATGGAAAAAACAGCCAAAAGTTAGCGCAAGTGATGCAAGGGATGCTAGTCAAAAGATGGCTTTCAGTCCGCTTGCTGCAATATTGTGGAGAATAAAGCCAGATTTGAAATGTGATGGATACTCTTTTGCCTTTATACAACCCAAATCTCACGGCTTTTTAGAACGCTACTTTTTAAAATATTATTCACAATAGGATTGATTCAGCACCATATTTTTTACTATTTGTTTTTACAATTAAAAAAATGCATTGCTAAATATGGTGCTGAATAGCACTCTGGGGAAAATAATCATGGTACTGTAAATAATACTCACAGTGCTGAATCAACTCTAATAGGGTCATCCATTCTGGGTCCTGGAAACGGCAGCTAGAAATTTACAAAATAACAGTTACTTCTTACTCAATTACCCTCAATTACTTACTCAGGGCAATTTCTGGCTGTACGATCAATTGTCCAAAGGTCATGGAGAATGGTGAAAAAGTTGTGAGCAGGAGGTCACCTAGTTTAGGTTCAGTAGTGGAAAATGTGAAACTTGGCCGGGGGGGCTAGAGGGCTACAAATCAGGCGGAAAGCCAGGGTGATTGTCCTGCACAGACTCAGAGGCCAGTTTGAGGGGAAACACGAGGGATATTGCCCTGCCCAAATGGGGTATGGAATGTAATAATAACATACATAAAACAACAAAATTAAATAAATACATACATAAATAAAAAATACATTAAAAAATTTCCATTTCCAGGATATGGCTCTCTTTGGTTTTCAGTTCTTCGTTCTTTTCACCTTTGTCTGCATCGGTCGCTGGCCGATAGAGACATAAGTAGCTCTTTTGTTTCACTTTCCTCCACTTGGCCTCGTAACACTAATTTAGTTCAGGCTCCCCCACCCTCTAACGTAGCTGGGCTGTCACTCCTTAAAGCAGACCTTCACTCTGAATAAAAGTCTATCTTATATGTTTCCCACACCCTGTACATACAGATTTCTCACATTAAAAATCATCCTACCTGCATCTACTGCCTTTAAACATCCAAGATGGCAGCTCATGGAACATCAGGCAGCCTGCAAACAGGAAATGCCTTCTGATTGTGCTGCTCTGCATTCTGGGATTGCTGACCTTTTCCTGACCCTAGCTCTGCTCTGTTTGAGCAAAGCCCAGCTATAACCCGCCTCCCTGTACTTCATCCCACTCTCCTCAGTAAGTGTGATGCTTCTGAGTCAAGATGGCAGCACCCGTATCCTAAAGTCCTGAACAGAGTTGCAGCCCAGTGGGGGAAAGAATAATAAGTAAGTGACTAAAAATTGTGGGCAGAGACTTTAACCTGGTACTTGACTCTAGGGTGGACTCCTCCCAGGGCAAATCCGCGACACCTCATTCCAAGTTCAACAGATTTTGCGCAGCTCACCGGGCCCTCCAAGTGGTGGATGTCTGGAGAATCCTGCATGGTGGAGAGATGTACTACACATTCTTTTCTCACACCCATAACACATATAGCCGGCTGGATTATCTCTTTCTCAGTCACCCCCCACCCCATGTGGGATCCTGGGACCTCCATCAGGAAGATCTTTTCTGATCATGCCCGGTCTTTCTGTGCCTTCTGATCCCAGCTGGGACTCCCAGGCAGAGCACCTGGTGACTTAATGATAAGCTGCTAAAAGATATCCTGTGTATGTTTGAGATCAAGGCAGTCATGGCTAACTTTTTTATTGATCATAGCAACGACAAAACCCCCCTGCCAGTGCAATGGGAGGCGCTTAAATGCGTGTTGCAGGGGATCTTTATTAAGCATGGTGCTAGGCTCAAGAGAGAACGGGCGCGACAGATCAAAGAAACACTGCAGCATATGCACAAGCTGGAACTGGCGCACAAGGCCTTCTCTTCACACGCTTATCTAAGAGACTGGTTGGACACTAGTTAGAAGCTGAGTGGTTTGTACAAGGAGTGTTTCCTCAGATTTAGAGATAGGTGCAGAGCTTGTTTTTATGAGCACTCTTGTTTGCCCAATCTCTGCATCTAAGGCAAGGCTGTGCATTTATATCCACAATCAGAGATGTGAGAGGGAAAGAGGTGCACAAAACCCCACTTATAGCAGACGAGTTTCAGGCCTTTTACTCTGGATTACATAACATCCAGAGGTCCCTTGCTCAGGGATCGCAACAGAATTTGGAGGGTTTGATGAATAACTAAATGGAGGAGACTGCCTTACCTCCCATACCCCCTGTGGAGAGGGACTCATTGGAGGAACCTTTTAAACTGGAGGAGGTGACCAATGCCATAGGTGGGACCCCCGTGGGGAGAAGTCTGGGACCGGATGGGTTCACCCCCAGGCTTTACTTCCTGACAAAGGTGTTTAATTTGATATCTGCCCTTTCCATATTCCTTAGACAAGCCTTAGAAGCGCACATAACGGTCATCCAAAAACCAGGCAAAGATGGAACCTTGCCAGGTAACTATAGGCCGATCTCATTGATCAACATTGACATCAAGCTTTAAGCTAAAATCATTGCTACTAGGCTCCAGCCCTTCCCGTTCTCATCAGCAGTGATCAGGTGGGGTTTGTCTCGAGAAGGGAAGCAAGAGATAATGTCATTAAAACAATTTCCCTGATGCATTATGTCCCCAACCATCCGATCCCTTCCTGCCTATTGGCAGTTAACGCAGAGAAAGCCTTCAATAGGGTGCACTGGGGCTTCTTGAGGGCTGCACTGGGACAGGCAAGGATAGGACCAGTTATGCTGGAGAGAATCATGGCCTTGTATCGCAGTCCCCTTGCAAGGGTTATAATCAATGGTACCTTCAAGGGCTCAATGAATATCAGTAACGGTACTCATCAGGGGTGCCCCCTGTCCCCTTTGCTTTATGTGCTAGTTATGGAGCACCTCACCAATGCTTTGAGGGTCAACCCCTCTAACAAGGGAATTGTCTGTGTAGGGGAGGAAAATAAGCTTTCTCTTTTTGCTCATGACCTCATATTGTATATAACTTCGCCAAACACTTCTCTGCCCTCTATTTTTGTGGAATTGACTGTCTCAGTAAGCTCAGCAAATATCAACCTTTCTAAACCACAGGCTCTCAATATCTCCCTGGATAGGCATACTCAGCAACTACTACAGGGAAACTTCCCTTTCAAATGGCAGAAGGAATCTATAAAGTATTTGGGTCTGTTCACGGACCTGGGGAAGCTATATAAACATAATTATGTCCCGCTTCTTAACAGTACTTTAGACATCTTAAAAACCTATATTAAAAAGCAACTCTTGGTTGGGACACATTAACATTCTGAAAATGGACGTATTTCCCCGATTTCTTTACGTGTTCCAAACTATCCTGGTAATCCCAGAGCGAGTTTTTTTTAAGACACTACAGGTGACCTTTTCCAATTTTTATTTGGGACAATAAGAAGCCTAGAGTGAGGAGGGCAGATACTGTTCCGGCCTAAGAGTATGGGGGGCTAGGGGTACCCGACTTCAAAGCGTATCACACTGCAGCAGTTCTAGTGTGGCTTACGGACTGGTTCCACCGCCAAAAAGCGCTGGGTCACTCTCGAGAATGACATATCCCCACATATCCTGAAAGCCTTGCCTTGGTTTGATCCTTCCCACCGGCCTAAGAAGCACAAGCTCCCCTACCTGACACACCCCCTACTGACTCTCTGGGACAAGATCCTGAAGCAGGGGCAACTGGGGGTCCGAGTCAGGGGACTGCCGGAGGTGCGGTGGAACAACAGGGACTATGGTACACATCTGGTGGAAATGCCCAGCAGTGAAGACCTTTTGGGGAGGGGTGTTGGGAATATTTGAGTTCCTGACTTTTGAAAACATACCTAATTCACCCCAGGTGACTCTCCTTTCTATGATCCTAGGGTCAGTGGCGGCAGGCAAGAGGGGTCTGCGTAGGCACCTGCTCAACGTGGCCACGTCAGTGATTCCTCGACATTGGCATATCAATATTACTCCCTCCTTGCTGGAATGGATAGGGGAGGTGGAAAACATTAGGAGGATGGAGGAGTTGGTATTCGAGAGGGTGGGGGGGGGGGGGCTCAGAGGTACTCTAGAATGTGGGCCCTGTTGGAGGTCTCACGGGGAACCCAGGGCTTCCAAGCTCTCCTGGAGTAAGATCAGGGAACACACCTGGGGGCCAGGGGTGGGGTTCGGTGCTCTGGGATACTCTGTTTCTTTCGTTTATTTCATTTTGTTTGTCTCTCTTTCTTATTTTGCTTTTCCCGCCCTCCTTTTCTTTGTTTCCTGCTCGGGAGGGGTGGGTGGGGTGGATGGAGCAGTGTGGGTGTTAAAAAGTAGTGAGTCGGGCCGGCCGGAGATGAGCAGGTCCAAAACCTCACAATGAATGAGGACGGTTTACATTATCTGACATGGTCATTCAGTTGGTATCAGCCTCATGGGCCTGGGACCTATCCCAAGATCCAGACGGGGTAGAGAAAGCCTCAGGGCCCCTAAGATGATGTATAGTTTATTTTTAAAAATGTGCACATATTTTACATCAAAATATTGATTACACTTAAAAAATTACAAACAAGACATTTCATGTTAAAACCCGTGTAGCACATATTGAAAAATTGTCTGGCAACAGATGGTGACAAAAAATCTAGGTAGGCTGGCACTGGCTGGGTTAAAGCTGCCTGTCCCTGGATATGCAACGAAAAGGACAATTAGCAGATGTTTTTCTATGTGGCACAGCAGCTGCCTGTCCCTGGAGATACAATTAAGAGGACCAATGAGTAGATGTTTTTAAATGTGCCCAGTAGCTGGCAAGCCCTGGACATGCAATTTAATGGCCAAAGAGCAGGTTGTTTATGCCCATTGACTGCAATTAAGATGGGCACAGTATATGCTATGCAGATGGGCACAGACAAGTTATATTGAACACCCAAGGATAGATTCGCGACCTTCAAACCAAAAGCAAAATATTCCACATGCACCTAGACGCCTGACTCATGGCTTTGTGCGCTCGCATGGCGTGCGAAGTACACCAAATGGCTTGCATCCGGAGCAAGCACAAAATTCCTCTTCAGGCACCTTCGACCTGAAATTCTACTGTTTTGAAGAGTAAATGTGGCAGGGGTCACATGAGCTTTTGGCAGCCTTAACTGGTCCTGATGTTCCCCCATATTTCTCCACACAGCTTAAATGGCCCTGGGCTCTTATGCCAAGTCCACACAGCTTAAATGGCCCCGGGCTCTTATGCCTCCCTGGGTTTTGGGGAGGTAGGTAATGGGGGTTTGGGAGTTTATGGCAAGTCACCCACTAGTGACTTGCCAGCCCCCTAAGCCTTTTGAACTGGTATAGTGGTCTCATGGCTCCTTTACCAATTCACAAAGGGTTAAATGTAAAATGTAAAAAAAACTCACAGACACAAAAAAATACATATATTTTTTTAACTCACCAATCCTCTGCCCCCGGCGATCCGATGACAGCTGCTGAGGGGGCAGGGGAGACAAGGGATCACAGCCCCCTGCCCCTCTAACCCTCTCCGGTGAGAGGATCTTGACGTCATCCGCCCCGCCCACAAAAGACAAGACTAGCGGGGCATCAGCGGAAGAAAGGGAGTGGGCCTATTTTGGGGCCCAGGGAGGGCAATTGGAGGCCCCCTGGGTGAAGAGGAGACCAGCTGGAGGGATCGCAGGTGCAGGTGAGTAAATGTCATTGTTAATTTTTTTTTAACAGCTGTCAGTGGTGGCGGCAGGAGCGGGGAGGGCCCTCTGAGAGCCCCCTGGTGGTGTGGATCTAGCATACCTCTGCAGATATGTGTGGTCCAAGACCTCTGTTTTTTTAACCAGATTTAAAGACAAATTATAGGTTTGGCTGCAAGCTAACAGGGTTGAGTGATGTGGCCCCTTTAAGACTTGTGTACTTTTATTAAGCCCTCAGTATGTAGAATGCAGATGGGCACAGGTGAATACTTTTTTTTTTAACAATAAATCTTTATTAAAGCCGACCGGGTCGGAAGGGTACACAGAAATTGCCATTTTCACAACTTCAACACATAGGTTCGGAAACGTATAATTACATCACAATAAGGTCCATCGGAATGTATCTATCTTTCAACAACAGACCCCGCTACTCAGATTCCTGAGAACCTATTCCCACGCCTAAACCATATTACTCCACCCTTGTGCAAACGGGTCTGTGTCACCCCCTTTCCGGCAGCCAACCTTTTTGTACCTAACATCAATGGAAACCAGGGACCCAGGGAGCACATGTCCCAAAGATGGACAGGAAGAGTAGGGAAGCGGGGTGGGAGATGAATGGGAGAGGGAAGAACAAGAGGACTGGGTAGGTTTACAGATCTGGTGCCCGCACACCTCCCCACAGCTTCTGTGTCACCCTGACAACTCAGGGTGCTCTAAGTGCAGCTTTAACTTCATCTATTTCGATAAACATATTCCATTGAGTCCAGAGGAGCCTGGGCCTCTCCTCAGTCCGCCTGAGGGAGACCATGAGATCTTCCATACATCTAATATCCTCCACTCTCCTCACCCAAGAGCCCAGGAATGGCAATGTTGGGTCTCTCCAGCATGCCGGGATACAGGCATGGGTGGCATTTATTAAGTGGATGTGAAGGTAGGATGTGATTCAGCAATCAGGTGAGTACTTATGAGAAGAGTTTGAGAATCCTCAGAGGCTCGATATCTCCAACCCTCCCTTGCGAACTCCTGGCAGGGAGCCGGGATATAGGGAGGGAGACCTTTCCCCTGCTATTCTACATTCATACATACATATTCATAAATACAGCCTACTTTTGACACCACTGACACCTTCGGCGAGGGACTCCCTGAATTACAGAAGTTTAACTTTAATAGAGATTTTCCTTCCATAAATTGCAGCATGAGAGCAAATTCTCGATTGTGCAACTTTTTGCTTAAAAAAGCTTGCCCAACAAAATTTCCTGCACAATCAGGGGACAGAAAAATCAGGACTTTAGGTTTGATAAGGTTTTGCTCACATTTTTAGCATCAGGCATGAGTGTGGTGAACTTTGGCAAACTCCATGCCTAATTCATCTACATGAATGTAAGGATCTCCCCATTCTGGCATGAGTTGTCCCTAGGGCCACAAAAGCAATGTCTGACTAAATTTGCTCTTGTATGCTACATTGCTGCCTGGGCATAATAGGGTGGTCATGGCTAACTCTGCCAGTTGCGGCCAGATGTCCAGTTTCTGAATTTTGGGGGGTACCCAGAGGGTTTTGTTTAATCATGTTTTTCTTGTAATTAAGATAACACTTGGTACCACACAACCCGGAGAGTATAGGTAGGTAGCTCAGTCAAGATTGCAAGAGTTCAACCTAAAAACCCCAATAAAAAGTGTAGGTTTAGTGGTTAATTTAAAAATGTTTTGTTTTTAAAAAAAAAAACCCTTGGTGATACACAACCCCAGAGAGTGTATGTGACAGGTACGTTGATCACTGTCTCAAATGCAATCTGAAGACTCCTATAAAAGGTGTAGGTTCAGATAACAGTTATACCTTTTGTTTTTAATAGAAATCTCTTGGTGCCATACAACCCCAGAGAGTGTGACAGGTGCATATCGGTGTCAATAGTGAAATCTGAAGACCCTAAACTTATAGAAAAATGTACAAATGTGAGCAGTGGGTAGGTAAGTGAACCCCTGAAAAACCCAGGGATACTCCGGCTGTACTTTCTGAAAAGAGTATCCTCCTTCAGAATAGCTCTGACAGAGGCTGGCAACCTGTTGGAAAAAAAGAATGGAATCCCCCTACACTATCTATATCTGTCTCTAGCAATGAAATGACAGCTTTCCTTATCCCTTGCTATGCCCCTTGCTGAAGAGCTGGACAGCAACCAGGAAGCAGACACATCGGCTTCTGGGTGCAATCCTGTTTTTTTACCAACAGGGCATGGTGTGACATCAAAGAGGGGGCCTTTGGGGTTGGACTGGCAGATTGGCCAGCTACCTAACATCATCTGTGAACCCTACATCCTCTTCTTCTCACTTCACGGCGTCCGAATACACATTAATCAGCCAAAGAAAAATGCTCGATACGAACTACGGTAAGCAAATGTTTATATCTAACATCTCTTTGATATACTTAAAAATATTCTAATAAATATTTCTATGCAAGTCACATAAAGCATTTCTCAAGACATACAACTGTATGACTTATGCATATGATAAATAAACGTAATCTACTTTGATAAATCTTTTTTTTTCTTCGCCGTATGGAATAAATGCATTTATCCATCTTGTGCTCCATCTTGGCTGCCAAAAAAAGCCCAGTCTATTTTCAGCCATACTGAGTGAATTTTTTTTCTCTTCTTTTTAGTTTGTGCACCATGTGCTAATGTGTTATAGGATACTTTCCTGCCTTGCAATTCTATATTGCCAAAGCTTTATTCATACAAGAAATATAAGCTAACGAGACAAAGACACACAACTCCTTTTTGAAAAGAAAGAATTCCTGTAAGGTAAGCCTTTCTGTGAAATCTGCAGGAACAGTTTGGCACTGCCCTTGACATCTGCATTGATAATGAAATCAAATTATAAGCTTCTTTCTAACATTCCTTTGAATACACATCAAGAGGTAGAAGCGCCGTCAGACTAAGCTCAACTACATGCAATGACAGTTGCCATGACATCGCTGAAGCGATTGGTCCTCCTGTATAATGACATCAACAACTGACTTCCTAGGGTCTCTGAGCTAATTGGTCAATTACCTTGAACATAGCAGCACCTTGTTGATACCAGCTGCTGTAATAGGAAGCATTAACCAAAACACTGCGTTGCTTGCATGCCTGGCAGGCTTGCTATTTTCTTTTGCTTGCTTGGTCCTCTCGCCTCCTTTTTTCTTTGCTTAATCAAGCCTTGTGTTGCAAATGTAATCAAGTCAAAATACTTAGACACTTCAGTTCTCAGCCTCTGGCTGCTTTTCTATAGGGATCAGCTGAAGAAGTCACTAAAGCTTGTTTATAAAGCCATCCTTTAACCTGTAACTTTATTATGATCAGAGGCTGTATCTGTAAAGAGAAAACGCTTTAGAACTTCTTAAGATAAAAAGTTTGTTGGAAAGTACAAGGAACCACCAATGCCAAGTCCCTTTTGCTTCTTTTAGGTTCATCTATATATACAGCATTACATTTTCCAATACAATAAAATACATTTGGTACTAGTGATAAGCTGAATATGCCTCTATTCTGAGGACTAGTTTGTGATGTTCTGGTTCTGCATCTGGACTGCATTATGGGGTACATTTTTCTAAATAAAAAACAAAAAAAGCAGGACATTTTTTTTTAAATTCTTGTGAATCTAGTTTTGCATAATGTAATTCCTTAGCTGTCTTTGAGCACCTTGTGAATTATATTTTTTCAGGATCATGCATATTGTAGCATGCTTTTCTCCAGATATTCAGTCCTATTGCCAACATATGTTCCAGTTGCCAGTGCCTAAGAGCTAGAAAATGTCTCTGCAAAGTCTTCAAAGTTTTGTTTGTAGAAGATATGATCATGGCCTGATGTGTTCATATGGAGATTAATGATGTCGCCACCATCTGCAATGGGTCTAAGTCTGTTGTTCTTTGCTATATTATGTAAATATTATCCACTGTCTATACAAGATTAGTCACCTTTGATGGCCTATAGAAAAAAGATCAAGGATGCATACTACCCATAGAGATTGATGCAATAATTGTGAATGTGTATTTAAAAAAATAGCAGTACATACAAAAAAGTAAAAAAGGTGATCTACATTGGAACCTCTCCAGTCACATGAGGTACCAATGATTGAAACATTAAAGGAAAACTCCACTTTCTTCTGAAATGTAAAATAAACTTGTGTTAGGATTGTGCCCTCAGACCTGTGATTTACTTATCAACATACTGCTTCCAAGTTCTTATGGGGGGTGTGGTCTGCCCTATCTACAGCCACCTACGTCTGAAAACCAATGTTCAAAAAGAAAAAGAGCAAGCCTTCCAGCAGGAGTTCTCAGAACACGACAATCTCCCACTACTTCCTGGGGGGGGAGCCCCTCCAAGCAGCTGGGAAGCAGGCAGCAATATGGCGGCAGACACCCAGCATGCAGAAGGTGGAGGACTCTCTGCCCCTCCACCCTCAGGGAGAAGCAGAATGGTGCAGCACCCAGGGGAGAGATCACAGCGGACGCGAATCCTACACGGGGAGTGCAGTACGCGAGTCTGACCATCGACTGGCTGGATACCATGTGAATGGGGAGCTACCCGCAGGAGCCTCGGATGTGAGGTGCGTGCACTCGAAAGGAGCCTGGGGGCTTTCTTTCAGCCATGGCCCCCGCACCTACCATGGGAGAAGAGAGAGGCACAGCGTAGCAGCACCAGAGGTGCAGCGACTCAGCAGCCCAGCCAGGGAAACAGAGGACAGCAGCTAGGGATCCTCTGGGTCATTGTCACCCTCCCCCTGTTGGCCTACATCCCCCAGCATTATCATTGTATCAAGCGAACCCCAATGCCGGAGTTGCTGCACAATACAATTTAGACATACTGCTAAAGTTTTTACCTTCAAGGAAAGACTTTGAAACTTACATTAACAGAATGGAGTCCTTTATCCAGAAAGAAATCAACAACATCACTAGATCTGTATCAATGGTGTACAACAGAGCTCCCAAATTAGAGCAAAATCATGCTACAACAACAATTGCAGGCCCACCAGGCAACACACCTCCAGGATCCTGCTTCACCTCGATGATATAAAAAACAGAGCAAGACGGAACAACCTGTGGCCTAGCAGAATCAGCAGAAAACAGCAACTTAAGTGCGGTTGCAACCTCTAACTTTAATGGCCTCCTAGACCGGCAACACAAGGAACACACTGAGATCAACAGAATCAACAGGGCCCTGGGGCCGAAATCCAAAGATCCAACCAAACCCAAAGACGTTGTGTGCCATCTTCACTTCTACAAAGTAAAGGAGGACATTACGAAACTGACCTAGGAAAAAGGCCCTTCTCCTCAACACTTCCCCTTCCCACGGAAACTGTTGGGAAAATAACCAAGTACGTGCAAACCCCCCTCTGTCCCTGAGGCAGAGGTGGAAATGCTGGAGACCCCCTTCCTGGTACAGGAGGTGGCTAGAGCAATTAAAGAGACACCAACAGGCAAATGGGCCCAGATAGCTACACTCCAAAATTTTTCAAACAGTTTGGTTCCCACCCGACCCCCATTTTAACAACAGATTTTAACACAATTTACAAGGTTTTCCCTTTAATAAGAAATCCTTTGAGGCAACAATCTCCATTATCCTTAAACCTGGGAAAGATACTACAATATGCGGGAATTTCCTTCTATCTCCATTATTGATGTGGATCTAAAGCTCTATAATTTCTCAGAGACTCCAGCTTCTACTCCCAAGCCTGATTCACTTGCACTAAGTGGGATTTTCTCCTGGTAGGGAGGCCTGAGACAACACCAACAAGCTATTTGAGCTCATATCCTATGTCTCTTCAACAAACATTCCTGCTTGCCTTCTCTCATGTGATGCGGAGAAGGTATTCAACTGGGTAAATTGGGCCTTCATGAAGGCATCTCACCAGCAGATCGGTGCTGCCCCTTTAGAGTAAAATTTTAGCTCTATATACTACACTTACGCCATGTTAGAGTCAATGGGCTTCTCCCCACCCCTTTTTCTTTATTCCCTTCTTGTATATTTCTTGTGAAATCTCAATAAACGCTACTATACTAAAAAGTACATATATCTACTACATATCCCAGAATCTTTTCACTATAACGGGTGGGCACATTAGCAGCTTTGGTCAAGCAGCAGTAATGACCCTTCCCAGCTCGCAACAACACCTTAGTTACTGGAACACAATACTGTGAGCCTCTATATCTAAATACGTTGAATTACAGCAGAATGGTTTAAACCTGTCACCTGTGATTTTGCCAGATGATTAGCAAGCAAGAGTGAAGAGGTTTCTGATCTGAACATATGATCACATTGTTGCTAGGGAAAATGGTTTTCTTTTATAACACAGAGTGACAAACAAATAGAAAAAAATGTATGCTTAGCACTAGAGATGGGTGAACCCTCCAATGTTCGGCAAGTTCAGTCTGAACTGTGAATAAACATTCGGGTGTAGAGTGTACAACGCTGCTGGCACTTCTGGCTGAAGTCCATGTTTGAACTTGCTAAGTTTAGTACGAACCTGAACTTTGCTCTTCTGTTTCGCCTATTTCTACTTAGTACATTGAGGACATAATTTTGACACACAATAATGGAAACAAATAAAAAATGCAATTGAAAGTGGAATTACCTTTTAATCCTTTAATAATTGTGACTCATGCTCTTTTACTAACTTTACTGTGCTAGCCACAACAAACCAAACTCTCCAGTCACCTGAGGTTCCAATGAACCATTGGGTTCCTAACGATTGCAAAGTTTAAGGAAAACTCCCTATTTGTCAGGTTTTTGGCATTTTGCCTTATTGTTTTTTTCATCTTCTGGGATGTAAAACAAACATTTGTGTTAGGATTGCATAATGTTTCCAGGTTTCCTATTTTCCTGGCTGTCTGTGATCCTAAGATGGGGGTGGTTTTTCTGGCCTTGAGTAAGAACTACTGACTACATATCCCAGAATCCTTCCACTGTAACAGGTGAACTCATTAGCAGCTTTCGCTAAATCACATTGCTAGGTAAACACATTGTTGCTAGGGAAAACGGCCTCCAAGAGGAACATCTGTGCAGTGCTGCAGCGCTTCCAGTACACCACCAATATGGTCAGCACTGGTAATGCCATCATCAGCACTACTGTCCCCATCCTTTGCCTGCTGGAAAAAACTCTTCAGGCCATGATGGAGGATGTGATGGAAGCAGAGAAACAGGAGGATGAATGCCCATTTTCCCAGGCATCAGGGGAGTGCACACATGGCTTGCACGCTGGGTTGTTGGGCCGCCACGGCCAGGTACGCCACTGTCCAGCCGGCAAACAGTTTTTGAGGGTTCAGAGGAGGAGGACTTTCTCTCACAGCAGGGTGGCACCCAGCTCAGTTCATGGGCATTTATGGAGTGTGGCTGGAGGGAGGAGCAGGAGAAAGAGACACCTGACACTGAGGACAGCTACTTGACTCAGGGCAGCGTGGCTCACATGAACCTCTACATGCTCCAGTGCCTGCGTAACAACCACAAAGTTGCCCACATAATCACCAGTGCTGAATACTGGATGGCCATCCTGCTGGATCCCTGCTATAAGGACAACATCGCCTCCTAGCAAAACACACTCAGTGGTGACATGTGGGCAAGGAGGAGATGGAGCAGCAAGTCACCAATGCAGCAAGGGCACCAGCACCTCCTCACAGGGGAGGGTGACCATGGCCACAATGTGAAACAACTTATTCCATTATGCGTCACATCCGTAGTACCAGCATACAGACTTCGACTCGCATAGTGGATGACTACCTGTCCACACTTCTCGAACTGAGCGATGGCTTCTTCCACATTAAATTTCTGCATCGCTAAATTGGACACGTGACTTGCCTTGGAGGTGCTGCCCTGCCCTGTGGCAAGTGTCCTATCAGAAAGTGTGTTTAGCACCTCAGGGGGTGTCTTAACTGACAGGAGGACCCGCCTATCCACAGACAACGTGGACATGCTTACATACTTTAAGATGAACAAGGCATGGATCCCATAGGAGGAAGGTGATCCGCACTTCATCAGCAATAAAATCACATTTATTTGAATCCAATTAAAATCATCTCCATAGAAAAGCAGCCAAACTTAAAATTCGTAAAGACAATGGTTCTGGCACAATTTAATGGTAATATAGCCCCTATCAGGTTTCAGACCTTAGCCTGGATTCAGAGACACATTCGTCTGGACTTCCTAGCTGTCTGTTTGTCATTTTTTTTGTTTTTTTTCGTCCATTTTCTACTCGCACGAACGTTCGAACTAATACGTATATGCTCTTTCGATGATCCAAAGGAAATCGGAAGGTTTTCGTTATTTCGGGACCTTTTTTCCACCAAATCTGAAATGTTTCGACCGTGTCAGGACCAGAGAGTACTTTAAGTGCACTCTCTGCCCAGGAGGGTAAAAGGTTTGGCCAGAGCAATGACACAGAGACATAAGATATGCTTAAAGGTTTTATTAATGGCAAGGATAACAAAAAACTCTTATATTCAGATACAGGGAAAAAACTAACTAACAAAAAATACCAGATAACAGAAAACCAAACCCCTAAGGTGCTGGAGCACTCACCCAGGGTCCTAGGGCAGATGCAGGCAGTCTCCAGACTCCTGACAGGAACAGACTAAAGACCAGAACTCCAGATACAAGGCACATGGATCCACAGACAAAGAGGAAGCAACAAAATCCTGCTGCACCTGGTGGAGGGAAAATCTCCCTTAAATAGCACACACACCAGGTGCAGCAGATGAGAGAGCAACAAGCGCTTTGCTGCCACTCTCTGGAGGTTGGAGGGACTGCCGCTGGGGTGAGCAGCCGGAGCTCCGCTGACACCCGCTGGTGGCTGAAGGAACTGCAGATGGGAAAACAGCTCCCAGCCACCAGTCGGGCGCCAGCTGAACCCGGGGACCTTACAGACCGTTCAGAAAACTTACGTTATTGCAATGGGCTGGCGATTAATTCAGAGAGCTGATTGCTGAGGGGCCAACACCCAATAAATCCGTTTCATTTCCGATCCCCTTACGGGATCATTTTGATGTGGGAACTAACAGGCATGGACGAGTCTAGTGCATTTGAGGAGCATGAGGATCTGCAGCTCATGGGCATTGAGATCGTCCGGAGGTCAGAGGCCAGACTGCACCGGCGGCAACGCATGGTCATCAATGGCATGCATGACGTTGAGCCGTTCGAGCTCACAGGCTTAATCGCGCTTCCCTCCATAAGTTGTATAGTGAGCTGCGGCCATGGTTAGCCCACACCACAAGGAAGGGGCAAGCAATTTCAGGTATGACCAAGATGCTTGGCTGCCGTCAATTTTTGGGGAACGGCTCATTCCAGAGGCTGGGTGCCCTCTCCGTGGGGATCTCACAGCGTACGCTGAGTCACGCCCTATCTAAGTTTTTGGAAGGCATGGCTACCATAACTCAAAAATATATTTGTTTTCCTGAGGATATGGTAGCCAGAAACGCCATTAAACTGGCATTTTATAATATTGCTAATATGCCCAACGTCATGGGTGCCATTGACTGTACACACGTTGCCCTTGTCCCTCCTGCTTGCGACGAGTACATATACAGGCAAGTTCATTCTTCCATGTTGAGCTAACTTTTCGTGTTTTTTTTTTTGTGTCCCTCCTTTGGACAAAAAACATCATTTTGTTTTGGTCCCTCCTTGTAACTATTCCCTCAGTGTTACTAGTCCCTCCTTTTAATTAATCCCTCTATGTTAGTAGTCCCTCCTTTTAATTAATCCCTCTATGTTACTAGTCCCTCCTTGAAATTGATCCCTCTTTGTTAGTAGTCCCTCCTTTTAATTATTCCCTCATTGCTACTAGTCCCTCCTTGTAATTATTCCCTCATTGTTACTAGTCCCTCCTTTTAATTAATCCCTCTATGTTACTAGTCCCTCCTTGAAATGAATCCCTCTTTGTTAGTAGTCCCCCCTTTTAATTATTCCCTCATTGTAATCAGTCCCTCCGGGATCCACAGAGGAGCCAGAGTCCATCGGAGTAGACATCCAGATAACTGGCAAAGTTTCACTGGGCCCGGATGCAGGTTCCAGACAGGGCCCGGGTGCAAGACAGGGTCCGGGTGACGGTTCAAGGCAGGGCCCGGGTGACGGTTCAAGGCAGGGCCCGGGTGACGGTTCAAGGCAGGGCCCGGGTGACGGTTCAAGGCAGGGCCCGGGTGCCGAGCCAGGGACAGGCTGGAAGCAGGACCCGGCTGCAGGCTCGCTGAGGGACCCGGCTGCAGGCTCGCTGAGGGGCCCGGCTGCAGGCTCGCTGAGGGGCCCGGCTGCAGGCTCGCTGAGGGGCCCGGCTGCAGGCTCGCTGAGGGGCCCGGCAGAGGGCTCAATGGCTGGGGGCCCGGCAGAGGGCTCAATGGCTGGGGGCCCGGCAGAGGGCTCAATGGCTGGGTGCCCGGCAGAGGGCTCAATGGCTGGGGGCCCGGCAGAGGGCTCAATGGCTGGGGGCCCGGCAGAGGGCTCAATGGCTGGGGGCCCGGCAGAGGGCTCAATGGCTGGGGGCCCGGCAGAGGGCTCAATGGCTGGGGGCCCGGCAGAGGGCTCAATGGCTGGGGGCCCGGCAGAGGGCTCAATGGCTGGGGGCCCGGCAGAGGGCTCAATGGCTGGGGGCCCGGCAGAGGGCTCATAGGCTGGGGGCCCGGCAGAGGGCTCAATGGCTGGGGGCCCGGCAGAGGGCTCAATGGCTGGGGGCCCGGCAGAGGGCTCATAGGCTGGGGGCCCAGCGGCGGCTGACTCGCGGTGGGGCCCAGCGGCGGCTGACTCGCGGTGGGGCCCAGCGGCGGCTGACTCGCGGTGGGGCCCAGCGGCGGCTGACTCGCGGTGGGGCCCAGCGGCGGCTGACTCGCGGTGGGGCCCAGCGGCGGCTGACTCGCGGTGGGGCCCAGCGGCGGCTGACTCAACCATGGGACGCTCTGGAGGCAGGCTGGCATCGACCATGGGACGCTCTGGGGGTAAGCTGGCATCGACCATGGGACGCTCTGGAGGCAAGCTGGCATCGACCATGGGACGCTCTGGAGGCAAGCTGGCATCGACCATGGGACGCTCTGGAGGCAAGCTGGCATCGACCATGGGACGCTCTGGAGGCAAGCTGGCATCGACCATGGGACGCTCTGGAGGCAAGCTGGCATCGACCTCAAAGACCGGATCATCGTCGTCAGAATCTTCGTAGAACCAGGCATCAGGGTCCTGGTTACTAGTAGTAGCCACCGGTTGGTTCCAAGATGAAGCAGGAGACCCCTGATCCAAGGCCCCAGGTGAAGCACACAGCACCTCAGAAATCCCCCTAGAATCTACAGATCTGGCTAAAGGGACGGTAGATGGGGGAATCTGGACAGGAACACTGGGTTTAATTAGACAGGGCTGCTTAACCTGTGGCAAAAGGGGATTTATATCAAAGGCTACGTCCACCAAGATCCTAATTAGGGGTTGAGCCGCTGGGAAGACAAAATCTCCCCGATCAACCAAGGAGTGAATAAGGTTGATAAGGTCTAAACACATGGGTTTAGAGTACCCAACAAATAATGCCTGTACCTCATCAGCATGAGTCTTAGCTAAAGGCAGTAACTTCCTGATCACAGCAGGATCCATAGTGGGGGCTAGGAACGGCAAAAGCTAGAGGGACTACAAATCCCAGGATGTGTAATGCTCTGGCCAGGTGGGTATAGGGGCAGCAGGATTATGTCAGGACCAGAGAGTACTTTAAGTGCACTCTCTGCCCAGGAGGGTAAAAGGTTTGGCCAGAGCAATGACACAGAGACATAAGATATGCTTAAAGGTTTTATTAATGGCAAGGATAACAAAAAACTCTTATATTCAGATACAGGGAAAAAACTAACTAACAAAAAATACCAGATAACAGAAAACCAAACCCCTAAGGTGCTGGAGCACTCACCCAGGGTCCTAGGGCAGATGCAGGCAGTCTCCAGACTCCTGACAGGAACAGACTAAAGACCAGAACTCCAGATACAAGGCACATGGATCCACAGACAAAGAGGAAGCAACAAAATCCTGCTGCACCTGGTGGAGGGAAAATCTCCCTTAAATAGCACACACACCAGGTGCAGCAGATGAGAGAGCAACAAGCACTTTGCTGCCACTCTCTGGAGGTTGGAGGGACTGCCGCTGGGGTGAGCAGCCGGAGCTCCGCTGACACCCGCTGGTGGCTGAAGGAACTGCAGATGGGAAAACAGCTCCCAGCCACCAGTCGGGCGCCAGCTGAACCCGGGGACCTTACAGACCGTTCAGAAAACTTACGTTATTGCAATGGGCTGGCGATTAATTCAGAGAGCTGATTGCTGAGGGGCCAACACCCTATAAATCCGTTTCATTTCCGATCCCCTTACGGGATCATTTTGATGTCGGAACTAACAGGCATGGACGAGTCTAGTGCATTTGAGGAGCATGAGGATCTGCAGCTCATGGGCATTGAGATCGTCCGGAGGTCAGAGGCCAGACTGCACCGGCGGCAACGCATGGACATCAATGGCATGCATGACGTTGAGCTGTTCGAGCTCACAGGCTTAATCGCGCTTCCCTCCATAAGTTGTATAGTGAGCTGCGCCCATGGTTAGCCCACACCACAAGGAAGGGGCAAGCAATTTCAGGTATGACCAAGATGCTTGGCTGCCGTCAATTTTTGGGGAACGGCTCATTCCAGAGGCTGGGTGCCCTCTCCGTGGGGATCTCACAGCGTACGCTGAGTCACGCCCTATCTAAGTTTTTGGAAGGCATGGCTACCATAACTCAAAAATATATTTGTTTTCCTGAGGATATGGTAGCCAGAAACGCCATTAAACTGGCATTTTATAATATTGCTAATATGCCCAATGTCATGGGTGCCATTGACTGTACACACGTTGCCCTTGTCCCTCCTGCTTGCGACGAGTACATATACAGGCAAGTTCATTCTTCCATGTTGAGCTAACTTTTCGTGTTTTTTTTTTTGTGTCCCTCCTTTGGACAAAAAACATCATTTTGTTTTGGTCCCTCCTTGTAACTATTCCCTCAGTGTTACTAGTCCCTCCTTTTAATTAATCCCTCTATGTTAGTAGTCCTTCCTTTTAATTAATCCCTCTATGTTACTAGTCCCTCCTTGAAATTAATCCCTCTTTGTTAGTAGTCCCTCCTTTTAATTATTCCCTCATTGCTACTAGTCCCTCCTTGTAATTATTCCCTCATTGTTACTAGTCCCTCCTTTTAATTAATCCCTCTATGTTACTAGTCCCTCCTTGAAATGAATCCCTCTTTGTTAGTAGTCCCCCCTTTTAATTATTCCCTCATTGTAATCAGTCCCTCCTTGCAAATCCTCCCTCCTTGCAAAGAGTGTATGTGAACCAATGGCCCGTATTTTTCACTTATAAAAAATATCAGTTTGTTCTGAGTCCAACATTTGAAAGTATCCTTAAAATTGAACAAGTAAAGCAATATTTTAAAGGCTATAACATACATCTCCTTTTGTTCGGCACTTAAATTTAAGGTAGTTGTTTAGTGTTAGTTGTCTGGATAAAAACGTTTGACTTAGGGTATTAGAAGTGAACGTTTGACTAATTTCCCAAGCGTTAATGATGTAATTTTTTTCACTTTTTTCCCAGGAACCGCAAAATGGGCCACTCACTGAATGTGCAAGCAGTGGTGGCCCAGGACATGTGCTTTCTTAGCAACCTCGCAGGCTACTCTGGCTCAGCCCATGACGCCTACATCCTTCGAAGATCAGGATTATTCCGTCGTTTTGAGTCTGGGGAATTTGCGGGTGCATGGCTCCTTGGTAAGTTGAGTCCAATTACATTATTAGATTTTATATGTATGGCTTGTATTTTGGTTGGATTCACCTTTCTTAAACGATGGCTTTGTCATCACCTTGGGAACATGTGAAACACGACTGGAACCATTACATTATCAAAACAACCAAGGCTGGCAAAATGTTTATCCTGCATTGTTTCAACTCCAAAGTGTAATTAGAGCAAAATTCTTAAACAGCCTTCCCCACACTTTTCTGTAAATCTGTTATTGACTTTATCAGAGGGTCTGCGCCATCTTTGCTTACATGCATTACACTTACTGAGTAGAGGTGAGCGGGATAAAGTGCAGGGGCCGCCTTAGACCTGTTTGGGACTCAGACAAAGCAGAAAATGGGTCATGTAAAATTAACCCATCCTACATTGTTCAGCAGCACAGACAGGAAACAATAGCTCTTAAGAGTCTGCCTGATTGCCCAGCATCCACAATATTATTTCTCATCTTTGGTCCCCCATCTATCAGATATGTTTCTTTCTCGCTTTTGCCTGTGCAATATGTATGCTCATGTTTGAGGGACAATGTCACCTACCTTCTTAATCCTGTATTTTGAGGTTTTTTTGGCATGAAATGTATGCATTAATGTTAATATTTGTTTACCTTGAATTTTTCTAGGAGATTCTGGATATCCACTCCTCCCGTGGCTGATGACTCCTGTACTCCGCCCACAGAATGCTGCACAAGAGGCCTATAATAGGGCGCACCGAAAAACCAGGGCAGTGGTGGAGAGGGCCTTTGGACCAGATTTCGCTGATTGGACCACACTGGGGGCTCCCTTCAGTATGACCCCAAAAAGGTCATAGATATAATTATGGCCTGTGCTGCGCTGCATAATTTTGCTATCTTGCAGCGGGTCCCCCGGTATGTGGATTTTCCTCCCTCTCCACCCGGCGATGAGCCAGAGGACGCCTATGTTGGGCAGCACAGTGCGTCTGGCCAAGCCGTCCGTGCTAATTTAATAGCAACACATTTTGCTTAATTGTTTTTTCTTTGGTTTTGTTTTTTTGGACTTTTTTTGGTGTGATTGTTTTGTTACATGTGTTGTTTATTTTTTTGTTTCATTATGAACCCAACAATAATGAATTATTTACCCAAATCAACAACAATGTTTTTTGACTCATTTTGAAATATTTGTTAGTGTTTGTTTTTGTGGCTACTTTAACTCATATTTATTAACCAAAAACCACCAGACATTAACTTGGTCATAAACAGGTTTTTTTTTATTTTTTTTAAGGTTCATTTTTTAACAACAGAATGGTAGGTGATGGTCACTCACATACTTAGGGGGAATACATGGACATGAAATTAATGTCAAAACATGTTCCATAAAAAAAAAAATCTGCACACAAATAAGCCCTCTCCTGCTTGCTCACATTTGCCACAGGCACAGGTTGAAAGCAGACATACCTATGCCACATCTACACCTGTTACTCAGTGGCCCACCCAAACAAGAACACCCAGTCCCAATCCAAGTACAGTAAAATCACAGCCAGGGTCCAAGGTCTTAGTTTGCCAGGCCAGAATGTCACACAATCATGCCTACAAACAGGAGGAGCCACCACAAATGTAATTATGGCCAAGGCTGGAGCGCAACAGCTTTAGTGGCCGCTTCAGTGAGGCTTGACCTCTGGCATTGGCTAGTGGGCTAGCTCAGGACTTAAATGAGTTATATGGGGGCAAATCCAAAACATACTAGCAAAGGCAGATCAAAATGCTAGATTGGTAGGGCTCACCAGACAAGTCAATACAGTGGGGATGTCGATCAAAGATGTAGAACAGATTCATGCCAAATACACATTAATATGGGGGATGCCCATAGGACCCAGGTTGTGGCCCTTGGGGGTGGGCCCTAACCTGGGCCTGTGTGGCATTCAGAATCTGCAACTGTTCCAAAATGTTTATTTGGTTACTTTGCAATTC
This sequence comes from Gastrophryne carolinensis, assembly GCA_027917425.1. NCBI lineage: Eukaryota > Metazoa > Chordata > Amphibia > Anura > Microhylidae > Gastrophryne > Gastrophryne carolinensis. The sequence continues at coordinate 259,971,694 of CM051238.1, forward strand.
AGCCATGCTGGACCTGATCTCTGTGGTCAAGTTGGCCATGTGGCTGTTATGGGTCCTAAATTCAGTCAGCATGGCACTTAAGGTATTATTGAGGTTATCTAATTGCCCAATAATATTTTCGTGATTTTGTTGATTTTGGCGCCGAAACAGCCGCCTCTCATGGTGCCATGCTGACTCCATCATCTGCACGCCCCTCCCCTGGGAAACTGGGCGACGTTGCTGAGTACGCCTCCCAATTCCCCGGGTTGTGGGGCGTGCCGATGATGTTGATCTAGGACCCCCAACAGCCACAGGTATGCTGGGCAAATCCTCAACAGCAGATCTGAAACTGGGGACTGGAGGGTCAGTCTCTGCTTGCTGCCCACGATGTGCAGGCAGCATGCAGCCAGCTTCCCTCTGCTGCTGAGGATTTGTCGGAGAAACATTTGGGGACAGTTGCAGATTCTGGCCCAGGGGGAGATCTTCATAAGTTCCAAGGAAGCTTCCATCCTCCTCCAGCTCCTGTATTTCCTCCATCAGTGTGTGGCTCTGTTGGGGACATGTAAAACAAAAAGGTTCAGGGTGGGGAATACATATGTAATTCAGGCAATTAAAACATGGCAAGCCTCATGCATATGCAACATCATCAAAAACACTTACCGTAGATATCGGATCCTGGGTCCTAGGCAGCACGGAAGAAGACGGCATAGTTAAAATGGCAGAGGAGCCCCCATTAGCTGAGGGATGAGGCTGGGCTGCATTAGAAGAAAAACAACAATGTAAACACACAAATATGCATTGGTGATGGTTAATAACACATATGCTTAAAACAAACACGTGGCCAAGCAGAAATGGCCACTACCACAACGGTGCCACGTGGCCTTCACTATGAATGCCATTATATTGTGAATGGATTGTTAAACCAGAATAGACACATTGGTCACGTGAAGAAAAACAAACATACAAGTAATGGCTGTTGTGTGTGTTTCCACATCCCTTATAGGCCATTAAGTTAACACACTAAGCTGGCAAATAGCAGTTACAATATGATTCTGGTGGTTACCATTGTATCTCTTAAAACATTGCAATCACACCATCTTAAGCCGTTGGGCCCCAAACACAGCTCTCAGCAAATTGCCCAACAGAAAACGATGTAAGTGTGGCCTGTGATCAGGGGCGGACTGGGGTTAAAAAATGGCCCGGGACTTTTGTGCCCCCCCCCCCCATAACTGACAGTGTGCAGAAACCCCCCACCTCAGAGGCTAAGGGGCAGAACCCCCATAATAGGTTTTGAGCAGAGGCAGACTGGGGCCAAAAGTTGGCCGGGGACATTACCGGCCCTGATGTACTGTGCACAGTGGAGCCCGATGAAGTGAAAACGTGCAGCACCGTGCATTTTGGCAGACATGTTGGCCTTGATTCACAAAGAGTTGAAAAAAACTCTCATGGTAGTAAAAAATTCAATTCATGAGAACAAAGCCTGAGAATGCCACTGTTAGTGAATCACCGGATAGGAAAACAATGAAAGTCAATGGTACTTTTTTACTCTTGAAAATGGTATTGAACTTTTTATCCCTTTTTACCCGTAGAAAAAAGTGCCATTGACTTTCATTGTCTTCCTATCTGGTGATTCACTAACAGTGACATTCTCAGGCTTTTTTCTAATGAATTGAATTTTTTACTACCATAAGAGTTATTTTCTACCCTTTGTGAATCAAGGCCGTTGTCTGAGACACACACACACACTACTATGCCAGGAACTACTAAGAGTCAAAATAAGCTGCATCCTACCATGTGTTGCTAAGCTGTGCTCTTCTGCTGAACTGCAGCACATGCACTTGTCACAGGAATATACAGTAGCACCCAGGGGCATAACTTGAGGGGGGCTCAGAAAGTCAGAGGGGGCCCATCATTGTTGCTCATCCACCTTATTGCTCATATTTGTGCTCATTTCGCATAATTTAGAGAAAGGAAGCATCATTTGTCTCTGTTGTTTCAGTCTAGCTGTCTATCTGCATCCAATTGAGTTAAAAGATTATTGCATGAGTCTTGTATTAGAACTCTCTGTAGATCCCAAAATAATATGCATAGAAAAGGTCCCCCCAAAACCAGCACACCCCATCCCAGTCATGAATATGCAGAGCAATAATAGATTCCCCCTGCAGACCCAAACAGTATTATGCAGAGTGTCAGCAGACCCCCAGATCCTGTAAATAAAGAGGACCTTCAGTCATAAATGACTTGAGGCACAGTACAATAACTTCAACCAGTCCTGGTGTCTGTTCCTCTCCAGTTGGGGGCATCCCGATTTGAAATGCCCTGTTGTGTGACACCCCCAGTTTCCCCAACGGTCACATGACACATGTGCAGGCTCTCCACCAATCAACATGGTTGTGCCATCATTCATGTTTTCTAAGCAGTGTGGTTTAGGAAACACGAATAAAGATACAGGCAGCATGAAAGTGATCACAGATAACCTGACTGCTCGCCCTCGGGGGGGGGGGGGGCAGTGTACCACCACCCCCACACATCATACACAGGGGGGGGTCTTTATTAACATCCCCCAAGGTAACAGAGAGGCTTTAAAGCAGCCGGTGCTTTTTGTCATGTGGACTGGACGGCCCAACTCTCTTCCACGCAGTATGTGCTGGCAAATGACACAGTGTGGGATAGGCGCGGCCCACCGGGAAAAGTCCCGGTTTGCCCTATGGCCAGCCCGCCCCTGCCTGTGATTGACCAAAAATACATAGCACACATTCATTTCCAAAGCTCCATAGTTTCCTACTCTTCCTAAATGTTCTTAAACATCATGTATGGTCGTGCTAATTTGCACATTACCTGTCAACACACATGACACACCCTGGTAAAAGTGATCACTCCACTACAAGCCACGCCCTAGGGGCAAGTGTTTAGATATGCCTTGCTGGCTAATTTGAGTTTTTAGCACATTTTTAGGGTCATTCACACATTACTAACCTGCTGGAATTGGCGGGTTGTCCGTGTCCTGTTGTGCCGAGTGTCCCTCTAACGCAACAGGATGTAGCAGGCCCTGAAAAACATAGTAATCAGAAATAAGCTCACTGATGGATATACAAGAAGAATAAAAACCAACAAATAAGATATGTACCTGTACTGCCACCTTTTATTCTGTTTCTTCCATACGTATATTTTCCGCTGAATCTGTTCTACATCTTTGAGTTTGTCCCCCGCTGCATTGACTTGTCTGGTGAGTTCTGCCAAAATCTCAGTTTTGCGCTGCTTGCTAGTTGTTTTGGATTTGCTCCCATATAGCTCATCATAATATAACGTTAGCCCACTAGCCAATGCCAGAGTTTGGGACTCACCAAAACGGCCACTCAAGTGGCCTCTGCGCAATATGCGCCCTGTTTGCGGTGGTTGTGGCTCCTCATTGTTTGGTGGCAAATGGGGTGACATTCTGGCCTGAGTGTATGTAGGAGACCTCAAGGACTGGAGGCTGGCTGTTGATCGTACTGGACTGGGAAAGGGACTGGGTGTTCGTGGCTGGGTGCCACTGAAGTTGCAGATGTTGATGTGGCATAGGGTGAATGCCTGACAACCTGTGCCAGAGGGGAATGTGGGCGAGGAAGAGAGGCTCTGGAGGAGCTGGAACTGCTGCTTGTGGCCCTGTGGCTCTGTGGGCCCTTGAAGGTACTTGGCTGGGGTGAGCCAGAGCTGGTGGGTCGGCCACTCTTGGCCTTCGTTTGGTAGCCACGTGCGGGTGGGGACCTTGCCATTGCCTTCCTTTTCTGGCTTTTGGGCCTGCTGTGGCTGCTTTTGGATCTGGTGCGGCTTCTGGCCCTGCTGTGGCTTCTGGCCCTGCTGCGGCTTCTGGCCCTGCTGCGGCTTCTGGACCTGCTGCGGCTTCTGGCCCTGCTGCGGCTTCTTGGCCTGTGTTTTGGCCCTTTGGCAAGTGCCTTGGTGCCACGTGGGGGGGGGATGTGGGGGCAGGGTGGGGGTGGGGCTTCATACCCTCTTACCCGTTTGGAGGGCAGGAGCTGCTGTAGGCTTTGGTGCCTTTGTCTTGGTTTTGGCTGCTGCCGCTTCCTTTTTTTGGCCATAGCTGGTAGTTGGCTTGGGATGCTGCTTTGGCGGAGCCTTGGTTGTAGGCCTTAACTTAGCTTTGGCCTGTTGAGACCTTGTTTGGGGGCCCTCGGCATGCTCATGCCGCTTGGCTGCCTTCTTGAGCGTGGTCTCCTTGGCAGGTTTTGGTGCTGCTTTTTGCTGGCATTTTGCTGGGACTCTCAAAGAGAATGAGCTGTGTGTCCAGGGACCTTTAAATAAGGTATCCGCCGTGTGACGCCTACGCATTCGCTTAAGCGTACGTCCGGCCGTTCGCACGGATGTGCGGAACCCGGAAACCGCTGGGGCATTACTTATCTGCTGCCGAGAAGAAGAAGAAAGATGGCGCCCACTATCTTCACCCGCCAACAAGAAGAGATCATCATGCTCGTAAGTGTATTTGTAAGCCTTTCAATTGACATCTAAATGCTGCTCTACATGTTAAGGATGTGCACGAAGTAATAGATTTAGGAGAAATTTGGTTAAACTACATGCACACCCAAACGCACGCCACACACGTGCCAAACAACAGTGCGGCCAGATTCTACATTTAACTTAGCCTAGAAGTGTGTGTGTGTGTGTGTTAATGTGATTGACAAAAATAATGTATTGTTGGCACTTATTGATACGCATTTAGAATTAATTGGTATGTTTGATTTCTGTTTTGTAGACCATGCTGGAGTGCAGGTACGACTACCTGCCCAACTCGTTTGAAAAACACAACGTCGCCCTGGAGATCATCTCGGAGATCCAACAACAGACCGACACCACCTTCACCCACACACAGATCATGCAGCATTGGTCGGACCTGAAATGACTGCACATGCCCCGGGTGCGGAGATTTTTCTGAATCCATTTCCCAAGTAAGTACATAGCGATTGCATGCAAGATGTAACTACAACAGAAGGTAGGCCTTTTATTTATAATGCCTTTTCTTTGGTAGTGTTGGAAATGGATTACCGCATTCGCCGCACCCAGAGGCGCACAGGCCGACCAGTGCTGCATGATTCTGCAGCTGGGAGGGAAGGTGGTGGATCTCCAGGGCGACGGTCCTACCCCTCCTCTGTGGGCTCCTCAGACCAGCCCCTGGACCTTACCACAGAGGAGGGGCGGCACGGCGTGGGCAGGCAGTCGTACCCTGCCACGCATTCGGGAGCCTCTGGTATGTCACTCTTCATGTATACGCACACACATATACATGCTATCTCCTACCAAACTGATTCCTTTCATCTGTTTGTCTAGATGCTTCTGGAGCGGGTGAGGTAGTGGAAGAGGCAGCAGATCTGACACCAGCAGAACCTGGAGAAGGTGAGTGATGTGAACCAGACTTTGCAAGAGACATTTGATTACTGTGGAATTTGACATTAAAACTGACCGTATTTCCCATGTTTCTACAGGCACTTCTTCACAGCAGAGCCAGGACCCAGGACATCGTGTTGTCCCCAACGAGCCAGCTCTCGGCCACCAACCAAGTAATCATGCCATTATTTACATTTATGTGGTACTTGACATCAACACACAGATACATCAAGCCCTAGCCAATGGCAATATAAGACTGACCTGTGGCCACTTCCTTAGCTTAATGACTTTCCAGACTGATCTGTGGCCACTTCCTTAGCTTAATGACTTGCCAGACTGATCTGTGGCCACTTCCTTAGCTTAATGACTTGCCAGACTGATCTGTGGCCACTTCCTTAGCTTAATGACTTGCCAGACTGATCTGTGGCCACTTCCTTAGCTTAATGACTTGCCAGACTGATCTGTGGCCACTTCCTTAGCTTAATGAGTTGACAGAATTACTTATGTTGCCTTTATTTAATTTGTTAACTACAAAACATTCAATCCACAGGTGGCAAACATGTATTGGTCTCAAACTAATGATTTTTTCTCTATTTGTTACAGGGACCAAACGCCAAAAAATAGTAGAAATGCATCGGAGGGTCCTTGCGTTGGTGGCCGATATGAAGGTGATGGTTGACTCGTTGGGGACAACAGAAGAAGAGGAAGAGGAGTAGAGTCCTGGGTCCTGGCCATGTTCTGCTAGTATTTTATATGTTAAATACATTTTAACACACTTGTTTTATTTAAAAATATATATATATATATAAAGAAGTTTTAATTCGAAAAAAATATATTTTTAAATATACCAATATTTAAGATTAAATAAATTTTAAAAAAAACAACGTTTCAGTGTCATTTCTTTAAACACATACATTTCCAACAAATAAAGGGGCAAATACATATTTAGAGCTTAAGATTCAGATGTCCGCAAAGTGATTTGGGTAAGTTTTAGAGACGTAAAATGGAAGAAGAACCTAACCGCGATGTGATTTGGGTAAGTTTTAGGGACCTAAAATGGAAGAAGAACCTAACCGCGAAGTGATTTGGGTAAGTTTTAGGGTGCGGGAAATGAAGAAGAAACTAACCGCGAAGTGATTTGGGTTAGTTTTAGGGACCTAAAATGGAAGAAGAACCTAACCGCGAAGTGATTTGGGTAAGTTTTAGGGTGCGGGAAATGAAGAAGAACCTAACCGCGAAGGGATTTGGGTAAGTTTTAGGGTGCGGGAAATGAAGAAGAAACTAACCGCGAAGTGATTTGGGTAAGTTTTAGGGTGCGGGAAATGAAGAAGAACCTAACCGCGAAGTGATTTGGGTAAGTTTTAGGGTGCGGGAAATGAAGAAGAACCTAACCGCGAAGTGATTTAGGTAAGTTTTAGGGTGCGGGAAATGAAGAAGAAACTAACCGCGAAGTGATTTGGGGAAGTTTTAGGGACCTAAAATGGAAGAAGAACCTAACCGCGAAGTGATTTGGGTAAGTTTTAAGGGTTCAAAAGGGAAGCTGCAGGATAGTGCTAAGTGGTTAGAGTGAGCTTTAAGGGTTCAAAAGGGAAGCTGCAGGATAGTGCTAAGTGGTTAGGGTGAGCTTTAAGGGTTCAAAAGGGAAGCTGCAGGATAGCGCTAAGTGGTTTAGCTAAACATTTTAGTAGAAGTGATGGAGTCAAATATGTATGCGAGCACTTTAATGAGTTAAGTTTGTAGTGCGCAGGCGCTAGATCGTAAGGATTCCGTCTGGACGATTATTTTTGGTAATATGGAAACCAAATCTATCAGGAAACGTAAAGGATTCGTGTGAGGATACGATGGGAAAAGAGCAAAAACGAAAGGCTACGTTGTTACCTGAGAAATTGAATCTGAAAAGTCTCGATGGAAAATTACATCCTCGTACTCGTACTCTGGCATACGAGCGGACGGAAACTTTACAGAAGGTTTACAATGCATGCACAGAATCGCTCGCACATTCATACGAGAGCGGGAACTTTTGAAAATAATACAACATCGGCACTAAAACGGAAGGTTTTTTGTGTTTCTCTGAATCGAGCCTCTTGTCCAGTCCTAGGTGGATCCCATGGGACTTCGCTGTGCCAGCACCTGAGTGAGCACTTAAAGTGTTTGCTACCTCTGCCTCATCCACCTCCGCCATCTTTTCTGCTTACACCACCACATCCACCTCCAACACCTGCCCCCCTGTCCCCCCGAAGCTCCGACTCCTGATATTTTTATTTATTTATGTATTTATTTATTTATTGATGTTGTTAATTGTAAATTATTTACTCATTTATGTATACATTGATTGATGAATTTATGTATGTATTTATGTATTTCTTTAATATTTTAGTTTTCTGTTAATATTTTGAGTACTCTCTCTAACCCATTTTGTGCAAGACTATTGCCCTGTTGACCACCCCCTCTCCAATTTTGCTTGGAATATTTTGTTTTGTTTTTTTTAATTTGTGTATCTATTTATTTCTTTAATATTTTAGTTTTCTGGTAATATTCTGAGCACATTCCCAGCCCATTTTGCCATTTTGTTCATTGCTATTGCCCAGGTGCCTCCTGTTAAAAAAAATATTTTTAAAAAATGTATCTTCATATTTCTTTAATTTCTAGTTAGTTTTCTGTTTATTATTTTGAGTACTTTCCCCCGCCCAATTCATTAAGATTGTGTCCACAAACAAGTGATTTACTTATCAGCATGTCTAGTTTCTTATACTTCTGTGGCTCTGTGTTGCTAAAGTGGGAGCCTTGTGTAAAAACTACTGACTACACTTCCAGAATACTTGACCTAATCAGCAGCTTAGGCAGAATCACAAGGTTGTGATCCCCTCACCTAAATATTGTCAAAGATACTGGGCCCTAGACCAGCCCCAAAATGTCCCTATGTTATATTACTGCACACCACAATTGTATAAAAGTAAATATATGAAAAATGTATTAGATCATTCTTAAGACATCAACAAACAACATCACAAGACTTAATTAAAAAACATATACACAACTGAAGAATACTGGGGAAGAAAATTTGTCCCATTAGGAGCTAATAATAATATTCATCATGTAAAAATAATTGAATAAGTGAATAAATAATCATGAATCGACTGATACAGTAAATATCCTCTTATGGCTATATGGTGGCGTGATTGAAATGAGAAGTATTCAGGACAAGTGCACAAAAATAATAAAGTGTAATAAATTAGAAAAAGTGCAAAGTGCCTAGGTGAAAACAGTGCAAAGGAAAGTGTCAAAGTGAGTGAAGTGTTACAGTGTATAATACACGTAAAGAATAAGTGCATGGAAGTGTTCAGCCTAATAGTGTGTGAATAGTGCACACGCCAGCATATAAGCCAATATATCTAAGAACATGAGATTATTTAAAAGACAGATAACATCACCATATCCAAAAGCTCAGGACCCCCAGGACCGCAACTATCCACCGACGCGTTGCGTGGCCTTCTGCCACTTTGCCAGGGTGAGTAAGTTGCCATCCACTCTGTCACCCCCTTTTGAACTAACCTCGAGCCACGTGATGCTGTTGTGGGCGACTTCCGCCGCCCCATCAACCCCGCCGCGTCCCGCGGGCCGGCGTCCGTCAGCGGGATGACGTGAATATTACGCGTCACCCACGATGGCGGTGGCACAAAGGCTGATTTACATCGGGGGGGGGTTAAACTTGTGAGTTCAGGAGTGTAGAACGTTGTCCCTGCCTCAGCCAATCACATGATCAGCAAGCTAGAGTCACCATTTGGTGTATGTTGCTAAGATACACATTATTGCTAGATAAAACTATTTTGTTTTATAACACAGAGTTGCAAACAAATAGAAAATAGATACATAACACATAATCTTAGCACCTCCAGGACATAATTTCCACAATAATAAAAACTTTTAAAAATGCAATTGAAATTGGAATTACCCTTTAAATTCAACCAAAAATTCTGATAGGCTCAGTTAATAATTTGGCCGAACTGCAGCAGAATTGTACAAAAGCAATAAAGCATATTCAAGCAACACTAGTTATAGGAGCATTTACCGGAAATATGTTGGCTTCAAGCCTTTTAGAGATCTCTAGATTTCTTACCAATATTTTGGGGGGATCATCAGCTTCATTTTACATATAAGCATTTAAATGGACTCTAAACCCAACTGCAATAATTCGCCAGCAAGCAGTTCACCTGATGCCTGTCTCGTATGCATCTCCTCCATTTCCTGCAGTTCAGGGCAGAATATGTAGCAGGGCTCCAGATTTTGCCCATATTCAAATTTATTCCTCTATAACCATGCAAAAAGTGGTCATACAGCCAACTCATCCCTTGGAACTTGTGTCAGCAAGCATGGCAAGCCACTGTGGCCCCACAACAGTATCTGACCACAGCAGAGCAAGACTAATAAAGATACAACATAACATGTCTTTCCCAAGTCATCCATGACCCAGAAATTGAAGCAAAAAATCAGTTACATGAGGTATTTAAATACGATCAGGGGAGAAGGTGGGAGAAAGTTAGTGTTTGCCTGTAGAGGAACTTTAACCCAACACAATCACATTCTCTGTAAAAAAAAAAAAGATCTAAAGAGTTATTCCAAAATGTAATTTATTCTAGAGAAAGACTCCCAATAAATAGAAAACTACAACGACCATAAAAATTTATAAAAAGTATTTGTTCGCATTTTTGCATTAGCATCATCCAAGTGGAATTGGAAAGTGGAACTGAAACCAAAAATGTTCCCAGTGAAAAGTAAAAGGTAACTAGCGCTTTCCTAAACATCCAGTAATAGATGTCAAAATGTCTATAACTGACAATGTCCTATTAGGTACTTGCATAAAATGATAGCTCATTTTAGCAAATAACCTACTAGGTAAGACCTTAAAATACACCAAAACCCAGGATATTCACTATCCTGTGTTTTGGTCTGTGCCCCGCTGTGTGAAACCCCCCAGGTCACCAGAACAAACTCTTCCTGGACTTACGACACATGCGCGCCGGCTCATCCAATAAGCGCGCTTGGATCTTTGGTCCTCTTTAATATTATCTGAATCTATGCACAAATCTCCTTACCTCCAAAATTTGGGACATTTCTAACTGATCTTTTTGTTTTATAGCCTTTTACTTTGATCAATAAGTGTACTTTTCCTTTCCCCTCACTAAATGAATATTGTGTATTTCTGAATTTTTATTTTTATTTTTGCAAATCTTATTTAATATGTGTAATTACGTATGGTTCACACTTAGACATTATCTAAATGTATTCTGTTAGTCTAGCTAATAGTGTTCCCACTAGCACGGATTATCTTATAAAAATTCATTAGCAGATGTTCTCCATAACATTTCTGTAATCGCACAGTAAAGCAACATTAAAACAAGATACCGTAAGTCATAACATGTGATATTAAACTAGATGAGTGAGCTAGAATCAGCTTAAACAATATAAAGCTTACATTTAACCTGTCAGTGTTTTTCTTTCCCTGGTTCTTGTTGAGGGTTCATTAAAATGTGTTCTTGACTCTCTCCTATGGCAAACAAATATTGGGTGGAGAGTAATCAGAGTAATCTAATTAAGTGTGTTTTATTTTTTCAAACACTGTGCACCTGATTGACTTTTAAGGTGAAAAGTTTAGTAAATATCCCCTCACACACAGTGTTGTTCAGTATGGAGAATGAAAGAGTTCCCCCCACATGAGCAAGCAAGCTCTTTTTATTGGGCTTAAGCCCATTTGGCGCATTTCACACAATAATTTAGTGGGACTGGGCCAGGCTGTAAGATCCTTACGTCATCTAGACGAGCCACTGCACTCCTCTCCAGGTCCGTCTAGGACACTAGGTTCTCCTCGTCGGGCTGGCTCGGGATAGCTGGTCTCTTTGCATCACTCCAGGATGTCAAAGGGTGTGGCGAACGGCGCTCCCCTCTAGTTGTTCGGGCTTACACACCACAATCTCAGGACTTTGCTCTGAGGAGATGCTGCGCCGCTGGTGGCAGGTGGTGCAGCCTCCCGGGCTGCAAGTTAAAGGAGCACTATCGCAAAATTTATAACAAAAAATAATTTTTGAATGTCTTACCAAATAGTAGGTAAACATGTGTTAAAAAAACCAAAAATGGAAAGTAAAAAAAATCCAGAGCAGCTTATATAGCAAATAAAAATAATAGCTTAGTGTACATGGCCTGAGCAAACCATTACTGAAGATGGGGGACACAGTTTGTTGCTGCCTGGTCCCTTCCTGTCTGACCACACCCCCCTCCTCTCCCTGCCAAGTGTGAGATTGCTCTGAGGTTTTATTGTATGAGATAGCATGATGTAAAAAAAAGCAGACTGTAGCTGCTCCTCTCCAAATATATGTGCTGTGGAGAGGAGCAGTCACCTTTTTTCCTCCCATGTTCTGCTGCTAATGGGTGGGTGCGGGAGCCCACCATTCAGCAAGCAAAACCCGATAGATGTGGCCAGCCTTCCCTGTGCTTCTACACCCTGCAAGCACTACTGTTAGCTGCGCTGTGCAGAGGCGTTTTTTTCTTTTTTATCATATTCAAAGCCAGCCTTGCCTCTCCATCTGCCAGCGATATAGCTATTTGCGCTGTGGAAAGGCAAAGACAGCCATGAGGGAGATCACAGGCGCGTGTCCGCAAGTCTCCTAGCAACAGCTGAAGCGTTTCTAGCTAGTCCCTCGCCTCCCTGCACGCATGCGCTGTATTAGCTAGCTATAGCGATGTGGAGAGGCGGGAGATTTGAGGCGAGGAGGAGATTTTCTTTGTGTGAGGAGAGGAGCGCCTGTTTCAAGTTCATTTAAAAAGTAAATAAATAAATAAATACAATGTGAGTACAGAAGAAGAGCAAGAGCAAGAAGAGCAAGATATCAAGGATAAATTATATGTTATAGATATGTGCTGTGCAGAGGAGCTATTGAGTTTTATATATATATATATATATATATATATATATATATATATATATATATAAAACTCACAGGCTCTTCTGCACAGCACATATATATATAATATTCAAATAGAATATATATATATATATATATATATATATATATATATATATATTGTGGGATATTGGGGGCAAACGGTAGTGACACAGACAACAGTTCTCTCTCGGCAAAGCAGGTTTATTGCAGAAAATGAAAGTATTCAAATGAAACAATACTTCTCCCTTCATAGGCTGCAGCGTCAATGCAGAAAATCAAAACAAATGGTTACATCACCAAATAAAGGTAAATCCAGGGCTGGGGATTCCAGCAAGCTGTGGGTTAAAGGAAAGTCCAATCCAGATTGCAGGGCAAAGCAGCCTGCCGCTTCTCACCCCCAATGGTCCAAGAGTGGGGCACAGAAGCCAAGTCCCCCGGCTTAATAGTCCAGTACTGTTATTCACACAACATGCAGTTCAGCCTGAGCTCCCTCCATCAGGCTGGTCAAAGACAAATGACTGGCTCAGTGGGAGCCTTTTATTCAGGCTCCTTCCTGAAATCAATCTGACCAGGTGTGCAAGGCCTGAGATCAGAAGAAACCTAGGAGTGGGGAATGTGACCAGGGTTCTGAAATCCTGGCATGGATCGTGCTCTATACAGCACTGTAGGGGAAAAATATACTCCATCCAGCACTTCTCCACACACTTTACCACATATCCCCCCCCTCTTCTTCAGACCCGAGGTCTGACAATCCTTACTGGTCATACAATAGACTCGGGACAAAGTAACCGCATTCCCCTGTAACTTCCCCGGTCTATGTTCTACTTTAAATTTCAAGTTTTGTAAGGAGAGAAACCATCTGGTGACCCTTGCATTTCTCTCCTTATTTTGCTTCATCCAGGTCAGCGGCGCATGATCTGTCATTAGGACAAATTCTCGACCCAACAAATAATATTTTAGGGCCTCTAACGCCCACTTAACAGCGAGACACTCTCTTTCCACTATCGCGTAGTTTTTCTCTGCCGGAGTCAGCTTCCGGCTCAGGTACAATACTGGGTGCTCTTCCCTATTCACCTCTTGTGGCAGAACTGCCCCCAAACCTGAATCAGACGCATCCGTCTGTACCAAGAATTGTTTGCTGAAATCTGGGGACACCAGAACAGGCTGTTTACACAGGGCAGATTTTAGGCTTTGAAAAGCCTTTTCTGCCTCGGGGGTCCATTCCACCATTACTGACTTACCCCCCTTTGTTAAGTCAGTTAACGGGGTAGCCATTGACGCAAAATTGGGCACAAACCGACGGTAGTAGCCGGTTATACCTAGGAAGGCTCTCACTTGTTTTTTTGTAAAGGGTCTGGGCCAGTCTTGTATTGCCTCCACCTTATTCATCTGGGGCTTAACCAACCCTCTACCAATGACATAGCCCAGGTATTTTGCCTCCTCCAGACCTACTGCACACTTCTCAGGGTTTATGGTTAAGCCAGCATTACTGATAGAGTCTAGGACGGCCTGTACCTTGCAGAGGTGACTCTTCCAATCAGACGAAAAGATGACCACATCGTCTAGGTAAGCAGCGGCATAATTCCGATGTGGCCTCAAGATCACGTCCATCAGCCTCTGAAAGGTAGCAGGGGCCCCATGTAACCCAAACGGCATAACCAGATAGTGAAACAGCCCTTCTGGGGTGGCAAACGCGGTCTTTTCTTTAGCGTCCTCCGCCAAAGGTATCTGCCAATACCCTTTTGTGAGATCCGGGGTTGTAATGTATCTTGCCCTCCCAAGCTTTTCAATCAACTTATCTACCCGGGGCATGGGATACACATCAAAATTTGAGACCTCATTGAGTTTTCTGAAGTCATTACAGAATCTCCAGGTCCCATTAGGCTTTGGTATTAAGACAATGGGACTGGACCAGGCACTAGCAGACTCCTCAATGATGCCCAACTCTAACATGCGTTTTATTTCAGAGGAGATCGCCTCTCTCCGTGCTTCAGGAATCCTGTACGGCTTTAGGTTTACCTTAGTGTAGGGTTCAGTTTTAATCTGATGCTTTATTAAATGCGTTCGGCCCGGCAGGTCAGAAAACTTGTCTCTATTTCCTTGCAGAAATTCCCTAACCTCCTGCGTTTGATGACCTGACAAAGACTCACCTATCTTGACTGGGGGAATGGTCTGCACCGCCTCTTTAACTCTAGCCGGGGCAACTACCAAAGCTTCACGATCTTTCCACAGCTTAATCAGGTTCACATGGTAAATCTGGTAGGGCTTCCTTCTACCTGGTTGGTAAACCTTGTAGTTCACCTCACTCACCTTCTCTACAACCTCATAGGGACCCTGCCACTTTGCCAGAAATTTACTTTCAACTGTGGGCACTAATACCAGGACCCGATCCCCAGGATTAAAGGACCTCACCCTGGTCGATCTATTATATATCCTGCTCTGGGCCGCCTGAGCCCTTTGCATATGCTCCTTTATTATCGTCATTACATTTTCTATACGGTCCTACATCTGGGCTACATGCTCAATTATACTCTTGTATGGGGTGGCCTCAGTCTCCCAGGTTTCCTTGGCGATATCTAGCAAACCCCGGGGATGCCTACCATACACCAGTTCAAACGGTGAAAACCCTGTAGACACCTGGGGAACCTCCAGTATGGAAAACATGAAATACCGCAACAAACAGTCCCAGTCATGGCCATCCCGTTCTACAACTTTCTTCAGCATGTGCTTAAGGGTTTTATTAAATCTCTCTACCAAGCCGTCTGTTTGAGGATGGTACACTGAGGTGCGGAGATGGGTAATCTTAAACAGCTTGCACAGTTCCTTCATGACCTTTGACATGAAGGGCGTGCCCTGATCGGTTACAATTTCCTTTGGTATTGCTACACGAGAGAACATAAGAAACAGCTCCTTAGTAATATTTTTGGACGCCATATTTCTTAGCGGTACTGCTTCCGGGTAGCAGGTAGCATAATCTAGTACCACTAATATATATTGGTGTCCTCGGGCTGACTTCACAATAGGCCCCACCAAATCCATGGCAATTCTCTCAAAGGGAACCTCGATAATGGGAAGTGGTACCAAGGGGCTCCGGAAATGTGACGTTGGGGCACTTAACTGGCACGTAGGGCAGGACTCGCAGTATCTTTTTATTTCCTCATACACCCCAGGCCAGTAAAACCTCTGGAGAACTCTTTCCTGGGTCTTATTAATCCCCAAATGCCCTCCAAGCTCATGACTATGGGCGATCTCCAGCACCATGCGACAATATGGCTTAGGTACCAGAAGCTGTTCCACAACTTCATTGTTAATTTTGGAGACCCGATATAACAGATCCCCACTCATGGCGAAGTGTGGAAATTTCTGGTCAGCTTCTGGTTCCTGAGGCACTCCGTTCAACACTGTGACATTACCTCTTGCAGTCTCCAGAGTGGGGTCTCTTAATTGCTCAGACCCAAAATTACCCTGAGCCACCTCTAGGTCTAAGACCCGCTGATCAGGCAGGGAATCCTCATCATCCTCGCCTGCTAACACCTGTAGGGGAAACCGGTCATTACTGCATAATTCAGATATTCCCATTTCTTCACTAGGTACCTCATGGGGCCTATTGTCTCTACTAGATAGTTCAGCCGGCTCAACAGGGAGGGTCACCGGTTCTGCCGGAGATACTTTGCTACCAGAAGAAACGTTTCCCCTTTCCCACAACTCCCAGAACAAGGGAAAATCCCGGCCAACAATCACTTGGTACATAAGGCGTTCAACTACGCCTGCTTCATATTTTAGTGTTCCAGCGGGGGTCTCAAACTTACCCACGACTACAGGGTAAGCCACGATATCCCTGTGGATGCAAAGCACGCTCACATTTTTATTTGGTATATAACCTCCACCCACAAGGTTGGCCTGGACCAAGGCTACCAGGCTACCTGAGTCCAACAGCGCCTTCACTGAGCACCCATTCACTCTCATCAACACAATATGGGGCTCGGTCTCTAACCGCGATACCACGGTACATGCTGGTTCCGCAAACAGGGATCTTCTGCGGCCAGTGCCACACTCCATAAGCTCAGGGCCAAGGGCGCAATCCACGGCTATGTATCCCCCCTCATGGCACCTCCAACACTGGGGACCCCGAAGCCTCCGTGCCCTGGCGTCCTCCCTAGAATTGGGGGGCTTCTGGGGGTCAGGGCCAGTCCTGGGCCCTTTTTCACCCTTCCATACACCTCCAAGGGGAACCTGCTTACCCGTCGTTGTCACAGGTTTGTGGGTCTTGGAGGATGCTGGTGTAGTAGAGGCATCCCGTAGGTAGTCCTCCGTCACAATAAAACGTTCAACCAAGTTGCCCAGCTGCTGCGCAGTCCGCGGGTCGCCTTGTCCCACCTACCGTTTAAGCTTTGGCGGCAGGGAGCGAAAGAAGCGGTCCACCACGATTTTCTCGATAATCTGCGCAGGGGTTGAACGCTCTGGCTCCAACCACTTTTGGATGAGATGTATTAGGTCATACAACTGCGACCGGGCAGGCTTATCAACGGCAAAAGTCCAGTTATGTATTCGCCTTGCCCGAACCGCTGGCGTGACTCCCAGGCGAGCAAGGATCTCCTGTTTAAGCTTAGCATAGTCCCGTACATCCTGCTCCCTTAAGTCAAAATATGCCTTTTGCGGCTCACCCGTTAAGAACAGCGCAATTTTGTCGGCCCATTCCGCTACTGGCAGCTGTTCTCTCTCGGCCACGAGCTGAAACACTGTGAGGTAGGCTTCGACATCGTCATCCGGGGTCATCTTTTGTAAAACCCGCTGAACGGTTCTTCTTGCCCCCTCCGTCTCAACCGGGCTTCTCTCCGGATGTGAAACTTTGGCACCAACAGTCTCTCTAAGCGCGGCCATCTGTTCAATCAACAGGCGATTTGTCTCCTGCTGGTTAGCCACGGTGTGCTGATGCCGGAGGTCAGCTTGTATTAGGTGTTTTATCACCTCCTCCATGTAAGACATCTTGGTGACGGCCTTCACCCAGGACATTAACTATTAAATGCAGCGTGTTGTCACTCCGTTGCCCCTAGCAACAGTCACCATGCCCGCATCTTTTGGGGGCGAACGGTAGTGACACAGACAACAGTTCTCTCTCGGCAAAGCAGGTTTATTTCAGAAAAATGCAAGCATTCAAATGAAACAATACTTCTCCTTTCATAGGCTGCAGCGTCAATGCAGAAAATCAAAACAAATGGTTACATCACCAAATAAAGGTAAATCCAGGGCTGGGGATTCCAGCAAGCTGTGGGTCAAAGGAAAGTCCAATCCAGATTGCAGGGCAAACCAGCCCGCCGCTTCTCACCCCCAATGGTCCAAGAGTGGGGCGCAGAAGCAAAGTCCTCCGGCTTAATAGTCCAGTATTGTTATTCACACAACATGCAGTTCAGCCTGAGCTCCCTCCATCAGGCTGGTCAAAGGCAAATGACTGGCTCAGTGGGAGCCTTTTATTCAGGTTCCTTCCTGAAATCAATCTGACCAGGTGTGCAAGGCCTGAGATCAGAATATAATTATTATATATATATATAATTTGTTGTGTAGGGGAGCATGTGGGATTGGGGTAAAAAAACTGAATAAAATAGACCAGAACCTAGGATTTTGATAAACCCGACCGGGATGCCCCATAGTGTTAAATCTCCAAGGTTGCACCTCTCTCTGGTTATAAGGCACATGTGCGGACTTTTGTATAACCTTTGCACTCGGATTCGCTCTGTACAACGGGTGGGTGTGGCCGATGCTCGAGCGGCCGCTGTATGGAGCCGGCTGTGTGCTCTCTGTGTGCTAGCATCATGGACAAAAAGTGTAAGGGACCGCGTGAGCGGCAGAGGCAGTTGTATCTGCTGCTTGCACTGTCTCCGCCGCTTCTCCACGCCTGCAGCACACACAGACACCTGACTTTGAGCACCGGCCACGCCCACTGCTGTACGGAGCAATGGGGCATCCAGAGCGGGAAAAAAATTCGGGGACTTTCCGGTTTATATACCGGTACTTTCAGACAGGCAAGTATCCCAGCAGAAGCCGCGTAGACGGCGAAAAGCGTAGGAATAACTTGCCATACTTTGAAGTCTTGTCAGTTGGAGGAAGGAGTTCCTTGGCGGTGAGGGTTGCTGGACTTTCTTGGATTTGATAAGCGCTGATTTTATTGTTGTTGTGAGTGTATTTTATAAGATTAAACAGTCTGTGTTTTAAAGACATATTACACTAGTGCGGTTTCCTTGTGCTTTTCTCCTTTATGGTGTTATGGAATGCATTTGGAGGAATGTTAAACAGGAAGGAGACAAGTATTAGATAACGTTCAAGTTTATCTACTTTCGCCTTTGGAAGTCGCCTTCTATGGAGCATTGAAGATTTTTATATGTGTGAGAAGACGCATTTATCCTTTTGGATCCTATATGTGATTGAGTGGTGCAATTTGCCCACAGTACATCTGGTAAGAATTTTGTGTGGCCGGTGGTGGTTTCACCTGAGGAGTATATCAAGAGCACTGTGGGACACACTGGATTCACAGATTAATGAGATAGCTCTGTGTTATTTTCGATATTTGGAACCTGCATGTGTTTAAAGGGACTTTGCACACGTTGAGCTTATTATTACTATATTATATTTCATTGTGCGCGGTTATTCTAGTTTTTATATATACAAGCTTTTATATATACAACCCTCCTGGGCTTTGGGGAGGCGGGTAATGAGGGGGTTCAGAGTTAATGACAAGTCACCTGCTAGCCCCAGGTGACTTTCCAGACCCAGAGCCTTGTGAACTTGTATAGGGGTCTGATGGATCCCTTACCAGTTACCAGTTAAATATAAACAAAACACACACAGAAAAAAAAGATATTATTTTTTTAATACTTACCTCCCATCCATCCCAGAGCACTGTGTCCCACGCTGATCACTTTGGCTTCAGCGCTCCTGCTGCTGCTGGAAACTTTTTTTACCTGCTGGGCGACAGGTAACATAGGGTTAATTTAAAAATAAATGACATAGGGTCCCCCCTCCCGGGGAATTTTAAGGGTTAAAAAACTTCTAAAAAAAAAAAAAAAAAATGGCACGAGTGCCCAGGGCCAGCTTTGCAGGGCTTGTAGAACAGGGGCCAGCTTCGGTGGCCCCTGGCCCTGCAGGCTACAAGCCCACATAGCCTCTGTGAGGCCCGGGCCATTCTCCCCCCGGTCTTTGGGGAGGCAGGTAATTTGGGGGGGGCCGGGGGTTAACGGCAAGTCACCCACTAGTCGCAGGTGACTTGCCAGCCCCCAGCCTTGTGAACTGGTAAAGGGGTCTCGTGTTTGCTCTGTGTTTTCTGCCATTTGCAATGGGTTACTGACTGCTGCATCTGACCATCCCTGTTTTCTGCCTGGACTGACCTTTGCCTGTTGTACCTCTATATCCCTTTCAGCTATCCTCTGCCATCCATCTGCCTCATTCCCTGTACTTAGATGCCGGAAGAACTGATATTCCATGTAGGACTCTGGCTTCCTAATTCTTCACTCTGAGTGCCCTTGTTTAATCTACCTTCGACCATAAGTTGGCATCCTTTGCGCTACATAAGACCTGGGGGCCTGTCTGATGAGGTAAATCCAGCATCCTGGAGAATAGCAGCTTGTATCAAGGCAGAATCCGCGGTGGAGATTAGGGGTTGCTAACTTATCTGAAGGTGGGTCCCGTGGGGCATCACACAGCCGGTCTAAAAGCCCATCCACTGATGTATGTCCATATGTTTTTGCGTTTTGTTGTTTGTTTTTGATTGCTTTAGTACCAGGTCCAGATACTTGCCTGTCCTCGCTCTAGTGTCCCGGGCCACCTCTGACATCTCTGCGCGCATGCGTTCCAGTTGAGCGGTTTACTTGCTCTTGGAACGCAGAATTGACTCTGACGCGTTTCCGCCCGGGATGCGTTGGAAGTCACGTGCCTGCTGACACGCTTCCGGCCGGGGCGTGTCTGGCAGTGTGTTCCGTAGCTTGGCGCAGGGCAGCAGAGCGGGACGGGTAAGTATAAAGGGGCCATCTGGGAGGTGGATTATTGTGCCCATTCGCCCTGAGAAAGTGACGAGACTACGTCACGCAACGCGTCGGCGGCATCGGCGGTGAGCGGGGGGAGTACTGCTGGCCACATACATGGATCTGGACATGTGAGATTATTTTACCATCAGTCTTTTTGCCATTTTCCCTGCATGGCTTGTCCTTATTAGTTCATATGCACTTTAGCACAGGAGCACTTTTTGATGTCTTTACACAGGTAATATAGTATAGAAATTGAGTATACATAAATATATAATGTTTTTTCCTTAGTCACTAGGCACTTTATGTAAATCAGCCAGGTTAGGCACGGCACAGGTTACTTCATTTGTCAAAAAATATTTTTAAGAATAGGTGGCTTATATAAAGCAG
Organism: Gastrophryne carolinensis; assembly: GCA_027917425.1. Taxonomy (NCBI): domain Eukaryota; kingdom Metazoa; phylum Chordata; class Amphibia; order Anura; family Microhylidae; genus Gastrophryne; species Gastrophryne carolinensis. The sequence goes on from CM051238.1 coordinate 259,992,392, forward strand.
CAATAGGGCTTGTTTGCCCCCCACTCCCTCTAGGATATTAATGTCTGCATATTTTTAGAGTGTTTTTAATCAGTGTATATATGTATTTTTTTGTGGATTCATTCTTAATAAACTTTCATACATTTTTACATAAGAGGTAGTGCCACTTTTTTCAGGACAATTGGGTTCACCACTTGATCGCAGCGGCTGTTTCCATGAGGCAATTATCAATACTGATGTGGTTGCTTTAATGATTTCTCGCTCAATAATCGCTCATTGTAAATGGGCCATAGGAGAAGATATATTTAAGAATGGCATTCCAAATCATCAGCAAATTATGGATACTGTCATGACTAGAGATGAGCGAGTAGTGAAATATTCAAAATTTCGAATTTCGATTCGAATAGACCGCGTTACTCGACTACTCGACCGATTATCGAATCCCATTATAGTCTATGGGAAAAAAAATGCTCGCCACTTGGAAATCTCAATTCGACCACTTGGAGGTCACCAAGTCCACCCTGAAACATCAGAAAATGATGCCAACACTGCTGGAATGCAACTGGGACAGCAGGGGAAGCATGTCTGGGTGCATATAACGCACCCAAGTCGCACTATTACGCCACTATCACAGCCTCTCAACAATACACTCCAAACACAATATAACTTCTACGTAAAGTGAGACAAGACAAGGAAACCTTCTTTCCTCTACATTGCCATGGACCCCAAGCCAAACTGTACAAAAAAGAAAAACAAAATTCTGCACCCCTTAAAATCACATTGCCTATGACAACCACAGATGGCATAGGCAAGGGGGAAAACAAATAGACCCCACCCCTAATTGTCATTGTGTGTGTGTGTGAGATGTGGTCAGACATGTCTTCTTGTGTCATTGTGTCACCCCAGCAGTAAGGGAAGCTTAAAGGAGGAGGTTTGTTACAGTGTGTCACCCCAGCAGTAAGGGAAGCTTACAGGAGGAGGTTTGTTACAGCGTGTCACCCCAGCAGTCAGAGAAGCTTACAGGAGGAGGTTTGTTACAGTGTGTTACCCCAGCAGTAAGGGAAGCTTACAGGAGGAGGTTTGTTACAGTGTGTTACCCCAGCAGTAAGGGAAGCTTACAGGAGGAGGTTTGTTACAGTGTGTCACCCCAGCAGTAAGGGAAGCTTACAGAAGGAGGTTTGTTACAGTGTGTCACCCCAGCAGTAAGGGAAGCTTAGAGCTGAGACCTCTTAAAAATTGTATTAAGGCCCAAGAGCTGAGACCTCTTAAAAATTGTGTGGAGTCCCAAGAGCTGAGACCTCTTAGAAATTGTGTGGAGGCCCAAGAGCTGAGACCTCTTAAAAATTGTGTGGAGGCCCAAGAGCTGAGACCTCTTAAAAATTGTGTGGAGGCCCAAGAGCTGAGACCTGTTAACAATTGTGTGGAGGCCCAAGAGCTGAGACCTCTCAAACATTGTGTGGAGTCCCAAGAGCTGAGACCTCTTAAAAATTGTATTAAGGCCCAAGAGCTGAGACCTCTTAGAAATTGTGTGGAGGCCCAAGAGCTGAGACCTCTTAAAAATTGTGTGGAGGCCCAAGAGCTGAGACCTCTTAAAAATTGTATTAAGGCCCAAGAGCTGAGACCTCTTTAAAATTGTGTGGAGTCCCAAGAGCTGAGACCTCTTAAAAATTGTATTAAGGCCCAAGAGCTGAGACCTCTTAGAAATTGTGTGGAGTCCCAAGAGCTGAGACCTCTTAAAAATTGATTGTATTAAGTTCCAGCCACGTGTCCAACTTGGAGACCCAGTAAGTGTAGGGCGCCGAGGGATCGGGGAGGACAGGGGTGTGGTCTGCCAGGTAGTCCCGCAACATCCGCCGATACTTGTCCCTCCTGCTGATAGCGGGCCCTGCAGTGATGGAAGTTGCACGAGGGGGTGCCATGAACGTGTCCCACACCTTGGAGAGTGTTCCCCTGGTGGCTGTGGGCCTGATCGATGTTGTCAGACTCTGGGAGACACTCTCCTCTCTGCCGCCAGCGATGGTGGGTGGGAAAATCTGCATCATGTTCTGCACGAGTTCCCTCTGGTATTCCAGTAATCGATTCGTCCACTCCTCTACCGGAATAAAAGAGAAGTTATCTTTATACCGGGGGTCCAGGAGTGCGAAGACCCAGTATAGTTTGTTATCCAATATCCGGACAACACGTATGTCCCGGGAAAAGCAGCCCAGCATGAAGTCAGCCATGTGTGCCAGACTCTGAGTAGGCATGACGTCACTGCCCCCACCAGAAGGATCATTTTCCATTTCCTCCTCTTCCTCCTCCTCTCCGCCCCATCCGCGCTGAACCAATGGGACGCACACAGCCTGACTGCTACCCTCGCCGCCAGCATCCTCTTCCACAGCCACCTCCACGTTGTCCTCCTCCTCCTCATCCTCCTCCTCCTGCAACTGCCACCGAGCAGCAGACAAAAGTGTGGTCTGACTGTCTACCTGCGTTGCGTCTCCTCCTACCCCCGTCTCCTCTGTGTGCAATGCGTTCTCCCTTATTGCGATGAGCGATTCTTTAAGGACGCATAGGAGCGGGATGGTTACGCTCACTATAGCGTCCTCGCTGCTGACCTTCTTAGTGGACTCCTCAAAGATACGCAATACATCGCATATGTCTGCCATCCATGGCCACTCCTGGTTGGCAAACTGAGGGAGCTGAGTTGCATGCACGCGTGGATGCATCATCTGGTACTCCATCAATGCTCTCTGCTGCTCACACACCCTGGCCAACATGCAATAGGTGGAATTCCAGCGAGTGGGCAGGTCGCACAACAGCCGATGTTGAGGCAAATGGAGGCGTTACTGGAGTTTTTTTAAGCTAGCAGCAGCTACAGTTGACTTCCGAAAGTGAGCGCACAAGCGCCGCACTTTCACCAGTAGCTCTGCCAGGTTGGGGTAAGTCTTTAGAAACGTTTGTACTACCAAATTAAAAACGTGGGCCAGGCATGGTACGTGATTGAGTTCTGCAAGCTCCAGAGCCGCCACCAGGTTACGGCCGTTATCGCACACGACCATGCCTGGTCCTAGCTGCAGCGGCGACAGCCACATCTCTGTCTGCTGCAATATGGCGTGCCTCACCTCTGCGGCGCTGGGCTTCCTGTCGCCCAAGCTGATGAGCTTAAGCACCGCCAGTGCTGCAACGCTTCCAGCTAGGGGCTGAGGGCGATGTTAAGGCAGAGGAGGAGGAGGAGGAGGAAGAGGAGGGGGGTCTATCAGAACCCGTGCTGGCAATCTTGGGCGGGGGTGGTATGTAGGCCGTCCCTGTTTGCGACCCCGTCCCCGCTTCCACAACATTCACCCAGTGTGCCGTCAAAGAGATGTAGCGTCCTTGGCCGCAAGCGCTTCTCCACAAGTCGGTGGTCAAGTGGACCTTTGCGCTGACTGCGTACCTCAGGGCCCGCCTGATGTTACGCGACACGCGACACCGGGAAAAATAGTGGCGGCTAGGGACGGAATAGCGAGGTGCGGCAGCCGCCATCAGGTCGCGGAAGGCCTGCGTCTCCACAAGCCTAAACGGCAACATCTCCAGGGCCAGCAGTTTGGAGATGAGGCAGGTTAAGGCTTGGGCTTGGGGGTGACTGGAGGCGTACTTCCACCTGCGGTTGAACGCCTGCGAGATGGACAGTTGATGGGACGAGGAGATGGAAGGTGCAGACGAAGATGCGGGGGAAGGGGGGGCTGAAGGAGAAGGCCCCAAAGTAGCCGAGGCAGAGGCAGATGTGGAGGTGTCCTGGCTGGAGGTCTGGACCGCAGTGGCAGCACACAACAAAGGGGAAGAGGCAGTGGCAGCAAGACCGGGCGCAAGTTGTATTGCGTTTGCTCTCTCCCACTCAGCCCAGTGCTTGACTTCCAAGTGACGGCGCATGCCTGAGGTGGTCAGATTGCTCTTCTCAGAGCCCCTACTCAGTTTTGAGTGGCAGATTGCGCAAACCGCGCTCAGTTTGTCGTCCGCACAAACATTAAAAAATCTCCACACCACAGAAGTACGAGGCCTCGATGGGGGAGCTTCGCGCGACTGCCTGCTGCCGGGAAGAGCTTCGGCCCTGCTGGCTGTGGCCTGCCTTCTCTGTCTGGACTGTCCTCTGCCTCTGGACTGTCCTCTGCTTTTTGCTGCCTTATTCGGTGATGCGCAGACCGCATCTCCACTGCTTTCCCCGCTGGACATCACCCCTGTCCAAGTGGGGTCGGTCATTTCGTCGTCCACCACCTCCTCTTCCACTTCCTCTCTCTGCTCCTCCTCCTGCCCACTGGACATTCCAACAGCCTCCCTTGATGGCAACTGCGTCTCATCATCATCATCGCTCATGATAGCAGATGCTGGTTCCGGGTCCACATCACTAGCAGATGGCGGATACTCAAGTGTTTGGGCATCACTACAAACAAATTCCTCTGCTAGCTCCTGGGATTCTTGCAGCACATCTGGAAAAGGACCCGAAAAGAGGTCCTGGGAGGGGTCAAGGTTGGGCTGACTCTGTTGGCCAGGTTGGGAGGAAGGAGGGTCAGAGTGAGACTGTGTGGATGACTGGGTGGTGGACAAGTGACTGGAAGCGTTATCGGCCATCCATTGCACCACCTGTTCACGCTGCTCAGGCCTTAACAGAGGTGTACCCCGCCCCCCGCATAACTGTCCCATAAAGGCAGGGAAGCTGGATGAGCGTAATGCTGGCTGCCCCTCACCAGCACGCATTGTATCCCCACTGGCTTCAGCGCGGTTTGTGCCCCCACCAGCATTTCCGCGCCCCCGTCCTCGTCCACGTCCCTTTGCGCTAGCCCTCCGCATTTCAGACGTTTTACTTTTTTGGCCACGCGTTATGCCAAATATATATATATTTTTTAGGAGAACACCTGGCTATACAGCCGTATACTGCCAGAAGGTGAAATGGTGCCTATACGCACCGGGTATATAACAGGGTTTTGTTGGCACAGAGGACACAAAACAGTAGTGCCAAATATATATATATATTTTTTAGGAGAACACCTGGCTATACAGCCGTATACTGCCAGAAGGTGAAATGGTGCCTATACGCACCGGGTATATAACAGGGTTTTGTTGGCACAGAGGACACAAAACAGTAGTGCCAAATATATATATATTTTTTAGGAGAACACCTGGCTATACTGCCGTATACTGCCAGAAGGTGAAATGGTGCCTATACGCACCGGGTATATAACAGGGTTTTGTTGGCACAGAGGACACAAAACAGTAGTGCCAAATATAGAAGGGTTTTTTTAGGAGAACACCTGGCTATACAGCCGTATACTGCCAGAAGGTGAAATGGTGCCTATACGCACCGGGTATATAACAGGGTTTTGTTGGCACAGAGGACACAAAACAGTAGTGCCAAATATAGAAGGTTTTTTTTAGGAGAACACCTGGCTATACAGCCGTATACTGCCAGAAGGTGAAATGGTGCCTATACGCACCGGGTAAATAACAGGGTTTTGTTGGCACAGAGGACACAAAACAGTAGTGCCAAATATAGAAGGTTTTTTTTAGGAGAACACCTGGCTATACAGCCGTATACTGCCAGAAGGTGAAATGGTGCCTATACGCACCGGGTATATAACAGTGTTTTGTTGGCACAGAGGACACAAAACAGTAGTGCCAAATATATATATATTTTTTAGGAGAACACCTGGCTATACAGCCGTATACTGCCAGAAGGTGAAATGGTGCCTATACGCACCGGGTATATAACAGGGTTTTGTTGGCACAGAGGACACAAAACAGTAGTGCCAAATATATATATATTTTTTAAGAGAACACCTGGCTATACAGCCGTATACTGCCAGAAGGTGAAATGGTGCCTATACGCACCGGGTATATAACAGGGTTTTGTTGGCACAGAGGACACAAAACAGTAGTGCCAAATATATATATATTTTTTAGGAGAACACCTGGCTATACAGCCGTATACTGCCAGAAGGTGAAATGGTGCCTATACGCACCGGGTATATAACAGTGTTTTGTTGGCACAGAGGACACAAAACAGTAGTGCCAAATATATATATATTTTTTAGGAGAACACCTGGCTATACAGCCGTATACTGCCAGAAGGTGAAATGGTGCCTATACGCACCGGGTATATAACAGGGTTTTGTTGGCACAGAGGACACAAAACAGTAGTGCCAAATATATATATATTTTTTAGGAGAACACCTGGCTATACAGCCGTATACTGCCAGAAGGTGAAATGGTGCCTATACGCACCGGGTATATAACAGGGTTTTGTTGGCACAGAGGACACAAAACAGTAGTGCCAAATATAGAAGGTTTTTTTTAGGAGAACACCTGGATGTACAGCCGTATACTGCCAGAAGGTGAAATGGTGCCTATACGCACCGGGTATATAACAGGGTTTTGTTGGCACAGAGTACACAAAACAGTAGTGCCAAATATAGTTTTGTATATAGGTGCTAATACACCACTGAAGTCTTTCTGTCCCTATTCCAGCAGCAGCAGCTACCCCTCACTAAAGCAGCCGTTTTGTGCAGAGTGTATATAGTTTTGTATATAGGTGCTAATACACCACTGAAGTCTTTCTGTCCCTATTCCAGCAGCAGCAGCTACCCCTCACTAAAGCAGCCGTTGTGTGCAGTGTGTATATAGCTAGAATGAGCTATATACCGTTCAGCATAGTAGCCCTAATAAGGGCTCTCAATGACTCTCCTGTCTTCTGGTAGCTGGTATATATGGTGGTAAATGCGATATTCTGAGCTTCTGGGGCCCTGCCTGCCTACATACAGCTACAGCCTGTCTTTCCCTGCTCTTAGCGTCTATCCCTCACTAAGTTCAAGCTGCTAATGCTGACGAAGAGGAAGTGCTGAGTTTTGTATATTCGAGGTCACATGGTTTTTCCAGCCAATGCGTCTAGACGCCGTTCTCGCGATGCCAGCGTCCTCCCAGGACCTGTCCCACCCCCCCTGCATGGTGATTGGTGTAAAAAACGCGCCAGGGAAGGTGGGAGGGGAAACGAATTGTAAGAGCCGCTGTACTCGATCGAAATCGAGTATGACGAATAGCGTAGTATTCGATCGAATACCGACTCGGTCGAATACTACTCGCTCATCTCTAGTCATTACATCATCAAGCCCTGATCTTGGCTTAGAATTACCAATGGAGCAGTGAGAATAGATACAAAGATAAATTGAGAGATATACAGCAAATTCCATTTGTAGCATTTGTATAATTTCTCTGCAACACTTTCATTGTCTCTAGTCTCTGTGTCAAAAGAATTTTATTTCATATGCTACTCTCTAAATGTAGACCGTAACCTGTAAAATGGACTTTGTATTTTACTTGAAAGCCTGTGTGAAGAAGAGAGCTGATGATTGACTGAAACAGCAAAGCACTTATGCATTAGCACTTACATGGCCAGTGAAAGCATTTAAGTCGAAAGGTATTAGGGGCCATATAACTGAGTGGAAAGAAATATAGCAGTTGGTCCAAGACATTTGAAGGTCATTTATCATTTTTGCCATACAGCGAGGCACTGCTAATTTGGATCAGTGAGGTGAGATAAATTCAACAGTTCCTATTTTTACTCTCATTCAGAAAATGTCCATACCGGGACCTAGGCAGGGAAATGACCAGAGCTCAACAGCCATGCTCAGAACTATCTTTATACTGATTCCAAAAAGATGTTCTGCCACACTGGGCAATTCAAAATTTAGACCTTAGTATATTGACACAATCCTACCCTGTTTTTTATTTTAACTGACTGATCAAGGGTTATACCAAAGAAACTTTTTTATGCCACCACTACAGTTGTATCATGTGTCTGTTTACAAAGGTTAGAGTTTCTTCTGGGCAAAGTAATGCATCCTGAGAGTAACCATGGTAAAACATTTCTATACGCTGCTAGTGTTTCCCTTTGTAACTCTAGCTAAACACATTGTCCAGGCTAAAAAAAACTATGCACTCACCTAAATCTTGATTGTCCATCTGTTCCTCATTTTCGATGGGGTGCTGCCCCCTTTATCAGTCTCATTCATTGCAGTGGAGGGGGGCATGTCAGATTTGAGTCCCCCCCTCCATTGCAATGAATGGAGGTTGCAAGCCAGCATAACTGTGACTGATGGAGGCGCTGATGAACAATGGCCCTCACCAAGCGGCAAATCGCTGCGTTGGATTCCCAGCGGAGGACCAAGGTTAAGGAAAGCTTTACAGGCGTTTTTGGGGGGCATTCTTATAGCAGTGGAGATCAACACCTGTGCTGCATGGATGTTGGTCCGTTTTAAAGCTGGATGCTTGTGTACCTTAGCTTCCATGAAACCCAATTAGCCAGCCACACGTTTATATCAGTGTTTGCTGCCTCTGGTTCAGAGACTACTGATCAATCACAGGCAAGGGAAAGGTAACTTGCTTTTATTTTTATTGGCATGTTTTTAGACAGGGGCAGAAGGAAGTGCAACAGCTACAATACTGTTTAATGAATCTTGATTATCCATTATATCACCTACTGTACAAAAGTGAAGATTTTATCAGAGCCAACACATTAAAATGCTTAGGCATACTTTGCCAATTTTAGTTTTTAGAAGGATGACTGCATTAACAGCTTTATAATATCTGGTCACATACCTTCAGGTGAACTGGACCCGAATTGCAGCCACCCCTATGCCAAGTGAGAAGCCAGATTAGGGCATTTAAAATATAAACAAGCCTTACCTCACCCGGCACCATCACCTCTTCCCCTCTCAGGTTTGCGCTTCCGCATTCTAGACCACCACTCCAATGGTGGGTGATGCTTAGTTGTCTCCCTGCAGCTGAACACCAAGGGAAAGACTATTCACTCTGGTCACCAACAGTTTGTTTTTTACTTTGAATTTCCACTGTACTTTAATCTAGTAAACAAATCAAGCCACTTTTAAGGTATCCATATGAAATAGTAATTATTTTTGTCTGTACCATCATCCTAGTATCTCCCACATCTTTGATACAATAATAATATTCTATTTGTCTGCACCTTCATCCTAGTCTCTTCCACATCTTTATATTTTCAGTAGATACATTTCTTCATCATACAGGCTGGAAAAAGTCCCACGGGATATTTTCTTCTTAAAGTGATTTTGTCATTTTCCTTTGGTCAAGGCTTCAAACAGTTCTCCTGGCTGCATTAAAAGAAATACATTTCAAAACAATACATTAATAATGATGTTTACTCCAGCTTGCTGTTATTTCAATGTTATGTTTTGTAAAATTAGTATTACGTAGCATTCTGTGGTTATTTGCCTTACCATAAGACTGTTTTATATTTAAACTCTCTATATTTTCTATTCAGTTTTATTCGAGTTACTCTTTCTCTGTTCTGATATTATATAAAGGCCAACTCTAATTCCTTCATTGGTAGAGTGAAGATGGGTTAAAGATAACATGATGTTCTTTTTGTTGTTACTGACTTAAGGAACATTGAATAGTCTGGGGGTTCTAAAATATTCCCCAAAGGTCACCCTCTGCTCCATTTAAACCTTTGATTGAAATATTTGATGATTAAACAAACTGTTTTCTGCCCTTCCTTTGGTGCTTGTCCATTCTTCCCCTGTTCCCGAATACATTGCTGTCACCACTGGGACCTTGTTTCAGCACAGTGTAGATGTCACTGCTCATTTCAGCCCAGGGTGGCTAAGACAAACGGGAGAAATTCTGCATGACTGAAAGCGGCTAGCAAAGGGGGAGGTACAGAGGACATGTCAGCACGACTAAACCCCCACTGTCAATCACAAGTGGCTAAAACAGCGGAGAGAGATTACTGGCTCAAAAAAAGGAAATAGCAGCAGAAAGGTATAAAAGAAGTAAGGAGCATCTTGTTTGATTAGATGTCCTAGGTCCAAAAGGAGTGGGACAGAAACTCAACATTTTGTGCTGCCTACCGCTTTTTACTCCCTGTAGCACCTGCATTTTAGGTAACTCCTGGTGGTTTAGGGCCTGCCAGGGAGATTTAAAGTTACATTTAAAGATGCAAAAATAGAAGGCGCAACCTGCAGATGTCTTCTTGTCCTAAGCACTGATTTGTTGCCTTAGCAGTACATTATCCATATGTTGTTGGCATAATATCTTTGGTCTTTACCTTTCAATATAAGCATTCTGTCCTGCCCGGGTGAATTAAATTGCAGCCGAGATTTGGGAATTTCCTAGTTTGGGAATTGAGACATGGGACAGGGAGGTTGGGAAGCAGAGGGCAGATGGCACACAGATAAACAGGTAGACAATGGTCTAGGCACCAGAACAGACAATGAGGGCCCTGACTCCATTAGAGACAATGGAGGGCCTTGGTCCCAGTACAGACAATGAAGGGCTCGGGTCCCAGTACTGACAATGGAGGGCTTGGGTCCCAGTACAGACAAAGGATGGTCAGGGCCCCTGTGCAAACAATGGATGGTCTGGGCCCCAGTACAGACAATGGAGGGTCTGGGCCCCAGTACAGACAATGGAGGGTCTGGGCCCCAGTACAGACAATGGAGAGTCTGGACCCCAGTACAGACAATGGAGGGACTGGGTCCTAGTACAAATAGCAGAGTACAGACAATGAAGGCCTGGGCCCCAGCACAGACAATGGAGGGTTTAGGCCCAGTACAGACATACAAAAAATGGACAGAGTACAAAAAATGGAGGGCCTGAAGTATGTGGGCCCAGTGCAGACTACAGATTACAGCCAACAGAGGACCTAGGCCCCCAGTACAGACTATGAAGTGTGTAGTACAGACTATGGAGGATCTGAGCCCCCCAATACAAATGGCAAGATACGTGAGTCAGAGGACTGGAGAGCACAGGTTGACTCAGGTAAGAAGACACATTGATTCAGCCCAGAGGAGGAGCTAGACACATACATTTGCAAGGGAAACAGAGGAGGTAATCACAATCACCTGAGAGGGTGCAGGGTTCATGGGAACTCAGGGAAAACCCCATAAACACAGCAGACTCACACAAACACAATTACAGGCAGCTCAACAGGAAGAGCATCAGACTGAGCAATAATAGCTGGTCCATTGCCGGTTCAAGGCTCCGTTGATGTCAGTCCTTACACATTAATTTGACATCTTTTAAACTGTAATTTTCGGACTCAATGTCATAATACTCACAACCGCTCATGTTCTGCGGGTCTTCTTGCATAATAATGAAAGACATTATTCATTTTCTTATGCAGTGTTCAATACACTTGTGCTTTTTCCTGGAAGTATGGAGCACAAGACTTAAAAGATTTTAAGCCCTTCTCTATGCAGAACTAAAACATGCTTGTGTATAATTACAGTCAATATATTATATTTCCACAGTCCACAACTCTAAAATTGGTAAAGGTTTGCCACTTTGAATAAGTATAACATTTCTCTGGTGCTCGTAGGCCAGGGTGCTCTGCTTGGAAGGTTCAACTGTGTAAATACTTTCCCTGCTTTCCCTAGAGAGCCATTCAACTTTCTTTGACCTCGGAATAGCAATGCATGTCAATGGACGGCATCCAGTTTACTCTGCCTGCAATAAAGTTTGCTGCATTTCCCAATGATGTGCCATAAAAGCAAGTCAATTCTACTAGGAAAATCCTGCTGTTTAGTAGTTAGGTGGTTCCCAAAACTTCCTCAACTTGGAAGCTAGTGAACTGTGATATTGAAAATGCTGTTAGACAGGAATTCTCAGCAGTTATTTGGCCAATGAGCAACTTGGGACAATCACAAGTATTTTTATACTTTCAGACAGAAAGGTGGAACACTATACAAAATTGTATTTAAATAAAGGACAGATGTAAATGTTCCACATGGATGCTTTTGGTTCAATTTAGCAAAGGTTGTAACAAGAAACGTGTCTGTTTTTTGGGAAACAAATACTAGATTTTTCCCTTTGCAGATGCATGTACTTCAGGAAACAAAACACCAATTTTTTCACATATCTTTCCTACATCTCACTAAATCATATGTAAAGAAAAATACAACCAAAGTGTAAAAAAACATGAGTGATGCGGCACTGTTTTGACAATCATTCCTTTTTTTCTAAGAACCTGCCCTTAAACATCTGCAAAAATTCATCTTCTAACAATTGGCAGCATCTTTTTTTAAACCCGTGAAAAAGACATGCAGAGTTTTTTTGCATATTATTTTTTTTTTTTTTTTTAAATTCTTTATTTAGTTTTTCAATACAAAGTAGTCAAGTATTACAGAAAAAAGCGAAAAGCGAGACAGTACAAGGTAAGTACAACAGGGATATACAAACTGTCGTAGGGCTGGGTGTTACATATGAGGTTATCCCCATGTCTGGTTGTTTGACGTTCTCCAGGGGAGCCTCTCGCCTCAGTAGTGAGTCGGAGGGTCTAGACCCCGCGAGGGGCGCCAAGGGCTGCCCCCCGGAGGGCCCCGGTCCCCCGAATGATTTGTCTTCTGTTCGTGTAACGATAAGGTTAATGTGCCAGATCTATATCTCAATTTGAAAACTGTGTGTGTTAAGCAATCCTCATCCAGTGGAGTGAGGCCGCTGAGTTCTAGCTCCAATAGCTCTATGTGTCAGGGGATAGTTGATTGCGTGTCGTTGACATTATCCAGTTCGTTGAGGGGAAGGAGGGTATAGCGGGTGGAGGGAAAGGGGGGAAGGGAATGGAGTGCGGGTATGAGGAGAGGGGGAGGGAGGGGAAGGAGAAGGGAGGGAGTCTCATCCGCGCCCCCCCCACGGCGTCGGGGTCGTATGCTTATTTAGGCCGGGTCACCGTCAATCGATGGGACCTAAGGGGCCGAGGTGGAGGCAGGGCGGGCCGCCGGGGACCGGAACACAAACCACGGCGTCCAAAGCAAGCGGGTCCTCTCTTCGTTATCCTGGACTACAGCTGTTAGCTCCTCCATTTCTCCTATCCTATCCACTTCTCGAGCCCAGTCTTCTTCTGTTGGAACATATTCGGTTTTCCAATATCTAGGAATTATCGTTTTGGCGGCATTCAGGAGATGTCTCAGCATCGATTTTTTATATGCCGTTACACTGTCGCTGGTGTGGTGCAGTAACATGAGGGCCGGGCAGCATGGGACCTGTGATCCTATGATCTTACTTATAGTCGTTGTTATTTTCCTCCAAAAGGTCGTGATTTTGGGGCATGTCCACAAGATATGTAATAGCGTTCCCTCCTCTGCCTTACATCTCCAGCACAGAGGAGAGGAGCTCGGGAACATCGTGGACAGTCGTTTGGGGGTGTAGTACCATCTAGATAAGTACTTATAGTTCGTTTCTTGTACCTGGGATGAGATCGAAGACTTCTGGGAGAGCAGGAATATCTTTTCCCACTCCTCTTTTGTGAATTCCTTTCCCAGGTCCTTCTCCCAATCCCTGCAGAAGGGTGGCAGTGTCTCACGTTCCCCGCTTAGGAGCTGGTATATCTGAGATATTACCCTTGTTGGTGGGTCCCCCTGCGTGGCCAGGGATTCGAACTGTGTGAGGTCTCGGCTCATAGAGTGTTTCGGTCCCATTCGTTGCAGGAAGTGTTGAAAGAGAAGGAGTTGCCAGGGGTCCAAGTGTGGGCAGTCCCAGCGAGTCCTAAGCTCTTCGATGCTACACCATTCCTGTCCCTTCACCAGGTCTCTCCCCCGAACCGTTCCTAAGTCTCCCCATCCCCCTCTGGCCCGCGGCCTCCGGCAAGTGGGTAATGCTGGGTTCCCAGTTACTGGGATCAGAGGTGATGGCCAGGGCGAGACCTCTTTATTCCTCTTGGTCACATCCCAAACACCTAGGGTGGCTTTTATCAGTAGGTTATATCCGCTCCAACGGTTTGAAGTTTCCGTTGCCCATGGTATCTCCCTCAGCGGGACATCCGTACAGTTATCCTCTATATCAACCCACTTCTTTCCCCTCGCGTTTCTCCCCCAATCCACTATCCTCTGCAGATGCGCAGCCTGCCAGTACCTCTTCAGATTCGGGAGTGCTAGTCCTCCTCTTGCCCTTGGTTGTTGCAGTAGGTCAAGGCGGGTTCTTGGTTTCTTGTTGCTCCAGATGAATTTCAAAATCAGGGAATTGAGGTTCTTAAAGTAGTTGGTTGGTATATGACATGGGAGGGTTTGGAACAAATATAGGATTCTCGGGAGGATCGTCATCTTTATGGCACTCATCCTACCCAGCCACGTAAGCGTTAGGGAGTCCCACCCTGCCAGGTCTGCTTTAATCTTATTAAGCATAGGAACAAAGTTATATCTGAACACATCCTCTATATCCTTCGGGATTTTTGTACCCAAGTAAGTCAGCGCAGGTGTGGACCATCTGAAGGGAAAGGAGGACCTAATGGGGGACACCACTGTTTCTGGTAGTCCGACATTGAGTGCTTCAGATTTGTCGAAGTTGATCTTAAAGTTCGAGATACCTCCAAAGGTGTCAAATTCTTTCATAAGGTTCGGGAGTCCCACAACAGGGTTGGAAACGAAGAACAGGAGATCGTCCGCATACGCCGCGACTTTATGTTCCACTTCTCCCACCCGAATCCCTCTCAGGTCCAAGTTCTTCCTTATGTGTCTTAGGAAAGGCTCCACCGCCAGGGCGAAAATGAGGGGGGATAACGGACATCCCTGTCTGGTCCCATTCGAAATCTGAAAGGGCTGAGAGAGGTGGCCGTTTACTTTCACTCTCGCATGCGGTTCAGAGTATATTCTCAGTATGTACTCCAGCGCTCTCCCACGAAGTCCAATATATTTCAGTACCTCAAAAGCGTATTTCCAGTTCACCCGGTCGAACGCTTTCTCGGCATCCGTGGACAATAGCATCATTGGGGAATTATCTGTTCGTGACCGATGTATGAGATTTAGGGTTCTGATCGTGTTGTCCCTGGCTTCCCTTCCAGGGATAAATCCACACTGATCCTCCTCAACCAATCCAGGTAAGTAGACAGCCATTCGGTTCGCTAGTATTTTCGTAAACAGTTTGAGGTCAACATTCAGTAAAGATATGGGGCGATAACTTTTACAGCTCAGTGGGTCTTTCCCGGGTTTGTGAATCACTGTGACGTGTGCCTCCAATGCTTCTTTCGGGAATGCCATTACTACTTCCCCCTGTTCCATGGCATTAAGAGCTCTGAGAAGGTGTTTGTTCAGGATTCCCTCAAATTTTTTGTAATAAGCTATAGTTAGCCCGTCAGGTCCGGGGGATTTACCGTTTGGTGTGGTCCGTATCGCTCTATTCAGTTCAGCCCCCGAAATTGGTTCTCCCAATCTAGCTATCGCTTCAGCATCTAATTTCGGCATGCCAGAGGTCGCAATATATTGCTGTATCTCGGCCAGATCCCTTGGGGGGTCTCCTGCTCTTTGCTGACGCAGGTTATAAAGCTCGCTATAATATTCACGGAAAACCCTGGCGATGTCAGTCGTTTTGTGCCACTTCTGTTGTTTCTGGTCCAGGATTGCTTCGATGAAGTTTAAGGATTGTTGCTTCTTCAGTGCTCTGGCGAGTAGAGCACCGCTCTTATTTCCCCATTCATAGTAATATCGCCTACATCTCTTTATAGTGTATGCTGCTTTTCTCAGGAGCAGTGAGCTCAGTTGCTCCCTGCATCTTGCCAGCTCTTGCAAGGCCTCTCGTGCCTGAGTTTCTTTATGTTTCGTCTCTAGGGCTTGTATCTGGGAGATCAATTGGTCCCGTTGCGTAGTGTGGGCTTTTTTCAGCCTAGACGCATGTTGTATAAGTGTTCCTCTCACGACCGTTTTGTGTGCTTGCCAGATAATCATCGGTGTCACATCCCCTGTACAATTCAGTTCAAAGTAGTCCTTTAGGGCTACTTGTGTAGCTTCTACTGTTACTGGATCTTTCAGCAGGTTCTCATTGAGTCGCCATGTCCATTCCCTTTTCCCCTCTTCTCTGCTGGTCAGTGAGATCCACACCGGGCTATGATCAGACAAGGAAGCTAAGTCAATGGCTGTTTCAACTACTCTGGGTAGGAGGCTATGTGAGGTCAACACGTAGTCTATCCTTGCGTATGTCTGATGCACTGATGAGAAGTGGGAGTAGTCTCTACCTTTTGGGTTATGGATCCTCCAAGGGTCGCACAACTGTAATTTGTGTAGAGCCTGCTTCACCTTCCGTATTCCGCTATATGAAACGGAAGACTTCCCAGTGGAGGAGTCTATGAGCGGATCAAGGGCGATATTCAGGTCTCCCCCCAGAAGGATTTTCCCTTCATGGAAGTCGGTCAGTTTGGCTAAAAAACGTAGGAGGAAATCTATTTGTCCGCTATTTGGGACGTATAGAGATGCGATAGTGTACAGTTCTCCGTATAGTGTGCCCTTTACCATGATATACCTGCCTTCCGTGTCGGCAGAGACCTCCGTCATCTGAAATGGGAGCCCTCTGGCTATCAGTACCGCCACTCCTTTAGTTTTGGAGTCCGGTGAGGAGCTCATATACCACTGAGGGTAATACCTAGGGGACATCTTAGGGGTAGACTTTCCTATGAAATGCGTTTCTTGTAAAAGGACGATCTTGGCCTTCAGCCTCCGTAGTTCCGATATTGTGGCCGATCTTTTTTCGGGGACGTTAAGGCCCCTGCAATTTAGAGACACGACCCTCGTGGTCGCCCCCGATGGTCGACTGTCCCGCCCCGCCTCCATCCCGACCCCCCAAGCCCGGGCAACCCCGACCCACCCGGTCCGACTACAAATGGGATGTCGTAGCTCTCCCCACCCGGGCAAGCAAGGCACAGGGCGAGGGCCTCCCCGGAGGTAAAGAGCAAGAGGTGGGCGGATAAGCAAGGGAAGAGAGAGGGGGGGGTGAATCAAAGAAGAATAACTTTTCTAGGGAAGGGGGGGGGGGGACACAGTGAGAGAGGAGGAAAGAGGGAAAAGGAGGGAGCACCAGAATCTGGAGAGACCCAAAAGGTAATTGGGCCAATTAAGGTTAGAATAGCGACTAGCCTAATATAGGCCAGTCTAGCCCAGTGTCCTCAAGGGGTGAGTCTCCAGCAGCTCTCCCCGGAGGAACACTAGGGTCGCAGGGGGAAGTGGATGCCAGGCGAACAGGAGACAAAATCGGTAACAGTTATAAAAACAACAACGATTATAAAAACAACTCTTGATCTATATGCATTTAACCCAGAGGCTTCCCGCCTCCCCCCTCATAACACCTCAACTGATGAGCGGCAACAACGTATGAATGGAACAAACAAGAAGGAAAAAAAAAAAAAAAAAAAAAAAAGGGGGGGGGGGACAGGAACAAGGTCTCTTGTCATGTATTATCATCAGGAACTAAAGCATATCCTCTGCTCCTCTCCTCCAATGCTCTCCCTTATTTCGGGCACCGGCCCGTCTCACCCACCCCCGGCCCACGGATCCCATGTTCTGACGCTATATCTGGGTCCTATCTGTATGGGCTACAGGTAATTTAGTCGGGCCCACCATATGATAGGGGGCATCCAGGCATCAAGCGGGGGGGCGGCCAGCCGGTCAGGCTTCGTGTGACTGGGGGGGTGGTCCCCCTATGGAGGGGTCTCCACTCTCCCCGTGATCCTCACGATAGTCCGGTAGGTCTGGGTCGAAGGGGCAGGCCAAGCCAGGCCCCAGGCCCGGAGGTAGATCACCGCCGCGCCGTCGCCCGTCCACTCGGCACCGGACGCCCGGATCTAATGGACCTAGAGTGGGCGAGACGGTCCCCCCATGTCAGAAATAGCATAGCATACCTTCCTTCGGGGGCACCATACAGCAGGCTGAGGAGGGAGCGAGGAATCACCTAAACGATGTATTATCTAAGTATAGTTCAAACGACTTATGTCCTCTGTCCCCTACAAAAAAACATTATGGAGGAGAAGGAAGATGAGGAAAATAAAAAGAAGGAAGGAAGAAAAAGGCAAACAGAGACAAAGGTATAACATTATCTAATATCAATTGGACAGCCTCTAGGAATCACCATACAGCAGAGTAGCGATGAAGCAAGTAATCACATATACAGTGCATTCTCTAGGCATAATTCAAACGCCTTATGTCTTCTGTCCACTAATAAGCACTATGGAGAAGAGAGAGAAACAAAAGAAGGAAAAAGAAAGAAAAAAGAAAGAAAAAGGGGCAGGAAAAGAGCAGGTAGGAACAGCGTCACAATATTATCAAACCGTTATCTAGGCTGCGCATGACTTCTACTCGCGTTGCCTGTCGTCTCGTTCATCGTTGATGGGGTCAGGACCTCTTCTGCGAGGGCCAGGTCGCTGCGCTGGTCTGCGCCGGTCTCTTTCCCGCCTCCTAGGACGCTGTGGGAGTGGAGCCAGCCCTCCATCAAGTTCCAAGTCCAGCCAGTTCGGGATGGCGATGGGGGCTGCTCCCAGGAACTCAAATAGGCCTTCCAGCTGTTCTTGTGTCTTCAATACGTAGGTTCTCCGATCTTTTCGTATCAGTAGTTGAAAGGGGTGTCCCCATCTGTAGGACGCCCCCTGTTGTTGTATTAGGTCAAGCAACGGTTTCAGTGCTCGCCGCATTTGGAGGGTTCTGCGCGATAAGTCCGACAGCAGTATGATTCGGGCTCCGTTTAGGTCGCTGGGGCCCTTGCTCCAGGCCGCTCTCATTAGCGCTTCTTTAATTTGGTAGAAATGTATCCTGCAGATAACATCTCTCGGTCTGTTAGGGTCTGGGTTCACAGGCCCCAGTGCTCGATGAATTCGGTCAATTTCGATCTCTTCCTCTGGTGGGCGCTCTAGTAACTTGTTAAACAGTTCGCGTGCTATGGATCTCAGCGCTGCTGGAGCTACTGTCTCGGGGATGCCCCTCAATCTTATATTGTTTCGACGATTTCTATTTTCTAAGTCGTCTTGCTGCACTTGAAAGTTAGAGAGCATCCTACGTGTGGTTTCTTGTTCACGTTCTAATGCTTCCACTCTAGCTTGGATCTGTGTTTGCGCCGCCGCGTTAATATCTACTCTGTCGGATAGGTCTGCCATAGAGTTTTGCATGGATGTAATTTCTCTGCGGAATGTATCTTCCATTCTAGTTATGTAGGATTCAAAATCAGATCTCGATGGCAGTGCTTTGAGGGCCTCAGTGATATTGTGTTTTACTGAGCCTGCTATGGCCGATATCAATGTGTGGGATAAAGGTGTATCAGGGGCGACTGCATCAGATTGTGTCATCGGTTGTTCTTGTGGAGCAAGGTGTCGTGTCATCCCAGAATACGCCAAGGCCATGGGGCTGTGCGGTCCCGGCGAGAACGTAGGTCTCCCTCCCCATCCCGCCTGCACGTCCACTGGGCCTCTGAAGCTCTGGGAGTTATTATGTGGCGTGGGGCATCCCGCCTCGGAAGGGCAGTCTGGGGCCTTGGGGCTGCTGGGCCCGGACGGGGACAAGGTCTCCCACTCCCATTCGTCGCCAGATCCTCGGTTCACCGGGGCACTTGCATCCCTCTCTCCACCGGGCAGTCCATGTTCTGGGGAGTGCACGCCAGTGTTCTGTCTCTTTAATGGGACAGTCCCTATTTGTTGGGCTTCAGGACAGGCTGTGTGGTCCCTCACTGCCCCCCTCTCTGGTGTTATAGATCTGGGCCCATCTGCATGTTTGTGGACCTGGGCTGTTATCACCAGTGCCCTGCGTTTGTCATGTGGCCCCCTCTCTCCCCCTCCGGAGTGACTCACCGCTGCTTTGATCTGCATCAGGCGGGTATGCGGCCTCTCCTCTTCTGCTGGGTCGGTCTCCTGCTCCCGCCCCGGCTGCCACCGCCCGGCGTCTGCAGCTCCGGGTCCCCGCCGCGGGATCGTGGGTGCGTCTCCTCGGCTCAGTGAGGCCGGCGCCATCTTGCTTGCGGCCGCATCACACCTCACGTCCTCCGGTGTCGCCGACCGCAGTTCCTCTCCTCTCAGCCCCGACGGTCGGGGGGATGCCGCCTCCGCTTCTTCTCCCACGCGATGACAGGCAGGAGGTGAGTCAGCTGTTACAGGGACAGGGAGCAGCCGCCCCTCCGTCTCGTCCGTTTTCGTGCTGGCGTCCGCCATTGCTGATGGTGGTGATGATCGGGGGTCCTCCGTCTCTGTGGGGCCAAAGTATGTTAGGATGCGGTTCTGGGTGCAGTCTTTTGTTGCGCCTTTAGTCCTCCGCTTCTTGGTCATAGTTTGGGGTGTTCTGAGAGGTGCCGCTCAGTTGCAAATGCTGTATAACGGGGTTTGAACGGGGAGCCTCACACTTTGGCTTCCTACTCCGCCATTAGCAGGCCACGCCCCCCCGCATATTATTTTTTAAATATGAATAGGAAAAAGTGTGGCCCATCTCCCTCATGATTACCAGCCCTGGACACAACCCCTCATAGGCACTGGGGGTGTAGAAAGATGTGTTGCTAATTGGCATGGGTGCTTATCCAGCTGTGCAAGAGATGGAAGCATGCTGGACCTGTGCAGAAGGACAGATGGGCAAGTAAGTCACCAGGACAGGGGGCAGGCTGCTGAGCATTTTGGCCCTGGGCTTACTATGTCTTGTGCATCGTTATGGCAATTTGGAGGGGAAGGGTCATGCTTTTTTTACTAATTATATAAAAAACATTTAGATAAGGAGGCACCAACAAAAATCTAAATGATATAGAAGGTGTGCACTGCTAAGACTGGCCCCCCCACCAATGAGTCCTAGGGGGGGACTGGATATCTGCTGAGCCATATATACATGTAAGATTGATGGTCATTTTTGTGACATGCACTTTATTTGGATGAATTGTTGTAAATTGGAGCACTTTTTTCAGATGCACATGCACTTTATGTATTATGTACTACATATGGATTGGTTTTCGTGGATATCAATTAAAGCATTATAATTGGTATGCTATAATAAGTGTAATGAGAGCAGCAGGTCCAACACCCCCTTGTGGTAGATTATGTTCAGGGAGTGTTAAATGTTTTTTAAGGAACATTTTAATATGTAGAGTCTGTTTGGTTAGCCTAATAAAAACATATATTTTGATATTAAGTTGGTAGTGCTTGTTAGTCTTTGGCTTAAGTGCATTCCCTTTTTTGGGGGGTTCTTTGTTTGGGGCACCCCCTCTACCTTTTCTTAACAAAAAAAATACTACTGCGTGGTGCAACTGCCACATGTGTGCAGCTATTGGCCCCTGCCAGGTAGAGATCTGCAAGAAAAAGGTGAGTATCTCATTCGTGCAGGGCTTACTGATATTGCGAGGTAAGATTATATTAGTGCCCCCATGAACCAGGATTCTGTCTGGCACAGAGTTGCAATACAACATTTAGGCCGAATTCCAGTCAAAATGTTTCTGTTTAGTTTTTGATGAAGCCG
The DNA here is from genome assembly GCA_027917425.1 of Gastrophryne carolinensis. Classification (NCBI taxonomy): domain Eukaryota; kingdom Metazoa; phylum Chordata; class Amphibia; order Anura; family Microhylidae; genus Gastrophryne; species Gastrophryne carolinensis. The sequence continues at coordinate 260,013,583 of CM051238.1, forward strand.
GTAAATATTAGGGGCATCTAACCCTGGTAGTGCTATATGTTAGCATATTTTGCACACCTAGCTTCTCTTCACATATGGCCATAGTAAAATCCAGGTATTTAGGTGAACTTTCTATTTGGTTACTAATTTGAACAAGAGGGCATAAGTAGAATTCCTGTGACTCTAACCTCTACCCACCTCTACCTCTTTCTACTCTATACAAAATGAATAGAGATGAGCGAACTTTTGAAAAATTCGATTCGACTAATTCGCCGAATTTTCCGACAAAAATCGTTTCGACCCGAATAAATTCGCGACGAATCGCTATTAAAAACGGCTATTTCTGAGCCTCCTAGAGCCTCAATAGGGTTGTAAACCATTCTGCCTTGCTGTAACACGCACAGGATGCGTGCTGGGTTAGTTAAATAATACTTTGAAGAAATATCACATGCAGATCAGAGGCATCGCTAATAGAATCGCAGAGCGGCACAATTGAATTCAAGAGAGTTGAAGTGGCATCACTATGAGGGGCAGAAGGAGCCCAAACATTGCTTTAAAGAGACACTGGAGTTGGCAGCAGCAGGAGCCCAAAAATTGGATGAATCACACCCTGGAGTTGGCAGCAGCAGCAGGAGCCCAAACATTACTTTAAAGAGACCCTGGGGTTGGCTTCAGGAGCCCAAAAATTGGATGAATCACACCCTGGAGTTGGCAGCAGCAGCAGGAGCCCAAATATTACTTTAAAGAGACCCTGGGGTTGGCCTCAGGAGCCCAAAAATTGGATGAATCACACCCTGGAGTTGGCAGAAGTTGGCAGCAGCAGGAGCCCAAATATACACTGGAGTTGGCTTCAGGAGCCCAAAAATTGGATGAATCACACCCTGGAGTTGGCAGGAGTTGACAGCAGCAGCAGGAGCCCAAACATTACTTAAAAGAGACACTGGGGTTGGCTTCAGGAGCCCAAAAATTGGATGAATCACACCCTGGAGTTGGCAGCAGCAGCAGCAGGAGCCCAAATATTACTTTAAAGAGACACTGGGGTTGGCCTCAGGAGCCCAAAAATTGGATGAATCACACCCTGGAGTTGGCAGCAGCAGCAGGAGCCCAAATATTACTTTAAAGAGACCCTGGGGTTGGCCTCAGGAGCCCTAGAATTGGATGAATCACACCCTGGAGTTGGCAGCAGCAGCAGCAGGAGCCCAAATATACACTGGAGTTGGCTTCAGGAGCCCAAAAATTGGATGAATCACACCCTGGAGTTGGCAGGAGTTGACAGCAGCAGCAGGAGCCCAAACATTACTTAAAAGAGACACTGGGGTTGGCTTCAGGAGCCCAAAAATTGGATGAATCACACCCTGGAGTTGGCAGCAGCAGCAGGAGCCCAAATATACACTGGAGTTGGCTTCAGGAGCCCAAAAATTGGATGAATCACACCCTGGAGTTGGCAGGAGTTGACAGCAGCAGCAGGAGCCCAAACATTACTTAAAAGAGACACTGGGGTTGGCTTCAGGAGCCCAAAAATTGGATGAATCACACCCTGGAGTTGGCAGCAGCAGCAGGAGCCCAAATATTACTTTAAAGAGACACTGGGGTTGGCCTCAGGAGCCCAAAAATTGGATGAATCACACCCTGGAGTTGGCAGAAGTTGGCAGCAGCAGCAGGAGCCCAAACGTTACTTAAAAGAGACACTGGGGTTGGCTTCAGGAGCCCAAAAATTGGATGAATCACACCCTGGAGTTGGCAGGAGTTGACAGCAGCAGCAGGAGCCCAAACATTACTTAAAAGAGACACTAGGGTTGGCTTCAGGAGCCCAAAAATTGGATGAATCACACCCTGGAGTTGGCAGCAGCAGCAGCAGGAGCCCAAATATTACTTTAAAGAGACACTGGGGTTGGCCTCAGGAGCCCAAAAATTGGATGAATCACACCCTGGAGTTGGCAGAAGTTGGCAGCAGCAGCAGCAGCAGGAGCCCAAATATACACTGGAGTTGGCTTCAGGAGCCCAAAAATTGGATGAATCACACCCTGGAGTTGGCAGGAGTTGACAGCAGCAGCAGGAGCCCAAATATGACTTTAAAGAGACACTGAGGTTGGCCTCAGGAGCCCAAAAATTGGATGAATCACACCCTGGAGTTGGCAGCAGCAGCAGCAGGAGCCCAAATATACACTGGAGTTGGCTTTAGGAGCCCAAAAATTGGATGAATCACACCCTGGAGTTGGCAGCAGCAGCAGCAGGAGCCCAAACATTACTTAAAAGAGACACTGGGGTTGGCTTCAGGAGCCCAAAAATTGGATGAATCACACCCTGGAGTTGGCAGAAGTTGGCAGCAGCAGCAGCAGGAGCCCAAATATTACTTCAAAGAGACCCTGGGGTTGGCTTCAGGAGCCCAAAAATTGGATGAATCACACCCTGGAGTTGGCAGCAGCAGCAGCAGGAGCCCAAATATTACTTTAAAGAGACACTGGGGTTGGCCTCAGGAGCCCAAAAATTGGATGAATCACACCCTGGAGTTGCAAGCAGCAGCAGGAGCCCAAATATTACTTTAAAGAGTCCCTGGGGTTGGCCTCAGGAGCCCAAAAATTGGATGAATCACACCCTGGAGTTGGCAGAAGTTGGCAGCAGCAGCAGCAGGAGCCCAAATATACACTGGAGTTGGCTTCAGGAGCCCAAAAATTGGATGAATCACACCCTGGAGTTGGCAGAAGTTGGCAGCAGCAGCAGCAGGAGCCCAAATATACACTGGAGTTGGCTTCAGGAGCCCAAAAATTGGATGAATCACACCCTGGAGTTGGCAGCAGCAGCAGCAGGAGCCCAAATATTACTTTAAAGAGACACTGGGGTTGGCCTCAGGAGCCCAAAAATTGGATGAATCACACCCTGGAGTTGGCAGCAGCAGCAGGAGCCCAAATATTACTTTAAAGAGACCCTGGGGTTGGCCTCAGGAGCCCTAAAATTGGATGAATCACACCCTGGAGTTGGCAGCAGCAGGAGCCCAAATATACACTGGAGTTGGCTTCAGGAGCCCAAAAATTGGATGAATCACACCCTGGAGTTGGCAGCAGCAGCAGCAGGAGCCCAAATATTACTTTAAAGAGACACTGGGGTTGGCCTCAGGAGCCCAAAAATTGGATGAATCACACCCTGGAGTTGCAAGCAGCAGCAGGAGCCCAAATATTACTTTAAAGAGACCCTGGGGTTGGCCTCAGGAGCCCAAAAATTGGATGAATCACACCCTGGAGTTGGCAGAAGTTGGCAGCAGCAGCAGCAGGAGCCCAAATATACACTGGAGTTGGCTTCAGGAGCCCAAAAATTGGATGAATCACACCCTGGAGTTGGCAGAAGTTGGCAGCAGCAGGGGCCCAAATATACACTGGAGTTGGCTTCAGGAGCCCAAAAATTGGATGAATCACACCCTGGAGTTGGCAGGAGTTGACAGCAGCAGCAGGAGCCCAAACATTACTTAAAAGAGACACTGGGGTTGGCTTCAGGAGCCCAAAAATTGGATGAATCACACCCTGGAGTTGGCAGGAGTTGACAGCAGCAGCAGGAGCCCAAATATTACTTTAAAGAGACACTGGGGTTGGCCTCAGGAGCCCAAAAATTGGATGAATCACACCCTGGAGTTGGCAGCAGCAGGAGCCCAAATATACACTGGAGTTGGCTTCAGGAGCCCAAAAATTGGATGAATCACACCCTGTGGAGAGTCATGTGGAGAAAAAGTAGCTTAGTTAGTAATATCTACATAAAATTATGAATAAACAAATGCAAAAGTATTGCCAAAGTGAAGTTTTGTTTGAGGGTGTGTTTCCACCTTTTAATTAAATCAGAAACAAGAAGGTATCATTGCCTCTGACTAATTAGCCCTCAAAAATTCTTGGAATTTTTAATCTGGAATCATGTCTGATCCGTCTTATCCGAAGAATATTAATAAAAAGTAAGCGTAACGTAAAGGATTTTTTATTAATACTTACTTGTGGTCCGATGCGGAGGAATGTCTGTAACTGGAGAGCAGCGCCTTAAATCTGTTTTGCACGATCCATCTTTCTTTAGTGTAGGTCTGGCCCCGTCATCAATCTACTGGAATACATCAGGCATTGTTGGGAGGAAAGCTTGGATGATCCATGCGCCATTCATTTCCACGCAGGGCAGTCTCTGGAAAAAAAAAAAATCTGTATAAACCAGGGTCTTTTTCATATAAAAACAAATGGTTATTCTTGCTTTTCAACCATATGTTCCACAGCTTTACCAGTCATTGTGTCAGCCAATGAAGCAACTTTGTCTCGAAGTGCTGCAAAAGCAGTCCACTGCATCACAAGTGGCATCTGACACCCCCAGTCAACTGTCTGTCTGTTATGCTTTGGGTTCAGCTCCACTATCCATTGATGAAGATCTGATAATCATAAAATTCAGCAGCTACTGCCCAGCCAAGAAGTGGAGGAGACACTCGCCTCTTCTTCCACTAGCCGGCAATTAGTGATGAGGAGAGTGTCGTGGGAGGAGGTGTTGCAAGCCGAGGTAGTGGAAGAGGGTCCCTGGAGTCTGCGGCGGTGGCGGCGGCAGCAGCAGCAGCAGCAGATTATTGCGGACTGTTGTTCGGAAAAATCAGCTACTCAGCGATGTGGCAGTGTTTCATGCAGCATCCTGTGGAGAAAAAGTAGGTTAGTTAGTGTATATACATAAAATTATGAATAGACAAATGCAATGGTATTGCCAAAGTGAAGTTTTGTTTGAGGGTGTGTTTCCACCTTGTAATTAAATCAGAAACAACTAGCTATCATTTGCCTCTGAATAATTAGCCCTCAAAAATTCTTGGAATTTTTAATCTTGATGTCTGAGGGATTTCTCCTCTCAGACAGCGTCACCATAAGTCCAGCCTGCTGCATTACACTTGGAAGAACATCTTGTTTGCGCTGCGACAAGGAAGCCAGAGTCATGCGTCCTGACATGGCACACGTGTTCAGTCTAGTTGTCAAGCGTTTTCTGAAGTCTTGCCCCCATCTGAAAGACATCCGAACAACAGGAAAGAAAGTTAGCATGCACTTCTGGCACTCCTACACCACCAAGCACAACCTTATTGAGCCTCAGCGTCACAACGGTGTACCCCACCATAGTCTGATTTGCGATGTTTCCACCCGTTGGAATTCCACCCTCAATATGCAGGATCCACTATAGCAGTGATCCCCAACCCTGTCCTCAAGGCCCACCAACAGGCCAGGTTTTGCAGATCTCCACAAAGATGCACAGGTGGAGTAATTAGTGCAGCTGCAGAGCAATAGAGCTGGCTATTTGGAGATCCAAAAAACATGACATGTTGGTGGGCCTTGAGGACAGGGTTGAGGACCACTGCACTATAGGAACAGAGAAAAGCCATCACGGATTTCTGGATGATCCAAACGGATAGGGGGACACCCCTGTGTAAATACAATGTAAACCATTGGCAGCTCATACGTGACACCGACCGTTTGCTCAGGCCCTTTGAGGAAGCTACGTTATTAGTCAGTTGCCAGGACTATGAGATGAACGATGAGATTCCACTGCTTCATGTACTACAACACATGTTGGAAACCATGGCTGGTCAGGGCACTGGAGACATGGCACATACATTTCACAGCCACATGAAGCCTGTGGGGGCTGAAGTGGAGGAGGAGGAGGGGGTGGGGCACAGCAAACCACAGTTTAGGTTTCACAAAATGACCATTTTATCTAGTCATCTGACAGGAGAGGAGGAGCAGGAGCAGCCACAGGAGCTAGAGGGTTGTGAGTAAAGCGAGACAGAGGACCCAGACACACCATGGCAGTTTACAGTGGAGATGGAGACAGGTAGTCCCTCCGAGTCACTTGCACAAATGGCAGGATGCATGCTCACATGCATGCGTACTAGTGAGCGCAGAATTGTCTCCATTTGTCAGCGGGAAGACTTCTGGCTCTCCAACTTATTGGACCCTCGCTTCCGGCACAAAATGGGGGCATTTTTTACGCCCACTGAGAGGGAGGACAAACTGACCTACTACAGAGACATCCCACGTAGTCAGTTGGGCGATGTCTATCTGCGCCATGGCCCATACTCCCGCAGGTCTGACTCGGGGGGAAGTCTGCGATCACCTTCCACTGCCATGGCTGCTGGGGGGGTGGAAGGAGCAGCAGCAGCAGCTCCATCAGCAGCAGCCTCAGTCTTCAGTCGCTAGTGAGTAGCTTTCTACACCCGCATAGTGAGTCTACTCATGAGCAGCAGGAAGACCTGGAGCTGGACCTCAAACAGCAGGTCATGTCATACCTTGACATGACCATGCCAACACACCTTCAAGATCCACTGGATTTGCTGGGAAGCCAAACTTGACTTGTGCCCGCAACTAGCAGAGTTTGCCCTGGAAAAGCTGTACTTGCCGGACAGTAGTTGATTTAGATGGCAACTGGGCTGCTCTATATAACGAAGCAAAATGGCAAATTTACCTCACTATATAAGCTATTGCCCCTCAGATTTACACAGGGGCTGCTCTATATTATGCTGCAAAATGGCAAATTAACCTCACAATATAAGCTATTGCAGCTCTATATAAATAAAAATAAATAAATAAAAAAAAGGGCCTGTAGAAGCTTATTTAGTATAACAGATAGGGTGACATGTGCTGGTTTGGGATGCCCATATGGGCTAGTGTTTTGGCAGCAGTACAAAAACCAATGCAAAATGCAATAGCTTAATAAAGCTGATGCTGATCAACGCTTATTTAGTATAACAGATGGGGTGCAAGATGCAGGTTTGGGATGCCCTGCGGCCTGGTGTATTTAAAGCAGACCAAAACCAATTCAAAATGCAATAACTTAATAAAGCTGAGGCTGTAGATGCTTATTTAGTATAAACAGGTAGGGTGCAAGGTGCAGCTTTGGGGTGCCCTGCGGCCTGGTTAAATGAAAGCAGTCAAAAAGGAAGTGCAAACTGAAGTAGCTTAATGAAGCTGATGCTGATCAACGCTTATGTTGTATACCAGATAGGGTGCAAGGTGCAGCTTTGGGGTGCCCTGCGGCCTGGTTTATTAAAAGCAGTCAAAAACAAGTGCAAACTGAAGTAGCCTGATCAACGCTTATGTTGTATAACAGATAGGTTTAAAATAGCATGTGCCTTGGGATGCCCGTGTGGCCTGTTATATTTCAAGCTGAACAAAAAGTAACAATAATCCAAGTATGAGACATCATTTTGACCTTCTTTACAGCGCCATACTGTGAAAAAAAAAATTAATTTCATGCCGATCAATCCAAAGGTCAATGCCCCTAACAAAAATAGTGTTCGGCATAAGTTTTCCTTCTGGAAGGACGTAACCTTTAGTTTACATGGTTGGGGTAGGTTATCTTACAAATTGGGATACCCCAGGCAGCAGTGTCATTGAAAGAGACAGATTGTAATGCAGGCCATACGCAAGCAGAGAAACTCAGGCTGCAACAGGCCTATTTAGTTTACATGGTTGGGGTAGGTTATCTTACAAATTGGGATACCCCACTGTATATGAAACCAAATATAAATGCACACCCAAAAGTGGACAATCAGCCTCCAAGAGGCCTGCTTAGTTTAAATAAGAGAGCTGCTTAGTATGGTAGGTAGGTTATGTTATGTTACAGAATGGGATGCCCCAAGCAGACTTGAGATCAGTATATATGCACACAGCAGCAGTGTGTTAGCAGGCTCATACAGGCCAAATTTCTTTAAATAACTGTGCAGCTTACAGTAAATGCAGAGGCTAATGGTATGTTACAGAATGGGATGCCCCCAGCAGACTTGAGATCAGTATATATGCACACAGCAGCAGTGTGTTAGCAGGCTCATACAGGCCAAATTTCTTTAAATAACTGTGCAGCTTACAGTAAATGCAGAGGCTAATGGTATGTTACAGAATGGGATGCCCCCAGCAGACTTGAGATCAGTATATATGCACACAGCAGCAGTGTGTTAGCAGGCTCATACAGGCCAAATTTCTTTAAATAACTGTGCAGCTTACAGTAAATGCAGAGGCTAATGGTATGTTACAGAATGGGATGCCCCCAGCAGACTTGAGATCAGTATATATGCACACAGCAGCAGTGTGTTAGCAGGCTCATACAGGCCAAATTTCTTTAAATAACTGTGCAGCTTACAGTAAATGCAGAGGCTAATGGTATGTTACAGAATGGGATGCCCCCAGCAGACTTGAGATCAGTATATATGCACACAGCAGCAGTGTGTTAGCAGGCTCATACAGGCCAAATTTCTTTAAATAACTGTGCAGCTTACAGTTAATGCAGAGGCTAATGGTATGTTACAGAATGGGATGCCCCCAGCAGACTTGAGATCAGTATATATGCACACAGCAGCAGTGTGTTAGCAGGCTCATACAGGCCAAATTTCTTTAAATAACTGTGCAGCTTACAGTAAATGCAGAGGCTAATGGTATGTTACAGAATGGGATGCCCCCAGCAGACTTGAGATCAGTATATATGCACACGGCAGCAGTGTGTTAGCAGGCTCATACTGGCCAAATTTCTTTAAATAACTGTGCAGCTTACAGTTAATGCAGAGGCTAATGGTATGTTACAGAATGGGATGCCCCAAGCAGACTTGAGATCAGTATATATGCACACAGCAGCAGTGTGTTAGCAGGCTCATACAGGCCAAATTTCTTTAAATAACTGTGCAGCTTACAGTAAATGCAGAGGCTAATGGTATGTTACAGAATGGGATGCCCCCAGCAGACTTGAGATCAGTATATATGCACACAGCAGCAGTGTGTTAGCAGGCTCATACAGGCCAAATTTCTTTAAATAACTGTGCAGCTTACAGTAAATGCAGAGGCTAATGGTATGTTACAGAATGGGATGCCCCCAGCAGACTTGAGATCAGTATATATGCACACAGCAGCAGTGTGTTAGCAGGCTCATACAGGCCAAATTTCTTTAAATAACTGTGCAGCTTACAGTTAATGCAGAGGCTAATGGTATGTTACAGAATGGAATGCCCCAAGCAGACTTGAGATCAGTATATATGCACACAGCAGCAGTGTGTTAGCAGGCTCATACAGGCCAAATTTCTTTAAATAACTGTGCAGCTTACAGTAAATGCAGAGGCTAATGGTATGTTACAGAATGGGATGCCCCCAGCAGACTTGAGATCAGTATATATGCACAAAGCAGCAGTGTGTTAGCAGGCTCATACAGGCCAAATTTCTTTAAATAACTGTGCAGCTTACAGTAAATGCAGAGGCTAATGGTATGTTACAGAATGGGATGTCCCAAAAACCAGAGAGCACCTGGCAGGCAGCAGTAATACTATGCACAGCAAAAGTGTCTTTATCATGCCTAATTTCAAATATAATAAGAGCAAATGGTTATATGGTCTTAAACAGAGGCTGCTTTAGTCACAGAATGGGATGCCCCCAAAAAAGATCCAGTAGTACTATGCCCAGCAAAAGTTCTTAAATAGAGGCTGGTGTAGTCACAGAATGGGACGCCCTAAAAACCAGCAGTAAGTACACCTGGCAGGGACAAGTAGTGCTATGCCCAGCAAAAGTGTCTTTATCAGGCCTAATTTCAATTATAATAAGTGCAAATGGTTATATGGTCTTAAACAGAGGCTGTTGTAGTCACAGAATGGGATGCCCTGGCAGGGTCCAGAAGTACTATGTCGAGCAAAAGTGTCTTTATCACGCCTAATTTCAAATATAATAAGAGCAAATGGTTATATGGTCTTAAACAGAGGCTGCTTTAGTCACAGAATGGGATGCCCCCAAAAAAGATCCAGTAGTACTATGCCCAGCAAAAGTGTCTTTATCAGGCCTAATTTCAAATATAATAAGAGCAAATGGTTATATGGTCTTAAACAGAGGCTGCTTTAGTCACAGAATGGGATGCCCTGGCAGGGACAAGTAGTGCTATGCCCAGCAAAAGTGTCTTTATCAGGCCTAATTTCAAATATAATAAGAGCAAATGCTTATATGGTCTTAAACAGAGGCTGCTTTAGTCACAGAATGGGATGCCCTGGCAGGGACAAGTAGTGCTATGCCCAGCAAAAGTGTCTTTATCAGGCCTAATTTCAAATATAATAAGAGCAAATGCTTATATGGTCTTAAACAGAGGCTGCTTTAGTCACAGAATGGGATGCCCTGGCAGGGACAAGTAGTGCTATGCCCAGCAAAAGTGTCTTTATCAGGCTAATTTCAAATATAATAAGAGCAAATGCTTATATGGTCTTAAACAGAGGCTGCTTTAGTCACAGAATGGGATGCCCCCAAAAAAGATCCAGTAGTACTATGCCCAGCAAAAGTGTCTTTATCAGGCTAATTTCAAATATAATAAGAGCAAATGCTTATATGGTCTTAAACAGAGGCTGCTTTAGTCACAGAATGGGATGCCCCCAAAAAAGATCCAGTAGTACTATGCCCAGCAAAAGTGTCTTTATCAGGCTAATTTCAAATATAATAAGAGCAAATGCTTATATGGTCTTAAACAGAGGCTGCTTTAGTCACAGAATGGGATACCCTGGCAGGGACAAGTAGTGCTATGCCCAGCAAAAGTGTCTTTATCAGGCCTAATTTCAAATATAATAAGAGCAAATGCTTATATGGTCTTAAACAGAGGCTGCTTTAGTCACAGAATGGGATGCCCTGGCAGGGACAAGTAGTGCTATGCCCAGCAAAAGTGTCTTTATCAGGCCTAATTTCAAATATAATAAGAGCAAATGCTTATATGGTCTTAAACAGAGGCTGCTTTAGTCACAGAATGGGATGCCCTGGCAGGGACAAGTAGTGCTATGCCCAGCAAAAGTGTCTTTATCAGGCTAATTTCAAATATAATAAGAGCAAATGCTTATATGGTCTTAAACAGAGGCTGCTTTAGTCACAGAATGGGATGCCCCCAAAAAAGATCCAGTAGTACTATGCCCAGCAAAAGTGTCTTTATCAGGCTAATTTCAAATATAATAAGAGCAAATGCTTATATGGTCTTAAACAGAGGCTGCTTTAGTCACAGAATGGGATGCCCCCAAAAAAGATCCAGTAGTACTATGCCCAGCAAAAGTGTCTTTATCAGGCTAATTTCAAATATAATAAGAGCAAATGCTTATATGGTCTTAAACAGAGGCTGCTTTAGTCACAGAATGGGATTCCCTGGCAGGGACAAGTAGTGCTATGCCCAGCAAAAGTGTCTTTATCAGGCCTAATTTCAAATATAATAAGAGCAAATGCTTATATGGTCTTAAACAGAGGCTGCTTTAGTCACAGAATGGGATGCCCTGGCAGGGACAAGTAGTGCTATGCCCAGCAAAAGTGTCTTTATCAGGCCTAATTTCAAATATAATAAGAGCAAATGCTTATATGGTCTTAAACAGAGGCTGCTTTAGTCACAGAATGGGATGCCCTGGCAGGGACAAGTAGTGCTATGCCCAGCAAAAGTGTCTTTATCAGGCTAATTTCAAATATAATAAGAGCAAATGCTTATATGGTCTTAAACAGAGGCTGCTTTAGTCACAGAATGGGATGCCCCCAAAAAAGATCCAGTAGTACTATGCCCAGCAAAAGTGTCTTTATCAGGCTAATTTCAAATATAATAAGAGCAAATGCTTATATGGTCTTAAACAGAGGCTGCTTTAGTCACAGAATGGGATGCCCCCAAAAAAGATCCAGTAGTACTATGCCCAGCAAAAGTGTTTTTATCAGGCTAATTTCAAATATAATAAGAGCAAATGCTTATATGGTCTTAAACAGAGGCTGCTTTAGTCACAGAATGGGATGCCCTGGCAGGGACAAGTAGTGCTATGCCCAGCAAAAGTGTCTTTATCAGGCTAATTTCAAATATAATAAGAGCAAATGCTTATATGGTCTTAAACAGAGGCTGCTTTAGTCACAGAATGGGATGCCTCACAGCAGACTTAAGATCAGTTCAGTATATATGCACAGTTAGTTAGTATAAGCAGCCTGAAAACGCTAACAAAGCCTGTCAGGCTGGATGAAAAAAAAAAAAAAAAACTGACAGCCTCCGATTTTCCATTCCTTTCCCTGTTTTCCGCTGACTTTCTGTCTGTCTCCTGTCTGTCTCCTGCCTGTCTCCAGCCTGTCCCTGTCTGTCCCTGCCTGTCTAACTGTCTAACTGTCTCTCCCTCAGCTACACAGCGTTCTGTCTCTCACGAATGCAATAGAGAAATGACGCAGGAAAGCAAGATGGCCGGCCTTAAATACCGCTGTGACGTCACCGGGCTTGCTGGCTGCTGATAGGCTGCATGTGACTGTCCCAGCATACACTGCCCCAGCTTACATGTCTGGACATGTCCCGTCCGCCATCTTAGAATGCCTGTAATGTAAATGAATGGATGTTAAAGGAAAACTTCGAGCGATCGAATCGCGGGGAAATTCGGATTCGATCCGAATCGAATTTTTCCTGAAATTCGGATCGAATCCGGGTTCGTCCGGATCGATTCGCTCATCCCTAAAAATGAACTTGAAAAATGCTTTTGCAATTTCAAAATAACTTATACAGCATATTTTGCATGTACATGTACTTTATGTATACTTACACTTTAAAGGTGACATAGACCCTTCCAAACCAGCAGCACTCCTCTACCAGGGTCTGGCAATGACTTTCATTCTTAGTTCATAATGCCTCTAAAACCAAGGGTCATGAATCATGATAATGGCGACTGACAAGGAAATGTTATCACTTCTCAGAAAAGCCCAGGCAGATTAGCCCAATGGAACAGGTAAGAATTAAGGTCTGTACAGTCCTTTTGCCATGCAAGGTAGAGGTGGGATGGTAAAAACACTTTCTAGAATGAAGGTTTGCTTTTGTAATGGACACAAATTATTAGGGCGGTTTAGATGTATCATGGCTTTTTCAGCCCCATTAGGTGTTCATTTCTTGCTCTTATTATGCACTATTGTAGCTTATATCTGTAGATTAAAATGCCCAATTACAGAAACAAAGGCTTATGTCAGAAAAAAGATTTTGAAATAGTATCCTTCTTCACATTTGTGTTGACAGCAAAGTTTAGTATAATATTGCCTAAAGTGTTCATGCTGTTTTTCTTTTTGTGATCTGAGAGGTAGCGAAGTGAGTTATCAAGCTCACATAGAAACAAAGGTAAGTTTTATCCTATTGATTTTGCTCTACCCGCAACATTGTAGTACTGGGAAAATGCACTGATGTGTTGCATATAAAACAACTATCCATCCAGGCAGTCAGCATAAAGATAAAGGCACAAAAGGGTTCGCCTACACATCAGCCTCTGAATGATTATGGTATGCACAATATATAACTGTTTTGTAGAACTGCTGCATAGAGTTGGGTCAAAGTTTGACCTGAATTTGCCTGATTTAGATCAGCTCCTATAGAATTCCGATTCTTCAGATAATGGCAGGGGTCTCCTTCAGCCAATTAATTAATTTATGTTTTTGGTCCCCAGATCAGGCCATAAATCCCATGCAATTGCTGCTCAATCACAAATAGGAAACTAATAACACAAATGTAATAAATGCACCAATATGAATAAAGCATATGAGAAATTCACATGTAAAAACAAACTGTGGCCCCATAATAGCCCAAATGAAGTATCCCTTTATCACAGTATCTCTCACAAAAAGAATATTCACTAATTAGCAAACTCTCTCAATGATGATGCAGCCGCACACACGGTGTAAGCCGAGAAGTACCCCCAATCAGCCAGGAAGGCACAGAGGTGGATATGTGTGCAGTCAGAACCGACCATCCCCCTGAGCCCCCAGCCACTTCATCAAACACTGAACAAAATGTACAAAATGATACAGATAGAAACCACAAAAGCTGCTTATATGTAGATAATTATTGTTATGGGTATATGTTATCTATAATAATTATAATAACAGGGACTGTAACTATTCCTCAAATTAAAAAAAAAAAAACAGATAATAGCGTAAGGGTGCCAGATTAGGCAAATAAGGAAATAGTAGCTCAGGCCCAGGTCAACCATTTTAAAGTTATACTAAAGACAAGCCCAATTGTCCCATTGTCTCAGGCTATATGTTGCACTGTCCCAAACTTCAATCTGTTTTCAAAAAGACCCTGTAGTTCCTAAGCTATTTAAGATAAAAGTATTAGAGCACTGGAGATGCAGAGAAAAAATGAGGAGAAACAGTGGGTGTGGCAACAGCGATGTGATATAAGCACACTGTGTGCTTTACATATATGATAGTAAAGAAATAAGTGCATTGTAGTGCCTCGTTATTACTGCCAGCACATAGTGTGACCAGAAAAGGGGGGTGAGAGATGTGCAGGCTAAAAGCCACTCAAGCCGGCCAGCACATAGTGTGACCAGAGAGGAGGGAGGAGGCTGGGGTTTCATAGCTGCAGAAAGAGGCAGACTAGGTAGACTAGGCAGACTCAGGATGTCTGGGAAGGGAGTTGGCGGTGTTTCCATTCTTGGTCCACTGAAGGTTGATTGAAGGACCAGGTTGACTTGGTGGAGACTGAAAGCTGAAAAAGGAAGTGATTTCCTTTCCAAGTAGACAACCATAGCAGAGAGGAGAGTGCTGGAGGGACTCAAATCTAATTTAAGCTACTTATATTACGTTTTTAACCTGCCATTCACTTTAAGCTCTGGCAAAATACCAGGGACAAATCAGCTGGCATGGAGATTGTTTACATTTAAGAAATTCTCTCAGCTGAAGGGTCTAACTATCTACAGCCGACATGGTAGGAGACCCGGTGGGGTCTATGATTTTCTTGTGATATGCTGGTTTTTAACTTTTTTCTTGTGTTCATTACATTTTTCTGGGACATAGATGGCCATTTTAAGCCTGCACACACATAGGAATCTGTCCTCCACATTTAACCCATCCATGCAGTGTGTACGCATACCCAGAGCAGTGGGCTGCCCTAATTACTACACCCTGGGAGCAGTTTGGGGGGTAGGTGCCTTGCTCCAGAGCACTTCATGGCCGGTAATCAAACCTGCAACCCTTTGGTCACAAGGCTGTTTTTTTCAACTCTAGGCCATGACTGCCCCTAATGACCCTGGTTTTAAATGGTACACTGATAAGGACGCTGGTAGCGCCATGATAATTATGTGATAAAGCATAGAGCACCAGCCACAGGTCTAAGGGTGTAAATTGCAATCTGCACCTCTGTGAGATTTTTCATTTTAGCATGTGCAATACAGTTTTTGTTCCCAAAATATCACCTGTACCTGCGATGGGGCATTTTTTAAAGGTGAGTGACATCATTTTGCCAATGAGATAAGATTCTTTTTTTAAGTTTGGAAATAACTTATGCTATGCAGAATAATTTGGCATTTTTTCTGCATACCCATAAGGCCCTGTTTCTAAATTCCTAAAAAAATATAATTTCCTTATTGGAAAATTCATGTATCTCATCTGGAACAATGCTTCATCGCAGGTATGGGTGATTTTTTGGGAAAAACTGGAAAACATTTTTTATTGCTAATCATCTGATTAGCCAAAGCAGACATGATGCTCCACATTCCTTAGCTCACAGGTTTGACCCCTCATGAATGTCATGTATGTTGGGCGCTCTAACACCAGTACAGCACTGCAGCGAACAAAAGGTAGCGCCAGCTCAGTGTGACCGACTCTCGGTGCTCCACACACCATACTCAAAAAACTACACACAGCATTGGCACTCTAAATCTGGTCGCTATAGCATAGAGCGCCAGATGCTGTGTGATTTTTGGACACATACACCAGTAACAAAGCGAAAACACATAGAATGACATTGTTTTAACACTGTGACATTCTGCATAAAAATATAAAAAGTCAAAAAAGTTTCTAAAAATGTTTGTTTGCAGCCCGAGGGGGTCACACAATGATTTGAGCAAAAAAAAAAAAAAAATGTCAAACACGCTGTTTCACCCTTTAACCCTTTGGTTGCCAAGCCCGTAACACCTACGTGCTGGCTTGGCTGGGCGTTAAGTGCCAAGCACGTAGGTGCTACGGGCTTGACATTCACTCACCTCCTGATGATCGCTGCTTGCAATCTGCCCGGATACCGCCTTGACGTTGTAGCAGGGTCATGGGGGGGTCACCTGGAGGTGACCCTGAGCTCACCCCGGCAACAGGATCGTCGCTGGAGCCAATCAGAGGAGGGCGCACGGCTGCTGTCATCAGCCGGCGCCTCCTCTATTTAACTTCTGGCGGTCTTCTCTTCTTCTCTGTTCCTTGTTGGCTTGGAGGTAAGTGGCTGTGTGTGCGTGTGTCTGGGGGTGTGAGGGAGTGTGTGAGGGAGTGTGTGAGGGAGTTTGTGTGGGGGAGTGTGTGGAAGTGTGGGATCGGGGTTTTTTTTGGGGGGGGGGGGGCCCGCCGCCCGATCGCCGCCCGATCGCCGCCGATCGCCACCCGCCGCCCGCCGATCGCCACCCGCCGATCGCCACCCGCCGCCGATCGCCGCCGATCGCCACCCGCCGATCGGCGGGTGGCGGGCGGCGATCGGGCGGCGGGTGGCGATCGGCGGGTGGCGATCGGCGGGCGGCGATCGGCGGCGATCGGGCGGCGGGCCCCCCCCCCCTGTGTGTGCGTGTGTCTGGGGGTGTGAGGGAGTGTGTGAGGGAGTGTGTGAGGGAGTTTGTGTGGGGGAGTGTGTGGAAGTGTGGGATCGGGGTTTTTTTTTTTGGGGGGGGGGGGCCCGCCGCCCGATCGCCGCCGATCGCCGATCGCCACCCGCCGATCGCCACCCGCCGGCGGGTGGCGATCGGCGGGCGGCGGGTGGCGATCGGCGGCGATCGGGCGGCGGGCCCCCCCCCCCCTGTGTGTGCGTGTGTCTGGGGGTGTGAGGGAGTGTGTGAGGGAGTGTGTGAGGGAGTGTGTGAGGGAGTGTGTGAGGGAGTTTGTGTGGGGGAGTGTGTGGAAGTGTGGGATCGGGGTTTTTTTTGGGGGGGGGGGGGCCCGCCGCCCGATCGCCGCCGATCGCCGCCCGCCGATCGCCACCCGCCGCCGATCGCCGCCGATCGGCGGGTGGCGGGCGGCGGGTGGCGATCGGCGGGTGGCGATCGGCGGGCGGCGGGTGGCGATCGGCGGCGATCGGGCGGCGGGCCCCCCCCCCCATGCTCTTCTGCCGCTCCAGCTACAGCTGCTGCCCACCTGACGCCCACCTACCTGCTAGCCGCCGCCCGCCGATCGCCACCCGCCGATCGCCACCCGCCGCCGATCGCCACCCGCCGATCGCCACCCGCCGCCGATCGCCACCCGCCGATCGGCGGGTGGCGATCGGCGGGCGGCGGGTGGCGATCGGCGGCGATCGGGCGGCGGGCCCCCCCCCATGCTCTTCTGCCGCTCCAGCTACAGCTGCTGCCCACCTGACGCCCACCTACCTGCTAGCCGCCGCCCGCCGATCGCCACCCGCCGATCGCCACCCGCCGATCGCCACCCGCCGCCGATCGCCACCCGCCGATCGCCACCCGCCGCCGATCGCCACCCGCCGATCGGCGGGTGGCGGGCGGCGATCGGGCGGCGGGTGGCGATCGGCGGGCGGCGGGTGGCGATCGGCGGCGATCGGGCGGCGGGCCCCCCCCATGCTCTTCTGCCGCTCCAGCTACAGCTGCTGCCCACCTGACGCCCACCTACCTGCTAGCCGCCGCCCGCCGATCGCCACCCGCCGATCGCCACCCGCCGCCGATCGCCACCCGCCGCCGATCGCCACCCGCCGATCGCCACCCGCCGCCGATCGCCACCCGCCGATCGCCACCCGCCGATCGCCACCCGCCGCCGATCGCCACCCGCCGATCGCCACCCGCCGCCGATCGCCACCCGCCGATCGCCACCCGCCGCCGATCGCCACCCGCCGCCGATCGCCACCCGCCGATCGCCACCCGCCGCCGATCGCCACCCGCCGATCGGCGGGTGGCGGGCGGCGATCGGGCGGCGGGTGGCGATCGGCGGGCGGCGGGTGGCGATCGGCGGCGATCGGGCGGCGGGCCCCCCCCATGCTCTTCTGCCGCTCCAGCTACAGCTGCTGCCCACCTGACGCCCACCTACCTGCTAGCCGCCGCCCGCCGATCGCCACCCGCCGATCGCCACCCGCCGCCGATCGCCACCCGCCGCCGATCGCCACCCGCCGATCGCCACCCGCCGCCGATCGCCACCCGCCGATCGGCGGGTGGCGGGCGGCGATCGGGCGGCGGGTGGCGATCGGCGGGCGGCGGGTGGCGATCGGCGGCGATCGGGCGGCGGGCCCCCCCCATGCTCTTCTGCCGCTCCAGCTACAGCTGCTGCCCACCTGACGCCCACCTACCTGCTAGCCGCCACCCGCCGATCGCCACCCGCCGCCGATCGCCACCCGCCGCCGATCGCCACCCGCCGATCGCCACCCGCCGCCGATCGCCGATCGGCGGGTGGCGGGCGGCGATCGGGCGGCGGGTGGCGATCGGCGGGTGGCGATCGGCGGGCGGCGGCTAGCAGGTAGGTGGGCGTCAGGTGGGCAGCAGCTGTAGCTGGAGCGGCAGAAGAGCATGGATCCAGGAGGAAGGGAGGGAGGCAGCTCCCCTCATACCTGCGCTCACACATGGCGGTGGTCCGGCACTCGGCCAGCAGCATCTCCGGGGCAGCCCGAGCCCTGGACACTGGCTCCGAGCACAGGGGGAGGAGAGAGCGTGGCTCTGAATGTCAGCAGCCTACCTACCGGGGATGCCCGAACACTGCGGCTTTCACTTTACTCTTTATTCCATTTTGCCTCTGACTCCCTGTCTTTTTCACATTATCTTCTTCTTCACCCCGCCTTTTTTATTCCCCCTTCTTTCTCCCTTTTCCACATTCCCTCCCTCTTTTCCCTTTCCCCTTCTTTCTTTCTCTCTTTTTCATATCCCCTCTTCTTTTCTCTCTCTTATTTACAATACATTTTTCCTTCTCTCTTTTCCACATTTTCCCCGCCCACCTGCCCGCCTCCCGATTTAGATGCCGGTAAGCATCACTAAAATGCTGCTGCTACCCTGCCTGTCTGATCTCTGCCAACCACCCACACTCCCACCCTGCCTGCCAGCCTGCCCACATATCTGCATACCCACCTGCCTGCCCACCCATCTGCCAGCCATCATACCTACCTAACCACCTGGCTGTTTGCCCGCCTGCCTGCCTACCTACACGCCTGCCATCATGTTCGCTCATCCACCGACCTGCCTGCCTGCATGCCCACCTACCCACACACCTGCTCACATGCTGACCTACTCACCCACCCGCCCACATGCTCACCTACTCACCCGCATGCTCACCTACTTGCCTGCCCACCTGACGCCCACCTACCTGCTAGCCATCATGCCCACTCACCCGCATGCCCACTTACCTACTTTCAGACCACCCACCAACATATCTGCATGCCCACCTGCTCACCCACCTGCCTGGCCACCTGCCCGGCAGCCATCATATCTGCCCATCCATCTGCCTGCCTGCATGGCCACTTACCTACCTGCCTGCATGCCCACCTACCCACCCGCATGCCCACCTACCCACCCTCCGACATGCTCACCTACTCATCCAGCCACTTACTCTTCCATCCATCCACCTACATGCCTGACTCGCTGTACAATCTGGCCACAGCACTGCCCACCACTGGCGATCGGCGGGCGGCGATTGGCGGGTGGTACTGTGTGGGACCGGCTGATGGTGGAGAAGAACTGGGGGTCCCGGGGCTTCCTGATGCCGGTCACAGCCGCCAACGAGACGGTAAGAGAAAGGGGTGGGGTGCACCCCACACCCCAATATCCTAATGGAGGCAGGGTCAGGGGGAGGTCACTGTGTGCTGTGTGGGGGATCAGGTAGTTATTATCAGGCATTTAGTTCACCCACACTCCCTAATCTTAACTTTTTCCTTTTTTCCTTAGGTGTTTTGGATTTTGGTGAATTGTTGGCCCCTTCCTTCTTTGGAGACGTTGGCCCCTTCTCTGCTTAGCTGGGATCCCGTGACCTGCTGCTCCTGACTCCACCACTTCTCATCGGGTTGTAACTTTTATTTCTATTTTTGTCTGTTTTTTTGCTTTGTTTTATTGTATTGTATTTTTTGTCTGTTTTTTTGCTTTGTTTTATTGTATTGTATTTTTTTGTAATTTGTCTTTAGTTGTAGCCTTTAGTTGTAGCCTTTAGTTGTAGCCTTTAGTTGTAGCCTTTAGTTGTAGCCTTTAGTTGTAGCCTTTAGTTGTAGCCTTTAGTTGTAGCCTTTAGTTGTAGCCTTTAGTTGTAGCCTTTAGTTAAATTTTTTTTAGATTTTTTCTTGCATTGGGGTATGGCTGGTAAGCGGTACACTGCACAGGAAGCTGCGGCTTACCTGATGGCGTCTGACTCGGAAGATTTTAGTGAGTCAGGGTCCGAGTACTTCCCATCAGATAGCGAGTCAGACAGTGTATACTCTACTGAGGACACACAGCCGCGCAGTGCTACCAGTAGTAGCCACCTTAGAAGGGATAGTACCGCACAAAGTGAGGCCACGCTTCAGGCGAGTGTAGTGCAGGGTGAGGCATCGAGTGCTGCAGCTGGTGAAGGAGCGTCTGCGTGGAGGCCTCCTAATAATTTTTCCCCCGAAATTCCCCCTTTTGATTCGGTCCCCGGGGTCAATGTAGACACCACAAATTTTGGTGTCATTGACTTTTTCAAATTGTTCCTCACAGAAGCCATCCTACTGGATATGGTCTTCTTTACCAATCTCTATGCCGAGCAGGTCTTAGCGCAAAACCCCCTGCAGAGGCACGCCCGAGCTCAGGCATGGCATCCCACAAATTTGAGTGAGATAAAGAAATTTTGGGGGCTCACTCTAGCAATGGGTATCCTAAAAAAATTTAGTATTTGGTCCTACTGGGATACCCAAACCATATTGGCAACTCCATTATTTCCGGCCGTAATGTCCAGAAACCGCTACCAAATTTTACTGCGGTTTCTGCATTTTAACGACAATTCCACTGCTATTCCCCGTGGTGAGCCCGGTCACGACAGGCTGCATAAATTACGGCCCCTGCTCAACAGCCTGTCAGATCGCTTCGCAGTAGTGTACACCCCCGGCCAAAAATTATCAATTGACGAGTCACTACTGCTTTTCAAAGGGCGCATTGTTTTTCGGCAATATATCCCTAGCAAGCGTGCCCGCTACGGGATTAAATTTTACCAATTATGCGATAGTGTGACCGGCTACATCAAATATTTTCGAATCTATGAGGGAAAGGACACCTATCTGGACCCCCCTGGTTGTCCCCCTGATTTGTCAATAAGTGGAAAGATCGTTTGGGACCTCATGACTCCATTGTTGGGTAAAGGTTACCACTTATATGTGGACAACTTCTATACCAGCATCCCCTTATTTCGCGCCCTTTATTGGTTGGATACCCCGGCCTGCGGCACCATCAACCGTAAACGCAAAGGGTTGCCCAGGCCACTACTTGAAAAAAAATTAAAAAGGGGGGAGTCTTATGCTCTAAGAAGCGATGAGGTCCTGGCCATGAAATACATGGGCAAAAAACATGTATTCCTTCTGACAACACTCCACGATGAGTCAGTTGTGAATGTAAGGCAACGTGGTCCCCGAGCCCCTTCCCAAAAGCCACGTTGCATAACCGATTATAATAAATTCATGGGTGGCGTTGATAAAACGGACCAAATATTAACTTATTACAACGCCACCCGAAAAACTCGAGCCTGGTACACTAAAGTTGCCATTCATTTGGTCCAAATGGCAACTTACAACAGCTTTGTTGCCTTCAAGGCAGCAGTGCCAGGCTCCAATTTATCGTACATAAAATACCAGCAGCAGTTACTCCCTGCTTTGTTGTTTGGGGATACTGCGGAAGCACCAGATCTGGCTACCAATGACAACCAGGCCAGATTAGTAGGGAAGCACTTTATAAAGTTGCTTCCTGAAAGTGGTAAAAAGCGGTATCCCCAGAGAGCTTGTAGGGTTTGTAGGAAGCGTGGCATTAGAAGAGATGTGCGGTATTATTGCCCGACCTGTCCCAGCCAACCCGGGTTATGCCTCGAAGATTGTTTTGAGGTATACCATACTCAACTAAATTATTGAGCAATGCATTTTTTTTTTTTGGTAGGTAGGCCCCTTTTAGGAATTAGGTATCTTGTGTTCCCATTATATTATTTTCTTTTTGTTTGTTTTTGCTGTTCCGATGGGAAATGGTGGAGCAGGAGCAGCTGGTTACTTATGGCATGTGATGATAAAATGTGACCAATTTCAGGTTCTTGATTCCTGATATTGGTCATTGATCACTGCACTGATCTTATAATGGGATTCCTCAGCTATATCCTATAATATGATGTTACGGCTGCAGTAAAGAGTATACAATCAATATAGTCTGAAGAAATGACCCGCTGCAAACAAGCCCAGTAGGCTTCGAAAGCTTGAGGTATGTACTTTCCAAAAATATATAGTTTGTGGGGGGTATTGCTAATGTAAAGGGTTGTAAATTTTGAGAACTGCAAGGTGCGCACTTTGTGTGCGCCGCTGATTTTTTCAAGTAAAATTACCCTCAAACGCATGCTTGACTTTGGGGTGTTTGGCAACTCTACACTTCAACGTACCTATGCATGTGGGGTATTATTTTGTTCAGCAGATGTTGTGCTTTCAGATTTACTGCGTCACTTCTTGCTTGCTTATTGTTTTTATAGGAAAATATGGTTTTGAATCTGCTTTTTGCTTTTTTTTTTAGCGAAATCCTTTGGAACCAGAGATTCTGCCAATCAATAGAGTCAGAAGAAAGTCAGCGACGTCAACAAGCCCAGTAGGCTTAGAAACCTTGAGGTATGTACTTTCCAAAAATATATAGTTTGTGGGGGGTATTTCAAATGTAAAGGGTTGTAAATTTGGAGAAACTGCAAGGTGCGCACTTTGTGTGCGCCGCTGATTTTTGCAAGTAAAATTACCCTCAAACGCATGCTTGACTTTGGGGTGTTTGGCAACTCTACCCTTCAAAGTACCTATGCATGTGGGGTATTGTTTTTTTCAGCAGACCTTGTGCTTTCAGATTTACAGCGTTGGTTCTTGCTTGCTTATTGTTTTTATAGGAAAAAATGTTTTGCAATCTGCTTTTTGCTTATTTTTTTAGGGTAAACCTTTGAAAGATGAGATTCTGCCAATCAAGAGAGTCCCAAGAAATGATGCCCTGCAAACAAGCCCAGTAGGCTTCGAAAGCTTGAGGTATGTACTTTCCAAAAATATATAGTTTGTGGGGGGTATTGCTAATGTAAAGGGTTGTAAATTTGGAGAAACTGCAAGGTGCGCACTTTGTGTGCGGCGCTGATTTTTTCAAGTACAATTACCCTCAAACGCATGCTGGACTTTGTGGTGTTTGGCAACTCTACCCTTCAAAGTACCTATGCATGTGGGGTATTGTTTTGTTCAGCAGCCGTTGTGCTTTCAGATTTACTGCGTTACTTCTTGCTTGCTTATTGTTTTTATAGGAAAAAATGTTTTTCAATCTGCTTTTTGCTTATTTTTTTAGCGAAATCCTTTGGAACCAGAGATTCTGCCAATCAATATATTCTGAAGGAAGTCCCAGACGTCAACAAGCCCAGTAGCCTTAGAAACCTTGAGGTATGTACTTTCCAAAAATATATAGTTTGTGGGGGGTATTTCAAATGTAAAGGGTTGTAAATTTTGAGAACTGCAAGGTGCGCACTTTGTGTGCGCCGCTGATTTTTTCAAGTAAAATTACCCTCAAACGCATGCTTGACTTTGGGGTGTTTGGCAACTCTACACTTCAACGTACCTATGCATGTGGGGTATTATTTTGTTCAGCAGATGTTGTGCTTTCAGATTTACTGCGTCACTTCTTGCTTGCTTATTGTTTTTATAGGAAAATATGGTTTTGAATCTGCTTTTTGCTTTTTTTTTTAGCGAAATCCTTTGGAACCAGAGATTCTGCCAATCAATAGAGTCAGAAGAAAGTCAGCGACGTCAACAAGCCCAGTAGGCTTAGAAACCTTGAGGTATGTACTTTCCAAAAATATATAGTTTGTGGGGGGTATTTCAAATGTAAAGGGTTGTAAATTTGGAGAAACTGCAAGGTGCGCACTTTGTGTGCGCCGCTGATTTTTGCAAGTAAAATTACCCTCAAACGCATGCTTGACTTTGGGGTGTTTGGCAACTCTACCCTTCAAAGTACCTATGCATGTGGGGTATTGTTTTTTTCAGCAGACCTTGTGCTTTCAGATTTACAGCGTTGGTTCTTGCTTGCTTATTGTTTTTATAGGAAAAAATGTTTTGCAATCTGCTTTTTGCTTATTTTTTTAGGGTAAACCTTTGAAAGATGAGATTCTGCCAATCAAGAGAGTCCCAAGAAATGATGCCCTGCAAACAAGCCCAGTAGGCTTCGAAAGCTTGAGGTATGTACTTTCCAAAAATATATAGTTTGTGGGGGGTATTGCTAATGTAAAGGGTTGTAAATTTGGAGAAACTGCAAGGTGCGCACTTTGTGTGCGGCGCTGATTTTTTCAAGTACAATTACCCTCAAACGCATGCTGGACTTTGTGGTGTTTGGCAACTCTACCCTTCAAAGTACCTATGCATGTGGGGTATTGTTTTGTTCAGCAGCCGTTGTGCTTTCAGATTTACTGCGTTACTTCTTGCTTGCTTATTGTTTTTATAGGAAAAAATGTTTTTCAATCTGCTTTTTGCTTATTTTTTTAGCGAAATCCTTTGGAACCAGAGATTCTGCCAATCAATATATTCTGAAGGAAGTCCCAGACGTCAACAAGCCCAGTAGCCTTAGAAACCTTGAGGTATGTACTTTCCAAAAATATATAGTTTGTGGGAGGTATTTCAAATGTAAAGGGTTGTAAATTTGGAGAAACTGCAAGGTGCGCACTTTGTGTGCGGCGCTGATTTTTTCAAGTAAAATTACCCTCAAACGCATGCTGGACTTTGGGGTGTTTGGCAACTCTGCACTTCAAAGTACCTATGCATGTGGGGTATTATTTTGTTCAGCAGATGTTGTGCTTTCAGATTTACTGCGTTACTTCTTGCTTGCTTATTGTTTTTATAGGAAAATATGGTTTTGAATCTGCTTTTTGCTTTTTTTTTTAGGGAAATCCTTTGGAACCAGAGATTCTGCCAATCAATAGAGTTCAAACCAATGGACCCACGCCAACAAGCCTAGTATGCTTAGAAACCTTGAGGTGTGCACTTTCCAAAAATATATAGTTTGTGGGGGGTATTTCAAATGTAAAGGGTTGTATTTTTTGAAAAACTGCGAGGAGCGCAAAGTATTTGTATTTTATCTGAAAATCTCCTCTAGCGCTCTTTGCAGTTTCTGGGGTCTCCTGGGCAGGAAAGGGTGTCTACTAATACATGTGTGGTACCGTTGTAACCGGGAGAAATGGGGCTTTTACTCTCAATATGTTTTTATTGTAAAACCTTTATTTTCGATTAAAAAAAACCACTGCAAAATGTAAAAACGTGTGTATTTTTTATTTTCTTTCACATATTTTGCCCAAAATAATTATGATAAAACTACAAAATTGATAAACAAGAGATATGATGTTAAAGCCCAGATTCTGCTGAAAAAAACAATATGTAATTTTTATGGGAAGTCCCAGAAAATCCCTTCAAAAATTACAGTTGAACATGGGGAGCGCAAAATAGTGAAAAATGCTCTGGCAACAGGGAGTGGGAAATGCTGCAGGTAGGCTGGCACTTAAAGGGTTAAGTGTCAGCCTACCTTGAGATTTTGTCACCCTTTGTTGCCAGACCATTTTGCACTATTTTGTGCTCCCCATGTTCAACTGTGATTTTTTAAGGGATTTCCAGGGATTTCCCAGGAAAGTGATATATTTTTTTTTCAGCAGAGCCTGGGCTTTAACATGAAATTTGTTTGTCATTTGTTTGTCACAATTTGTAGTGTTTTTTTGTAATAAAAAAATGTAAGTTTGTCAATAAAATCTTATTGCGTGTGAAACCCCAATTTCTCCCGGTTACAGCGGTACCACATATGTATTGATAGACACCCTTTCCTGCTCAGGAGACTCCCCCAAACTGAAACAACGCTTTAGGAGATTTTCAGATAAAATACAACTATGCTATGCAATATGCGCACCTTGCAGTTTTTCAAGAAAAACAACCCCCTACAAACTATAGTACACACCTCAGGCTTTCTAGGCGTACCAGGCTTGTTGACATGGGTGCAGTTTTCTGGAAGTAATCCCTCAATGTATTCTTTGGTTGCACAGGGTTTCCTTAAAAATGAATAAAAAAGCAGAATCAAAACCACATTTTCCTAAAAAACTATATGGAAACCAGAAAATCTGAAAAAGCAACATCCCCCAAACAGAACGATACCCAACATGCATAGGTTCTGTCAAGGAAAGAGTTGCCAAACACACCAAAGTAAAGCATGTGCATAGCAGTAATTTTACTTCAAAATTTCAGCTCTGCAGACAAAGTGCGCACCTTGTGCTTTTTCTACCAAAACAACCCTTTACATCTGGAAAATCCCTGATAAACCATATATTCCCTGAAAGTACACATGTTAAGCTTTCTAAGCATACCCAGCTTGTTGTAGTGGGCTAATCTTTCTGGAAGTAATATCTCAAAGAATTATTAGGTTGCACAGGGTTTCACAAAAATGTATAAAAAAGCAGAATAAAAAACACCTTTTCCTAAAATATCAATATGCAAATAAGAAAAAACAAGGTAAATCTGAAAGCGCAAGGTCCCCCGAGCAGAACAATACCCAACATGCATAGGTACCTGTAACCTTTTAAATGCCAGCCTACTTGAGATTTTGTCACCCTCTGCTGACAGGATATTTTTCACCATTTTGCGTGATGTTTAACTGTGATTTTTGCTGAAATTTCCAAGAAAATGGGGAAATGATCCGTGTGAGATGCAATTGCGTCTTAGAAGCAATAAAGATAAAGAAGCAATAAAGATAAAGTCCAGACTCAAGGAGAGAGGCTATAAGGATAGAACATTAAGATCAGCCTACCGGAAGGCCAAAAGTCTGGACAGGCAGGGACTCCTTTATAGACCTAAAAAGGATAAACAAACTCTGGGACCAGCCTTGATAATGACTTACACTACAGCACATAGACAGATACAACAAATACTACAGAACAATTGGTCAATTTTACTTAATGACCAACATCTGCAAACTTTTTTGCCAAAAACTCCAAAAATCATTTATAGACGTTGTAAAAATCTCAGGGACACTTTAGTACATAGCCATTATGAACATAATCGGAAAAAGGAATGCTGTAGAACCCAAGGTACCTATCGCTGTGGAAGCTGTAACATGTGTAAATATATGAAAATGGGATCTACAGTAACAATGGGGAAAAAAACATAGAATCCAGCATTTTGTCAACTGCAACACAGTAAACATGATTTACTTGCAGAGTTGTACATGCGGATGCTTCTATGTAGGCAAGACGAATCGGGCATTAAAGAAAAGAATTTATGAACATCAATACCATATAAAAACAGGCTTGCTTAAGACCCCCATTAGCCGCCACTTCCTCAAATTTCATAACAAAGATCCGAACTTCCTATATGTCCAAGGACTTGACAGGATACACCCCTCCATACGGGGGGGGGACATTGAGAAAGTCACCTTACAGTTGGAAACAAGGTGGATTTATAGGCTGGGGGCTTTCCGTTACCCGGCCTTAACGAAACACTAAGCTTCGCTTCCTATCTCAAATTGGGGGAAATACAGCAGTCACCCAAACAAATAGATAAATGGGATCAATAGTAGAGCCAATTGGGTAGTCGATGCAGGGAGACCCCCCCAATAAATAGGAGAGGTGGAAAACAATGTAATGTAATGTAGCATTTTTGCTTTGACTGTATATGATTGCGATCCGTCTTGATTGTATATGATTGCATTGATGACTGCAGTACAATATGCAAATGATATTTACTTTTTACCTAAATAATGTATGTATACGATTATGAATGGCTTACCATATACACAATATGAGGATTGCTAAAGGATGTAACCTCAGGGAGAGATGATGATGCGCTGCCTAAAAATACATCTTGCCCTCATTTAGATTCACAAATGGGTTTTATAAGCAAATGCCCACATAGCATACAAAATAATTTGGTCCTTTAAAAAAATGCCCCTATAGTACATAAAATAATTGTACAACAAATTGACATTAGCCGGGGATGGACAGTGCTGATTTGAATGCAGGAAATTAGAATTCACAATATATACTTCTATGTCCCTCCAATACAAATACAAGAAATAAAGTAGGAAGCTGAAATACTATATGTATTAAGAGCCATGCCATAGGGCACAAATAAATCAATGTGAAAGCGAAATATGCGGCAGATCGCCAATAGGCGCCGCATTTAGGGACATATGATTTAACACATGAAAAAATCCTCCACAAAATGGCGAAACGCCGAGAAAATGGCGCCGCCAGTATAGACATTCAATCAGACCAGCGACACATGACATCACTTCCGGTGGAAGCCGGGAGTGAAGGTGATTGTGCGCCAGTTAAACGGACGCGCATATAGAGCGTCGCTGGAGCGGCGGTGGGTTAGTATCCAGCGCGTTCTACAACTGCCCACATTATCGGCGAGGCACAGGCTAACCTCATGCGGAAGGAGAGTGTCACACAGCCCAACACATAAGATGCGCACTTTGGAATACCGCCCGCTGCCGACACTGCCCGCCTCAGCACATTAACAACATAATACAGGTATGGAATCTTTATGACTCTAAAACATATTGTATGGCAATAATAGAACGTATTACCTATAGGACAACACTAATGGGTACCCATCTGCAATAGATCATCACAAAGGCACTTTAGGACCAGGTCCATGAATCCAGTACATGGGGACCAATCGAACAAATAGCAGTCTTTTCCCAGAAAAAAGAACAATATCCTCAAAAACCAGGTACCCTTGACAATTGCTAACAGCAACGTTTTTGACCGTGATTTAGGTTGATTCATAGTAGAATAATGTATGGATATTCAATTTATATAAGGTCATACAAAAGGCTTGCATGTGTAATATCAACTCTCCATGGGGATCTGAAAAATATACAAATGACTGTAATCATATCCATAAGGAAGGATCATTTATAAGGTATTTTCAAAGGAACTAAAAATGGCTCTTACTGTATGCTCGATATATTTACTTTATAAATAAGAAATATTTAATCAATTAATATTAATGGGAAACATCTGTTTGCTACATGTACAGGGCATTGAAAAAGCCAAAGTAGGCGAAACATGGTGCATGTCTGCCCCAATATCTCCAGAGGGGAGGAAGAGCCACAAAGACTTACAAACACAGTTCTGACTATGCTGTAACAGTACCAGTACATGAATACATGTAATGTGATGATACAATAGTAACTTTTATGCTTTGTGATAAAATAATAAAGATGTTTATATATTTTTTATGAAAAAACTGTGCAAGGTGTGGTCATAGTTTCAAGCCCTGCTATCCCAAGGGGACCTAGCCCTGGGTCAAGTTGTATAAAGTCACCCACTAGCCGCAGGTGACTTGCCAGACCCAGAGCCTTGTGAACTGGTATAGGGGTCTCGTAGATCCCTTACCAGTTCACAAAGGGTTAAAAGTAAAAACAACACACAGAGACACACTTTAAAAATAACTTTATTAAAAAATAATACATTTTTTTAAATTATTTTTTTAAAATACTTACCTCCCATCCATCCCTGTGTCCCACGCTAATCACTTAGGCTTCTGCTCTCCTGCTGCTGCTGGAAGCCTTTTATACCTACTGGGTTACAGATAACATAGGGTTAATTTAAAAAAAAAATGACATAGGGCCGCCCCTCCCAGGTAGGGGGAACCCGTTTTTTGGGGGGATTTTTAAGGGTTAAAGCCCTTAAAAATAAAAAAAAAAAGGCGTGAGGTCCCCCCTACCCAGTGTAACCAGCCTGTGACCAGCTATGGGGGCTTGTAGAACAGGGCGCAGGGGCCAGCTTTAGTGGCCCCTGGCCCTGCAGGCTACAAGCCGGCAAAGCCTAGGGCCACGGCTCTTCTGACCCCCCCCTGGGCTTTGGGGAGGCAGGTAATTTGGGGGGCTCAGGGGTTAATGGCAAGTCACCCGCTAGCCGCAGGTGACTTGCCAGACCCACAGAGCCTTGTGAACTGGTATAGGGGTCACATGGACCCCTTACCAGTTTACAAAGGGTTAAAAGTAAAAAAAACACACAGACACACTGTTTAAAAATAACTTTATTAAAAAATATATATATATTTTTATATATTTTTTTAATACTTACCTCCCATCCATCCCTGTGTCCCACGCTGATCACTTAGGCTTCTGCTTTCCTGCTGCTGCCCAGGGAGGGGGACCCCATTTTTTTGGGGATTTTTAAGGGTTAAAACCCTCCACCATGCCGGCAAAAATGCTTTTTTTTTTTTTTTTTTTTAAATGCCGGCATGGTGGGAGCGGGCCGGCCGGCTTTACCGGCCCGCCGGCCGGTTCCGCTGTCAGCGCGGAACCGGCCGGCCCGCTCCCACCATGCCGGCAAAAATGCTTTTTTTTTTTTTGTTTTGTTTTTTAAATGCCGGCATGGTGGGAGCAGGCCGGCCGGCTTTACCGGCCCGCCGGCCGGTTCCGCTGTCAGCGCGGAACCGGCCGGCCCGCTCCCACCATGCCGGCAAATATGCTTTTTTTTTTTTTGTTTTGTTTTTTAAATGCCGGCATGGTGGGAGCGGGCCGGCCGGCTTTACCGGCCCGCCTGCCAGCTCCCACCATGCCGGCTTATTTTTTTTTTTTAATTTCAGGAAAAATTCGATCGGCACGAACCACAAAATATTCGGGTTCGTGCCGAATCGAATATTTCCTGAAATTCGGAGCGAATTCCGGTTCGTCCGAACCGGTTCGCTCATCTCTAGTAATAATACATCGGACGCTACATGACGCTTTTAGAGTCGCTCACCAGATTTGCTTTCATAAATGTGGTTTTGCGTATAGCGCTCGGCATTGACCAGACACTGCCTGCCGCTATGAAGCACTACTTGGCGCTATCCCTTCTTAAATAACCCCCTTAGTCTTGTGTTCCAGTACCTAAGGGGTTGCTGACAGCTTTTTCACCTGGGGAAACAATTATTGCTACTTTATTTAGCCAAAGCCGCTAATGAGCTCACGTGTTACAGTCGAAGGATTGTGGGTTTGTAGACAGAAGATATACTAAGGGCTTTACTAAAGGCCAGTTTGACAACACAGAGCCCCATAAACATAGGAAACTTGGAAACAGCATGCTGATATATCATAGGTATGGGGGCACAAACATAACAAATGTTTATTTTACATCCCAGAAAAGGAAAATATTAAAGCAGAACACCACAACAATTTTAACCACACAATAGTTGAGAGCAGAGATTTAGGAAACTGAGGCATGATAGGTCTTTTGTAATTTAGTATAGGTAGGTTATTATTGGGAAGAATAGTGTTAGGGAATAGTAAGCACAAGTTAAGCATACAAAAAATTCTGTGCTATTGCTGATGGGTAAAGGAAAGCAAACAGACAGCATTGCAAATGAGCCAAATTCGATTAACTAGATCTGTAGGCAGAAAGCGCTCTGATTTACCAAGGATTAAACTGAATTTATACAATCCAATAAAAAGGCCTTAGGGTGTCAACATACTGTTCCAAAAATATTTATGCTCTCACTTCAATATATACAAAAAGCTGTTTACTTAAGTAGAATTAAATGAGATCAAATCATCCACCATAGGGAAGAGCTACAGGTGCATTGCAAAAAAAGTAGAATAGCATCAAAAATATGTATATTTTTAGTAATAGTTTAGTAAAAGTTGAAAAACTCATATATTTTATTGAGTCGATACAAACTTTTTCAAGTGTGTTTTTATGTTAATGTTGAAGAATATGACTTACAGCCAAAAACCCAGAATGTATTATCTCAGAAAATTAGAATAATTAACCCAAAACAGCTGCAAGGCTTCCAAATTGTTTAAAAAGGTCCCATAGGGGTTATTTAAGAAGGAATAGCGCCAGGTAGTTCCTCATAGCGGCAGGCATCATCTGGTGAACGCTGGGCGCTGTACGCAAAACCACATTTATGAAAGCGTATCTGGTGAGAGACTTTAACAGTGCCATGTAGCGTCACATGTATTATTACAGGCGGGTCAGTGTAAAGCGCCGGTGCTCTAGCTTCCAGAGCGCCAGGTATTACCTGTCCCTCTCCCATACATTTCAATGGCCTGTGTTTTTGAACAGAGTGTTTGACATATTTGTTTTATTTATTTATTTATTTATTTATTTATGCTCAAATCCTTGTGTGACCTCTCCTGGCTGCAAACAAGCATTTTTAGAAACTTTTTTGACTTTTTATATTTTTATGCAGAATTGTCATTACAGGTCTGGCACTGACTTTAATCACACAGCGTCTGGAGCTCTATGCAATAGCGACCAGATTTAGAGAGCCGAAGCTGTGTGTGTGTGTCCTTTTTTGGTAAGTATGGTGTGGAGCGGCGAGAGTCGGTCGCACTGAGCTGAAGCTACCTTGAAGCTACCATGTTAGAGCGTCCAACATACATCACATTCATCAATGTGGGCTATGTTACAGCGCCCAATACCTGTTTACAGCGTCTACTAGCGGTTGCTCCAAGCGCCGCTATATAGACGCTCATCTGTCGATACATGGCGTTAGTAGTGAATCAGCCTCTTAGTCTAGTTTGGCCAGTAAACTGACCTGACCGTACCACCATATAGAATCTATAGGGTATTGTCAAGAGGAAGATGAGGTAGTGACCGTCTCTATTCGCAGATAGACAAAAGCGTCCGTGATAAGAAAAGGCTGCAGGCAGTCTGGCTGTGATTGTTCTTAGTCGGCTGCTGACACGTGTTTCGGAAGCGATTTCCCTTCATCAGAGCATTGCTGGAGTGCGGCTGTCAGAGAAGAGGAAGCGGTCACTAACTGGACTCTCCAGCAGCGTACACTAGTGCCTCCTACAAGCTGCATCCTTAAAGGTATACGCCACCAGGATTGCCTATTATTCATAGGATTACACTATTACTATGTGGCTCTATCCCTTACTAATACGCACATTGTTCTAGAAGTTCTGCAACACCCTGCGAATTGTCCCTACACTTGAATGGGCAGTACTTCTTTTGTTTCCTGTATATAGTGTATATAGATCATTTTTTGAAATTGTGTAAATAGGTGATGTATCTGTACATACAGATGACTCATAAATTGATTTACTCACATATATATTCACTGTGGATCGATGTATTATTTCCTTTGAAATACAGACATACTCATTTTTGTAACCTAACCCTTGTGTCAAGATGTGCATTCATACATTTTCTGGTTCTCAAACTGGTTTGAACAGTTGTTTCGTCAGTGATAGCCTTGAAATTCTGTCTAAAAACTCTGGGATGAGCAAATACTTAATTACAAAAACAGCAATGAAGAGGCTGTGATTTATTGTGGAAATTCAGTCGATATCAACCCAAGTGCACCAAGTGTACACTGCCAATTAAAATAATAAAACCACAACATGAAGGACTAGAACACTATACATGTTTAACTGTGATGTTTGATTCCGATTTTCCTGCTAAATTTCATATTTCAGAGTTTGGGCTTTAACATGAAATGTCTTGTTTGTAATTTTTTTTTCAGTGCTTTCTCACTATTTTTGGGTAACATATGTGGGAAAATTTAAAAAAAAAAACGATTTTTGAAAATTTGTAGGTTTTCATAAAGTAAAAAAAAAAATAATTTCTATTATATTGTATGTAAAAGCCCCATACCTCCCACTTACAAAGGTACCACACATGTATCAGTAGACACCCTTTTCTGCCCAGGACATACCCCCAAACTGAAAAGAGTACCTTGCAGTTTTTCAAGAAAAACAACCCTTTATGTATGAATTCCCCTCCTCCCACCAACTATAAATTCTCTGAAAGTACACGCCTAAAGCTTTCTAGGCTTATTTAGCTTGTTGTTGTCATGGGTGCAGTTTTCTGGATGCAAATCCTCAAGGAATTCACTGCAATTACACAGCATTTTCCTAAACAATTTAAAGAAAAGCAAAATTAAAAACATATTTTACTAAAATATCAATACGCAAACAGGAAAAAACAATCTGAAAGCGCAAGATCCCCAGAACAGAACAATACCCAACGTGCATAGTTTATTTAACCCTTTAGTTGATAGCCTATTGTGATTTTGTCCCCCTCTGTTGACAGGCCATTTGTCAACATTTTGCCCTGTGTATGTTAAACTGTGATTTTTATAGGGAATTTGGGGGATGTCCAGGAAAATCATGTATTGTTATTATGTATTCATGCAGCCATGAATTATTTGCGCTCTTTACCTGTCCCCAAGACATCCAGGCTCACTTTACACTGTTCCCAGGTCAGAGGAAGTTAATGTGTTGTTGGACACGGACTTTAATGAACCAGAATATGAACCAGTCAATGCAATTTTACGATCAGTTTTCTGATCGTAAAAATACTGAGATGCATCATATGTACATAAGCTAAACTAATCCCAAATTGTATAGCATACATTATGATGGTTGCTAGGTGATTAAGTGTGGTAAAGGGTACATATATTCTAAACGTATCCTAAATTATATTATTTTAATTTGAACCCCACAATGTTATTGCTGTCCCATGGCGGGATCTCATTAGGATGTCTTGTGGCAGTAAATTTGCTTTAGGTGAAGTAAACCAGAAACAGAAACGTGGAGGCTGATTTACGACTAGAGCCATTTGAGCGTCTATGTAGCAGAGCTTAGAGAGTCCGCTAGTGGACGCTGAAAGCAGGTGTCTGGCGCTATAACCTAGCAAAGCTGCAGGACAAGTGACGCTGTAGTATCCTGTTTTGCATTGATAAATGTGATGTCTGGGGGGAGCTGTAGAAGCGCTCTGCCTCAATTAATGCATATGTAGTCCCCAGAGGAAAAGCCTCCCAGAGCAACGCCACATATAACAACAAGACAACACTGCAGTGTCACTCGGCACTGAAGCCCATATTTTAGAAAATCACAAAACTAGCCCCGGCGCTCTAAAACTTGGCGCTCTAGCTTCAAGCGCCAGACGTTATATGAAAAAAACTCGGTTTCTCTACACATATGTACCAGCACATGGAATGACATGTTTTTACACTGTAACAATGAAACTGCAATGGCAGACCTGCACATACAATTCTGCATAAAAACAAAATAAATATAACAATAAGTGTTTAGTTGCTGGGCAGGAGAGGTCACACAATAATGTGATACTAAAATTGAGAAAAATAATTCATTAATTAAATAAAAAAAAAATTCAAAGCTACATGGCGCTATTAGAGACGCTCACCAGATTGACTTTCATATATATGGTTTTCACATACTGCGCCCGGCGATCACCTGACACTATGTGGTACTACATGGCTGCCACATGGCTATGCTAGAGCGCCCGGCTTTAGAGTGCGCGACGCTGTTTGTGTTGTTTTTTGTTAAATATGGTGTGGAGCGCCAAGTGCTGGACACACTGAGCTGGCACTACCTATTGCTCACTGCAGTGTTATACTGTTGTTAGAGCGCCCAACACACATCACATTCATCAATGCTGGCCAGGTTACTACAGCGCCCGATACCTGCTTACAGCGTCTACTAGCGGTCGCTCTAAGAGCCTTTATACAGACGCTCACCTGGCAATACCTGGCGCTAGTAGTGAATCAGCCTCCACATAAATCACCTGCACAAGCTATGGGGCATTTTTATAAGCAAGGTGCATCATTTTCCAATGAGGAAAGCATAATTGTTTGCGAGTTTGTAAACAACAGCACCCTATGAGGTATTGAGGTATGAGGCACCGTTGTTTCCATACTTTCAAACAATTATTCCTTACTGAAAAAATTATGCACCTCAGCTGTCAAAAAGCCCCATCGCATTTGCAGTTTATATTTTGGGGTAAAACTTAGAAGAAATATATTTTACTGCACCTTATTTTGTGTCAAAGTGAAAAAGCTCACCAAGATGCAGATGGCAATTCACACCCAGATGTGCACCCAGAGTTAAACCTGCATAACTGAATCTTTAGCATGACCTCCAATGTGCTCAGGCTCTGCATGCAGCATTTTGTTTACATCATTTGCATGATTGACAGCATGCTGTGGGTTATCATACAACAATAACAACAACTGTAACAAAAATTGTCATGTCCAATTCAATTACAACTGGGAAACGACTTATTCCAAGTAACCAATACATTAAAAGCGTAAGATGAATACAGAGAAAACATTTTAGATTTGTAATATAATTTTCTATCCACTACAATCAAAACATGCTAAGAAAATGTCATTATATTTTTTTTATCAAAAAGGAAAAAAAGAGTAATAAAGAATTAGTGATTATGGAAATATTGTGAGACGATATCATAATGAATGAAACATCATTTCTGTGATAAGGTATAAAATATAGTTCGCATCAGAGGCTGTTGTCATGGGAACAAGAAACAATTTTTGTTTCCATGTGCACAGATGCAATTTGCCATTTATTTCCACATGCTGTTTAGCTCCAAAGGGAACAGATATCTTAAATAACATATACCAGAGGATTTTGGGTGTGCAGCCTGAGAAAGTCATTTCTATTGTTTTATTCCTGTCATTGCAATTCAAATATTTTACTACATATATAACTCATATGCAAAGTGACAGTGCAAACAGGGTACTGTATCAGCCATCCTTTGAAATGCACCATTGCTCTAATGGCACAAAGCTACAGTACTGTAGATAGCCAAAATATATGTGAGCTTCTTCCCGGTTTCATAATCCTTGGCATTAACAAAGAGCTGTTTTCTTCCTTTGCTATTATAGCCTCAATTATTCTGGAGAAGGCATTAGAACATGACTGCAGGATTTCAACCCCAGTCACAGACCCTACTTAAAGAGTTTGTGTAGGCAAAAAAAAGCCTATAATATCTAATCCCCTTTGCCTCGATCCTTCACTGACACAAAGCTCCGTTCTGTTGTCAGCTCCAGTGCTGTGGTTAAAGAGGAACTTTGGTTATTCTGACTGGACTCCATCTTTAATATGCAGTGGTGGGTCATCCCGTGTCAGGGTGCCCTTCAGTGCATTGACTGGACTTCATCTTTAATATGCAGTGGTGGGCCATCCCGTGTCAGGGTGCCCCTCGGTGCATTGACTGGACTCCATCTTTAATATGCAGTGGTGGGTCATCCCGTGTCAGGGTGCCCCTCAGTGCATTGACTGGACTCCATCTTTAATATGCAGTGGTGGGCCATCCCGTGTCAGGGTGCCCCTCTGTGCCTTGACTGGACTCCATCTTTAATATGCAGTGGTGGGCCATCCCGTGTCAGGGTGCCCCTCTGTGCCTTGAACAGAGCCACCCAGATACTCGCCTCTTCCGGGATCCCTTTATGACAGCCATGGAGCAGCCTATCAGCCTGCATGGCCAGCGGCTGGACTGGGCTTCTTCCAGAGTTCTTCTTTAAGTTTATCCACTCCTAATTAGGAGCTGAAAAGGAAAGAATCTCCATTAATTGTTGCCACAAAAAATGGCAGGAATTATGGTCCTGATTTATAAATATTGCAAAAGTGTGCTCTTTGTTAGACAAAGTGTGCTCTTTTTTTGGCACACTGTGGGTATACAGTGGCTCAGTGTGAAATGTGTGGCGTAGCGAGAATAAATAGTAGCAATGGGGTAGTCTCTGCACAAACATGCTGATGTAAGCCAGTGTGCTCCAATAAAGTCCATCAATATTTATTAGATGTTTCTGAACTGGCTCATACTGGCACACACTAAACACCCATATCTGATGAAAAAGGTTTATATTAGTTTATTAGTCTTAAAGGAGCCACATCACTCAACCCTGTTAGCTTGCAGACAAACCTATAATCTGTCTCCAAATCTGTTTAACAACATAGGTCACTGTCCTCACACATCTGCAGAAGTATGCTGAAGATGCACCACCAAGCGCCATGGTGCCTCTGTGAGGTGCAGTCCTAACGCTAATCTCTGAGAGCCCCATTTGGGACATACAATGCAATAGATAAATTGGGAGCAGGCTTACCTGCTTACCAAAGGAAACAAAGGAGGGGTGGCAGCTGCTCAGACCAATGTATAATTAACCTAACAAATTGGTCTGAGTGGCTTCCACCCCTCATTTGCTTCCTTTGAATTTGTACTATTTGTGTGGGGTCTAGGCTGTACTGCGAGGTCTTCGACCCTTCCATCCCATGGGCTGCACTCAAGGTTATAGGGCAACCTCAGGTAAGCCTGATCCCAATTTATCTATTGTATTGTATGTCCCAAAGGGGGCTCTCAGAGATTAGAGTTAGGACTGCACCCCACAGAGGCACCATGGCGCTTGGTGGTGCAGCTTCAGCAAACTTCTGCATATGTTTCTGGACCTATAAACAAATGTCTCATTTGTTTTTAACCAGATTTAGAGACTGATTATAGGTTTGTCTGCAAGCTAACAGGGTTGAGTGCTGTGGCTCCTTTAAGACTTGTGTATCCTAATTGCCTTGCTCACCTCCCAGGTTAGTTATAAATTGGTCCGAGCGGCTGCCACCCCTCCTATATTAGTTTATTAGTAATTTGTTTATTAGGAAAAATCGAAGAAGTAAGAGAAAAATTATATAAAATCTAGAGAAGTGACAGATATAAAAAATTGGCATGACCATTTTGTGCCCCTCTTATGTCCCCAAAGCCATAGAGAAAATGTGATTAAAAAAAAAAAAAACTGCTAAAATAAAATGCTGAATAATTTACCTATTAATTTATATAATATGGGAGGAGCAAGCTGTGTCCCAAAAATCTGCCTAACAGAAAGTGCAGAGTTTCTGTGTAATGATTGATTTGAAAATGCATATTTTACACTGTACTGGCATGCGCTAATGCTAGAAATCATTGATAAATACAGTTTGCACACAAAAACTGTGCACCATACTACTAACTAATAGTAATTTATAGTTTATAAATATCTACTTACTTAGCTGAACAAAAACCATGACTATTCCGTGTTTTGTTCCTGGCCCCTGGGGGGATCCTGATTTGGGTTGCCCTGCGTGGACTCTTCCAATCAGATCCATTTGCTGTGCATATTAATTCTTGGCAAACATCTATGTGCTCAGCAATTGGGAGTGAAGGTGGCCCAATCTGGGATGTCCCAAGGGAAGACCAGCTGCCAGCGTTGGTATATTTTCGATTCCAGGGCCGGTCTCCTTGGGTTTCGTTCCATTTTAAGATGGTTATTTATGTCACTTTTAACACTTGCCATAGGGCATCCTTGTTTGGGGCACCCCTACAGTTAAAGCTAAAATTGGGCATTTAGCCGTTATAATAGGGGCAGGAAATAGCTACACACTTCAGTGAATTAGGGGGGTTATTCATCAAGGGATAGCGAATCAGCCGCCACATCTCCTATAAGACCAACTCCTCGTAA
Organism: Gastrophryne carolinensis; assembly: GCA_027917425.1. Taxonomy (NCBI): domain Eukaryota; kingdom Metazoa; phylum Chordata; class Amphibia; order Anura; family Microhylidae; genus Gastrophryne; species Gastrophryne carolinensis. The sequence goes on from CM051238.1 coordinate 260,052,907, forward strand.
CTCCTTGTTCATTGAAGGGAAAGGTGTTACAGAATGCTTGCACTTTCTCTTTAGCTGTTTCCCAAGGAATGCAGCTTTACTAGGAAAAAGTGAGTCTCTTTAATGAAAGGCTTGCAAGGCAGCGTTTAGGTCAGCTTTAAATGCATGGTCACATAAGTTAGGGCTAGGTAGGGTATTATTTACACTGTATTCCTAAAAGTGAATCTAAAGTCTCCCTGTGCTAGAGTCATTCCTGGTCTGCAAAGACCTTAAGCAAATCTAACCAACCCTTCCTGCTGTTGTTAAGCCGGCAATAATAGATATTACCGTTCACTTACACTCTGTCTAACATGGGTATGGCGGTGCAATATTCAGCTGTTTTTTTCAGTCCCCCCATCAGATAACGATCCTTATGTTGTGTGTACCAGTGTGGGGATGGGGTGCCTTGCTATGGACCTGAGGTTTGCTTTAAATATTTGCTCTAGTGCTACCCTGACAACTACATATATGTATGCCTTTGCAATATGTCCACGCCATGACCAATATATGTTCCCTTGCCATGTAAGTGATTGTTTACATGCAAATGAGCACATCATTCTTCTAAATTAATTCAATCAAACTAACTCTACTACTGTTTAAAATCATTACCTTTTGCATTTTTGAGTGTCTTGGGGGCCCAAACAGTTTAGGTCATTTGGAGCATGTTTGGCTGCTTTTACTTGTTTAGTGGAACAGGTCTGATTTATCTTTTGTAGTCAACCTTTGTTTTGCTGTTGTACATAATCCCAGTGGAATGTTCAGCACATGAACCCTGACAGGCAACATTTCATATAGTACAAAGTACTTTTGACTTTAATATTGTGTACTTGAAAACAGATTCTTTCCATTGTTTCACACCAAAAGCTCTGAACAGAGATTCATTGCCATAGCCTCGGGTTTAGGCACAAGTAGGCCTGGATTTGAAGAGATATCACAAAGGGTTTCTGAATAGCTAGATGCTGTCTGAGGGTGATTTTCGATATAGAGAAAGTTGCAAAAAGAATAAAGCTGTTTTTATTGTGAACTATGTCTATTCAAGTAGGTCGGACACTTATAGCTTTAATAACGTATGTATATGTAAGATATAACGTAAAGGATGTGCAAGCCTCTATCCAAAACTGTATGTCATTTTGTGCAGAGCTCTAGATCAAAGTACTCAAGCTAAGTTAACCTGTGCTGAATGAAAATCATAAATGCTGCCATAACTACGGCTTCCTGTTTCGAATGTTTTGACAGCTAATAAGATTTGCCAATTGGACCATCACACAGTGATGTTCCATCTCCACCAGACAAAACAAGGGCTGCTGGTTATGTGGGACCAGGTCTCATCAAGGGAGCTAGGTACCTGTCAGGTTGGTGGGTAATCCAGGTTTGAGATGTCCCCACGCTATGAGCTGCTGCCACACATATTTCAGAATCTGCATCTATCCTGAGCAAAACAATTATGTGGCTATTCTTGAAAAAATAATTTAGCGTCTGCTGAAGATTTGAATAGTCATGTTTGCATTTTGTTTTGTGCTTATTATTAACCAGCCATTTGAAGGCAACCAGAATGCCGATGTGGCCCTTGGTGAAAATGAGATTGACAGCCCTGGTTTGAGGTGTTATTTCAGAGGCGTGAGTTTTTCTAACTAAAACAAATCATATATCTAAAAAGCAACAAATATTCTGGATGGATACTATTTCCTCCTGTTCAATCATCCTTGATATACAATATCTCCCAATAAGTCACTAATAGAATCAACTGAACAAAAACCTACTCTTGTTGTCCCAGCTTATTCTTATATATGTACAGTGCTTACTTTATAATGTTTTAGTGAAGATCTTAGTGTCACAGTTGGTCTTCTACAATTGATAAGGTTTTTATAGCGTATTTTTACCCCATAAGATGCACTTTTAATTCCCAAATTGTGGGGGGAAATGTCTGTGCTCCTTAGGAGGCGAATGTTAAAAAAAGTATACTCACAGGCCTCTGCCACAGCCACAGGAAGGCGGGAAGATCATGGAGTGGCGGGCAGGAAGGGCAACTGAACCCTGCCCGCTGTCCTTGCCGCCTCACCACCACCTCCTCACTGCTGCTTCTCTTTCTGGGGCAAGGGGCACCTGCAAACCATGGCAGGTGCCAGCATTCATTCAATAGGAGTTTGGAGCAGGCCACACACATGGGGGGGATGCCACACTGTCAATGGTGAATGAGATGGGGGGATGCCACGCTACCTATGGGTTATGCAATAGGGGGAATGCCACACTGCCTATGGGGAATAGGATGGGAGAATGCCACACTGCCTGTAATTGAGGGATTCTGTGCCTTGCCTATTATTTGGTTCATTTGGTTCAGCATATTTCTTTTTCTTATTTTTCTGCTCCAAATCCTAGGTGCGCCTTATGGGGCAATAGATATGCTATATAGAGAGTGGATATATAAAAATTGCCCCTCAGGGATCCCAGTAGCTATTTCAACTGGGTACCATGGCCCCCTTAGCTCTCAGTCTTAGGTCAGATGTCAGTTTATGTAAAGGAAATAAAGGATATTTATTTCTACTTTTACATCCAATAAATAAATCATTTTTTCTATTTATTATAAACAATATAATGATTAAGTTATTTGTTAGTGTAATTTATAAAATGTATTTTATGTAATAGAAGGGGGGTGTTTTTTCTACTTCTCCCTGCTTGCACCAAAGTAATTTCTTGCTGTTGCAACTTGTGCATTGGGTTCCCCCACCCTTCTGTACCCAACAAAAAACATTTTTGTCAACAGACATATCTATGCTCGCTTCTTTTCTTCATTGATTGTTTCCTGTGATTCCAGGTTGCTGTGACAGGGATGTTGTGGTCAACCTCGTGAGAAGGTGTGTTGGTAGCATTTTTTATCTCCATGGTAACAAGAAAGGTATGCAGGATGGGACTCTTTTGTGTATAAGCCATACTGATGTGTAATAGTGGAGAGACGACATGGCTTGAGCAGAGATCTTTGGTGTGGGCCAGGCCATATATAGGAGGTAAGGGATGTTAAGCTTTGTATGAGTAAGGGCTTGGCCCAAAACACGTCATTGGGCTTAGGCTATATACTTTTAGGATTATGCAGATGGAAGTGTTTTATAGTGGACCATGTAAAGACAAGCCCCTCGATTCAAAGAGCAAAAGTTAATTGATTTCGTATCGAGAATCGTAAGTTTGGGTGGGTGTTTGTCATTTTTTCTTGTTTTTTTGCCCATTTCGTATTCGCACGATCGTTCGCGCATAGACGTATATGAACATACGCATTTCGTACGAGAATCGTATATTTTGCGTTAGTTCGTGTGTTTTTCCCATCCAAATCGTATTATTTGCGTCCGATCCTATTTTTTACGTCCTTCACATGGGCTTGCGACCAATTCAGAGAGGTGATTGCTAATTGTTTTGAAGCCCATTAAAGAGCTGCTTTACGAAATGTTTGCCGGCAGCTATTTGGCCTCGGGAGTAGGATGGAGAGGAGCGAGTTTGTGGCACATCAAGGGCTTATGCTTTTTGGCATTGAGTTGATCGAGATGTCTGAGAGCAGATTGCCCCTGCGTCGTCGCATGAACATCGATAGCATGAATGATGTTGAGCTGTTAGAGCTGACCAGGCTTAATCGCGCTTCCCTCCATAAATTATATAGTGAGCTGCGGCCATGGTTAGCCCGCACCACAAGGAAGGGGCATGCAATTTCAGGTATGACCAAGATGCTTGGCTGCCTGCAATTTTTGGCGAACGGCTCGTTCCAGAGGCTGGGTGCCCTCTCCGTGGGGATGTCACAGCCTACGCTGAGCCGCGCACTATCTAAATTTTTGGAAGGCATGGCTGCCATAACTCCAAAATATATTTATTTTCCGGATGATATGGCAGCCAGAAACGCCATTAAGCTTGGGTTTTATAATGTGGCCGACATGCCCAACGTTATTGGTGCTATTGACTGCACACATGTGGCACTCGTACCTAGGGCTGCCGACGAGTATATATATATATAGGTATTGAGATTGGTTATTATGTTGGCCAACGTGTAATGTAACCTGTTTTCCTTTGCGGCAGCATATTTTTTTAGCCCTCATTTGTGTAGCTGCTTTATCTAGGCTTTTCATTAGTATTTCCCAATAGAGTGCAGACATGTTTGTTTTTTTTTTTTCATTTTTACAAATATCAATTACCCTTTTTGTATGTTTTTGCCTTAAGGAATCGAAAAATGGGACACTCCCTTAATGTCCAGGCCGTGGTTGGTCCGGACATGCGTTTTATGAGTGTCCTTGCCGGCTACCCAGGATCGTCGCACGACTCGTATATCCTCAGGCGATCTGGGTTGTTTAGGAGATTTGAGGCAGGTGAATTTTCGGGTGCATGGTTGCTTGGTAAGTGTGTCCTATTTGTATGCTATTAAATGTGGGATTAATCTTGTATTTGTTGATATTTTTGTATTTGAATTCTTTACATAAGCCAGAAACTGCCTTTTTGTTGGGTCATATATTATGAACTCCCAACCAAAATGCTTGCCTCGCTTTGTCCTTCAGAATGTTTTCCCTTTAGTTAGGATGTCTGTAAGTTCCATGTCCCTAAATATATTGGTTGGGAGTTTATACCCAAGGATCTGTGAGCTTTTGCTCCTTTTGTAGTATTGGTCTTTAAATGTCAAAGTGGACTTAAACTGCATACATTGTAGTTTTCATATAAATGTTGATAGCCCCTCAGCAGCATCCTAATTGTAACATGTCAGAAAACTAAAAATATATTTAAATTCCAACTACCCTTGGCCGTGCAGATGTTTGTTAATTAATTGGTATATTGAAGTGCCATTTTTAATTATGTACTACATTAGTGGCAATAGTTATTTTGCTAATGTGCCCTGGGTGTTTTTTTTGGCCCTTTACCTTACATCATTATGATATATGTAAAATTCTTTGTGTTTGTTGTGTTGCCTTTTTAATTTTTATTACATTTAATTGTCTGTTTAAGGTGATTCCGGGTACCCACTTCTACCCTGGCTCATGACGCCTGTGCTGCGGCCCCAGGATGCCTCTCAGGAAGCGTACAACCGTGCGCACCGCAAGACCAGGGCTGTTGTGGAGAGGGCCTTTGGGCTGTTGAAGACCCGTTTTCGTTGCTTGGACCATACTGGGGGCGCCCTGCAATATGATCCAAAAAAAGTGATCGACATAATCATGGCATGTGCTGTTTTGCACAATTTTGCTATACTCGAACGTGTCCCACGTTATGTTGATAGCCTGCCCTCTACAGCCCTAGAGGATGATGGAGAGAATTTTGTTGGGCCACCCAGTGAGTCTGCCCAATCAGTTAGAGCAAACTTGATATTGCAGCATTTTAGTTAATTTTATTTCGTGTATCAACATTCTGTGTGTCTGTGTTAGCCTTTTTGTTAAATATGTTGTTTTGCCGTAATGTGGCATTACCTCAAAGTAAAACATTTTTACCTTAATTGTTGCCTAATGTATTTCATGTAGTTTCCTTAGCTTGATATTTGCATTGTTACACCTCTTAAAACCAAAATTATCTGGTTTAGCCCAAGCTGTTTAAAATGTGTTCCCACTAAAAACGCCACAAGTATTGTAAGTGAGAATATTTTTTTACTTAGGAAAGTTAAAATTATTGTGCTTAACAGAAAACATTCCACATACATCTGTGGTTACAAATGGATGAGATAACAAAAAAAACATCGAGCACATCTACACCTGGAAGTGAGTGGCACAACCAAACAAGGACACCCAGTCCAAAGGCCAGCCTAGTCCAGTCATTAATATTGCCTGTGCCCAGGGATATTTGGGCATGGCCATAATGTCACACAAACATGTCTGCAAACAGGAGGAGCACCAACCAAATACATATTTAAAGCCATAAGTGGCCAGATACACTCCACATAGACCTATGGCATTGGCTAGTGGCCTTAATCATTACTCTAAGGAGCTATATGGGAGCAAATACAAAACACAACCTGCATGAGCAACACAAAATGGATTGTTTGAAACCTCAAAGGACAAGTAAATACAGTGGGGGTTAAGAGAAAAGATGTCCCACACAACCATGGCTTAATAGGGTGGCTGCCCATAATACCCAGGTGGAGGTCCAGGTGGAGGTCCATGTGAATGGGACCTAGCCTGGGCCATGGCAGCATTGTGAATTTGAAACTGCTCCACAATGTTTCTCTGCATATTGGTCATCTCAGCCATGGCTGACTGGATGCCATTACTTGCAGTTACCACGTTGCTGTTGAGGGTACGCAACTCCGCGAGGATGCCCTGTAAGCTGGTATTGATGTTCACCATGTCGGCATGCCTTTCCTCACGCTCTGTAGCGAGCTGTGCCTCATAAGAGTCCCTTTCTTGGGTCCATAATTGAAGCAGGGCACTCTGCCTCCCCTGGGAAATTGTGGGGCGGCGTAATGGAGTCCGCCGCACAATTACCCTGGCTCTTGGGCGTGCCCTGCCGCGTGGTGTCGTCCCCTCAACAGCAACAGGCCTGCTTTGCAAATCCTCAGCAGCAGAGTGAACACTGGGGACTGTTGTGTCAGTCTCCCCATGTGCATGCACAATGGATGGAGATTCACTCTGCTGCTGAGGATTGGCCAGAGAAACATTATGGAGCAGTTCCAAATTGGGACCCAGGGGGAGGTCATCCGACGTGCCCTGCATGGAGACATCATCTTCCTCCATTTCCTGGATCTCTTCCATGAGTGTGCGGGTCTGTAGGGACATATAAAAAAAAAAGTGTAAGTTGGCGTCCAAATTTGGGATTCCCACAGTTTAACACATGCTTAAGCACTTGGTAGTATTTATGGTACTAAATTAACTTACCGGAAATCTCGGATCTGGGCTCCTATGCTGTACGGACCTGGTAGGCATCAGCAAACTGGGGGGTGAGTTTACCCTTGCAGAGGGATCATGCTGGGCTGAAGAAGAGAAAAACCAACAAGGTAAACACACACATAACCATTTTTTTTATAGGTAATCAAATAAACCACTATTTGTAATATTAAGCAACTCTACAGCAATGGGGACATTTGTTAAAAGACACGCAAGTTTAGATAGGTGCAATGCCTCGCGAAAACTGCTAACTGACCTCAGTTCTAAGTCAGGAAGTGTACCCAGTCAGCATACAACTTGCAACGCAAATTTTTGGATTAAGACTACCATTAGCTAGGTACGGGGTACTCAAACACTTCTTGTAAAGGTCCATTTAAAGGTATGTGGTGAGAGGTGAATGTCTGGCCATGGGGCTGACGCAGGGGGTGTCTAGTTAGAAATAAACACACTGGTGGAGGGGCTTGAGATTTCAAAGTGCAAACTAATAAAGGCTGCTTGCCCTTGCTGGGCTGGATGGGGCAGAGCTGAGGGGACAGGGATTGGATGGCTAAAGGGGGGAGTTCACGAATTGATGGTGATGGGATGGATGGAGCAAATCTGGTACAAATGTATGGGGCTTATGTGGGGGGGGGGACATGGGGGGACTGTGGCAGATGGGGCAGAGCTGGGGCAGCGGGACACGATTGTACCAAGAGAAATATGTACCAAGTTACTGTGTACCTTGCAATGCCACTTCCTGTGCAGTACTTCATATTGCAATGCTAGGTTTCAGGGAGACATGACATTGGGCAGGAGAACAACCACTACATCGCCGAGCAAGGGGGCAGCTCTGAGCACGTCAACACAGAAGTAACTGAGTGCAGGGCTGTCTGGCCAGGGGTCCTTGAATCTGGTGCCAAGGTCCGCATTGGGACCCCGGGCCGCCAGTTGAGTCTCGCTGCTCTAGGTCAGATATGTTTGGGGGTGGGTAATTAAATTGTTAACTCAAACACAACTCACACAACAAATAGCCAACCCATCCATAATGATGTGTGTTTTGTGATTGATTCCAAATATATCACTTTTCATGAGAAACTTCATTACTTGACCAATAAAATTGGAACTTGGATCTTTGCCATAATGGATGTGGTCCTAAATGTGTGATTCCCAGGGACCAAAAGAGGACACAAACAGGCACAGTAGTGCGAGGCCAAGCAAGGCAAACCATAGGGCCATCCCGTCATCTTGTTACTAGTGAACTTTAGATTATTTAGCAGGCAAACATGCAGATTTAAGAGTACTCACCGTGGGTACGGGTCGGTGAGTCTGTGTCCCTTAGACCAGCATGTCCACCGACCGCGACCGGATGGAGAAGTCCCAGCACAATCTCCTCAGCAGGGGTAAACTCCAATTTTGTAGGAAAGCCACCTCCAGTTTTCAGGCTGAAAAGAGAAAATCGTTTGGTACTCAGAAAAGGTGCATACAGTACATCCTAAACCTTATATTTGGAGACATCATTTATTTACCTGTAATTATGCCTTTTAATTTCTTTTTGCCGTACAGCATATTTCAGATCCGAGATTTTCTTCTGAATTTGGGACACATCTTTCCTCTCTTCCCCCGCTGCATTTACTTGTCGTAGGATGGTTTCAAACAATTCCATCTTGCGCTGCTTTGTGGTGTGTTTTGATTTGCTCCCATAGAGCTCGTCATAGTATAATGTAAGGCCACTAGCCAATGCCATATTTTGATCATGGGAGAATCTCCCACTCAACTGGCCGCGGTGCAATGTGCGGCCAGATGGTTGGCTTGGCTGCTCCTCCATGTGTGCAGACACATGTGGTGACATTATGGCCTGGGGCTGGGTAGGGGAATGGCCGGATTGTTGGCTTCCCAATGACTGGACTGGACTGGCCAAGGGACTGGGTGTTCTTGCGTGGCTGGCCACCGAACTTCCAGGTGTAGATGTGGTCATGGTGGACATTCTGGGCCCTCTTGGGGGGCTATGTTCCCGGCTGGTGCCAGGTCGGGGGCTCTGTTCCCGGCTGGTGGCAGGTCGTGGGCTTCTGGCCCTGCTGCGGGGCCTGTAGGGGCTTCTGGCCCTGGATGGGGTTCGGGCCCTGGATGCTCTTCTGGCCCTGGATGGGGTTCGGGCCCTGTATGGGCTTCTGGCCCTGGATGGGGTTCGGGCCCTGGATGCTCTTCTGGCCCTGGATGGGGTTCGGGCCCTGGCTGGGCTTCTGGCCCTGGATGGGGTTCGGGCCCTGGATGCTCTTCTGGCCCTGGATGGGGTTCGGGCCCTGGCTGGGCTTCTGGCCCTGGATGGGGTTCGGGCCCTGGATGCTCTTCTGGCCCTGGATGGGCTTCTGGCCCTGGATGGGGTTCGGGCCCTGGATGCTCTTCTGGCCCTGGATGGGGTTCGGGCCCTGTATGGGCTTCTGGCCCTGGATGGGGTTCGGGCCCTGTATGGGCTTCTGGCCCTGGATGGGGTTCGGGCCCTGGATGCTCTTCTGGCCCTGGATGGGGTTCGGGCCCTGGATGGGCTTCTGGCCCTGGATGGGGTTCGGGCCCTGGATGCTCTTCTGGCCCTGGATGGGGTTCGGGCCCTGTATGGGCTTCTGGCCCTGGATGGGGTTCGGGCCCTGGCTGGGCTTCTGGCCCTGGATGGGGTTCGGTCCCTGGCTGGGCTTCTGGCCCTGGATGGGGTTCGGGCCCTGCTGCGGGGCCTGGGTTGCCGAACTGCCCTACTTGAACCCATGGGCGGTGTGGGCTCCCTTGTGCGGCCTCTTCTGGGGGCAGAGGTGGTGGGTGCTGCTGTTGCCTGCTTTTTGGCGGCAGGGGCACGTGCCTTGGGGCCCCTTTTTTGGCTTCCAGAGGGTCCAGTGTCCCTTGGTGGGGCAGAGGTAGTAGTCTGGGATCGCAGCTTTTTCCTACCTTGCTGGGACCTGGTGGTTGGGCCCTCCAACGTCTGGCTTTGCTGGGGTCGTTTGGAGCTTGCCTTTTTAGGTGCCATCTTCCACAAATGCTCAAAGAGAATGAGCTTTGGGTGCAGGGACCTTTAAATAATGAGCCCAGCGTGTGACGCCTATGCGCACGACTACGCGCTCGTACGGACGTACGTTCGAGCGGAACCAGGAAACCGCTGGGGTTTCACTTATCTGCTGCCTTGAAGAAGCATAAAGATGGCGCCCACTATCTTCACCCGTCAACAGGAAGAGATCCTCATGCTGGTAAGTGCCTGCCTCTGCATTTTAATCTAATAGTCAATGATGGCCTAAATGTAAATGATGCGTTTGGAACTAGTTTGGGGTCTCTTAATGTTTAATAACTGGCTCCTCACACTTCATCCTCAAGGGCCGAGCCTGGCCACGTTTTCACCTGTCTATGCTGATGTCCTAATTAGGGAAATTGCTCAGGCTTAGCAACAGTTAATTAACCTGTGGAGTAGCGGGGCTACCTGTCAAACCTGGCGTGTCTCGGACCACACGTGGTCCCAAAGCCTAAGCATAAGCCTACATCTTGGATGTTTAAACCATCCTAACATGCCATAGATGCAGGTGGCCTGATTCTTGATGTTGGCTATTATCTGTATGTACATGGTGTGTGAAACATATAACATAAGACCAGACTCTCATTCACAGTCAACGTCCTCTTTAAGGCACTCACCAAAAATGGCTGCCACTCTAAATGTGTGTGTTAATGACATGAAATTCTCAACTTGTGATGCAACACATATGGGTCTGTGTGTAAAAGTAAAAGCTCTGTGTCCATTATGTTTTTCAGATCATGCTTCAGCGCCGGTATGACTTCGCGCCCAATGTGTGCGAGAAAAGGGACATCGCCCGGGAGATCATCGCGGAAATACACCGTGTGACTAGCACCACCTTCACTCACACCCAGATAATGCAGCATTGGTCGGACCTGAAACGTCTGCACATGCCGCGGGTGCGGAGGTTTTTTGGAATCCATTTCCCAAGTAAGTACAAAGCAATTGCATGGTATATGTTCCAAATGTATAAGTTCTGCCTTTATTTATAATGACTTTTCTTTGGTAGTGTTGGAAATGGATTTCAGAATTCGCCGCACCCGGAGGCGTACAGGCCGACCAGTGCTGCATGAGTCTGCATCTGTGAGTGAAGGTGGTGGATCTCCCGGGCGACGGACCTACCCCTCCTCTGTGGCCTCCTCAGACCAGCCCCTGGACCTTACCACAGAGGAGGGGCCCAACCGCGTGGGCGTGGAGTCATACCTGGCCAGGCATGGGGAAGGCTCTGGTATGTCACTCTTCATGTATAGGCACAAAGATATACATGGCAGGCCAAAAACTAAGTTATCCTTTATTATGTATTTGTAGAAGCTTCTGGTGCGGGTGAGATAGTGGAGGAGGAGGCAGCAGAGATGCTGGAAGTTGATCCTGGCGAAGGTGAGTGATGTCAGCCAGACTGGGAGCCAGATATGTTGGGAATAGTGACTCTATACAAGTACTAACCAAATGTCACATGTTTCTCCAGGGACTTCTTCACAGCATAGCCAGGACCAAGGGCAGCCTGTTGGCCCCAACCAGCCATCTGTCGGCCACCAACTCCGTAAGTCTCCATGCCATTATTCATATTAATGTTTTGTTAGCTAATAACACACACATAACTAAAGGCGTAGCCAATGTGTAGTTAACACTTTCAGGTGGGCACTTCGTTAGCTTAAAGCGGACCCTAACTTGTATTAAGAACATAATAATTAGCCAACACACTGTACCTACAGATTTGAAACATTGAAAAACAGCCTTCAGCCATCTAATGCATGTTATTAGATTGAACAAAACCAATATTGCGGAAGATGGAATGCGCAATATTTTCAGGCAGCATGGGATACAGATTGAAAAAAGTAAGGTGCTGCCATGCATTGTGGGACTGATGACCTTTCCCTCAACCCAGCTATGCTCTGGATTCCCAACGCACCACTGTAACCTACTCCCCTGTACTTTATCCAACTCTCCACTCCTCATTAAGTGTTATGCTTCAGAGTCCAGATGGCGGCGCTGTAATCAAAAAACCTCCCAAATGTACTTTGATCTGGTGCAGAATCATTTGGGAATAGTTATTGGTTTTCATTAAATAATGTTGAAGGTCCGGTTTAAGGAGTTTAAAGACTTACCTGTGGGAAATGCATTAACTTTATCCCTTGGAAGAATGACATATGTCATGCATTTACATGTATTTGATTAACCCCAAATCTATTTCCAGCATACAAAACGGTCTGGGACTCCTATTTATGTTTATTTCTCTATTGGTTACAGGGATGATCCCAAAAACATTGGCTGGGAAAAAAAAAAGAATCAAGGAGTTGGTGGCCGAGCTGCTGGCCATACAGGCGACGTTGGGGCCAACAGATGAAGAAGAGGAGGAGGATTAGTGCCCTTGGTCCTGGCTACTTTTGTTAAATGTTTTTAAAATTTTAGAATTGTTTCTAAATTTTTAGAGTTTTTGTTTAAAAAAAAAAAAAAAACTTTTATCTCTGTTTTTAATCAAAAAAAAAAAAAATTTTAATATGTTTTGAAAACCAACAAACAAAAATTTACAATCTGTTTGTAAAACAAAAAAAAAAAAGTTTTAATGTGTTTGTAAAAAAATAAAAAAACAAAAAAAGATGTTTTAAACAAAACACCCCAAAAAAAAAATATGTTTAAACGAAAAATATAAAAAAAAAACAAAATAATTTAAATAAATTATATTTTAAGACTTCATAAATGTGTCTTTTCTAATATGCGCCACAAAAAACAATTACACAAACAAGAAAAAACACGCTTAGAAACATATAGACATATGTACATTATGTGGTTTGTGTAAGTTTTAGGGTCGTCAACATGAAGTTGGATGCAAGCGCTAAGGGGTTTAGGTAAGTTTGAGGGACCGAGAAATGAAGAAGGATGCAAGCGCCAAGGGGTTTAGGTAAGTTTTAGGGACCGAGAAATGAAGTTGGATGCAGGCGCTAAGGGGTTTAGGTAAGTTTGAGGGACCGAGAAATGAAGTTGGATGCAAGCGCTAAGGGGTTTAGGTAAGTTTGAGGGACCGAGAAATGAAGAAGGATGCAAGCGCTAAGGGGTTTAGGTAAGTTTTAGGGACCGAGAAATGAAGTTGGATGCAAGCGCTAAGGGGTTTAGGTAAGTTTGAGGGACCGAGAAATGAAGAAGGATGCAGGCGCTAAGGGGTTTAGGTAAGTTTTAGGGACCGAGAAATGAAGTTGGATGCAGGCGCTAAGGGGTTTAGGTAAGTTTGAGGGACCGAGAAATGAAGAAGGATGCAGGCGCTAAGGGGTTTAGGTAAGTTTTAGGGACCGAGAAATGAAGAAGGATGCAAGCGCCAAGGGGTTTAGGTAAGTTTGAGGGACCGAGAAATGAAGTTGGATGCAGGCGCTAAGGGGTTTAGGTAAGTTTTAGGGACCGAGAAATGAAGTTGGATGCAAGCGCCAAGGGGTTTAGGTAAGTTTTAGGGACCGAGAAATGAAGTTGGATGCAGGCGCTAAGGGGTTTAGGTAAGTTTGAGGGACCGAGAAATGAAGTTGGATGCAAGCGCTAAGGGGTTTAGGTAAGTTTGAGGGACCGAGAAATGAAGAAGGATGCAAGCGCTAAGGGGTTTAGGTAAGTTTTAGGGACCGAGAAATGAAGTTGGATGCAAGCGCTAAGGGGTTTAGGAAAGTTTCTGGTTGAGGGTGCGCATGCGCAAGATCTTATAAACATACGAACGCACGAATCTAAGAGGCCAAAAACCAATGAAAACCAGAGGCAAACGCAAGTAATTGGAAGAGGTGGACGATGGAAGCAGCAGAAAAAACAGCCTGCCGCCGCAACAGGTGAGCACATGAACGTGATTTTTACGATTGACAACTGACTGAGGCAAGTTCGGGAGATATCATACGAACGGACGTATATTTTAGGATAGAAACGTATTTGCTTATTGAATCACTCGCAAGTTCATACGAACGCACGAGCGGACGTGAAAAATAGGATGATCGTGACCCAAATCCAAGCTGTTACATGTTTCTTTGAATCAACCCAAAGGTCTAGATCACCTTATTTTCGCTTATGATGTACTCTAAAATAAAGCTTGAATGCAGTCTTTAACTTCAGGAGAAATTTACTGAATCAAGGCCATAGTCATAATACATTAGCCTGAATATAATATTTAAATGTATTTTAGTTACTTAGATATGAAGATATTACATAGCATATACAGTACACAAATGATTTTATGTTTTGTAGATTAGGATTTTTCAGTTGGCTATTGAGATAAAAATTGTAACTGACGTCCTGTTCCCATGGCACCCACCTTTTTCAAGCAGAGGTTGCTTTTTGTCTGGCACATATGTGTGGGTTTTCTTACTTGACTAAATGGTGAGAAAAGATCTGTTACTATAGTAGTGTATTCTTAAATTATACACTGTATTAAAGAAAATCAACATTGTTTTACTTCCAATGAAGAGTTACATCAGTAAAATACATATTAAAATATATGATATATTTATATAAATATATATTTATATAAAATTATATATATTTATACAATTATAGAACCAACAGGCACAATTAATTATGTGTTTAGAATTGTCAGGAGTGACAAGTGGGAAAGGGAAACACTTTGGCCAGAATATAGGCTTGAAGAGTTTCCCCTTTGAGTGCCAGCCTACCGAGATTTTTCAGGAAATTTGTGGGCTTCAACATGAAATGTCTTGTTTGGCCTTTTTTTAGTGTATTCTCAATACTTTTGGGTGAAAAACTATTTTTTACAATTTGTAGTGTTTTTTTCTAATAAAAAATGTAAGTTTGTTAATACAATATTATTTCTCCCGGTTACAACGGTACCACATATGTATTGGTAGACACCATTTCCTGCCCAGGAAACTCCCCAAACTGAAACAGCAGTTTAGGAGATTTCAGATAGAATACAACTATGCAATATGATTGCATAGTTGTAAGGGGTTAACTTAAAAAAAAATGACGTAGGGTCCCCCCTCCCAGGGAGGGGGACCTCATTTTTGGGGGGGAATTTTAAGGGTTAAAAACCCTTAAAATCCCCCCAAAAAATGACGTAGGGTCCCCCTTACCCAGCATTACCGACCCGGACCAGCTACGGGGGCTTGTAGAACAGGGCGCAGGGGCCAGCGTTGGTGGCCCCTGGCCCTGCAGGCTACTAGCCCACATAGCCACGTGGCCTGGGCCCTTCTGCCCCCCCTGGCCGTTGGGGAGGCAGGTAATGGGGGGCTGTGGGTTATGGCAAGTCACCCGCTTGCCGCAGGTGACCTGCCATACCCAGAGCCTTGTGAACTGGTATAAGAGGTCTCATGGACCCCTTACCAGTTCACAAAGGGTTAAGTAAAAAAAAAAGACACAGGCACAAAATTCTTTATTATTCTTCTTTCACTTATACTTACCTCCCATTCAGTGTCCCACTCCGCTGCAGATGACAGCTGTCGGTAGTGATCAGAGCAGCGAGGGAGGGAGGCAGGGAGATCAGAGCCTCCCTGCCTGCCACCCTCCCTGCTCCGATCGCTACCGACAACTGACAGAACGGAGCCCGGGTGGCGGTAACCCGAGGAGCAGGATGACGTCATCAAGTGGGCGGGGCTAGGGGCGGGGTTAGGGTGGGGCCAGCGCCGGCCGAAGAGGATGGAGAGTTTCTGGGCCCTCACCCGAATCGTGGAAAGCCCAGGGGGGGGATCGGAGCCCCCCTGGTGAAGAGAAGACCCGAGGAGAGCCATCGCGCTGCGAGGTGAGTAAATGACATTTACTTTTTTTTTTTTCAGATGTCGGCGCCGGCGGGGGGGGGGACCTATTCCGAGCCCCCTCCTGAAGATCAGAAGCCCGGGGGTGAAAATCTACTACTTGATTCTTGTACAGAATCGCTGGCACTTTCAAATGAGGGGTCAGGTAAGTCTGTATCTTTTTACTTTTTTTTTTATGGGGCTCTAAAGTCAGCTACGTGACTCTCACGTAGCTGGCACTTAACGGTTGGAGAGGCAGCTACGTGAGAGTCACGTAGCTGGCACTAGAAGGGTTAAAGAGGAACTTTGCAGGCTCTGGAGTCCAAAAGACTCTAGGGCCATGCGAGTTCCGCTCTCTGGGCCATCCCGAATTTGGATGTCCCTCTGTGTGAAAACCCCTGGATCGCCAGTTTCACTCATCTGCTCCTGGAGCCCTCCTTGTGTCTCTGCACTGCAGCATTTTGGCTCAGCTCTATCTGTGTGTACCTGTGCTGGGCCTTTCTGAATGGCAGGAGTGCCACAGCTAGAAGCTGAGCAGGGGATGCAGCTGGCGGCGCATTTGGCCCCACTCGGCTTTCTTCGTCTCAGCTCAGCAGATAGCAAAACCACAAAACCGAGCATGCTGGAAACGAAAGGAAGGTGATTTTTTGGGGGGGATACACACAGTGGAGCATCCCAAGTTGGGATGCCCCGCCTAAGATGAACAACAAACGGGAAAGTGAAATTCCTGTGTGTTGTTCCTCTTCAATTAGTGGTGCGCAAATACTGTATGCCTACTCCAGCTTTAATTGTTTTGGGATGCACAGGGGGCTTGAAACATTAGCATTTTATTCCACTGTCTATGTCCCTCTTTAAGGTGATCAGGTTTCACTTTCTGCATGGCCACCAGAAAATACAATACGAGTAAATCCTTATATTTCATTGTGTCTGAAAGATAAGGACTGACAACATTTACACTCACCCAAGGCAGACAAACAAAACAGATGGAACAATAAGTTCACAACAAAAGTAATCTTCTTTTTCTGTACTCCAGTGGTAACCAGTGGTAAGTGCACTAGTGGTATGCAAGATCCTATCAAGTGATACATGGCGAGATTGCAAACTCATCTATATTCTAACCAGATCTGCTATCATCTACTTTTTACCCATGCCTGATGTGTCCATAAATACAGAACGGCTGCTAAAGCTGAGTAAAGCTATTTATGAGCTGGTATGGAGCAGGGCCTACTCAGTTACATTATTTGCTGCAGCCTCTGTGTCTCCATTGCGTACTGGTGGACATTGATGGGCTTAGTAAACCAGCTGAAAGTTTTGTCAGTGTGTGCTGTTCCAATCTTCCCCTGCCAAAGTCTGCTGCTTAGTTACCAACCTCTGCTTTGTCTGACCCTGTCCAGTGCCAATCTGTTACCGGCCTCTGCTTTGGCCCTTATTTAACAAGGGATAGCGCCAGGTAGCGAATGGTGAGCGAACGGAAATGACGCTCACCGCCACGAGAACGCCGGCTCCCCTCCGCAATCACACATTTATGAAGCCGATCCTGCTTAGCGACTGACAGAGTGCCAGATAGCGAATCATTCATCATTATTCCAGCCTCACCCCACAGCGCCAGCGAGCGACCTTGAACAGCGACAGGTATGACCTCTCGCTACCTGGCGCTCTCCAATGCATTTCAATGGAGCTATCTTTAAATATTCATAATTAATTGCTATTATTTTTTTATTTTTTTTTTAATGTCAAAGACCACTTCTGCAATGTTAGGTATTTTTTTTAAGCTAAAAAAAAAAAAAAAAAAAAAATTTGTGCAGAATTGATATTACAGGTCTGATATTAATGTATTCATATTGCAAAATGTTTTGAAAAACATGTTTTTTTTTTTTTCTAAAAATATGGTTGTTTGGGGGTTAAAAAACTACTTTTAACCCATCGCCGCCAGTGCTCTGGGGTTAAAACAAGCATTTCACAGTTCGAGAATTTTTGGAGCGTGATTTGTTAATGAATATGCTGGGAGCCGTTCGCTATGGCCGTTCGCTGTCATGCGCTCCCATACAGCTCGGAACCTGTCAAACAGCGACTCATAACCCCGTATTCAACATTACCGCACACCGACTGAGTCGCTGTCAACAGCCGAACAACGGCCAAGCACAGCGAATACTAGCGGGCGCTGTGAAAATAACGCTACTGTCACTCATCTGTCGCTACCTGGCGCTATTAATGAATCAGCCTGTGAGTCTGATCACATCCAGTGCCACATCCAGTGCAAAGCTGCTATTGACCTCTGCTTTGTCTGATGATGCCCAGTGGCAAGGCCAAAAAAGTAGAAAAAGCCAGCACTCAAAAATGTGTCTGACTATGTTCAGTGCCATGTCTGGGGCCACGTCTCAGTGCCAAACTGTTGTTGACTCCTACTCACCACATCTAGTGCCAAGCATAAAATAATAGATAAATCTAGCACTCAAAGGTTATAGTTCAATCAAATTATATTAGAAACTCAAAGTGGGAAAAACATAATGCAGAACACAAAAAGCTGATGTTTTGAGAACATGAAGAAACCTCATCCATTTGAGTTTACAAAAGAAAAACAAAGAAACAACCAATCAAATTAAACCACTTTGCAATTCCTGTCTGATAGGGTTAACTAGCATATTCAGTTTAGTCTACCCAACAACAGGTGATGACCTTCTCCAGCCAATAGTAGAGGCCTTATTTCTCATAGTGTTTTCATTAATACTTGACAATAAGAAAAAGGAAATATTCTGCACCATCAACAAGATAAATTCAATTGATATTATATGTGGCCGTGCTTGTATTTAGGGCTGCTATGTACAATCTTAATCCCAAAAGAAAAAGGTGGCCCCAACAACCCCCCCAAAAAAGCAGTCCCCCAAAATACAGCACCTCCTCCACAGACAATCACTTCAATTTAATTTCAAAATATCATCATATGTATTGGGTTTCCATCTAAAATCTACATACAATACATAAAACAATATACACATTAAAAATACCCAGGGTTATCCATTAAGTAGGGCATCCCGTACTGACCCGCAAAAGTACCCCAATTTGTGCAAAAAACATGTTAATGATAATAATGAATTATCCCACTAATTAATAAAGTGCTTAAAGTTCTATCCTGTGCAAATAACAATTCAATCCCACACAATCAATTTGATATCTTCAAACAGCAAAAAAATGGCAAGAGAAATAAAGTGCACAGTGCTCATAAAAATTCATCCAAATTACATCACCTAAATAATGGCGAGTCCCTACAGGTCCCCCACACACGGAGTTGCCTGGAAATGGGCCCCCGCGCGTTCCGCAGCCAGGCCCCCAGCTGCTTTTTCAAGGTAGAGTATCCATTTCCATTAATACTTGACAAGATACTTGCAGATAAAAATCCTAGATAAAATTTGCTTTTACACGGGTCACTGAGGAGGCAGGAGAGCAAAATGGAGTAATTTTGCATGATTTTAGGCCATTCAAGAGGGTTTGTAGCAGTTGGGCATGCAAAATCAGGATTTCTAGGGGTGGGGGATTCAACAAACCACAGTACTGCTATCATATTTGAAATTTTAAGACATCTTTAAGAACCATATCTTCTAAGCATGCTAAGTATAAGGCTGATGACACAAGTGAATGCGGTAATGATGATGGCAAAGAGGGCTTTAATACGTGGCTATGGGAATAAGTAGAAAAAAAACCCTGAGCCAGAAAAGGAATATAAGCAGTATCAAGCTGTCTTCTGGAATTACCTACCAAGGGTTCCTGTAAGTCACAAGTGTAAAAGGGTTCACTGTTGTTCTTGTGATAAATGCTGACACAGAAATACAAAGGGCAAAACTGAAACTGATGGAAACATTTTTGGAAGCACATCTCAATTCTTAGCCTATTGTTGACACAAAAGTATGTATATTCAGCATTGAATCTATATCTGGTAAAAAAATGACTAAAAAAGCTTAGCTTAATTGCCATCCAAACCAGGAAGTACTGTCTTGAGTTATGCTATTATTATATGTTATTATTTCGTTATATATTTTAAGATTTTCTTTTTTCACACTACAGAAGTTATATATATATTTATATATATATATTTTTTTTTTATAAAACTACTATCTAAAGTTTAAAATGCCATAGCCTTGGGATCCTAGAATTCTAAATATGTATTTTTTACCTTAACAAATGTGTTTACCAGTGCAAATCTTAACCTTTGCAGTATAACACGCATAAAAGAATGCACATAAAACATTTTTTACATGGAATAGTTTACTAAAACATTAATGATTTATATAAATTCTCTGCACTTCCTGAGGTGTTTAAAATAAAACATAGGCTTAACGCTGAATATGTGTTTGAAAGCACTAGGCAACAAACAAGGGCTACCAATAAACAACCCTTAAACAACAATCACATTTCCTTACTTGTATGCATAGCGTTCTGATTTAGTAGGGCCAATTTTAGCTCAAAAAAGACAGCGAGAAAGAAAATGTCATAAGTGTGGTGAAATGTGATAAAACAGACCAAAAGCCCACTATTAAAACATTTTTTTAAAACAAAGTAGGTTAACAGTTCACCAATAACTAGATTATCTGTAACAGAATGCCAACATTTTAATTAAAATGTTATGCTACAATAATTGCTAATGGTTTCTATGTTTTCTATGTTTCTATGTTATGGGTGGTGGTGGTTTAAATAGCAGAAAGTTCAATACACATCTTTTGATTTATTATAGGTTAGTTATTCCAGGTTTGATAAAGAGATTATTTCACCATAAAGACTCTTTGTAATAGAGGTGCAAGGAAGACTGTGAAAAAACTTACTGCAAACTGGGGCAGCTTGGTCCACATATTCTTTCCTCCCAAAAACTAGAGTTGCTTTTACTTTGTAGTATTAATACATGGATTAGAATACAGTCCAGAATATAGTCTAAAAGCATTTGGTCATATTCTTACCTCCTTCCCTGGGTTTGCAGCGGTCCCCATTGGCTTCTGTTGCTGGGTGGTATGTTAGGTCAACCTGCTCCTGGCCCAGCCGCACTGCTAGCCATGCATCTGGCCACCTCTAAAGCTGTGTGGGGGCATGTGCATGCAGGGCTACCCAATCTCAGCTGGGCACTAAGGGTTGTCAGCCCCCTCCTCAGGACAATTACCATAGCATTACTTTGTGAGATCAATCCAAATAGGCATCAAAGCAGAAGAAGAAGGAAAAGAGAATGGTCCATAGAAAAAACAGAGGTTGGAAGTCAGGAAAAGAGCTTAGTAGTCCTGGTTGGTTAGGGCCAACAAGCCTTTAAGGTCTGAGTGCACCAATCACCACACCTTTGCTGTCTTGTCATTGGTCCCTGTAACAAAAAAGTTTGCCAGTCCACAGCCACACCACCTCTTATAGCATTCAAAACTTTGGGTGTGTTAACACTGCCTGTAGCTGACCTTGTCTGGACCTTTCCTAGCCTGCCGCCAGAACCGACCTGTGCCTGCAAGCATGTCTCTTGCTTTGAACTCTGCAACCTTTCTCTTTTCCTGACCTCCAACCTATGGGCGCCCTGGGGGTTTTTGCAAAGTGGGGCATTACGATTCAGGATGCCCCGTGGGAAAGCCAGCTGCCAGTCCTGGAATCTTTTAGATCCAGGCCACAGACGAAGCACATTAGATTTGTGTGTACTGTGTTATTGTGCTTTTACTGTAACTTTTTTGCTATAAAACTTCTTTCTCTTGTCCTCAGACAATGGTCAGACTGACTTTCCTACTGGGGTATATATGCTTAGTGAATGCTGAATTTACCCTTTATAGTGCATTGTCCTCAAATTTACAGTGATTTTGAACAAATTACATTTGCAGAAATCTGCCAAATAATGGAGATGGTGTACCAGCCCTTGGCATGCCCCCTCTATTAAAATGAATGGAGTGGGTGTGGCCAGTCATCATGACTGAAGCAAGGAAAAAGCAAGGAAGCAACAGCGTAACCACAGATTGGGATGGCATGGTCTGGATTAGAGATGAGCGAACTTTTGAAAAATTCGATTCGACTGATTCGCCGAATTTTCCGACAAAAATCGTTTCGACCCGAATAAATTTGCGACGAATCGCTATTAAAAGCGGCTATTTCTGAGCCTCCTAGAGCCTCAATAGGGTTGTAAACCATTCTGCCTTGCTGTAACACGCACAGGATGCGTGCTGGGTTAGTTAAATAGTACTTTGAATAAATATCACATGCAGATCAGAGGCATCGCTAATAGAATCGCAGAGCGGCACAATTGAATTCAAGAGAGTTGAAGTGGCATCACTATGAGGGGCAGGAACCCAAACATTGCTTTAAAGAGACACTGGAGTTGGCAGCAGCAGGAGCCCAAAAATTGGATGAATCACACCCTGGAGTTGGCAGCAGCAGCAGCAGGAGCCCAAACATTGGCTGGAAGAGACACTGGGGTTGGCTTCAGGAGCCCAAAAATTGGATGAATCACACCCTGGAGTTGCAAGCAGCAGCAGGAGCCCACATATTACTTTAAAGAGACACTGGAGTTGGCTTCAGGAGCCCAAAAATTGGATGAATCACACCCTGGAGTTGGCAGCAGCAGCAGCAGCAGGAGCCCAAAGATTACTTTATAGAGACACTGGAGTTGGCTTCAGGAGCCCAAAAATTGGATGAATCACACCCTGGAGTTGGCAGGAGTTGACAGCAGCAGGAGCCCAAATATTACTTTAAAGAGACCCTGGGGTTGGCTTCAGGAGCCCAAAAATTGGATGAATCACACCCTGGAGTTGGCAGCAGCAGCAGCAGGAGCCCAAACATTGGCTGAAAGAGACACTGGGGTTGGCTTCAGGAGCCCAAAAATTGGATGAATCACACCCTGGAGTAGGCAGCAGCAGCAGCAGGAGCCCAAATATTACTTTAAAGAGACACTGGGGTTGGCTTCAGGAGCCCAAAAATTGGATGAATCACACCCTGGAGTTGGCAGCAGCAGCAGCAGGAGCCCAAATATACACTGGAGTTGGCTTCAGGAGCCCAAAAATTGGATGAATCACACCCTGGAGTTGGCAGAAGTTGGCAGCAGCAGGAGCCCAAACATTACTTTAAAGAGACACTGGGGTTGGCTTCAGGAGCCCAAAAATTGGATGAATCACACCCTGGAGTTGGCAGCAGCAGGAGCCCAAATATTATTTTAAAGAGACACTGGGGTTAGCTTCAGGAGCCCAAAATTGGATGAATCACACCCTGGAGTTGGCAGCAGCAGGAGCCCAAATATTACTTTAAAGAGACACTGGGGTTGGCTTCAGGAGCCCAAAAATTGGATGATTCACACCCTGGAGTTGGCAGCAGCAGCAGCAAGAGCCCAAATATACACTGGAGTTGGCTTCAGGAGCCCCAAAATTGGATGAATCACACCCTGGAGTTGGCAGAAGTTGGCAGCAGCAGCAGCAGGAGCCCAAACATTACTTTAAAGAGACACTGGGGTTGGCTTCAGGAGCCCAAAAATTGGATGAATCACACCCTGGAGTTGGCAGAAGTTGGCAGCAGCAGCAGCAGGAGCCCAAACATTACTCTAAAGAGACACTGGGGTTGGCTTCAGGAGCCCAAAAATTGGATGAATCACACCCTGGAGTTTGCAGCAGCAGGAGCCCAAATATTACTTTAAAGAGACACTGGGGTTGGCTTCAGGAGCCCAAAAATTGGATGAATCACACCCTGGAGTTGGCAGAAGTTGGCAGCAGCAGCAGCAGGAGCCCAAACATTACTTTAAAGAGACACTGGGGTTGGCTTCAGGAGCCCAAAAATTGGATGAATCACACCCTGGAGTTGGCAGAAGTTGGCAGCAGCAGCAGCAGGAGCCCAAACATTACTTTAAAGAGACACTGGGGTTGGCTTCAGGAGCCCAAAAATTGGATGATTCACACCCTGGAGTTGGCAGCAGCAGCAGCAGGAGCCCAAATATACACTGGGGTTGGCTTCAGGAGCCCAAAAATTGGATGATTCACACCCTGGGGTTGGCAGCAGCTGCAGCAGGAGCCCAAATATACACTGGAGTTGGCTTCAGGAGCCCAAAAATTGGATGAATCACACCCTGGAGTTGGAAGGAGTTGACAGCGGCAGCAGCAGGAGCCCAAACATTACTTTAAAGAGACCCTGGGGTTGGCTTCAGGAGCGCAAATATTGGATGAATCACACCCTGGAGTTGGCAGGAGTTGACAGCGGCAGCAGCAGGAGCCCAAACATTACTATAAAGAGACACTGGGGTTGGCTTCAGGAGCCCAAAAATTGGATGATTCACACCCTGGAGTTGGCAGCAGCAGCAGCAGGAGCCCAAATATACACTGGGGTTGGCTTCAGGAGCCCAAAAATTGGATGATTCACACCCTGGGGTTGGCAGCAGCTGCAGCAGGAGCCCAAATATACACTGGAGTTGGCTTCAGGAGCCCAAAAATTGGATGAATCACACCCTGGAGTTGGCAGGAGTTGACAGCGGCAGCAGCAGGAGCCCAAACATGACTTTAAAGAGACCCTGGGGTTGGCTTCAGGAGCGCAAAAATTGGATGAATCACACCCTGTGGAGAGTCATGTGGAGAAAAAGTAGCTTAGTTAGTAATATCTACATAAAATTATGAATAAACAAATGCAAAAGTATTGCCAAAGTGAAGTTTTGTTTGAGGGTGTGTTTCCACCTTTTAATTAAATCAGAAACAAGAAGGTATCATTGCCTCTGACTAATTAGCCCTCAAAAATTCTTGGAATTTTTAATCTGGAATCATGTTTGATCCGTCTTGTTCCACAGCTTTACCAGTCATTGTGTCAGCCAATGAAGCAACTTTGTCTCGAAGTGCTGCAAAAGCAGTCCACTGCATCACAAGTGGCATCTGACACCCCCAGTCAACTGTCTGTCTGTTATGCTTTGGGTTCAGCTCCACTATCCATTGATGAAGATCTGATAATCATAAAATTCAGCAGCTACTGCCCAGCCAAGAAGTGGAGGAGACACTCGCCTCTTCTTCCACTAGCCGGCAATTAGTGATGAGGAGAGTGTCGTGGGAGGAGGTGTTGCAAGCCGAGGTAGTGGAAGAGGGTCCCTGGAGTCTGCGGCGGTGGCGGCGGCAGCAGCAGCAGCAGCAGATTATTGCGGACTGTTGTTCGGAAAAATCAGCTACTCAGCGATGTGGCAGTGTTTCATGCAGCATCCTGTGGAGAAAAAGTAGGTTAGTTAATGTATATACATAAAATTATGAATAGACAAATGCAATAGTATTGCCAAAGTGAAGTTTTGTTTGAGGGTGTGTTTCCACCTTGTAATTAAATCCGAAACAACTAGCTATCATTTGCCTCTGAATAATTAGCCCTCAAAAATTCTTGGAATATTTAATCTTGATGTCTGAGGGATTTCTCCTCTCAGACAGCGTCACCATAAGTCCAGCCTGCTGCATTACACTTGGAAGAACATCTTGTTTGCGCTGTGACAAGGAAGCCAGAGTCATGCGTCCTGACATGGCACACGTGTTCAGTCTAGTTTTGAAGTCTTGCCCCCATCTGAAAGAACAACAGGAAAGAAAGTTAGCATGCACTTCTGGCACTCCTACACCACCAAGCACAACCTTATTGAGCCTCAGCGTCACAACGGTGTACCCCACCATAGTCTGATTTGCGATGTTTCCACCCGTTGGAATTCCACCCTCCATATGCAGGATCCACTATAGCAGTGGTCCCCAACCCTGTCCTCAAGGCCCACCAACAGGCCAGGTTTTGCAGATCTCCACAAAGATGCACAGGTGGAGTAATTAGTGCAGCTGCAGAGCAATAGAGCTGGCTATTTGGAGATCCAAAAAACATGACATGTTGGTGGGCCTTGAGGACAGGGTTGAGGACCACTGCACTATAGGAACAGAGAAAAGCCATCACGGATTTCTGGATGATCCAAACGGATAGGGGGACACCCCTGTGTAAATTCAATGTAAACCATTGGCAGCTCATACGTGACACCGACCGTTTGCTCAGGCCCTTTGAGGAAGCTACGTTATTAGTCAGTTGCCAGGACTATGAGATGAACGATGAGATTCCACTGCTTCATGTACTACAACACATGTTGGAAACCATGGCTGGTCAGGGCACTGGAGACATGGCACATACATTTCACAGCCACATGAAGCCTGTGGGGGCTGAAGTGGAGGAGGAGGAGGGGGTGGGGCACAGCAAACCACAGTTTAGGTTTCACAAAATGACCATTTTATCTAGTCATCTGACAGAAGAGGAGGAGCAGGAGCAGCCACAGGAGCTAGAGGGTTGTGAGGAAGGCGAGACAGAGGACCCAGACACACCGTGGCAGTTTACAGTGGAGATGGAGACAGGTAGTCCCTCCGAGTCACTTGCACAAATGGCATGATGCATGCTCACATGCTTGCGTACTAGTGAGCGCAGAATTGTCTCCATTTGTCAGCGGGAAGACTTCTGGCTCTCCAACTTATTGGACCCTCGCTTCCGGCACAAAATGGGGGCATTTTTTACGCCCACTGAGAGGGAGGACAAACTGACCTACTACAGAGACATCCCACGTAGTCAGTTGGGCGATGTCTATCTGCGCCATGGCCCATACTCCCGCAGGTCTGACTCGGGGGGACCTCTGCGATCACCTTCCACTGCCATGGCTGCTGGGGGGGTGGAAGGAGCAGCAGCTCCATCAGCAGCAGCCTCAGTCTTCAGTCGCTAGTGAGTAGCTTTCTACACCCGCATAGTGAGTCTACTCATTAGCAGCAGGAAGACCTGGAGCTGGACCTCAAACAGCAGGTCATGTCATACCTTGACATGACCATGCCAACACACCTTCAGGATCCACTGGATTTGCTGGGAAGCCAAACTTGACTTGTGTCCGCAACTAGCAGAGTTTGCCCTGGAAAAGCTGTACTGGCCGGACAGTAGTTGATTTAGATGGCAACTGGGCTGCTCTATATAACGAAGCAAAATGGCAAATTTACCTCACTATATAAGCTATTGCCCCTCAGATTTACACAGGGGCTGCTCTATATTATGCTGCAAAATGGCAAATTTACATCACAATATAAGCTATTGCCCCTCAGATTTACACAGGGGCTGCTCCATATAATGGTGCAAAACCATGAATTTACCTCATAATATAAACTATTGCCCCTCAGATTTACACAGGGCCTGCTCTATATAACGAAGCAAAATGGCAAATTTACCTCACTATATAAGCTATTGCCCCTCAGATTTACACAGGGGCTGCTCTATATTATGCTGCAAAATGGCAAATTTACCTCACAATATAAGCTATTGCAGCTCTATATAAATAAAAATAAATAAATAAAAAAAGGGCCTGTAGAAGCTTATTTAGTATAACAGATAGGGTGACATGTGCTGGTTTGGGATGCCCATATGGGCTAGTGTTTTGGCAGCAGTACAAAAACCAATGCAAAATGCAATAGCTTAATAAAGCTGATGCTGATCAACGCTTATTTAGTATAACAGATGGGGTGCAACATGCAGGTTTGGGATGCCCTGCGGCCTGGTGTATTTAAAGCAGACCAAAACCAATTCAAAATGCAATAACTTAATAAAGCTGAGGCTGTAGATGCTTATTTAGTATAAACAGGTAGGGTGCAAGGTGCAGCTTTGGGGTGCCCTGCGGCCTGGTTAAATGAAAGCAGTCAAAAAGGAAGTGCAAACTGAAGTAGCTTAATGAAGCTGATGCTGATCAACACTTATGTTGTATACCAGATAGGGTGCAAGGTGCAGCTTTGGGGTGCCCTGCGGCCTGGTTTATTAAAAGCAGTCAAAAACAAGTGCAAACTGAAGTAGCTTAATAAAGCAGCTGATGCTGATCAACGCTTATGTTGTATAACAGATAGGGTTAAAATAGCATGTGCCTTGGGATGCCCGTGTGGCCTGTTATATTTCAAGCTGAACAAAAAGTAACAATAATCCAAGTATGAGACATAATTTTGACCTTCTTTACAGCGCCATACTTTGAAAAAAAAACCTTAATTTCATGCCGATCAATCCAAAGGTCAATGCCCCTAACAAAAATAGTGTTCGACATAAGTTTTCCTTCTGGAAGGACGTAACCTTTAGTTTACATGGTTGGGGTAGGTTATCTTACAAATTGGGATACCCCAGGCAGCAGTGTCATTGAAAGAGATAGATTGTAATGCAGGCCATACGCAAGCAGAGAAACTCAGGCTGCAACAGGCCTATTTAGTTTACATGGTTGGGGTAGGTTATCTTACAAATTGGGATACCCCACTGTATTTGAAACCGAATATAAATCCACACCCAAAAGTGGACAATCAGCCTCCAAGAGGCCTGCTTAGTTTAAATAAGAGAGCTGCTTAGTATGGTAGGTAGGTTATGTTATGTTACAGAATGGGATGCCCCAAGCAGACTTGAGATCAGTATATATGCACACAGCAGCAGTGTGTTAGCAGGCTCATACAGGCCAAATTTCTTTAAATAACTGTGCAGCTTACAGTAAATGCCGAGGCTAATGGTATGTTACAGAATGGGATGCCCCAAAGCTGACTTGAGATCAGTATATATGCACACAGCAGCAGTGTGTTAGCAGGCTCATACAGGCCAAATTTCTTTAAATAACTGTGCAGCTTACAGTAAATGCAGAGGCTAATGGTATGTTACAGAATGGGATGCCCCAAAGCTGACTTGAGATCAGTATATATGCACACAGCAGCAGTGTGTTAGCAGGCTCATACAGGCCAAATTTCTTTAAATAACTGTGCAGCTTACAGTAAATACAGAGGCTAATGGTATGTTACAGAATGGGATGCCCCAAAAACCAGAGAGCACCTGGCAGGCAGCAGTAAGACTATGCACAGCAAAAGTGTCTTTATCATGCCTAATTTCAATTAGAATAGGTGCAAATGGTTAGGTTCTTAAATAGAGGCTGGTGTAGTCACAGAATGGGATGCCCCAAAAAGGAGTGCACCTGGCAGGGACCAGTAGTGCTATGAACAGCAAAAGTGTCTTTATCAGGCCTAATTTCAATTAGAATAAGTGCAAATGGTTATATGGTGTTAAACAGAGGCTGCTGTAGTCACAGAATGGGATGCCCTAAAAACCCAGCAGTGAACCTGGGACAAGACGTGCTATGAACAGCAAAAGTGTCTTTATCAGGCCTAATTTCAATTATAATAAGTGCAAATGGTTATATGGTCTTAAACAGAGGCTGCTGTAGTCACAGAATGGGATGCCCTAAAAACCAGCAGTAAGTACACCTGGCAGGGTCCAGTAGTGCTATGAACAGCAAAAGTGTCTTTATCAGGCCTAATTTCAATTATAATAAGTGCAAATGGTTATATGGTGTTAAACAGAGGCTGCTGTAGTCACAGAATAGGGTGCCCTAAAAACCCAGCAGTGAACCTGGGACAAGTAGTGCTATGAACAGCAAAAGTGTCTTTATCAGGCCTAATTTCAATTAGAATAAGTGCAAATGGTTATATGGTGTTAAACAGAGGCTGCTGTAGTCACAGAATGGGATGCCCTAAAAACCCAGCAGTGAACCTGGGACAAGTAGTGCTATGCACAGCAAAAGTGTCTTTATCAGGCCTAATTTCAATTAGAATAAGTGCAAATGGTTATATGGTGTTAAACAGAGGCTGCTGTAGTCACAGAATGGGATGCCCTAAAAACCCAGTAGTGAACCTGGGACAAGTAGTGCTATGAACAGCAAAAGTGTCTTTATCAGGCCTAATTTCAATTAGAATAAGTGCAAATGGTTATATGGTCTTAAACAGAGGCTGCTGTAGTCACAGAATGGGATGCCCTAAAAACCCAGCAGTGAACCTGGGACAAGTAGTGCTATGAACAGCAAAAGTGTCTTTATCAGGCCTAATTTCAATTATAATAAGTGCAAATGGTTATATGGTGTTAAACAGAGGCTGCTGTAGTCACAGAATGGGATGCCCTAAAAACCCAGCAGTGAACCTGGGACAAGTAGTGCTATGCACAGCAAAGGTGTCTTTTTCAGGCCTAATTTCAATTAGAATAAGTGCAAATGGTTATATGGTGTTAAACAGAGGCTGCTGTAGACACAGAATGGGATGCCCTAAAAACCCAGCAGTGAACCTGGGACAAGTAGTGCTATGAACAGCAAAAGTGTCTTTATCAGGCCTAATTTCAATTATAACAGGTGCAAATGGTTATATGGTCGTAAACAGAGGCTGCTGTAGTCACAGAATGGGATGCCCTAAAAACCCAGCAGTGAACCTGGGACAAGTAGTGCTATGCACTGCAAAAGTGTCTTTATCAGGCCTAATTTCAATTAGAATAAGTGCAAATGGTTATATGGTCTTAAACAGAGGCTGCTGTAGTCACAGAATGGGATGCCCTAAAAACCCAGCAGTGAACCTGGGACAAGTAGTGCTATGAACAGCAAAAGTGTCTTTATCAGGCCTAATTTCAATTAGAATAAGTGCAAATGGTTATATGGTGTTAAACAGAGGCTGCTGTAGTCACAGAATGGGATGCCCTAAAAACCCAGCAGTGAACCTGGGACAAGTAGTGCTATGCACAGCAAAAGTGTCTTTATCAGGCCTAATTTCAATTAGAATAAGTGCAAATGGTTATATGGTCTTAAACAGAGGCTGCTGTAGTCACAGAATGGGATGCCCTAAAAACCCAGCAGTGAACCTGGGACAAGTAGTGCTATGAACAGCAAAGGTGTCTTTTTCAGGCCTAATTTCAATTATAATAAGTGCAAATGGTTATATGGTGTTAAACAGAGGCTGCTGTAGTCACAGAATGGGATGCCCTAAAAACCCAGCAGTGAACCTGGGACAAGTAGTGCTATGCACAGCAAAAGTGTCTTTATCAGGCCTAATTTCAATTAGAATAAGTGCAAATGGTTCTATGGTGTTAAACAGAGGCTGCTGTAGTCACAGAATGGGATGCCCTAAAAACCCAGCAGTGAACCTGGGACAAGTAGTGCTATGCACAGCAAAAGTGTCTTTATCAGGCCTAATTTCAATTATAATAAGTGCAAATGGTTATATGGTGTTAAACAGAGGCTGCTGTAGTCACAGAATGGGATGCCCTAAAAACCCAGCAGTGAACCTGGGACAAGTACTGCTATGAACAGCAAAAGTGTCTTTATCAGGCCTAATTTCAATTAGAATAAGTGCAAATGGTTATATGGTGTTAAACAGAGGCTGCTGTAGTCACAGAATGGGATGCCCTAAAAACCCAGCAGTGAACCTGGGACAAGTAGTGCTATGCACAGCAAAAGTGTCTTTATCAGGCCTAATTTCAATTAGAATACGTGCAAATGGTTATATGGTCTTAAACAGAGGCTGCTGTAGTCACAGAAGGGGATGCCCTAAAAACCCAGCAGTGAACCTGGGACAAGTAGTGCTATGAACAGCAAAAGTGTCTTTATCAGGCCTAATTTCAATTATAATAAGTGCAAATGGTTATATGGTGTTAAACAGAGGCTGCTGTAGTCACAGAATGTGATGCCCTAAAAACCCAGCAGTGAACCTGGGACAAGTAGTGCTATGAACAGCAAAAGTGTCTTTATCAGGCCTAATTTCAATTAGAATAAGTGCAAATGGTTATATGGTGTTAAACAGAGGCTGCTGTAGTCACAGAATGGGATGCCCTAAAAACCCAGCAGTGAACCTGGGACAAGTAGTGCTATGCACAGCAAAAGTGTCTTTATCAGGCCTAATTTCAATTATAATAAGTGCAAATGGTTATATGGTGTTTTTTTTATAAATTTTTATTTATGCTTTCAAGTTAAGTTACAACTTACCAATACAACCTTCCCCAGCATAGGGGCCAAAAAATATACGTATGCATACACATACATAAAAAAAAAGGGGGGGGGTTAACTTACACAAGGCAAAAATAAACAAATTATAGAAATACAATCAATCTAACAAAACGGCACACACACACACACACACACTGCAGTCACACACATTCATCCTCGCCTGCAATTGTCAGTAGAAAAGTTGGGTGTATTGAGGTCCAAGAAGGAAGCGCGAGAGGGAAAAGTAATTACATCTAATCCGTGACGGAGTCAGAGGCATTAAGCCAAGCCTCCCACACCCGCTCGAATTTGCTAGGACATCCCCTTGCCTGGTAGGTCATCTTATATAGGACTAGTTTCCCGTTTATCAGGCTTTTCCATCCTGACAGAGTTGGCGTATTGGGATGTTTCCAGTTCAATAAAATGCATTTGCGTGCGTAAAAAGCTAACAAACGTAAGAGAACTCTCTGTGCCCCCCCATCCAACATAGGCCTCACTACGCTTAGTAAGCAGAAGGCAGCTGACTTTGTGACTGGCAGGCCTACAGAAGTATGTATAAAGCTAAATACCCCATCCCAGAATGTAGAAATCACCCGGCATTCCCAAATCATATGTTTTAAGGTGCCCACACTGGTATTGCATCTAGGACACAGGTCTGACTCCAACAGGCCCATCCTCTTAAGCCTAACTGGGGTCAGATAAGCCTGATGAAGCCATTTAGCCTGGATTAATCTATCCCTGGAATCGATAACTGATGAATACAAATTGTCTATTGCCTCCTCCCAGTCTTCCTGATCAAGGTCTGGGATAAGTGTTTTCCAGCCTTCCATTGCCCTATCTAGAGGGGAGGGGAGACCCAGTAGGAGGGTGGAGTATAGTGTTGAGGTGGGCTTGTCAAGGCCCTCGGATCTTACTATAACCTCAACTGCTGACTCCACTAATTGCAGTCCCTCCAGAGGGATCTGAGACCTGAGAGCATGCCGAAGCTGCAGGTATCTAAAGAAATCCCTTGGAGATAGCGCAAACTCGTGACATAGTTGTTCGTAGGACATCAACGCCCCTCCAGACAGTATCTGTTTCAGCGACGTAATTCCTCGGCGCTTCCAAAAGACAGTGTCTGGAACGGACATCAGTTCAGGCAGCTTAGGGTTGTCCCAGAGAGGTGTATTGGGAGACCATTCTAAAGGAGAGTGGGGAGATCCCCCCAAATTATGCACTTTATGCCAGACATGCAGGGTGGTTCTCATACACGTAGTAGCCTGTGGGAGGCCCCTAGCTCCCCTATATACCAGAGTCCGCAGGGGGGCCACTGGTCCCAACAAGGAAGTCTCCAGGGCAGTCACCGGGTTGGTCGCTGAGGGGTACATCCACCACGTAGTGTAGACTAGTTGGGCAGCGTAAAAATAAAGCAGCATATGTGGCACTGCTAGGCCCCCAGCTTTCAGAGGCGTTCTGAGGATAGACCTGTTCATTTTGGGGGGAGAGGCACCCCAGATAAACTGAAATAGTATGGAATCTAGTAGTCGGAAATGAGCAGCTGGCAGTACAGTGGGTGAGGCCTGATAAATGTATAAAAATTTGGGGAGGAAAACCATTTTGAAAATATTAATCCGACCAATCACCGAGAGGGGCAGAGATGCCCATTGAGCAGTCTTCCTCCTGAGAGCATCAATCACCGGGCATACATTCAGCTCCATGAATTTTGAGGGGACCCCATGTATAATGACTCCCAGATATCTAAACCGGTCCACCACTTGAAGCGATGAAGCCAAAGAGATCTGAGTGTCTTCTGGCTTATCTACCAAATACAAACTAGATTTCTCCCAGTTAACTTTTAATCCAGAGAACACCCCAAATTCAGCTATCACATTCAGTAGTGCCTCCAGGGAACTGCTAGCATCAGCCAGATAGACCAGGGTGTCATCAGCGTACATGGAGACCTTTTCAACAGTGGGACCCAGTCTCCAACCCTGAATTTCTGAGGAATCTCGAATTAACGATGCCAGGGGTTCAATGGCAAGCGCGAATAGCAAGGGGGAGAGAGGACACCCCTGTCTCGTACCCCGATGCAAGGAAAATTCAGCCGTTGTAACTCCATTCACCCTTACTCTCGCCCTGGGGTTCTTATAAAGTAACTGTACATATTTAATGTAGGTCGGAGGAAGGCCAAATTTGGTCAGAACAGCCCATAAATAAGGCCACTCGACAGAGTCGAAGGCCTTCTCATTGTCAAGGGATATAACCACCCTACTCCCAGCATTATCATGACAAATTTGCAGGTTACTGAACAGCCTCCTGAGATTAATGCTTGTTGTCCGGCCCGGCATGAAGCCGGATTGATCGGGCCCTATAAGTGAAAGAATTACAGTGTTCAGTCGGAGCGCCAAAATCTTAGCGAGAACCTTGGCATCCTGATTCAGGAGAGAGATTGGCCTATACGAACTGCAAGAATCTCGAGGTTTACCATCTTTGTGTATCAAAGCAATAATTGCCTGTGCAAAAGATTCGGGTAGGGTTTCAGATTGCAGAGCTTCAGAGAAAACCTCCAATAGTCTAGGCTCCACAACATCACCGTACCTTTTATACCATTCTGAGGGCAAACCGTCCGGCCCAGGGGCCTTTCGGCCAGACATCAGAGCGATTGCTTTCCCAATTTCCTCGGCCGTTATTGGACCATCCAGTACCGCACTATCCGCAGCTGACAGAGACGGAAGATTTATGTTTCCAAGATAGGTATCTAGAGCTGCTGAGTCATATTGCACCCTAGAAGAGTACAACTGACTGTAGTAGTCACAGAACTGGTTGGAGATCCCTTCTGAATCAGTTATAAATTGGGTCTGGTTTGTAATACCGGCTATTTGCGTTTGCGGACACTCTGCTCTCGATAGGTATGCCAAGGTTCTCCCATTTTTATCCCCTTTTTCAAAGATTGTTTGCTGTTTCAGTAATAATATCTTCCTCGTGGACTCAGTTAATGCAAGGTTATATTCTCTTTGGAGTGATTTAAGTGAATTATGATTCACAGGTGTCGCTGATTTCGCAAACTCCTCTTCAGCCCCAGCCATTTTCTCCTCCAATTCGCGAATTGACCTCCCTCGCTTCACCCTAACCCCTTTTATGGCACTAATAGCACTCCCCCTGACCACCGCCTTAAACGCATCCCACCGAGTGTTAATTGAGGTTTCCACCCCGTTGCATTGCCAATACACATCTTGATCTCTTGACAATGTGCTGCAGACCTCTTCATCTTCTAGCCACAAGGGGTTAAGAGCCCATCTCCTGACACCAATTTGGGTCCCAGACATGCGCAAAGACACCATTAATGGCGAATGGTCCGATATACCCCTCGGTAAGTACTCACTAGCCACCACCCTAGCCAGAAGACACCCGGATGCAAAAGCCAAATCAATTCGCGACAGCGATTTGTGGGTGGCGGAATGACAAGAGAATGCTCTGTCGTTTGGATGTTTCCATCTCCACAGTTCAGTTAAACCCAGGGCCTCAGCCCAGACAGCCAATGCCGTAGTTGGGCCCACCCCAGGGGTTAGTCGGTCCAGGGATCTATCCAGGATCATGTTAAAGTCCCCTATGAGCAATAAAGGGTCAGGCGGGAAGGCGGCAACTTTATCCATAATCTCCTGGAGAAATCGCACATCAAAGGGGGGTGGAATATATAAGCCTACCACCAAGATATTAATATCATGTATTTTAGCATGCATTATGACAAATCGTCCCTTAGGGTCAGAGCAAATCGATAGGAGGGTAAAGGGGAGATGCTTAGCTACTAGGATTGATACTCCCCTGGCATAGTTAGAGTAGTGGGAATGAAATAGCTGCGCTATCCATGGTTTTTTAATGGACAGCGCTTTCCGGCCCAGTAAATGGGTCTCCTGTAGAATTATAATGTCAGGGCTATGGCGCTTCAGGAATTGAAACACGATAGACCTCTTTATGCGATCATTAAGACCTCGCACATTCCATGAAATCACCTTACATGTCATCTAGCCCTGTGGTAATAGTCAATTCTGCCAGGGAAGTACATCATATCCCAGTATCCCGCAACCCCCTCCAAGACCTCATAGCAGCAGACCAGTCCATTCATACCAGCACTCACACTCACACACCACACCAAACTCACTACACAATAGAAAAAAAACATTAGCATGAACAACAATAACAATAACACTCCCTGGACCACTGGTGCTCAACAACAGCGTTGTGCCCTGAGGTAACAACCCAAACCCACCCGGCTCTACCCAAACCCAAACTAAGGCGAGCTTAATCCCGTAACCTATTAGACAAAAACACTGGTTAACTGTAGTGTCGGTGATCCGTGGTCCCTGAAGGCAGTCACATAGAGGGATAATAAAGGATAATCACCCCATGGAACCCAGCTAACATATTCTATGAGGGGGGAAAAGGAAGGTGAAGAACAGGCAATGGTTAATAACGGGGGAGGGGAACAGGGCCCCCAAAAACCTGTGTAAGGGAAGAGGGATCGGTGGTTCCAAAAAATAATCCTCAGGCTCCCCTGGCATAGTAACTTCCATACGGCATAGAAGTCAGGCGAAACCAGAGTAATAGAGTCCCATTTGGATCAACTATGCATATTCGGCCTTCAGGCTGCGGAAAGTGAGTCTATCCAGTTGCTGGCCTCTTCAGCTGTGAGGAAAAACCTTGAGGTAGTTCCATCCTGGACTCGCAGTTTCGCAGGAAAGAGCATGGCGTATCTGATGTTTTTCCCCCGAAGTCGTGCCCTCACCTCATTGAAGGATCGGCGCTGTCTCTGCACTTCAGACGTGAAATCCGGAAAGAAGGACAGTCTCGCCCCATTAAATAGAATATCCTTTTGCTTCCGAGACGCCATCAATACGGTGTCCTTGTCTCTAAAGTTCAGCGACTTCAAAATAAAGGGGCGGGGTGGGGCCCCGGGCAGCGGGGGTCTAAATGGAATTCGGTGTGCTCTCTCAACCGCGAAGAAAGGAGAAAGGCCCTCTGGCGCCACCGTATTCTGGATGAGATTTTCAATGAATCTCTCAGGAGCATCTCCCTCCGCCTTCTCCGGCAGCCCAATTATTCTGATGTTATTACGTCTGGAGCGATTCTCAGCATCTTCTGCCCGTTCCGTAAGGATCTTCACCTGGCGTCTCAGAGAATCCACCGCTGAGTTGACAGTTGATAAGCTATCCTCCGCCTCTCCAATTCTTCTTTCCGACTCCTTTGCTCTATCCTTCACTTTGTCTAGATCATGCTTAAAGTAGTTTAATTGCTCCTGTAAATTATCAAACTTAGATGTAAGCACACTTTGGCAATTCGTGATAGCTGCCATTATTGCAGCATTGTCAGGACATTCAGTAGGTAAGTCGGCCATGGTTTGCGTGCCGCAGCTCAAAAGCACAGTACGCCTTCTTTTATTTCCTTTCATAAATGACTGGATGTCTCCTGTCAATCGAGAGGGCAGGTATCTGTGGTGTATAAAGCAGCACAGTGGGCCAAACTTTAGCCTGATCAGCAGGAGGGGGGGGGGGCAGATCCCCAGGAGAGATGTTATCCTAGTGTAGTATTAGGCAGAACACAGGATTGTCTCGCTGCAAGTGATTCCAGCTGAGCCTCAGAACAATCTCCAGCCCTTATATTGAGGCTGTATATCCCCCCAAGCTTCTAAGCAGGCTGTTTCCAGCAATGCACCTTCCAAGGTCTGGCAGTCCAGTGTCTTCCCAGGGGAGAGGCAGCCACTCCACAGTGCACAGGTCAGACACTGTAAAGTCCTCCAGCTACCCCCGGGATATACAGGCACTTCAAGGAGCCTGACAGGGAAGCCTCCAGCAGAGACAGGCAGTGAAATGGTTAAGTGTCCCCACAGCACAGAGAGCAGGAGGGGGGAGGCCACAGCCCCCACTCGACAAACAATGAATGGAGCCGGGTAAACTTACTGTGATTCACCCCGCAGGAGACTTCAATGTGTAATCAAAGGATCCCAGCGTCAGAGGCAGAGAAGCAGCAGAGCGCTCTCCGAGCTCGGTGGAAGGGGGGGGGGGCAGCGCCCACCGATCAGAGCAGGGGGAACTGAACAGCCACCACAGCTGATAAGAAGGACTCGATGACAGGGGGGCGAAAGGGCAGCAGCACAGACTCGGCCAGTGATGATGAAGGACAGCAGCCACTCACAGCACGTCTGGGAGCAGCACAAAACTCAAGGCAGGACCTCCTCACAGCCTCCGGATCTCCAAACTTCCCCTCCTCGGGCCCGGACCAGCAAAACCAGCACCAGCAACGCTCCGCAGTCCTCACAGCCAAACTGGACACAGCACGGGGGTAAGTCAGCCCCGTTCTTCCTCCCCGTCCCACCTTCCAAGATGGCGTCTCCCGCCCTCGTGCGGAGGTCTCTCAGAGCCACAGGGCAGCTTAAGAAGAGAGCCCCATCTCCACAAAGACGGGCAGAGGGTCCAGAGGATAGTTAGTGGCCCTGCAGGGTGGTTAGGTTAGGATTCCCACTGGGTTTCAGGGTTTTTTCAGGATATTTCTCAGGAGCCCTCGTGTCACACACCTTCCTCATTCGGCTACATAACCACGCCCCCGGTTATATGGTGTTAAACAGAGGCTGCTGTAGTCACAGAATGGGATGCCCTAAAAACCCAGCAGTGAACCTGGGACAAGTACTGCTATGAACAGCAAAAGTGTCTTTATCAGGCCTAATTTCAATTAGAATAAGTGCAAATGGTTATATGGTGTTAAACAGAGGCTGCTGTAGTCACAGAATGGGATGCCCTAAAAACCCAGCAGTGAACATGGGACAAGTAGTGCTATGAACAGCAAAAGTGTGTTTATCAGGCCTAATTTCAATTAGAATAAGTGCAAATGGTTATATGGTGTTAAACAGAGGCTGCTGTAGTCACAGAATGGGATGCCCTAAAAACCCAGCAGTGAACCTGGGACAAGTAGTGCTATGCACAGCAAAAGTGTCTTTATCAGGCCTAATTTCAATTAGAATAAGTGCAAATGGTTATATGGTGTTAAACAGAGGCTGCTGTAGTCACAGAATGGGATGCCCTAAAAACCCAGCAGTGAACCTGGGACAAGTAGTGCTATGCACAGCAAAAGTGTCTTTATCAGGCCTAATTTCAATTAGAATAAGTACAAATGGTTATATGGTCTTAAACAGAGGCTGCTGTAGTCACAGAATGGGATGCCCTAAAAACCCAGCAGTGAACCTGGGACAAGTAGTGCTATGAACAGCAAAAGTGTCTTTATCAGGCCTAATTTCAATTAGAATAAGTGCAAATGGTTATATGGTCTTAAACAGAGGCTGCTGTAGTCACAGAATGGGATGCCCTAAAAACCAGCAGTAAGTACACCTGGCAGGGTCCAGTAGTGCTATGAACAGCAAAAGTGTCTTTATCAGGCCTAATTTCAATTAGAATAAGTGCAAATGGTTATATGGTGTTAAACAGAGGCTGCTGTAGTCACAGAATGGGATGCCCTAAAAACCCAGCAGTGAACCTGGGACAAGTAGTGCTATGAACAGCAAAAGTGTCTTTATCAGGCCTAATTTCAATTATAATAAGTGCAAATGGTTATATGGTGTTAAACAGAGGCTGCTGTAGTCACAGAATGGGATGCCCTAAAAACCCAGCAGTGAACCTGGGACAAGTAGTGCTATGCACAGCAAAAGTGTCTTTATCAGGCCTAATTTCAATTATAATAAGTGCAAATGGTTATTTGGTGTTAAACAGAGGCTGCTGTAGTCACAGAATGGGATGCCCTAAAAACCCAGCAGTGAACCTGGGACAAGTAGTGCTATGAACAGCAAAAGTGTCTTTATCAGGCCTAATTTCAATTATAATAAGTGCAAATGGTTATATGGTGTTATACAGAGGCTGCTGTAGTCACAGAATGGGAGGCCCTAAAAACCCAGCAGTGAACCTGGGACAAGTAGTGCTATGCACAGCAAAAGTGTCTTTATCAGGCCTAATTTCAATTAGAATAAGTGCAAATGGTTATATGGTCTTAAATAGAGGCTGGTGTAGTCACAGAATGGGATGCCTCACAGCAGACTTAAGATCAGTTCAGTATATATGCACAGTTAGTTAGTATAAGCAGCCTGAAAACGCTAACAAAGCCTGTCAGCCAGCTAGTAACACTCAGGCTGGGTGAAAAAAAAAAAAAAAATCTCCCTGTGACAGCCTCCGATTTTTCCTACCTTTCCCTGTTTTTCGCTGACTTTCTGTCTGTCTCCTGTCTGTCTCCTGCCTGTCTCCAGCCTGTCCCTGTCTGTCCCTGCCTGTCTAACTGCCTCTCTCTCTCACTACAACGTTCTGTCTCTCACGAATGCAATAGAGAAATGAGGAAGGAAAAGCAAGATGGCCGACTTAAATAGCGCTGTGACGTCACCGGGCTTGCTGGCTGCTGATAGGCTGCATGTGACTGCCCCAGCTTGCACTGGCGCGGGATAGATGTCCAGACATGTCCCGTCCGCCATCTTAGAATGCCTGTAAATGTAAATGAATGGATGTTAAAGGAAAACTTCGAGCGATCGAATCGCGGGGAAATTCGGATTCGATCCGAATCGAATTTTTCCTGAAATTCGGATCGAATCCGGGTTCGTCCGGATCGATTCGCTCATCCCTAGTCTGGATCTCTGGAGGTAAGTTTCAAACACCTGGAATATTGCCAATTATCTGCGCGGGTCTATAGGTGAATATTCCCATAGAATCTATATAAGTGCCACCTTTCATAAACAATAAGAGTTATGATGTTTCGGTTGCTTGTCATGATGAACTGCTGCCCTATGTACTTTAAAGTAATAGGCGCTTAACAGCTCTGCTTTGGCTCTATTCCAGTCGATCATCTTCATCATATGCAAGGTTAAACTCATTTGTTGATCAGGAAATCAAGGGTCCAGCTCCACTTGATATACAACTTCAATGTTTTAATGTCATATTACTAAAATTCATTATACATGTCACTTCAATAAAACATACCGACCAATACATTACATACATACAACGCATTTCTGATGGCAGTGGCCATCCTTAATTATGTGTAAAACAGTAGGCTCTCATGATTTATTATAAGCATACAGCTAAGCAGTGGCGTTGCTAGGGCTGGTGTCACCCGGGGCGGTAGGAAATGGTGTCACCCCCCCCCCCCAATGGTGTCACCCCCACCCCCCCCCCAATGGTGTCACCCCCCCCAATGGTGTCACCCCCCCCCCCCAAAGAAAACAAACAAAAAAAAAAGCATTTTTGCCGGCATGGTGGGAGCGGGCCGGCCGGTTCCGCGCTGACAGCGGAACCGGCCGGCCCGCTCTGCTGTCAGCGGAACCGGCCGGCCCGCTCCCACCATGCCGGCATTTTTAAAAAAAGCAAACACTTACCTGCAGGTCCGGAGCGTGGAGGCCGGCGCCGCTCTCAGCTGTCATCTGAGGGCGCGTCATCAGAGGCGCCCTCTGATGACGCGCCCTCAGATGACAGCTGAGAGCGGCGCCGGCCTCCACGCTCCGGACCTGCAGGTAAGTGTCTCTATACCGAGGGGTGACCGGCCGAGAGGTGTCACCCTCTAGGTCTGGTGTCACCCGGGGCGGTCCGCCCCCCCCCCGCCCCCGGGTCGCTACGCCACTGCAGCTAAGTATACCCAACAGACTCAAAACCCAGACCATTCACGATAGTTGTATAGGGTTCAATTCACACCACAGAGCATCCTACTTGATTCCGTTTCTGGATCTGGGTCCCACATTCTCCACCAACACACCACACGGCGCCCATGCACTGCTGCCCATCATTAAGCTAGATAGCTGAGTAGCAGGTGATGTCACCCCTGCGTGCACAAGAGCAAGTGTGCTCCACTTGACAGAGGGTAGAGCATAAATAACCCCTGCCATTTGGAACGCAGACGGGCATGCACCATCAGAGCCAAGGGAGAACACTGACCACAGGCCCAGACAAAACAGGGGTGGCCCAATGCGGGATTTAGAGTGTGAAGGGGTTATACACTAATAGTAATGAGCAGGATGGTTATAATTTGGATTCGCCAAGATCAGCCAAACCTGGCAAATGGGGCTAGCAATGGCCTAGAGGGCTGAAATCGAGGGTGACACTTGGGCGATTGTCCTGCACAAAATTAGCTAGGGAAAGTACTCAAAATAATCACAGAAAACTAAAAGATTTAAGAAATATAGCAGTAAAGAAAAAAAATAAAATATTAGGATTGTTTACAGGTGTCGGAAGCCTAATTTGGTGAGTGACACCTGGGCAATTGCACTGCGCAAAATGGGCTGGGGAAAGTACTCTGAATAATCACAGAAATAAAAATAAAAAATACATAAATAAATAAATAAAAAAAATAAAGAATTTACCATGTTTATTTTGTTCCTGCTGCAGGTAACTGCCTGTGGCTTTTTTTTGTGTTTTTTGGTCATTTTTTTGAGGGGGTATTTTTGGTCAGGTTTTGACTGTTTTACTGAATCCAGCTTTTTAAAGCATTCCCATGTAACATGGAAAGTGTCTGTGGGTTTATTGTTTTATATTTTTGGGAATTTT
This sequence comes from Gastrophryne carolinensis, assembly GCA_027917425.1. Classification (NCBI taxonomy): domain Eukaryota; kingdom Metazoa; phylum Chordata; class Amphibia; order Anura; family Microhylidae; genus Gastrophryne; species Gastrophryne carolinensis. The sequence goes on from CM051238.1 coordinate 260,094,777, forward strand.
TTGGCATTTTTGGTTAAAAACAGTTTATATCTCATGAACAATAGCCTGTCATTTTATTTTTAATTGTATTTTTTCAGGTTTTAGCTGTTTTAATTAAAGGCATCCCATTTAACATTAAAATAGATTGGGCTGGGGGTGTGGCTTGACATGGCGCCGTAAAGACGCATGTGAGGGGAGCTCCGCACATACCTGTGGATTTCTTGCACTCAGGTGTACCTGAAGAGCTGCTTTTTCTGATGACCAGGAAGGGGAAAGGCAGAGGAGCATCCAGGAGGCTCCGGGAGCGATCCATCCCCTCCTTCTTCTGTGCCCGAGAGGAGGGCCCGGTGCGTGAGGCGGCAGGCAAGATGGCGGCGGGACGCGCACAAACGAGTGGGGCCGCGGCCCCTCCCGCTCAAGATGCCCGGCGCGGTTCTCCACATGCGGGGAGGACGGAGGACTGTCGATCCGGCGGAGCTGGGACCCCCGAGGTGCAGACGACCGAGGTGAGAGGCGGGCGCGTGCTGGCGGGGAGTGAGGAGGCCCCCCCCTGCTGCTGCAGCTGTCGGAGGCCGGCAGGGAGAGAGGTGAACCGGCTGCTGCGGGAGCTGACGCCGCAATGCCATCGGCGGGAGGGGGTGGCGGAGAAGAGCGAGCTGCGGTCTGGAGCCGCCGCCGGCTTGTGACAGCACAGATCCACCGCGGGGCGGACGGAGGCACAGGTGATACCGGCGGAATGCCCGGCGGCGCTGAGATTATCGCCCCCCCGGACCACATGGGGGTCATGCACAGTCAGAGCGGGGCGAGGGATGGCCCACACCAGCAGGGAGCCTGCTCTGCAGCAGAGGGGGATAAGCGGCAGGGACCAAATGGCGGATCTCACCCGGGAGAACATAACCAAAGGCGGGAGAGTGTGACCGGGTCAACAAAGGCAGACAGCATCATCCCGGACTCGCCACCCCGTAGTCTGGGACTGATCCACGTGTCCCCGGATAGAGGGGAGGTGACGCGAATCTCACTGGGGTCAGTGGCTTTCTCCCCTGAATCAAGGAGCACACCAGGCACCCCGTCGCCCCTGAGAAGCCCCTCCCCACTGTGGGAGACCCATCCTGAGCCAAGCCCGAGCTACAACAATGCTCTCTGCGACCACCCTTCATGGGACGCACATGAGGTGCCGCGGTGCGGCGGACATAGCCTTGGCCTCTCGACCGAAGGGGATTTGACCGGTTCCCCCCATCATGCAGCTAACCACATTGAACGTGGTGTGCACAGCCTCAGGTCAGCTCCTGGTGTTGGTGAGGCGCTCCCGCGCGACCCCGCGCTGCCGACCTACAGTCATGGCCCCTGTCACTCGATTCCACTGGACCTCCTGTCGCACGTGGTTGTGGAAGCGGTTAAAGTCAATATCAAAGAGGCCCTGTGTGGACTCCCTACTAAAGGTGACTTTGATGGATACGTCTCCAGGATGGAGGGGGCTTTTAAGAAGGAGCTGGCGACCTTACAGGGGGCTGTGTCAGATGTAGCAGTGAGAGTTGACGGCGTGGAGAACATGTGCGGGACATTGGAGGCACGTGTGGCTTCTCTGGAACAACAGCAAGCAGAGAGCAGGCGCCAAATGTCTGACCTACTCCTTATACACGACGAAGCAGAGAACCGTAACCGCCGAAACAACCTCCGCCTGAGGGGGGTGCCCGAATCCGTGGAGCCTCGAGACCTAGTAGCTGCGACAACATCGATCTTTAATGAGCTTCTGGAGTTACCCAGCACCAACCACATTGAGCTTGACCGCGTGCACCGTGCGTTGGGTCCCCGCCCGACGGAGGGAGATAGACCCCGAGACATCATATGCAGGGTCCACTTCTTCAAGATCAAGGAGGAGATCACCCGCCGAGCTTGGGAGAGGGGCCCCATCACATTCCAGGGCGCCCAGGTGTCTATCCTGCAGGATCTATCTCGTAGGACTCTACAAATGAGAAGGCTGCTGAAACCCCTTCTGGAGGTGGTCCAGTCTCAAGGCGCCACATATCGATGGGGTCACCCTTTTCAACTCAGAGTCCGGAGAAATGGCGCTCTCTTTGTGCTGAAATCCCCAAGCCAGCTTCGGGACTTGTTTCGCTTCTTGGAGGCAGCCCCGGTTGAGGTGCCGGATTGGACTGCTCCGGATCTGCCGGGCTTCGGTGGTCGGGCGCCGCGGGGCGAAGTTGGCCCTATCCATGGAGGCGGCAGAAGATACAGACGAGGGCGCTGATCCGACGACGCTAGCACCCGGTTCCTCCCCGCACTGGCTGGTCCCGCCTTCCTGTGATTTAAAGCTTGGGGACGGGCGGCCGGGGCTGGTGGAGATGGTGGTGCAGTGTTGACAGCTTCCTGTTTCTCTAGGACTGGTTACTGATGGTTTTTGTGCCTTTGGGCCCCGTCCGGGGAGCCGCGTAACGCGGGTCTCCGGCCGGGTGCCCAGACCCGAGTTGTTGCGTTAAGAGTTGAGATAAATGTTTGTGCCCTGCCTCGCGCGGCTGGGCAGTTGCGGACCCCGCCGGCCTTCCTTTGCACACGCACTGGGGGGTTGGTGTGACGCTGTTGTTTTGGATTTTCTCCTGCTTGGTAGCACATGTATACGTGTGGCGGAGGCCCGGTGGTGATGATTGAGGGGGGCCCTCTGGCCGCGGGGTGGGCCAACCCTCCTTTGATGGGGGGCCTTCCGTGTGGACAGAGGCACCTGATTTGGGTGTCTGATGACTGGGCCTGCTGTGGGGCCCCGCTGGTCCCGACGTCCCTCCTCATGGTCTTCAGACATTGAACCATCTGTGGCCTCCCCGGTAATAAAGACGCCTTTGAGTGCAATAGACTGGAAAATTGCAATATAGTGCGGTCCCTCCCCAGTGGACTGCGGCCCTTGTCCTCCTCTCCCCCTATAATATAGGTGCACCCCTACACTGATGACTTTAGTCCTCGTGGAGGGGAAAACAGAAGCGGTCTGCTATGCACCCCCAGAATTGGGGTGATAGAGCGGAACTCCACCCTTCTCCGCTAAAAAAGCACCATACACGGATCACGTGTTTCGTGGTCTACCGGTTGCTTGTTACTTAGTTTAGTCCTTCGTTACTTTATAGCTGTCCCTACCCCTAATCCCCTTCCCTAGCACCCAAACCCCCGGAAGTTTTAGCAGCAACTCCCTTTTCTCAATTTTTTCTTGGACGCGGTCTGCAGGCACTCCAATAGCATGGGCTCGCTGAAGGTTGTATCCCTTAATGCGAAAGGCCTTAACACGCCAGAAAAAAGAACAATTCTGTGGCAAGAGTTGAAGAGATATAAGGCAAAAATAGTCTTCATACAGGAAGCGCACTTTAAAAGAGGGGCTTCCCCAGGCTGAATAGCAGACTGTTCCCGCACATCTTCACCAGCTGCGCCTCGGAGGGCAAGAAGAAGGGGACGGCTATCTTGCTAGCCAGGTACACCCCATTCTCATTGCTGGATTCCTGGTCCGATGACTCGGGGAGAGTGGTCATGGTCAAGGGCACTATTAATCAGAAGCAATACACCCTGATCTCGATATACGCTCCCAACCAGGGACAGGTTCAGTTCCTCAGGCAGACGCTGGATAAAGTGGAAAAATTTGCTGAGGGCGAACTGATCCTCGGTGGTGACTTTAACTTACCAATTGACCCTCTCATCGACACCTCGGCAGGGAAATCGACGATTACCCAACCGGCTTTGCGCTCCCTGAGGAAGAGACTGCACAGTTTGCAGCTGGTGGACGTGTGGCGAATTAGAAACCCCACGGCCAGGGACTATTCATTTTTTTCGAAGGTTCACAGGACTTACTCCAGGATTGACTATCTTTGGGTCTCGCATAGCATGCTGGAGCGAGTGTCAGGCGATGGCATCTATCCCACCTCATTCTCGGACCATGCCCCGGTTTACTTGGATTTGGATCTAGTGAACAGGCCCCTCCCTCCCTTTACTTGGAGGCTGAACGAATCCCTGCTGCAGAACCCGGCGGTGCTGCAGGCTGTCAGGGATGGTATTACCTCATATTTTAACGAGAATGACAATGGGGAGGTCTCGCCCCTGACCCTTTGGGAGGCCCACAAAAGTGTTATACGAGGCATTTTAATCAGCCACGCCTCGCGTTTAAAGAGGGAAAACACAGCCCTATTAGCAAAATTGACAGAGAGGGTCAATACCCTGGAGCTATCCCACAAAAAGACCGAGGCGGCGAGCGTACTCGGCGAGCTTACGCAAGCTAGAGTGGCACTTAACGCCTTACTAAGACAAAAAGCTAAACACGTGATCAGGAAATGTAAAAGGCGATACTACGAGTTCGGCAACAAAAACAGCGCTCTCCTTGCGAGAGCCCTCAAACAACAGCAGGCCCAGAATTTTATATCTGAAATCATGGACGACTCCCAACAGCGACAGCATACTTCTGAGACTATAGCGGGCACATTTAGGAACTATTACGCAGATCTATATGGGCTACATGGAGATACATCGGGTCTGAGGCAGATAGAGAGAATTAGGAAATACCTGGCGGACTCTAAGATGCCTAAGATCTCGGAGGAGGCCGCGGCCCTGATTGAGGCTCCAATTAGTGCGGGCGAGCTGGCCAAGGCCATTAAACATACACCAGTGGGCAGGGCGCCGGGGCCAGACGGATTTACGTCTCGGTACTACAAAACTTTTGAGGCCTGGGAACTTTCTCTGGTAGGGAATTAGAAGCACACATCACGGTCATACACAAGTCGGGTAAGGACCCGCTATCCTGTAAAAGTTATAGGCCCATCTCCCTGCTCAACGCAGACATGAAGCTTTATGCCAAAGTCCTGGCTAACAGGCTGGCGCCTCTGGTCCCTCACCTCGTGCACCTGGATCAGACTGGGTTCGTACTCCATAGAGAGGCCAGAGACAACGTTATCCGGGCCATTAACGTCATTCATGCGGCCAAAACCTCGGGGACCTCCCTGATGCTGCTCTCCACCGATGCCGAGAAGGCCTTTGACAGGGTAAGCTGGCCTTTCCTGAAAGAGCCTCTTCGTTACATCGGACTGGGGGACAATATGAGACTGCTTATAGAGGCTCTCTATACCACTCCCTCGGCCCGAATTAGAATTAACGGCCACCTCTCGGACCCGGTGTGGATCAGGAATGGGACCCGACAGGGCTGCCCCCTGTCGCCACTCCTCTTTGCTCTGTCACTTGAGCCGTTTCTGTGTGTAATTAGAAATAATGATGACATCCGGGGACTGGTCTCCCGGGAGGGTGCCCACAAGGTCGCCGCCTACGCGGACGATTTGCTCTTTTTCATCACAAATCCATCCGTAGCTATCCCCGTCCTGATGAGGGAATTTGAGACATATGGGAGGCTCTCATATCTAAAAATAAATTTTGACAAGTCTGAGGCTTTGAATGTCTCCCTCCCGGGGGATCAAGTTCGGACCCTACGACAGTCCTTCCCCTTTCGGTGGGCCAAGGCCTCATTGACATATCTGGGAACCCAGCTGCCATGCTCCCTGCACAACATAGTGTCCACGAACTTCCTCCCCTTGGCCCGAAGAATCAGAGCTGACTTAGAGAGGTGGGATCTTCCCACATTTTCATGGATGGGAAGGGTGAACATAATTAAGATGACGATACTACCCAGACTGCTATATCTGTTCCAGGCCCTACCGGTTCGGATCCCTGCGGGTTTCTTTGCGGATCTTAACAGGTCCCTCTCGAGCTTCGTTTGGAACAAGAAGCGCGCGAGAATTGGGAAACGCATACTTTGCAGACCCAAGACTCAGGGGGGCATGTCTCTGCCAGAGATTAAACTCTATTGGGCGGCCTCGCACCTACAGAGAGTTTGTGAGTGGGCAACATGTCAGGACACGAAGCGATGGGTTCAACTAGAACGTGCCGTGCCCCTTACCCCACCGGACGTCACGTTGTGGGGCAGGATGGCCATACCCCCAGACCTGAAAAGGCACCCGACTATCACGGCAACACTATGGGTCTTTTGGAAGTACAGATCTTATTCAGAGATCTCCCCGTGGCCTTCCCCCATGGTGCCTATAATCATTAACCCATTACTGGCCCCTGGAACATCCAGAGCAGACCTCAGGGAATGGAGTGGGTTGACCCAGTTGAGAGCAGGGGACTTGATTACGGAGTGTGGTTGGACTCCATTGTCAGATTTGAGATCCAGGTGGGAAAACGCGAACCTTGACCACTGGACCCTGATTAGGTTGCAAACCTTTGTAGCAGGGCAGGGAATGAGGAAAGACAAGTGCAGACCCTATACAGAACTCGAGAAGATATGCCTGGGAGGGACGCCAAACGACCATCTCACCTCCAAATTGTACTCGTGTTTGATAAGTGAGGGGGACAGCGCTCCAGGGTTCTGGAGGGAATGGGAGGCAGACTTAGGGGTGGAGTTAGATAAGGAACAGAGAGAGAAGATTGCATCTCTCGCCCACAGATCCTCGATTGCCACCAGAGTACAGGAAACTAACTACAAGGTTCTAACCAGATGGTACTACACCCCCGACAGGCTCAATAGAATGTGTGCCTCGGTGGATCCACGGTGCTGGAGGTGTGGGGCCGAGCGGGGAACCTTGATACACCTCCTGTGGTCCTGTCCCAAGATCCGTGCATACTGGGAGGGTGTGCTGGCCGTGGTCTCTCACCTTACGGGGGGCCAGACCCTCACTGATCCAGCTCAGATTCTGCTGCACTCGACGAATCTCTCCGTAGGCAAGTATAAGAAATCACTGCGGGTCCATTTGTTGAATGCAGCTAAGCTAGGGATTCCTAGATTTTGGAAGCAAAAAAGACCCCCCACGGTGAGGGACTGGGCCTCGGAGGTTTCAAGCATCTCGGAGATGGAGGATCTCACACTTTCTATGCACGACAGAGATGAGCAGTACAGGAGAACGTGGATGCCCTGGTTAATTTACCAGGAGTCTGAAGGGTTCAAGCAGTTATTCAAGGAGCCAGAGAATCACTGAGTTAATAATGTACCGCTGCCCTGGAGCGTCATACTTGGGATCCTTCCTTACCCTGCCCCCCCCGGTGCTTACTTTTGATCCTCCTGGTGACGAGTCTCCATATATTAATCTTGGGGGGCTTGGTGGGCGCCGAGCGGTGAGAGACGTGGGCGCCCTGAGCCCGGCCGAGACCGCATTGTGCCCAACAGGAACGGCTGCGCTTGGCGGCCTCTAAGTAGTGCTGAGATACGTGCCTGCGGACCTGCGTGCCACATAGGTGATTCAGCCGCTACCTCTTCCTCCCCTACACCCTACCCCCGCCCGCTGGCCCTTTCCCCCCTTCCCCCTACTGTGTAGTGTATTGTTTTGTATAGTGTATTGCAAGTCTCTTGTGTCTGTTTATATGCAAAAACCTTTAAATAAAGAATTAAAAAAAAAATAGATTGGGCTGTAAATTTTTTATATTTTTTGGCATTTTTTGTTACAATAAATTTTTATCTAAAAACAATACACTGACTTTTTCATTTTTAGCTGTATATTTCTATTTTAGGTTTTTTACTAAATGTGGCTTTTAAATGCATCCCATTAAACATGTGAAACTGCCTGCAGGTTTGTTTTTCAATATTTTTGGGTATTTTTTTGGCATTTTTGGTTAGATTTTTAGCTAATGAACAAAATATAAAAAAAATCCCCCAGATAGTTTTAATGTTAAATGGGATCCCCTTAAAACTACATTTAGAAAACCATTAAAAACTGAAAAATACAATTAACAAATAAAAAGTAAGGCTATTGCTCATTATAAAAAAAATTGTATCTAACAAAAAATGCAGCAGACAATGTGGCAGCATCACACGTATCATCTTTATAGCAGACACCATGGCTGTATCACCTCCATCATCACAGACACTGTAGCAATATTACCCCCTCATCTTTTTAGCAGACACTGTGGCAGTATCACCCCATCATCTTTTTAGTAGACATTGTGGCGGTATCACCCCGTCATCTTTTTAGTAGACATTGTGGCAGTATCACCCCATCACCTTTATAGCAGACATTGTGGTGGTATCACCCCCATCATCTTTATAGCATATACTGTGGTCGTATCACCCCATCATCTTTATAGCATATACTGTGGTCGTATCACCCCCATCATCTTTATAGCATATACTGTGGTTGTATCACCCCCATTATCTTTATAGCACACACTGTGGCAGTATCACCCCCGTCATCTTTATAGCAGACACTGTTGCAGAATTCCCCTCTCATCTTTATAACAAACACTGTGGCGGTATCACCCCCATCATCTTTATAGCAGCCACTGTAGCGGTATCACCTCCATCATCTTTATAGCAGACACTGTGACTGTATCACCCTCATCATCTTTATAACAGACACTATGGCAGTTTTACCTCTACCATCTTTAGAGCAGACACTGTGGCAGTATCACCCTCAGCATCTTTATAACAGACATTGTGGCAGTATCACCCTCAGCATCTTTATAGCAGACACAGTGGCAGAATTCCCCCCTCATCTTTATTGCATACACTGTGCCAGTATCATCCCATCATCTTTATAGCAGACACTGGTGTGGGACACACGACCCTGCCTTTTATACTTTGGATCACGTGTCCCATCTGGCCAATCACAGCCGTACCCAGAATGGGCATGACTGTGGTTGCTAGGGCAGGAAGAAGGCACAGCAGCCATTTAGCTGATTTCTGCACACAGATTTCAATTTGAAATCCGTGTGCGGGTCCAGAGGCCTGGACGTAAAATTCAACACAGATTCTAAATTTGAAGTTTGGATCTGCTCAACACTATACACTAATATATTACAAGCATATTGAAACAAAAAGAAGTTAACCTGATCTGATGTATACAATATTAATGGGAATGTCATAAATACTTTATGAACCTGGTGACAAAATTAGAGGCAAAGAGGCAGAGTAATTTAATATACTCATAATTTAGGTTGTGTATATAATGCCACATCTAGTCTGGAACTCAAGCCACGTGGAATTCTGGTGCCCAAAAGGAAAATATGTTTTGCTTCACAGCAAAATAATAAACTCCTGATGTTCCCACCTCTTATGGAGCCTCTGACTGTAAATTGCTCGGAGAGAGTTGATGACTCTCCATCATGTTTCTCTTGAGAATGGCGAGATACATTAGAGATATTTACATGTCCAGTGCGCCCTATTTTCTTTACACTTCCCACATGTTCAGCTATGGGTTTCTTAGCCTTCCTAATGCTACAACCTACATATTGAATAAGACACACAGTACAAGTCCCCAGATTCACTATGTATTTAGACTCAAAGTTTAAAAAATGTTTTATTTTGTATCTCTTTCCCGTAGCACATGATTGGTACCCTTTGGAGTTAGTCACATATTTACACATATTTAATATACAAGTATATTAAGAACTATAACATGATATACAGCGTTTGTTTTACTGGCATCAAAGTGGACCAAAACCCACATGAAGTGTACCTTTTGCCAATTTTTGCTGCTCCTGCTTCACTCTGCTCCCAGCTAACATCAATTGTTTTAGCTGAAAGTCACTTTTTCAGGAGCCATTGCCACTGACAGCGAAAAAAAAAACAGTGTTCCAAGACCATTTGGTAAGCTAACAAAAATGCATTTCAAGTTCATCATCCTAAGAAGGGAGTATCGGCAGGGGCTTTGGCCAAATTTGTTTCACAAGTTAGGTGGGTTTTGGCCCGCTTTAAACATTTTTTAATGAAAAAGAGCTGGACAATTTCACGAGACAAAATTATGTTCAAGTAGAACCAAATCAATCAATAAGTAAGTAAATCCAAACAGAAACAATACTCCTCCCCCACTTTACCCAAGATAATATTTTAACCCTTTAAATGCCAGCCACGTAAAATTTACGTGGTTGCCTCTCCGTCACTTAAGTGGCAGCCACGTAAAATTTACGTGCCTGGCATTTACCCCCTGGCATTTAGCGGGCAAAAAAAAATAAAAATACTCACCTGACCCCTCGTTGGATCCGGCCGGGTCTCCTCTTCAATTTGGTGCCATCCGATCCCCGTGGGGGGTCGGATGGCTCCAGGAGAGCCCCCGGAATAGGCCGCGCCCCGCTTCTGCAGCAGCAGCTGCTAACTGTAAAAATCCAAAAGGTTTTTAACCCTTAAAAATCCCCCCCAAAAAATGCCCCCCCCTTCCCTGGGAGGGGGGACCCTATGTCATTTTTTTTTCTCGATTTAACCCTTTGTAGTGTGGATGGTAGTTTTATTTTATTTGTAAATGTTAAAAATTACTTGTTTCAGTTAGGGGGGTCTCCTGGGCAGGAACAGGGGGCTACCGATAAATATGTGGTACCGTTCTAATCGGTAGAAATGGGGCTTTCACATGCAATATGGTTTTCCCTAATAAAATACATTTTTAATTTAAAATAAAGGAGGCAATTTTCTAAAAAAAATTTTTTATTTTTTTATTTATTTTTTACTTAATAATAAATAAAATTAATAATAAATAAAATTTACAAACAAGACATTTCATGTTGAAGCCTAAACTCTGCTGCAAAAAATATATATATAATTTTCCTGAAAATTCCAGCAAAAATGTCACAAAACATGGCGCAAAACATGGCGCAAAATGGGGAAAAATGACCTGTCAACAGAGGCTGACAAAATCTCAAGTAGGCTGGCAATTAAAAGGGTTAATAGTACCTCTGCATGTTGGGTATTGTTCTGTTCGGGGGACCTTGCGCTTTCAGACTTAGCTTTTTTCTGGTTTGCATATTTATATTTTAGGAAAAGGTGTTTTTTATTCAGCTTTTTTATACATTTTTAGGGAAACCCTGCGCAACCAAAGAATTCTTTGAGGGATCAACTCCAGAAAGATGAGCCCACTACAACAAGCTGGGTACGCTTAGAAAGCTTAACATGTGTACTTTCAGGGAATATATGGTTTATGGGGGATATTCCAAATGTAAAGGGTTGTTTTGGTTGAAAAATCGCAACGTGCGCACTTTGTCTGCAGAGCTGAAATTTTCAAGTAAAATTACCGTTACGCACATGCTTTACTTTGGGGTGTTTGGCAACTCTTCCCTTGACAGAACCTATGCATGTTGGGTATCGTTCTGTTCGGTTGATGTTGCTTTTTCAGATTATACTTGTTTTTTCTTGTTTTATATAGTTTTTTTTAGGAAAATGTGGCTTTGATTCTGCTTTTTTATTTTTTTTTAGGGAAATTCTTTGCAACCAAAGAATACATTGAGGGATTACTTCCAGAAAACTGTGGCCACATCAACAAGCCTGGTACAAATAGAAAGCCTGAGGTGTGTACTTCCAGAGAATATATAGTTTGTAGGGGGTATTTCAAATGTAAAGGGTTGTTTTTCTGGAAAAACTGCAAGGTGCGCATAGCGCATATCACAGTTGTATTTTTTCTGAAAATCCCCTAAAGCTCTGTTTCAGTTTGGGGGAGTCTCCTGGGCAGGAAAGTGCGTCTACCTATACATATATGGTATCGCTGTAACCGTGAGAAATTGGGATTTCACACGCAATAAGATTTTATTGACAAACTTACATTTTTTATTACAAAAAAAACACTACAAATTGTAAAAAATAGATTTTTTTTTTTGCACATATTTCGCCGAAAAATATTGAGAATACACCTAAAAATTACCAACAAGAAATTTCATGTTAAAGCTCAGACTCTGCTGAAAAAAAAACAATATATAAAAAAATATTGTTCCTAGGAAATCCCTGGAAATCCCTTCAAAAATCACATTTGAACATGGGGAGCGAAAGGGTTAAAAAGACTAACAGCAACAACAGCCTGTTAGTAAATGTATTCTGATGCTTTATAATTCCTTTGTTTTTGCGACATGTTTCAATATTAGTTTCTTTTACGTTTTTTGTTGCCAATACTCAAAAATCAACTTTTTGCTGAAAAACAAACTGCAAACGTGCATGTCTGTTACATAATTGTCTCACACAGAAACCTCAAGCCAGATGATTTTTGTTTTTTACATATGGTGTTTAGCATGATTGCAATTACAGAGGTAATTAATGCATTTAATTAGCTGCTCTGATATGTTATTACTGACCTATGTATTTTCATCACAACAAAATGAACAAGGCACATTATGACAAAATCATGCAGTCTTTGGCTACCATATGGTTAACAAAGGCACCTTGGGGATAAATCAGCATAATGCAGAAAATATTAATAGCCATAAGAAGCTGATGAGGAAAAAAGCAAGAAATGGCTCCTTGATATAATAGGCATTTTGGGTGGTGTGTCCGGTTCCCGCCTCCCATCTGCGGCTATTGTTTGCAGGAACGTCAGCATGAAGCTAAATCATCATTTCAGGGAGGCAGCTGGAGTGAAAACACTTGGAGGGAGGACTGCAGCAAGGGGTGCACCGAACACATGCAGAGGGGTGTGATGGAAAATCACTTCTAGCATTGTATATAATTAACCCTTTTCTTTCTTTTTTTATAGAGTAAAAAGGCTACAGCTCTAAAAAATCCAGTACAATACGCAGCATATCATGCGTTAATGATGCACAAGGATTGGAGATTTCAGAATGATTAGACAAACACAGACACTTACTTACTGAAATAAGAGCGCCTGAAAATCTATTCTTTGGAAGAACCAAGTCGCTAAGTAAATTCTTCCAGATTTCTGAATAGGTAGCACAGTTTTACCTTAAAACAACAGAAACACCAGGCACCGCACCAATTCCTTTTTACATACAGAACTATTTAAGGCTACTCATTTTTTCCAAGTGGTATTTTATTTATGAATAGTCTCTTCTGAAGTCAGGGGTTGTATTATGGACTGAAGAGGGCTTAATTAAAAAATATAAGAGCAGGGGTGCACTGGGGCAAAAGATTCGACCAGAATTTTACTAGCCCTGGCTAGCATATGACCAGTCCATGGACAGGTCACATGCAAGAAATATTTGCCCATTCATCCAGAAAAGCATTTGTGAGGTCAGGCTCTAGCTCAAGGGGTTGAGATCAGAGCTCTGTGCAAAACAAACCTCACTCAACAATGCCTTGCGTTGTCCACTGGGAAACAGACATGCTGGAAGAGAGAAGGGCATCACTTCTAATAAAATTAGAAGCATGTCTTGTTAAACTAAAGCATTACAATTTCCCTTTACTGGAAGCAAGAAACTGTTGCCAGTCTCTAAAAATCCCTTAACATTACCTCTTCTTCACCAGACTTTAAAGTTAGCAACATGCAGTCAAGCAAGCAATGTTCTCCTGGCAATTTCCAGACTCACAACCAGACTTTTTGGGTCAGCTGAGCATTAGAAATTTGTATACACTATGTACCACAGCACATGGTGCTCCTCTTTTTTGGTCTGTCACTTAGGACTGGAAATAGGGAGAATTCCCGGTGGGCCAAACTATACTCAACAAAATTTGGCACAACCTAATATAAACTGGCTTAGTGCTGACTAGTGATAATACTGCAGAACAAATGAGTTATAGGTAAGGCCTCAGCGCTAGTCACAAAACAAGCCTCTAACCTAAAAACATTATTGTATTAAATTGGACCTTAAACACTACAATACATAAGACAATTTAAAAAGGAAAAACAGGATGACCACCCCTAAACCAAATGTTATGTATATATAGACAGTAAATAGTGAGCCAGAAATGCAAGCTAAACAAAGTGTCTAGGGGCAGTTGCAGTCTAGAGGTAGGAAAGTGGCCTTGTGATTGAAGGGTGCAGGTTCGATTCTTGGCCATGGGACATGACTGAAGTGGTCCTGAGCAAGGCACCCAACCCCCCCAACTGCTTTCCTGGCACTGTGATAATAGCAGTGTATACTGCTTGTACTGCCGAAACCCGAACATTTATTCAAAGTTCGGCTGAGCTTTATGCACCCCAAATTTGGGGTTTTGCCCATCCCTAGACATGAGTGTAATTTCCCTATAAAGCACAACATGCGCATGTTCGTACAACCAAAAATAATCATTCTGATTTGCATCTTTTGCTTTGAAAATTACTTCTGTTTGGTGCATAGTTGCATGTAGATTATTTTCCAGCCATAACAATTGCTTTGAGAGAAATGTTGAGTATCATGAGTGAAATTGGGCAAAAGACTGATCTCAGCCTCTCATCTACAGAAGAACATTAAAAGTATTGGGAAGGAGGAGACAAATAGTCATTCACCCAGCCTTTTTCTCCGACTTCATGTACACATGCCCTGCTCATTGTCTGAATTTCAGATTTTTGGATACCCGCTGGTGTAGCAGAACTATTTATATTGCAGTCTAGCTTGTTTCTCTCTATACAAAGAATCTTTTGCTATGAAATATCACTTAGTGTGCAGCTAGGCTTAAGATTGTTTTGCCTTGGTTTCATAAAATGTACAGTAGCTGATGTGTTTTTATGGCTCATGTATCACACCAAGGAAAAGTTATTTCTGATAAACAGGAACATAAGGAATGCAGAGAGCAGAAGAGAAGTAGTTAACAGTTTCCCAGTTTCACACACTCGTTTTTATGCTATATATAAAGGCATTTTTTCTTACCCGTTCCTTTATTTCAGCCTACAATGTATACAGGATGCACAAATTGCTTTTCAAGCCCTTTGGGTGCTGAAGAACACAAACTATTAGTCATGCATAGGATCTGTGACTCACCTCTCAGAAACGGTTTTAGCTTTCAATCTAACAAACAATGATTCATTACTTGAGAGTTGAGACTACAGGTAAACTAGCTTTGTAAATGAGCGAAAACATAAGCACAACTCTAGACTAACAGCTTGGGTGTTTATATTAATCAACTGGAAGTCTCTGCATAGGTAAATTTAAGTAATAGAAAAATAGAATGTTGAGGGCAGAAGGAGACCAATGGTTCATCTAGTCTGCCCTTTAATTGGAAGTTATAATTATAACCTCCTCTTCCCCCTGATCTCTCCACCCGGTGCTGAGGCAGGAGGATGGGGGTAAAAAAATCTTACTTTGCTTGGAATATAGCGCTGCCCAACAGCACATCAGGCTGTGGCTGCAAGGAGGCTGCACAGTGCGGAAACTTTGGTGCCATGCATGCTCCTGTCACCCTTTCAAGTCAAGTCAATTCCGATGTTTTTGTTTTTTTTATTTAACCCCCACATCCTGCTTCAACATCAAGGGGAGCCAGTGGAGGCACTGACATAAGGCCTGATTCAGAGTCACTCTCGCACACATTCCTGCCAGTGGGACAAAGGACCAAATTCGGTCTATTTTCCATGTCGGATGATTCAGAGCCTTGTTTTTGTGTCCAAGTTTTCCTTTTTGCCAGAAATTAAGGTATGCATACGTCAAACCTAGTGTTTTCTGTATAAATACAGCTCAAGGCATCCGTGCGTCCGCAACTCTATGGGTTTAGCCTGCACTTGCGCATGGTTTAGAGACCTGATTTGTGGGTTTTTGTGGGTGTATCTATAAAAGCCATAGGTATCCGGTTCGAACTTACGACACCTTTTTGCTAGTGGTAAAACTTGAACAGTCTACTGTTGCTTGTGAAAATACAGCCTACATACTCTGCACCTACGATATTGCCCCTTGATGAGTTCTGTGAGAAGTATGAGAGTCTGCAGCAGCGTGGGCTGTTAACTATGTACCTTCCAGAGCTTAGGCATACCCACAGTCACCTGGATATTGATCAGATGACTGAATTGACCCAACTGCACCACCTTTCTCTTGAGAAACTTTACTCAGATTTGCGGCCATGGTTAGCCCCGGCCACAAGAAAGGGGCATGCAATTGGAGGTATGACCAAATTGCTTGGCTGCCTTAAATTTTTAGCGAATGGCTCCTTCCAGAGGCTAGGGGCACTGTCAGTTGGAATGTCCCAGCCTTCGCTCAGCAGTGCCTTCAATAAATTTATTGATGGCATGGCTGTACAGCAGGAGAAATACATCTCTTCCCCTGACAGCATGGCAGCCTGGAATGCAGTGAGGTTGGGTTTTTTCAATATTGCGAATATGCCAAGTGTCATGGGTGCCATCGATTGTACGCATGTGGCCCTGGTTCCCCCAGCTGCTCAGAAGCATATGTTTTAGTATGTTTAGGTTCATATTACTCTTCCTGCCCACTCTCCTCTCTTCAGACCAGCCTAGCTACCCCTCCCCTCAAACAGCTTCCCTGTGCCACATGTAGCCCTTGTTTTACTTTATTTTTGCTGTTCATTTTTTGTTGCCAGTCTAGTGACCCTTTATTTGTGCCTTCTTTTCAGCACCCACAAGATTGGTGACTCGATTCCCGATTACACCCGTTTTGAGAGTGGCAAGCTGACTGGTGGTTGGCTTGTGGGTAAGTCGGCTTATTGCTGGAGTGGGTCTGCCTGTTTATTGTTAATGTAACATTTGCAATGTGTTTTTCTTTTCTGTGCCCCCTTTTTGTAATTGGTCCAAGTTTCTTGTGTTAGCCAATTGCTCTCCCTGCCCTCCATCACTTTGACTGAGCTCCATCCCCTCTTTGAATGTCCCCTTCTCCCTGTGCAGTTACAAATGCTTAGTCCGAGCATCCTGCCTAACTTGCTTGTTTGGCCCTACTCTTTTGTGATACTTACTATTTG
Organism: Gastrophryne carolinensis; assembly: GCA_027917425.1. NCBI lineage: Eukaryota > Metazoa > Chordata > Amphibia > Anura > Microhylidae > Gastrophryne > Gastrophryne carolinensis. Next base: position 260,111,281 of record CM051238.1, read on the forward strand.
ATCTAGTCTGTTTTTATGTTGTATTGCTTGTTAGTAATTTAATTTCCATTTTCATTTGTCGCTTAGGTGATCCAGGTTATCCCTTGCTGCCCTAGAAAAACTCAATCTCATGCACAAACCTCAGTGCCACGTGCTACTCCCCATCCTCCAACATATGCAGCAACTCCAAATCAAAAATGGACATACTGGAAAACACACCTATATATTAAAAATTCATCTCTTTATTTGACATCATATGCACACACAAAACATATGAAAACCATCTTAAAATGCACAAAAAGACAACACCCTAAACAACTAACACAAGTAAAGATGGGGGGCAAGATACACAAATCAATTTATTGCTTAAATAATCAATAAAATACTAACTCTCCTTCCTACTTGTGAGCCAGATCACCCCTAAGTAATGCCCCTAGTCATACAATTTCAATGAAAATCAGATCAAAAAAAGCCACAATATTAGTGCTCACAAATAATATATTTATACCAGTTTGCAAGCTAGATTCAAACAAAGGAAATTGTAGCTTTAGTGAGTTGTCTAATGTTTCTTGTTTAAGCAGCCCTCTGGATGTTCAGCACTTACCCCTCAGCCAGTCTGGTGCTGAGTTTCTGCCAAACCTCCACCTTTAGGTTGCCCTACTTTTTCATGAACTGGGCACCATCCTTGGGTTTTGGCCCTGCCCCGTGACGTTATTTCCAACCATAACTGCTCCTGCAACACTTTGGGGGTTGAGCGGGACCGGGATCCAGCCAATTAATCACCATTTTTTGGCAACACCATCCAGCAAAACTCCAGTTGACATCATTAAATTGGCCACTCAACTTGCCCCTTATTAGATTGTGCCAAGGGTGTGTGGCCGATGCTGTGGTCTGCTGGGTGGTGTCTTGGCTAAAGGAGGAGTTACTATGCCAACTATGCCCACTCCCATGCCCAGAATGGATGGATTTCAGGCTTCTGGCCGAGGAAAGAACAGGTCTGGCTTTGGCAATGCTGCTCAGCCTTTGGCTCCCCTGTTGGCTCCGCATGGGGCCCGCACTGGGGACTGTCTTGGGGTCTGCATAGTGCTCTGGTGTCCTGACCGTTAGTTGGTCCATGGTAGACTGTGCCAGGAATCCTGGGAGCCCTGGTTTTCTGATGCTGCTGATACCTTAACCCTTTAAGTGCCAGCTACGTGACTTTCATATAGCTGCCTCTCCTACCTTTAAGTGCTAAAAAAGTATAAAGGTTAAAAACTGAACTGACCCCTCAATTCATCTGGCTGGGTCTTCTCTTCACCCAGGGGGCATCCGTTTCCCTCCAGGGCTCTTTTAGCTTCTGGGGAGGGCTCGGAATAGCCCCCCCCCCCGCTTCAGCTACTGCCATTGCTAACTGCTAACTAACTAAAAGAAAAAAGTAAAAATTATGTTTATTCACCTGGGCCGCGATCCCCCCCGCTAGGTCACCACTTCACCGGGGTTGACGTCATCTATGACATCACCCTTGCCATCATCCCACACCCACCCCAAGACGCTCAGTAGCACTGGGTGATCAGAGGTGGGGGGTGCTATGATCCCTTGCCCCCCCCTACACCGATCACCCAGCAGCTGTCATCGGAGCTCTGTGGGACATGATTTCAGGGGGACAGCAAATGATCGGAGGTGAGTAAAGAAAAAATAAATAAATGTAATTTTCCTGGTGTGTGTGTGTTTTTTTTTTACTGTTAACCCTTTGTGAACTGGTAAGGGATCCATGAGACCTCTATACCAGTTCTCAAGGCTCGGAGGCTTCCAAGTCACCTGCAGCTAGCGGCTGACTTGCCATTAACCCCCAGCCCTCCAGCTACCTGTCTCCCCAAAGCCCGGGGTGGCAGAAGAGCCCAGGGCCATTAGGCTTTGTGGGTTTGTAGCCATCAGGGTAGGGGAGCCACCAAGGCTGGCCCCTGCGCCCTGTTCTACAAGCCCCCATAGTTGGTCCCCAGACTAGAGGGACCCCACCCAATTTTTGGATGATTTTTGAGGCTTTTTAACCCTGGGCAGGATTGGGGGGGCTACCGATACATATGTGGTACCATTGTAATTGGCTTTCACATGCAATTCTTGAATAAAATAAATGTTATATTTAAAATAAAGGAGACCATTTTCTAAAATATATATATATTTTTGTTTTTTTTTACTTAAAAATATTTAAAAACAGTAGAAAAATTTCAAACAAGATATTTTATGTTAAAGCATAAACTCTGCCGCAAAAAAAATATATATAATTTTCCTGGAAACTCCTGCAAAAATCACACTTAAACATAGTGCAAAATGGTGAAAAATGACCTGTCAACAGAGGGTGACAAAATTTCAAGTAGGCTGGCAGTTAAAAGTAACTATGCATGTTAGGTATTGTTCTGTCCAATGGACCTTGCACTTTAGCTTGTTTTTTCTTGTTTGCATATCGCTATTTTCTAAGCTGCGGCTAATGCATGAACAAATATGGCTGTGAATCATACCAACGTTCACAATTTCCAGGTTGCCGGGATCAGTTCTCAAAAAACCTAGCATTCATGGGCAGGCTCTGAATCAGGCCCATAGAGGAGCAGCGCTAGAGAGAGGAGAGGAGAGATTAATAGGTCGAGCAGCAGAGTTGAGAATAGTTTGGAGAGGTGCCAGTCTGTTTGTTAGACCACAAAGGAAAGTGTTGCAGTAATATAGCCGGTTGATGATCATGGGATGTACTAGGATTTTGTTGGTATCAGGTGAGAGGAAGAGGTGGATGCGGGAGATGTTTATGAGTTGGAAATGGCAGGAGGTGGCATGTGATTGAATGTGAGGTGTTAATATCAGAGAGGAGTCCAGAACCCCAAGGCATTGTGCTCGGAGTGTTATCACGAGGTCAGTTATTATGAGGTTCAGTGACAGATATAGTTGGTGTGGAGGCAGTAGGAGAATTTGATGGTGAGGAAAACAACAAACTCAGTCTTGTCTATGTTTAGTTTGAGGGAGCGAGATGACAGGAATGATGAGATAGCTGTCAAACAGTCAGGAACATGGGATAGGAGAAAAGAGAAATCTGGGTCATAGAGGTAGATTTGAGTGTTGTCTGCATAGAAGTGGTTTGGGGAGCTAAATGAGTTTATGAGCTGTTCAACACCACAGGTGTAGAAGCAGTCCAAGAACAGAGCCTTTTGGTACACCAGCTAACAGAGGGCAGGGAGAAAAAAACACGTTTGAGTGGGACACACTAAATGTGCAATCAGAAGGGTAAGAGAAAAGCCATGAAAGTGCTCGGTCTTGAATTCCCAGAGATGTTAGAATTTGGAATAGAAGAGGATGGTCAACAGTGTCAAAAGCAGAGGATGGGTCAAGGAGAATAAGGACAGAGTAGTGGCCTTTAGATTTTGCTGTTAATAGATCGTTAGGGTGGTTTCAGCACAATGGTCAGAGCGAAATCCAGATTGATGAGGATCTAGTAAGGAATTAGCAGAGATACAGCATGCCAATTCAGAGTGAATGTGCTGTTCCAAAAGTTTGGATGACAAAGGAAGTAGTGAGATAGGTAGGGTCGATGGGTCCAGGAAGGATTTTTTGAGTGTTGGGGTTATGACCATGTGTTTGAATAGAGACGGGAAGGAGGTTGAATAGTGATTTAGTGAATAGTGATACCCCTCCCTGATGTGAGGATACAGATGGTGGTTAAAGAGAGAGATGATTTAATAACGAAACAGAGCATGCAGTTAGTATGTATAATAAATCACAGAGCCTTGTTATCTATGAGAGCATGGGGGGGGGGGGGTAGTTAGTGAAGTCTAGCTATAAAGCCAGGGGGGCTGAATAAGTTATTGCAATGCTCTACACTCTGCCCCCTGCACAGTATCCGGCTCACACAGTGCCTTCAGGGAGATAAGATGGCTCTCCTAAATACAGACCAACAGTTGGAAAAGAAATGTAGCGGCCATTTTGGAGTTTCCTTTCCTAGCATCTCTGCCTTGCTGCTGTCAGGATTCAACTGACATAACTGACAATGCACAGTAATAGGAAGCCCAGATTTGCAGGTGGCCTGCAAATGCATGAGCCGCCATCTTGTTTTTAAAATTTCCCACAGCAAGAGTTAGGAAAAGATAAATGAATTTTTATGAGCAGCAATCTAAATTGCCCTGTGGAGGGTTTCATATGAGTACTGTTTGTTGTGTTGGTCTGGTTTAAGTCATATTCATAATTCATAGAAACTAGCAGGGGGTTGTCACTTACAGAGTTAACTAACTTATTGACTTCAGAACATATTAGGGGATAGTAGTACTATATTATTACTGTTTAAAGCACATTTAAGTTTAACACCAATACAGTTACGTTTTATATGCAAATAAAAAAGTAGGTTTAAAACATTTGTTTCCTAAGCTGGTCCCAAGCTAAGAAAGATACATACCGCATGCTCCTGCCTTCCCTCTCTGTAGATAAAATGCATTCAGTGTGTTAGGATCTTTTAATCTTAATGTATATTTGGCTACTCTGAAATCATAGCCATTAAGAAAAGTAATTTCCTGATAAATTTCAGCAATACTACCAGGTGTTAAAAAGCTGGAAATACTATTTATATACATATATATATATATATATATATATATATATATATATATATAATTTGCATTTATTTTCATTTGATATCATTTGATATAGATGTCATTAGACATTTTCAAAAGAACTATATTTTTTGTACTATTAGATACACCTGATCATAAGGCATGCCAAGGGTTTAGAGGAGGTAAATATTCTGAACCAAATGGTGTGCTGAAGTACCCTTCTCCAGGAACCCAAAAGCAGGCAGTGTGGCAGCGCCTCCCCCTAGATCCCAATAAAAGGCAGTGGGCAGAATCTCTCACAAGCCCCATAACAAGCGGTGTTCAGAATCCCCTACCCAAGGACTCCATAAAATGCAGCAGAGCGCAAAATCCCCCCCCCCAGAACCTCATACAAGGCAGTGTGCAGAACCCCCCAAGAACCATATAACAGGAAGTGTGCAAAATCTGCTTAAAACTCCATAACAGGCAGTGTTCAGAATCCCCCTTCAGCACCCCCCTCAGAACCCCATAACAGGTAGTGTGCAGACCCCCCTATGACATGCAGTGTGCAAAATACATCCAAAGAACCCTATAACAGGAATTGTGCAGAGCCCCCCTCCAAGAATCCACATAACAGGCATTGTGCAAATTCCTCCCCCCCCAAGAATCCCATAAAAGGCAGGTTACAGAATCCCCCTCCAGAACCCCATAACAGCCTGTATGCAGAATCCCCCTCCAGAGCCCCATATTAGGCAGCGTGCAGACACCCCCACCCCTCTCACTCAAGAACCCCACAGAGTGCAAAATCCACCCCCCAGAACCGCATACAAGGCAGTGTGCAGAACCTCCCCCAAGAACCCTATAACAGGAAGTTTGCATAACACCCCCCTCCCAGAACCCAGTAACAGGCAGTGTGCTAAATTCGCTAAAAACTCCATAACAGGCAGTGTGAAGAATCCCCCTTCAGCACCCCCCTCCCGAACCCCATAACAGATAGTGTGCAGCCCCCCCCCCATAACAGGCAGTGTGCAGAATACGCCCAAAGAACCCTATAACAAGAATTGTGCAGAATTGTGCAGTACTCTGCACAGCCTGGGCTTTCACCACCTCGCTCCCCACCGCAGGGAGGAGCTATCTGTGGTGAGGAGCGAGCTCTGGCGGGCGAGCTGGCAGGGCAGAGGATCTGTGTCCTCTGCCCAGGTGCAGAAAGGGGAGTAGCAGGGGGAGGACAGTGCAGCCGGAGGTGAGATCTTTTTTTTCTGTTTGAGCAATTCGTTAAAAATTCAATTCGGATGAGCCCAAATTTCTTGTGATTCATCTCTAGAAACAAACTAATGCAACCAGCAAAGAATGAATACTGTGGTACGGAGTACAGCATGCATTACAATACACATGTCAAAGGCTCTCTGATCCTCACCTCAGCATTCAGCAACAACAGAAAATGCTGTATTTTTTTGGTGGACTGGCTTTGAGGTTTCCTGGACTTTACACTACAGTATCAACAAACTAACTGAAAGAGACATTTACAGCCATACAATTCTTACTGTGTGTCTTTTCATTTTATTGGGCTGATACTGTTACTGTTAAAATAAAACCTGATGTATGTGGCAGGTAGATTAATATATGTTAATTGCTGCTTAATTCAGACACTTAACAATGCCTAGACCAGGGGTACTCAACTACTTTCAGCGGAGGTCCATTTAAAGGTCAGTGGCTGGGGAAAAGGCTTAGGTTAGGGTTAGGGACAGAAACTTGTGAAAGGATGGGTTAGGTAAGGGGTGCAGATCAACAGTTGTGGAGTGGGAGGGGGGATATGTGAAGATGGAGGTCGGTGGCGGCTGAGGGGGTTTAAGTGAGAGTGCAGGTCTGTGGCTTCAATGGGGGGTTAGGTGAGGGGTGCAGGTCAGTGGCTGTGGAGTGGGTTAGGTGAGGGGTGCAGGTTAGTGGCTGCGGAAGGGGTTAAAAGAGGCGGTACAAAGGAAAAAAAATCTTACCTTAGCCAGGCGCCTTCACTTCTTTTTCGGTGCTCCGGATCCTGGGCGCTGCCTGTGTTAGACTGAAGACACAGAGCCGCATCCCTCAGCTCCCTGCACGCTCCCATCTGCCCATCCAAGTAAATGGTACACACTCCCATCTGCCCATTCAAGTGAATGGGTGGTGCGAGTGCGCGCACAGCTGGGGATGTGGCTTTGCTTCTTTTCCTGCAGCGGCAGGGAGAGCTGGAGGATGGCGCGGATGCCTGGCTCAGATAAGGGTTTTTTTCTTTAAAACCCCCCTATTCTTCCTCAGCACTAGGGTAGGATGGCAGGGCGGGAAGGTAATTTTTAAGTGAAGTTCTGCTTTAAATAAGGCTCCCCGTTTCTGATGTAGCCTGTTTTCTGGCTTGGGATCTTTTGACAGTGTCTGTAAATGTAAGTGAGAAAGGCACAAAAAGACAGAAAGCAACATCCCCCATCCATGCAGGGCAAGGGGGTTAATTTTGAATGGACTTCCGCTTTAAGGCAGCTGGTTCTATTGTTTACTAGTACTTGAAGCATTTTTATTAGGGATGTCCATTCACTTGCATTAATCACCTTTGCCTACACCTGAATAAACACACGTACCTCTTTTTCTAGAGAAAGATAATTTTTTTTACCTGTATAATAATTTGATGTATAAAAAAGTAAAATAGAACCAGTCCCTGTCCAGGCACAAGCAAAAAAAAGCTATACTCACCTTATGCCCCCTATTGCTGTTTCATCCTGTTCCAGTTTGTGAACACTGGTGCTGAAATTGAGCTCCTCATTGCCTAGAGCCAGGCTCCATTAATGGGGGTCTGCATCAGTAACAACATTCAGAGCATTTTCACCAGCGGCATAAATTGAGGGGATGCAGGGGTGCGATTTCCAGTCATTTCCAGTCAGGTAAAATACATCACTCACTGGGGTATGTGGGAGAGGTGTATCGGTGCAGAAGTATATGTAATAGGGTGCAGGCCCCCTTGAAATGTTCTGAGAGGAAGCATATCATATATCTCTGTTGCTAGGTGACATTAGACTTAGACCAACACTCCCAGACACACATGTGCACCCCAGACACGCACACATGCACCCCCTACATGCATATGCACACCCCCAGATGCGCATACGAGCACCTCTGGACGCATATATGTGCACCCCCAGACTCGCATAAGCGCACTCCCCAAAACATGCACGTGCATGTGCACACTTTCAAACACGTGAACTCCGAAAAAGCATTTACCCACTCCCAAACACATACGCACATGCGCAGACACCCCTATACATGCATGTGCACACTCCAATATGCCAATGGGTGCACTTCTTGATGCACAAACGCACACTCCTAAATGATACGCACACACACATGCACCTGCACTCCCAAACATGCACAGTAGTTAGGAAGGTTGGTGGGTGGGGGGGTAGCGGGGTCAGTGGACAGGTAGCTGGGAAAGCGGGTAAGTAGGTAGCTCCCTAGGTAGGTAAGTAGCTGAGTTAGTAGGTAGGTAGGAGTGTAGGTAGGTAGGTCAATAAGTAGCTAGCTAAGTAGCTAGGACAGTTGGCAGGTTGGGGGGTCGTGTAGGCATGTGGGTCAGTTGGTAGGTATCTGGGTCGGTAGGTGGTGGGCAGGTATGTGGGTGGGTGTGTAGGTAGCTGGATCAGTAGGTAGGTAACTGGGTCAGTGGGCAGGTAGGTGGGCAGCTGAAATAGCAAAGCTACCTGTACGTACCTTGGGTTGGCGTGCTGGCCAGTGGTCATGGACCTCTGGCTGGATGGCTTGAATGGGAGCTCTGAGAATGCCATTTAAGCCGGGGGGGCGGCCTGGTCAGGAAATATTAGCGGCCACATCGGCGGGGTGGTGCTGATGGTGTAGATTAGGAAGGGTATTCCCTTATTCACCCAGCCAAGCTCAGAGGAGGCAGATCGCTAGAGGAATGCTTGGAAAGATAAGATGCTGTTTATTTTTTTAGCCTTTTGCCTGAAGAATCCTTTGAAGTGTCAGGCATGTAGAATCAGCATTTTCCACGCTACTGCCAAAAAGAAAACAAAATGCTCACCTCCATCCTGGATCCAGTGCTAGGAGCAGCAAGGCGTAAATCACATGTTCCCTGCCCTGTGAAGGCTTCTGGCATCTCGTCAACCTAAACAGGGAGGGGCTTTTAACACTGGAAGGGAGATAACATCAGCCCACTCTTCTGGTATAAAATGCTGCTTCCAACAGCGGCTGGTGAGAAGAAGCTGGGAGTGACCGGGGGGGGGGGGGGGACACGGGACTCCAATCTGATCCAGATGTCAGTACAGTGGTATTGATCAGGATTGGAGGTCAGAAAAGAAGAAAATGAAATGGTTTTGCTTTGTGTCAATGTGTTTTTTTTTTTTTACATTTACATGTTTTTACATTTAACACATTTTCTAGAAATCCTTGGAAATTCCAGCAAAAGTCCGCAGTTCTTGTACTGGCCACTTGCTGTATATTTGATATTATTTTGCTCATGGGCCAAATCCAAGTACAATGTGGGCCAGATATGGCCAACATGTTTTAGTTGAAATTCCCTACCTGCTATTTCCTTTGTGTGATACATTTTAGAGAGGATCCTGAGGCAATGGCTAAATAAAAAAAAGCAAGAGTGATCAATACAATTGTGGAGTTTGAAGGCGACCCTCTCAGAAGCTGTGAGTTTTGTAGAAATATGTTTTCATTTGTCATATAATCAGAAACAACTCTCAAGCTGCAAACACATTTATTTAAAAATGCACAAGATAAGGTTCAATCAGGTTACATTCTAGTCTAGTTTCTGATTTGCTAAATATTTAGTTCAGTCATTATGTGGAAGACAATCAGTTGATGTATTCGAATAGCAGAAAGAAAACAACAATGAAAATTTCATTCAATGTGATAATACATCGCTTGCATTTTATAAATATAAGCTAAACACATTTCAAGATATAGGATGTCACATATCCAACAACCAAGCAGGTGGTTATTTGGCAAGAAATCTTCAGGTGTAACTGGAAACAGATGGATGTCACTGCAACCAAGGGCTAGGGGCACAAGAAAATTAGACTAACATAATGCAAATGGTATATAAATATGGCTGAATTGCGGCATGTTTTGGCCACGTAATAGTGCCCAATTAGTGTGGCTACAGTGTTTTTACCTGCTTGTTCTTTAGCCCTATACAGATTTCTAAGTGAGGGGCAGTCCAGGCAATGACATTAATTAAACTGGACCAACAACCTTGTACAGCTGAAATAAGCTCCCCTTAGCTCACTTGCCCCATCTGCATGCATGATAATGAATCATTATCTGCAATTACACAGTCTGCTTCCACTTAAAACTGAAAGGCCACCTTGCCGATTTTCTCCTAGTTGGGGGAATAGGGGGACCTTTTGTGGGGGTCTGCTGTCTCCTGGCCATTCCATTCCCCCCCTGGCTCGGAACCTTAGGTGTCTCTGACAATAAGGGGGCGGTTGATGGGCCTGGTGGTATGGGGGCGGGGTCGGGTCTGTGGTCCCTGATTGTGGTATGTTGCAAATGTGTATAAGCCAGGGACAAGAGAATGATATATATTTACCTTTTTCTTTTTTCCCTTCTGTATTAATGGCATGTAGTGTTCTACTGTTTGACATAAAATCTTAATAAAAGATATTGAACTAAAAATCTGCATTTTCCCAAAATGATCATTCATGTTCAACATTTCTTTCAAAAGGTTTTTCAATGAAAAGAAAATAGAAATTTATATGACAGATTTTCTGCTAAATATACTTCCTGCCTCAGATAACTAATCATGAAAGTGGATGAAAAATAAAGTGATTCTAATGTCCTCTGAAATTTGTTTTGTGCTAATACGTCTGAATTTGGCAATGAGCTTTATTTTCGTTGGAAGAATTTTGTTTAAATAAAAACAAAGAACATCCAACCCAGCACACCAAGCATGGGTACTGGAATGTCCATCCTTATGTCACGATGAGTGCCAACCCCTATGCCCTTTAACACTGGTCTAGTGCTTTGCCAGGGGTACCACCAAAATGGACACCCCTTAAAGTTTTGAATTTAGTTTAGACCAGAACTACTAGGAAATTCTATTCACAATCAATTATATTAAAACCAATTTGCACATTCATGCTTTTAACAATTATTCATATATTATTGGTTGCTATTAAATCGGAGCAAAAGTTAGAAGTTTGATCCCTGCCTCCCCGCCTCAGTATCCCAGGTGCTGCAGTTGGTTCAGTAGTGGCCTGGTTTTCAAATAAAACCAAGTTTTTTCAAGGCAGAAGCAACGCCCTGTGGCAATTTTGAGATTGGCTGATCTCAAAGTTGCCGTTGTGATGTGGATGGAATCCGCTAGTCGCATCACTGGCACTCCCTGGCATGTGCGTGGTCCTGTGCCCAGACATTCAGAGCCGTCCGGTAAGTTTACCGGCAACCCCGGGGGTTTCACACAGCTGGGAATCCTGCTATAGGATGGCCTGGAGTCTTTTACATTTCAGGGCCCAGTCACATTGGTTTTGAGACACATTTAACATGGGATGTAATATCGGTTTTAGCTTAATATTTTCAGATACGTAATAAGCCACGTAATGGAAAGCAATTCTCCAGCTCCTGGTGTCTCCATGAAATAAACCTAGCTTTTAATAAAATTCATAAAAAAGCTGCAAAGGCAGTAATAAACGCATAGGATTAATGAGGCAGGTACATGCTCCACTCAGTGACAGCACACCCAAATACATGAGCATCAATAATGCCCATTGGCCTTGTCACTAGTGGGATTAGCTTTGCTGCTGAAGGTTGTTAATTTAAAAGCTGCTTTTAAGAACCATGTGACACTGACTGTATTATCATGTCGCCTTATAGTCCCAGATATTTGAGAAGCTGGTTCGCTGATCTGGGTTGACTTTGTCTGCCAACTCCTGATTAACTTTTTCCCAGCACCAGATCACCACCTCTGCTACTCTGTTTAACACATTTTCTAAGCCCACACCCCACAACCTGGCTTTGCAGCTACCAAGCCAACACTTCTGTCACTGTTTTCTGCCATAATAGCCCTTCCAAAGCTTCTGTACCAAAGTACTCTATGCAACTCTTCTTAATGACAGTTTTGCTGTTGAATCTTATGTTGCATATATTATGTGAATTTATGTATACTGTGCAAGTAATGCTTATTCAGATTTAACTAGAGCTGGTCATGAAAAAAATAAAATCTATGGCCTACACGTTTTTTTCATCGTCAAAACGACTGATTCCAGTGGAACCTTATTGTTGGAGATGTGGTAGGAAGAGGGGGACACATATTTTCTAGAGGTGCCCTAAAATTCAGGTATACTGGAGAAAGGTCACCCCTTACGGGATCTCAAATTCAGAACGACCCGGCACAGATCTCACCAAACCAAGTAGACCACTCGGTAGGGAAATACAAGAAAACTTTATTGGTTTATCTACTAAATGCAGCCAAACAGATGGTACCCCTGTTTTGGAAGCAGAAAAAAGCCCCGTCAGTGAGGGACTGGGTTGGTGAGGTCCTATCCATTAAAGAAATGGAATACATGCTGCTGTTCCTGCACGACAAAGATGAGCAGTTCAGGACCAACTACTGTGGTTTATTTACCAGAAGCCGGGGGAGTTCCGAGACTTAGTGGACTCATAGGCACCTGGGGGGAGTGATAGCCTGAGCTGGCACGAGGAGAAGTGGAAACTTATGTTAAGAGTCAAACTTATGGCGCGGCTATGGTTGGAGAGCTGAGGAAACGGGGTCCCCGCTTTAACTTGTTCCCCGTCTCCATCTCCATATCCCCTAACTCCCTTCCCCATTCTCCTTCCCTAGACACCCTACTTATACCCGGTGCCTGACTCGATCCAAAGACTATAAAATAGGGTATCGCAAAGAAAAGAAAGCAGGTTGACAGCCAGTGATAATTGGGAATTGGGTTGACAGAAAATGTGTCAGGCGGAAGAGTGATACTGAACCTGAGATGCATTTTGTGTGAAATGATGCCCTGATAACGATTATATTCCTATTATGCTGAATGTGGAAATATGTGATCTGAGTTTATGGTAACCTTGCTTCCCTTACGTTGTTTTTATCTTGTATCATTTACATATTGCAAAACTAAATAAAAAATATAAAAAATGGCTGATTCCCTTGAATTGTAATTATGTTTTATTTTAATTTATCTATGTATCTGTGTATAGGTTAATTTCTTCAATTATTTTACATTTTGCAAGTTGTTGCATGATCACATTGCGCTGCAAGGTTAATTAGAGTAGCCAGCTTTCAAACAAACAAACAAATAATATGTAATGATGATTGACCCTTTATTATAACAATCTAGGATATTACACTAGCAATTACACGAAAAACTGCACGACAAAATAACTTTTTATATTGTATTGACTAATGTATTTTTAAATACTGTCCAAGTTTCAACTTTGGGGAGAGTAGAAGTGCTAAGCATAGACCTATAACAGGAAAAAAGAGGTTTCTCCCATGTTTGGCTAAAAAAAAAAACTTCTGTAATCTATGACACAAGCCTTTAGGGCTAATGAATATGCACTTCATTGGTAAGATAGTGTTCAAATGAATATCCTTCTGGCCCTCTTCAGCACAATTAAAACAAAACATTTGGTAAAAAATGATGTTTCAATGCAATGAAGTAACCAATGTAACATGGGATCGAGGTGAGTATTGGGCAAACTGGGGGTTTCATAAAGGTGGGCTTACAAAATTGGGAGGCTCCAAGGGCAAACTGTACCCCGGCCCTAGAGTCTTTTAGAGTCTGGAGCTGGGTTATGTGAGCTTTGGTTCATTTTAAACCATAGTCATTCTGCGGCATATACTTATACCAGCCACGGATCCAGGACAATACTCCCTAGGACCTTGATGCAATAAGCTTTTCTTCAAAACACGAATGTGCAATCTTTGGGGGATCTCATGCACGAAAAAATGTGACCAAAGAAACACACATTTTTGAAGTGCTCATGGAATTTTTACTTGTAAAACATGGGACTGTGTGGGTTATTGAAGTGAACGCATATGAGTGATTTGCAGGCTCATAGGTGCTAGAGAAGCAAGGATGTCTTCACACAGGCATGACAAGAAGATGGCAATGAGATGAATGGATCATGTATGAGCTGGCAGACATAATATTATGGCTAATAGCAGTCTGATCTAGCAATAATTTATGTTCCCATTTCAGATCCAGGTCCCTATTTATGTTAGGGGCCATTGCTAGTGCCACAGAGTCTCATTCCCTGTGCAGCACCCACATCTGACAAGAAGCTGCCCTTCATGTGTATTTCCTGACATACCCACAGCAGCAATTTCTCCAAGTCTCTGGCATGAGCCAAGTGTAGAGAACTGCAGGCATTCTAGAAGCTTTATCATCCCACTTATGGCATGTCCCCAAGATGTTGATGGGTCCAAACACTGCTTCAGCTTGGAATATACAGCAAGGTGATTTAAACTAATAAGCTCAAAAATGTCCCAATGCTTGATGCTTATCCTCTTATAAAACACCTTTGGATGCTGCTTTTCATCAAGTTCTTCCTGTAATTCAAGCAACGCTTGCATTACCGCTGTAAAAGGCTTCATTTGGCAATGGTTTGCCTGTAAGATTTGCAGATATGCTGTTAGTGCCTAAAAAATCTGCTGTAAAATATGTGGGAGAAACCGCACCATTTATTTCCTGTTCCAAGGGTCATTTGTAGAATCATAGTATATCACATGATCTTTAAGAACATCTTCAAGAGTGTTTTTTACGACCGCTTTACTTGTCTGTTGGAATTTTTATGCTATTAGAGCGCATGTGTGAACCTTGTGCACAAAAAACTAAGGGTGACCTTAATTCGATTATTGGATTGCTTTTATGGAAAATGTTGTACACAGGTGAATTTTTTTAGTTAGCAAATCAAGAGTAAATGGCATAACATTTTTTATTGCATCAATTTCTATATCTAAAAATGATCCATCAGGCAAAAATTCTCTCTCAAGACTCTAGACATGCATCACATTTTTGACCATAAGACGCACCTAGGGCTTACTGCTGGAAACTAAGAAAAAATATATATTTTGAACAAATGGTGAACCATTCAGGAGTGGGGGGGGGGAGGTAAGTCACTTTTGTTCTCGGTTAAAAACAGCATACACTACATACAGCATACCTCAAGGCGAGAGAAGGCAGAGTGAGTGTACCTCCAGTCACTAGGGAGGGCAGTTAGGTAAGGGGGTGCAGGCCAGTGGAGGGTGAGGGAAGTTAGGTGAGGGGGTGCAGGTGGGAAGAAGTATCATTAGAAAAGGGGGGCCGGTCTGTAAAGGGAAGGGCAGTTGGGTGAAGGGTGCAGGCCAGTAGAGGGGAGGGCACTTAGGTGATGGGCACAAACCAGTGAAGGGAAGGCTGGTCAGGTCAGACTATCTAGGAAATAAAGGGGTTTCACACATCAGGATGCCCCTAGGGAAAGAAACTAAATCTGGGATTGGTTTTGGTCCAAGGAACATTGGCCTCTTGACTCCAGAGATGTCATTTCCTTATGGCTGGTATGGAAAATCCCTATAATCCTCAGGTAGGTAGTGATCCCACATTGCATGCACAGGCTGTGGACATATCCACGCTGTACCTCTAGTTGAGGCATACATGGATACCGCAAGGAATCCCAAATTGGGATGTCACACTGAAGAGGGACAGCACCCTCTGTGCTGTTCCTCTTTAAGGATGTCCACAGAACAAGCAGTGCTTATAGGGTGTCTTTACCAGCATCACACTCTGTCCCCACTTACTAACATATAGATATTTGTATTAGCAATAGTACATCAATACAACAAATGATGTAAATCACAACAAACAACCCTTAAAACCTCATCACCTCCCTTAAAATGAGAAGAGCTGCTGCAGTCATAAATCACAGCTTAAACAAGACCCAGCCGCCTGTGACTTCAAAGGGGAAGCTCCCGGTTGGTCATGTGTCCATGATTTGTGAGCGCTGAGGAGGAACATGTAGAGCCTTATTAGCTCAGGCTCTGCATTCTGTTGTCAAATGTATAGTGGGGGAATGAGGGGGCTGCAAAAACGCAATTTAAAAGCACTTTACAAGTTTCTACCCAGGCAGAGAACACAGTCCCAGGACACATCGCCTTCAGATTTTTGCAGGGTGATTCGTCTGCTTCTCCCTTTTGTCCATCTTCCTCCCCCCCTCCTGTCACCTCATGCTAAAACCGTACATGTGTGAGCCCCCTGACCTCTGCGTGACGCAGCACTATGACATGTAAACAGACCGTATCATAGTGCCGAGTCTTGCAGCAGAGGCCCAGGAGCATGCATCAGAGGCTGGGGAGCCACACCGAGCTCATATTTGTAAGCTTTTCAGCACGAGATGTCAGGGCAGAGAGAGGGGCAGGAGGCAGTAACATAGTATGTAAGGCTGAAAAAAGACTTTAGTCCATCCAGTTCAGCCTATTTAACTCCTTCCAGTGGTCTAGTAGCCATAGCTGGAAATGTTATTACATGCCAGGAAGGCATCAAGGCCACTTTTGAACATTTTTACTGTATCCTTCATAACTACCTCCTCTGGCAGCGAGTTCCATAGTCTCACTGCTCTTACAGAGAAGAATCCCTTCCTATGTCGGTGGAGAAAGCAACTTTCCGCTAACCTTAGTGGATGCCCTTGGGTTATAGTTACACTCCGAGGTATAAATAGATTGTGGAACAGATCGTCTTTTTTCTAAACTAAATAAACCTAACTTTGACAATCTTTCAGGGTACTCTAGTCCCCGCACTCCTTCTATTAACTTTGTTGCCCTTCTTTGAACGCGCTCCAGTTCTGATATGTCCTTCTTAAGCACAGGTGCCCAGAACACAGTACTTCATATGGGGTCTGACCAGTGACTTGTACAGGGGTAAAATGATGCTCTGGTCATGAGCACCAATGCCCCTCCTGATGCACCCCATGATCCTATTTGCTTTGGCAGCAGCTGCCTGGCATTGATTACTACAGTTGAGCTTATTGTCAACTAAAACCCCTAGGTCCATTTCCATTGTTGTTTTACCAAGTGTTTGTTTATTTAGTGTGTAATCATGATACAGATTTCTCCTTCCCATGTGCATAACCTTACATTTATCTGTGTTAAACTTCATTTGCCATTTAACTGTCCATGCTTCCAATTTATCTAAATCTGTTTGTAGCTGCCTGCTGTCCTCTTTTGTTTTAAATACTTTACACAGCTTAGTATCATCTGCAAAGACACCATACTGTTTAATCCATACCCAATGTCATATATATATATATATATATATATATATATATATATGAGAAGTGGTCCCAGAACTGACCCTTGTGGTACTCCACTAGTAACAGTGACCCAATCTGAGTGTGTACCATTGATAACCACCCTCTGCTTCTGATCATTAAGCCAATTTCCCACCCATCTGCACAAGTTTTCCCCTAGTCCAAGCATTCTCATCTTTTGTACCAGCCTTTTATGTGGCACAGTATCGAATGCTTTAGAAAAGTCAAGATATGATATCCAATGACTCCCCCTGATCCAATCTTGAACTTACCTCCTCATAAAAGCTGATTAGGTTTGTCTGGCAGGAGCGATTCCTCATAAATCCATGCTGATATGGAGTAATAAGGTCATTTTCCCCAATGTGCTCCAGGATAGTATCCCTTAAGAAACCTTCAAACAGTTTGCCCACCACAGATGTTAAGCTTACCGGTCTGTAGTTCCCAGGTTCCCCCCTAGATCCCTTTTTGAATATTGGCACCACATTTGCCAAGCGCCAATCCCTCGGAACAGACCCTGTAGTTATTGAGTCCACAAATATTAGAAATAATGGCTTGTCTATTACTGTACATACCTCCCTTAAAACATGAGGATGTATGTCATCTGGTCCCGGTGATTTATCGATTTTTATCTGCTTGAGATGGTTCTGGACTTCTTCCTTGGTTAGCCCAGTGACATTTAATGGAGGATTTCGGTTATTCCCCTGCATTTCACTCGGCATGTCACATTCTTTTGTGAATATAGAAGCAAAGAAGTTGTTTAGTAAATTAGCTTTCTCCTCATTTCCCTCTATAGGTGTCCCCTCTTTGCTTTTCAGGGGGCCCACGCCCTCAGGTTTGTACCTTTTACGGTTTATGTAGCTAAAGAATAATTTGGGGTTAGTTTTACTCTCTTTCCCGACCAGTCTTTCTGTCTCCAGCTTAGCTGCCCTTATCTGTTGTTTATTTTATTCTTTATAATTTTTTAACGCTTCCGCTGTCCCTTCTTGCTTTAAACGTTTAAATGCTTTTTTTTTTTTTGTTTATTGCCCCCTTAACCTTTTTGTTTAGCCACATTGGATTACATGTGTGTCTAATAGTTTTATTCCTGTAAGGTATATATATCTGTCACAATGAAAATTAAGGATTCCTTAGAAAGTATCCCATTTAGTGTCCCATTTTAAGGACATTTTCCCAGTTAATGCAGTTTAGGGCATCTCTAAGTTTGTCAAACTTTGCCTTTTTGAAGTTTCGCATTTTTGTGGCTCCTTGATAAGGCACCCTAGTGACTGCTAAGTGGAAATTAATGATATTATGATCACTGCTCCCAAGGTGTCCCCCAACCTGAACCTTTACTACTTTGTCTAGTACATTGGTTAGTATTAGGTCCAATATGGCTTTCCCCCTTGTTGGAGCTTGTACTTGTTGGGAAAGGTAGCCATATTTTGTTTTAGATAAAAAACTATTACTTTTATGCGAAACACATGTTTCAGCGTCCCAGTCTATCTCTGGGTAGTTAAAGTCCCCCATAATCACTACCTCATTTAGTTTAGCGGCTTTATCTATTTGCCTTAGCATCACATTTTCTATGGATTCGGATATATCTGGAGGTTTGTAGCAAACCCCCATCAGTGATTTATTTTTGTTTCTCCCTTCATGTATTTCTACCCATACAGACTCCACATGGTCATTCCCCTCCCATATATCCTCCTGCAGAGTGGGTTGTAGAGAGGATTTTACAATTAAGCAGACTCCACCCCCTTTGCATTTGTTACGGTCCCTCCTAGTCCCTAGTCAAGCTTCTAGCATTTGTAAGCATGCATTTCAAATGCTTATGATAATTTTGTTAATTTTGTATATTGCCCTTTTTCCTCCTAGATGTGCTAACCCCTCCCCCCTCTCCACCCCCAGTTTCATGGCTACACTCACTGTCACTTTCTTTCCTAACTTCCCCTTTGTAACTGCTATTACCCTCCACCCCAGTGCTAAGTTTAAACACTCCTCCAACCTTTTAGCCATCCTCTCCCCCAGAACAGATGCACCCTCCCCATTGAGGTGCAACCCATCCCTGCCAAAGAACTTGTAGCCCACTGTGAAGTCGGCCCAGTTCTCTAAGAACCCAAACCTCTCCTTTTTACTCCAATTTTTGAGCCACCTGTTTACCCCTCTAATCTCCCGCTGCCTCTCTGGTGTGGCTCTTGGTACTGGTAGTATTTCTGAGAATACTACAGTTGAGGTCCTTGCCTTAAGCTTAAGGCCTAAGTCCCTGAAATCATTTTTAAGGACCTTCCACCTACTTCTTCCTATGTCATTTGTGCCAATATGCACCATGACCGCTGGGTTCATGCCAGCCCCTCCCAATAATCTGTCAGCCCGCTCCGCTACATGCCGTACTCTTGCACCAGGAAGGCAACACACTGTTCGGCAATCCAGATTGCCCTGTCTGCTCCCCTAATAATAGAGTCACCCGCTACCAGCACCTGTCTTGCCTGCCCTGTTCTCCCATTTCCCCTCCCTTTCTTACTGGAGCCGATAGATGTGTCTTGCTGCAGCTGTGCCATCCCTGAGCTAACATCCTCCTCATCTGCCAACCGGGCAAACTTGTTTGGAGGTGTATGTTCAGGGCTAGCCTCCCTATAACTTTTACCCCTACCCTGCCTTCTAACTGTTATCCAGCTAGCTGCCTCATTTTCCTGCTTTTCCTCTCCCCCCATACTACCACCCTCCCCCTCCCCTGACCCATGTAGTGCCAGATCAGTGAGATCCAGACTCTTTGCATGACAACAATGTCTCTCAGTGTTGCCAATCGCTTATTTAGATCGTGAATGACGGCTTCCAGATCAGCAATTCGCAGACATCCGAGGCATAAATATCCACCATCGAATGATTGATCAAAAAGTGCATACATAGCACAAGATGTATACTGAACAGCATTGTTAGGCATGGAACCCATTATATCAATTTGTTGGAACACCGAGTGAAGAATTTACTACACTTAAAATAACAATCTGAAATCAAAGGTAGATACTTACAGCTCCAGCACTTCTGCTTGTAACTTCTGCTTGTAACTCCTGCTTTAACTCACCACTTACCAAGCAGCCACTTACAGAGTCAGCCTCCAGGAGCCAGTCCCCCATTAAGGCACCCCATGGCCCAAAGCAACATGACCAGATGATACATCATGCAAACACCTTTCACTCCAAATTATTTGTGGAATAGACATGCGTCTTATGGGGCGAAACATGTTTTATTTACTTTTTATTTTAACAACGTGGGTTCATGGTGGTGCAAACCATATTATATAATATCAGGGGTGATTGTCCCTCCAGCCACACTAAAGGTAACACGCAGTACATTTACAAGTTTTTATAGTCTTATTTACCAAATAATGCAATATGTTCACTGAAACAAACCTCCCAATGAAAATTAATTGAACAGCAGTCAGACAGAAAGTTAATTATACACAGTTGGAAGCCAAGCCTGAGCCCCCATATCAGTACACAGAATAATTTCAGATAATAGAGATGTACATTATTGCCATGACTGTATTTTATTTTTATAGGGTGAAAACTGAGCTTTATTCCTGACCACATGTGCAGACAAGGTGGATGCTGAGTTAAATTAGAACGCTGAAGCAATATTCAGTTTATCTGGATTTATTTCCTCACTTTGAGCAAAATACACACAGCATGTAAACAAACTATTTTTGGCTGTTTCATTGTCAGGCTTTGAGCTAATCTAACTCTAAAAGGTTTTAACCTGATCTAAGCTATGTTTCCCTGTAGGTTTAATAAGGGCTTTCCACTGCACTTTTCTCAGTTCTTCTGAAGGCAGTCTGGATGAATTTTAGGCAATACAGAGAGATCAGAAGCTGCTCAATCAATGTATGAATTTGTCTAATGTGGACATAACTTCTTTGCTCACTGACTGATTGTCTGGGCAATTAAAAGAAAAATAGGTAAGATGCACATTTTGTCCTTCCCGGATCATCTGCGGGGAGCAAATGGTAAGTATATCATTTATCTATTTTTAAGTGCCTAGAACATGGGTGTCAAACTCATTATCATCAAGGGTCACATTAAAAAAATCCAAACACGACTATTCAAATGTGTGGTTACAGACATAGAATTATTTTGCCCAGGACAGATGCAGATGCTGAAAAATTTGCCCATGGCAGCGCCACAATCATTTTTTCCATCCTACCTCTTCTGCTGTGGCAGTAAGTAGGTTGGGTTAGGCAGGCACCCCTTTGTGTTGAGAGAGATGGTTGCACAGAGACACAGGACAGTTGCAGACACTACTCTCTTTTTAGATGCGGTACTGTGCTCCAAAGTGCTTATCACTCAGCAGAGCCACTCACATGTGCAGAGACGTGCTGGCCCATCTGCCACTGTCTAGCACTTGTCACTTTAAAGTATTGCATTTCTTTTACAGCTTTCCTAAATACTTTACTTTGTTATGGAGACTAGAGATTTTAAGGGACAAAAGAAATCCTGGGTTTAGGCATGGTCTGCTTTTTTAAATTCTAAATCTGGTCCTGGTCAGTCAATAAAATGATACTCAAATAAAACTATTACTAGCAATATTGGCAGAACTTAGAGCCGTATTTATGATGTGAGCCTTGTAGCATAATTTTTGGGGCTATAGCTTTGATTCTTGTTATCATGTTATCTGGTGCTGTACCGTGGACTACATTGGCGCTGGCAGATGATGCGCAGAAAGCTACTAATTGGCTTTGATTGTTGCACAAGGTATTGGCCGGCCTATGTCAGCGTCTGTTGGACCCGTCGACCAATTATCCCAGCACCAGTGAGCGCTACTTTGTACTGCTTTTATTCCGGTGCTCAACATGAATTTTTTCCTACTTGAAATTTTTGGCGGGGGGAGTTTTTTCAGCGCTGGTCAGTTATTTTCATTACAGTTGCAAGAAATACCTGCTGGGGACAAAGGGACAAACTTTACATTGCGTTTAGGTTGCATTTTAGTTGGTGTCCAAATTACACATCGTTAAGCAAAAAAGCCATTAAAATCAATTTTAATAACACCCAAAAAAAACATTTTGCACCATCTAGGTCCATCTAGAGTGCCAATTATTGACATATCCCAAAGCAATTGCCGTACAAATAAGTGTGTTTTATATTATTTATGAGCATTAAACACTACAATCCAGTTCTGCCCATTGTGTGCTATGGGATCTTGAGCTACAGTGGGTTCATCTGGCACTGCTTCAACCAGAGAGCCCGGCACTGCATCATTTTCAGCGCTAGCATTAAATAAGACGATAGCAGATCCCAATTCAGGATGCCCCAAGGACTGGAACTCGGGGAAAGCCTCCAATGTTCCTCTTTAACCTGCGGTACACGTACCCAAAGGGGGTCTGGTATATTATTTTACAAGTAAAACCTAATCCCTCCTTATTTTGAAAGTGCCACAAGGCCTATGGACAACTTATTTTGGACCTATTTATAATGAATCACCCCCTTTGGGGTACTTGTTTGGAACTCGCTAGGGGGTACTTGGCGTTTAAAGGTTGAGAACCACTGGTCTAGGGGCCATCCAAGGCACTCAGGAAGTCATTAAGTGGGCAATGTCGAGAATTAGCTTTAAAATTAAACAGCCAAACACCTTTCACATGTGGACATGTATTTTATGCTTACGACCCTCGTAGGCACAAGGCTGGAAGTATTTTGTTGTATGAAGGGGTGAGACTTGGTGAGTACCAAAATCCAAGGCACTCAGAAAGCCACTGAGTAGTAGCTTAAAATTTACACAGCCAAACACCTTCCACTTGTATACATGTGTTTCAGGCTTGTGGCCCTCATCAGCCACAAGACTAATAGGAGAATGCAATGCAAGCACAACAGTGTGTATAATTTATCTGCACTGTATGTAACGTTAAATAATGATTATTTAAGAATTTTCTTTCTGCAGCAAGAGAAAAATACTGCATAAGAAAAACAGATCTGACATTTTATGCTTGTTAATGTTATACAAAATTTCACATTATGGCGTGCTCATACTAATGCCATATTGAGATAATATCATCTATAAATAAAATCCTGATTTTATATGGAGTAATCTTAAAGATATAAAAACTATTTGGCAGACTCCATTTCTTCTACATTAATTTTCAGAAGGCTGTAACGAGAGTAATTTTTTTTCTTTAGCAGAAGTCAAGGCAAATGTTTTTGTAATTTTGGATAGCAAGGTAAATTGTTAGATTTATTCGGAAGCCAAGTTTGTACCTGTTTTCTGCCACATTTTGCCGTGGAGTCCATCCATCTCATTGTACAGTGTCCATCACTGGCCTTCCTGCATACACCAATTCTTTTCTTTTAAATTTAATGGTTATTCTCACTGTCCCCCACCTGTGTTGTGTGCCATTCCATGTAGTGTGCATGTCTGTCTTGATATTTATCTTTTCCCCTTGGTTCCGTTTGAACTGTGCATATCAGTCGCCAGTGACTTACCTTCTCCAATTTTTGCCATTCAGAGTCCTTCCATGTCATCTGTAGCTCACCTTCTCTTTTCCCACACCATTACTCACCCCTATTTGCGCTGCTAAACACTACTTGAAGTAAGTTGCATTATTAAAGGCCACCACACAGCAAATAAATGTTTAAAAAATATGTGTTTATTCAAATTTTTATTTGTGTTGTTTTTTATGTATGGGCGTCATTCTGGACTCTCTCACACCTCACATTCACTCCCTGGCCACCTCCTGTCGTCTCCAACTCAAAAATATCTCCCGCATCCATCCCTTCCTCTCACCTGTCACCACTAAAATGCTAGTGCATGCCCTGGTCATCTCCTGACTGGACTACTGCAACACCCTTCTCTGTGGTTTGCCAACAAACAAACTGGCTCCCCTCCAATCTATTCTAAACTCTGCTGCTCGCCTCATCTACCTCTCCTCGCCTAAAGCCTTTGGAAAATACATATTTCCGATTCAATTCAGCTGGAATGCACGCCATTATGGATGCGTGTACCAAACCGAATGTCTGCGCGCATGCGCAGATGTGATTGCATCATCCATCCGGGGCCTAAGGGGCGGGGGAAGCAGGGGGAACGCTCCACAGTCCATAGCAGCACATTACGTGTGTTCAGCGCTTGCTGACATCATCAGTGGGCGGACGCAGCAAGTGCCGGAGGACAGAAGCCAAGAGAGCCTGCGAGACAGCCTGCTGGTGTAAAAAAGGTTAATAATGTAAAAACAGTGCACACACCATACACACAATACTGTGTAAGTGTAAGGTGCTTTGTGTGTAATCATTACACAGTACACCAGGCAGCTTACACTTACACAAAGCACCATACATTTACACAGTGTCTTATACTATAAGAGACCACTATAAGATGTAGTTCACACTGTTCCCCATTCTATAATTATCTCCCATATCTCCCACTATTTTCCCATATTCTGAATGAAGAAACTGCTGAAATCAGCGGTTTCCGGCATTGAATCCGCCTCCTATCGATTTCATTGTGAGTGCGGCGGATTTTGTGGAAGAGAGCACCCAAGAATCTCGAGTTACCACCCAATCCACCGCAGCCTCCTATGCATATCAGGTATTTACATTCCGAATCATAATTGTAGCAAAATTACAGTTTTGAAGTAGCCACCAAAATTATTTTTTTGTTTGGGGTCACCGCAATATGAGGAACTGTATTGCGGGGTCACGGCATTAGAAAGGTTGAGAACCACTGCTTTAGACTGTAAGCTCGCAAGGGCAGGGCACTCCTCCCTATTGTCTCCTGTGCTCACAACACTTGGTTTTAACCTGTGGCATCTAGTTTTGTATTGTTCTCTGTACTATATGTTTTACCCTGTCTGTAATCACACCTTGTAAAGCGCTACGGAGGTTGATGGAGCTATATAAATAAACAATAATAATAATAATGTATTAAATAGAGATGAGCGAATTGATTCTGTCGAACCCGAATTCGTTACGAATTTCAGGAAATATTCGATTCATTACGATTCCGAATATCGCTGTGATTTGATCGCTCAAATCGCTTCCTTAAAACTCCATTTACAGCTATACAGCCCATCTAAAATGGTGGATCCACATGTCAGGACATGTCCCATGGGGCAAGGAATCCTCGGTAGGTGTCACATGCTACCTATCAGCAGACAGACTTACCGATGATGTCACAGACCTATATAAGCGGCAAACCATTTTGCGGAAGATCATTCTGACACTGTATTGCGGCCAGAGCAGATCAGGCAGGGAGAGAGCGAGGGACAGATAGACAGACAGACAGACGGGTAGATAGATAGATAGATAGATACATAGATAGATAGATAGATAGATAGATAAAGGAGATAAAGGGAGAGATAGATAGAACAGAAGAAGCCGAGCTAGGGACAGATAGAGAAGTAGAGAGGCTGTTACAGAGAAAGACAGGGACAGTTTAAAGTGTTTGCATCAGCTTTCAAGCCTATCTAGTGTTAATAACACACCTGCCTATTTAGCTTATCCTTTTCCTGGTGTCATTCATTAAAAAGCGTGCTAGCATTAATATTTCAAGAGTACCTGTCTATTAACTGGTTGCATTTTGTAATCAACATCACTTTTCCACTATCAGAGGAGCCAACCTCTGTATTTGAAGAGGGGACATCCCAAACACTAGCATAAATATTTCAAGACTACCTGTCTATTAACTGGTTGGATTTTGTAATCAACGTCACTTTTCCACTATAAAAGCAGCCAAACTCTGTAATTGAGGAGGGGGCATCCCAAACACTAGCATAAATATTTCAAGACTACCTGTCTACTAACTGGTTGGATTTTGTAATCAACGTCACTTTTCCACTATAAAAGCAGCCAAACTCTGTAATTGAGGAGGGGGCATCCCAAACACTAGCATAAATATTTCAAGACTACCTGTCTACTAACTGGTTGGATTTTGTAATCAACGTCACTTTTCCACTATAAAAGCAGCCAAACTCTGTAATTGAGGAGGGGGCATCCTAAACACTAGCATAAATATTTCAAGACTACCTGTCTATTAACTGGTTGAATTTTGTAATCAACGTCACTTTTCCACTATCAAAGGAGCCAACCTCTGTATTTGAAGAGGGGACATCCTAAACACTAGCATAAATATTTCAAGAGTACCTGCCTATTAACTGGTTGCATTTTGTAATCAACGTCACTTTTCCACTATCAAAGGAGCCAACCTCTGTATTTGAAGAGGGGGCATCCCAAACACTAGCATAAATATTTCAAGACTACCTGTCTATTAACTGTTTGCATTTTGTAATCAACGTCACTTTTCCACTATCAAAGGAGCCAACCTCTGAATTTGAAGAGGGGGTATCCCAAACACTAGCATAAATATTTCAAGACTACCTGTCTACTAACTGGTTGCATTTTGTAATCAGCGTCACTTTTCCACTACAAAAGGAGCCAACCTCTGTATTTGAAGAGTGGGCATCCCAAACACTAGCATAAATATTTCAAGACTACCTGTCTACTAACTGGTTGGATTTTGTAATCAAAGTCACTTTTCCACTATCAAAGGGGCCAACCTCTGTATTTGAAGAGGGGGCATACCAAACACTAGCATAAATATTTCAAGACTACCTGTCTACTAACTGGTTGCATTTTGTAATCAGCGTCACTTTTCCACTACAAAAGGAGCCAACCTCTGTATTTGAAGAGTGGGCATCCCAAACACTAGCATAAATATTTCAAGACTACCTGTCTACTAACTGGTTGGATTTTGTAATCAAAGTCACTTTTCCACTATCAAAGGGGCCAACCTCTGTATTTGAAGAGGGGGCAAACCAAACACTAGCATAAATATTTCAAGACTACCTGTCTACTAACTGGTTGGATTTTGTAATCAACGTCACTTTTCCACTATCAAAGAAGCCAACCTCTGTATTTGAAGAAGGGGCATCCCAAACACTAGCATAAATATTTCAAGACTACCTGTCTATTAACTGTTTGCATTTTGTGATCAACGTCACTTTCCCACTATCAAAGGAGCCAACCTCTTTATTTGAAGAGGCGGCATCCCAAACACTAGCATAAATATTTCAAGACTACCTGTCTATTAACTGGTTGCATTTTGTAATCAACGGCACTTTTCCACTTTCTAAGGAGCCAACGTCTAAATTTGAAGAGGGGGCATCCCAAACACTAGCATAAATATTTCAAGCGTACCTGTCTGCTAACTGGTTGGATTTTGTAATCAACGTCACTTTTCCACTATCAAAGGAGCCAACCTCTGTATTTGAAGAGGGGGCATCCCAAACACTAGCATAAATATTTCAAGACTACCTGTCTATTAACTGTTTGCATTTTGTAATCAACGTCACTTTTCCACTATCAAAGGAGCCAACCTCTGAATTTGAAGAGGGCGTATCCCAAACACTAGCATAAATATTTCAAGACTACCTGTCTACTAACTGGTTGCATTTTGTAATCAGCGTCACTTTTCCACTACAAAAGGAGCCAACCTCTGTATTTGAAGAGTGGGAATCCCAAACACTAGCATAAATATTTCAAGACTACCTGTCTACCAACTAGTTGCATTTTGTAATCAATGTCACTTTTCTATTATCAAAGGAGCCAACCTCTGTATCTGAAGAGGGAGCATCCCAAACACTAGCATAAATATTTCAAGACTACCTGTCTATTAACTGGTTGCATTTTGTAATCAACGTCACTTTTCCACTATCAAAGGAGCCATCCTCTGTATTTGAAGAGGGGGCATCCCAAACACTAGCATAAATATTTCAAGACTACCTGTCTATTAACTGTTTGCATTTTTTAATCAACGTCACTTTTCCACTATCAAAGAAGCCAACCTCTGTATTTGAAGAGGGGGCATCCAAAACACTAGCATAAATATTTCAAGACTACCTGTCTACTAACTGGTTGCATTTTGTAATCAACGTCACTTTTCTATTATCAAAGGAGCCAACCTCTGTATTTGAAGAGGGGGCATCCCAAACACTAGCATAAATATTTCAAGAGTACCTGCCTACTAACATTTTGCCGTTTGTATAAAAAAGTCTGGTTTTAAAGTTTAAAGCACCCATTGTGTTTCACCAGGGGGGGGGGGGGGGGCATCCCAAATACTAGCACTTTTAAGCTTTTAAGAGTACCTGCATCTTTACCTTTTTTACATTTTGAACAAAAACCACGTTAAAACTGCCTGTGGTGCATTTAACTCTGACCAGGGGCATCCTGTGTAAGACCATCTGACAGTGTCTTTTTGTATTAGCTTTTAGCTACATTGTCTGCCTATTTTGATCTAACTTTTCTACACATCTGCTGTTACAAAAATACGGTTCTAGGTGTAGTGTAGTATATTGTTTTCCCCTCCTAAACGTAGTAAAAATGTCAGGCAGAGATGTGCCAGGATGTGCACCGAGGAGAAGCCTAGATTCATCAGGCAGAGGTCGCAGCAGACTAGGGGCGAGTGGCAGCAGGAGTCGTGGTGAGAGGCTTGATCTCCCGGTATCTGCTAGCGGTCGTGTCTTGACCAGCATCGCAACTGCCGTCATTGATTGGTTAACGCGGTCATCGACCTCATCACGTGACATCTGACACCCCCAATCAACAGTCCGTAGGTTCCTCGGACACAACCCTGAGTTGGCATGGCCTGGGAGCAGCCCCTGTCCTTCCATTGCCTCTGTCCTATGCCCCCCCCACCAGCCACCATATCTTATGCTTTGGGTTCAGCTCCACTATTCAGTGAGGACGATGTGTTGGAGGACAGTCAGCAGCTACTGCCCAGCCAAAAAATGGAGGAGACATCCGCCGCTTCTTTCGCTAGGCAGACAAACACTGAGGAGGAGAGTGGCGTGGGAGGTGGTGTGGCGAGCGTTCTGTCTCCTGCAGCACACGCTCTTGTGAAAACCGAGGAGGACATGCAGACACAACTCGATGATGATGATGATGATGATGAAGCCAATCACACTTGGGAGCCCAGTGCAGAAGGGGCTTCATCATCATCAGGAGAAGAGGGTCCCAGGTTGCCCCAGAGTCAGAAGCTGAGGCAGCAAGGTGGTAGTAGGGTTGGCAGTCAGCATGGTGGCAGAATTGGGATGTCTAGAGCCACACGTGGCCGGGGGCGGGGTAGACCACCTGTTGTGCATCAGGCTGCCTTCCCGGGAGGTAGTGGAGCAGGGGTTCCTGCAGTTGGCAGCAGTAGCAGTGAATTAGTGCGGACTGTTGGAGGGAAAATTACCTACTCGGCAGTGTGGCACTTTTT
Source organism: Gastrophryne carolinensis (assembly GCA_027917425.1). Classification (NCBI taxonomy): domain Eukaryota; kingdom Metazoa; phylum Chordata; class Amphibia; order Anura; family Microhylidae; genus Gastrophryne; species Gastrophryne carolinensis. The sequence continues at coordinate 260,140,287 of CM051238.1, forward strand.
CATCAAGCATCCGCAGGAGGGTAACCTGGCCACATGCAAGATGTGTAGACAGAAGGTCAAGCGTGGCCAGGGCCCCAATGTTGGTACCACAGCCCTGCGGCAACACATGCAGCGTCACCATAAAGCGGCCTGGGAGAACCGAGGCTCCGAAGTGGGGGTCCAGCCTGCTGCATCAGCCAGTGCCACGCCGCTTCCAATGTCACCCAGCCAAGGCTCCAGCACCTCAGCCGAAGGTAGCTGTGCGTCATACCCATCCTCTGCCACTCCAGATGCTCCTGCTCCTCCTACTAAAAGTCAGTCATGCCACCAGCAATCCATCAGCGAAGCCATGTCCAAGTGACAACAGTATGCACCCACACATCCTACGGCGCAGAAGCTAAATGTGCTCCTGTCCAAGTTGCTGGTGCTGTAGTCCCTCCCTTTCACGATGGTGGACTCTGCACCTTTCAGAGAGCTGATGGCTAGTGCCGAGCCGAGGTGGAGAGTCCCAAGCCATCATTACTTTGCAAAGAAGGCAGTACCAGCCCTGCACAAATTTGTTGAGCCGAAGGTGGGCCAGTCCTGGAGCCTGTCGGTGTGCACCAAAGTGCACGGCAGCGCCGACATCTGGAGCTATAACTACGGTCTGGGACAATACATGTCCTTTATGGCCCACTGGGTGAATGTGGTTCCTGCACAGCAACTTGGACAGGTCACACCACTTCGGCCTCCACGCTCCCAGGTTGTTTTGCATGTCACAGTGTGCGACTCTGCCTCCTCATCCTCCGCCGTCTCCTCAGCCTCCACTGTACGGTCAATTCCCAATGCCCCTTCAGCCTACCATGTGTGCAGGGCACGGCGGTGTCACGCTGTGCTTCACATGGTTTGCCTTGGCGTACGGAGTCACACAGGGGAGGAGCTCCTAAAATTCATTCATCAAGAAATCAAAACATGGCTTACTCCACGAAAATTGGAAATGGGTACCATGGTGACTGCCAATGGGAGTATCATCTTGTCTGCACTGCGACAAGGAAGGCTGAGCCATGCGCCCTCTATGGCACACGTGTTCAACCTAGTTGTCAAGCATTTTTTGAAGTCTTACCCCCATATGCAAGACATTCTAACAACGGGAAGGAAACTTTGTATGCACTTCAGCCACTCCTACACCACCAAGCACACCCTTCTTGAGCTACAGCGTCAGAATGGTATCCCCCAAGATAGTCTGATTTGCGATGTTCCCACCCGTTGGAATTCCACCCTACATATGTTAGATCGACTATACGAACAGAGAAACGCCATCACTGATTTCTTGATGATCCAAGCAGATAGGGGGACTTCCCTGTGCAACTTTAATGTGAACCAGTGGCAGCTCATACGTAACACCTGCCATTTGCTCAGGCCCTTTGAGGAAGCCATTTTATTTGTCAGTCACCAGGATTACGGCAAGAACGACGTGATTCCGCTGCTTCATGTAATACAACACATGTTGGAAACCATGGCTGGCCAGGGCACTGGAGACATGGCGCATACATTTCATGGCCACATAAACCCCGTGGGAGGTGAGGAGGAGCAGCACAGTGAAGCACAGTTTAGTTTTGGCTAAATGAGCGGTTTATCTAGTCATCTGACAGGAGAGGAGAAGCAGGAGCAGCCAGTGGAGCTAGAGGGTTGTGAGGAAGGCGAGACAGAGGACCCAGACACATCGTGGCAGTATGCAGTGGATATGGAAACAGGTAGTCCCTCAGAGTCTCTTGCACAAATGGCACGATGCATGCTCACGTGCTTGCGTAGTGACCGCAGAATCGTCTCCATTTTTCTGCAGGATGACTTCTGGCACCTCCGGCACAAAATGGGGGCATTGTTTACACCCACTGAGAGGGAGGACAAACTGACCTATTACAAAGAAATTCTATGTAGTCAGTTGGCCGATGCCTACCTGCACCATGGTCCATACTCTCGCAGGTCTGACTCGGGGGGGGGGGACCTCTGCGCTCACCTTCCACTGCCATGGCTGCCGGGGGGTAGCAGGAGCAGCAGCTCCATCAGCAGCAGTCTCAGTCTTCAGTCGCTAATGAGTAGCTTTCTGCACCCGCGTCGTGAGGCTACTCATGAGCAGCAGAAAGACCTGAAGCAGGGCCTGAACCAGCAGGTCGTGTCATACCTTGAAATGACCATGCCAACGCACCTTGAGGATCTGCTGGACTTCTGGGCAACCAAACTTGACTTGTGGCTGCAACTGGCAGAGTTTGCCCTGGGAAAGCTGTCCTGCCCGGCCAGTACTGTGCCATTTGAGCAGGTCTTTAGTGCTGTGGGGACCATAGTAACGCCGAGGAGAACTCGTCTGTCCATGAAAAATGTAAAGAGACAAACCTTTGTGAAGATGAATCAGGCATGGATCAGCCAGGATTTCCACCCACCAATAGCTGATGCATGGGAGTAGCTGATGCATGGTAGCTCCTTCTGCTGCTGCCAACTCCTGGGTGTGTCTTTCAGGCAATATATGACCTCCTTCTGCTGCTGCCAACTCCTGGGTGTGTCTTTCAGGCAATATATGAGCTCCCTATGCTGCTGCCAACTCCAATGTGTTTTTCAGGCAATATATGAGCTCCCTATGCTGCTGCTAACTCCTCGGTGTGTTTTTCAGGCAATATATGAGCTCCTAATACTGCTGCAAAGTCCAGAGTGTGTCTTTCAGGCAATATATGAGCTCCTAATGCTGCTGCTGCCAACTCCAGGGTGTGTCTTTCAGGCAATATATGAGCTCCTTCTGCTGCTGCCAACTCCTGGGTGTGTCTTTCAGGCAATATATGAGGTCCCCTATGCTGCTGCCAACTCCAATGTGTTTTTCAGGCAATATAAGGGTTCCTAATGCTGCCTCCAACTCCTGGGTGTGTTTTTCAGGCAACATATGAGCTCCTAATACTGCTGCCAAGTCCAGAGTGTGTCTTTCAAGCAATATATGGGCTCCTAATGCTGCTGCTGCTGCTGCCAACTCCAGAGTGTGTCTTTCAGGCAATATATAAGCTCCTTCTGCTGCTGCCAACTCCTGGGCGTGTCTTTCAGGCAATATATGAGCTCCCTATGCTGCTGCCAACTCCAATGTGTTTTTCAGGCAATATATGGGTTCCTAATGCTGCTTCCAACTCCTTGGTGTGTTTTTCAGGCAATATATGAGCTCCTAATACTGCTGCAAAGTCCAGAGTGTGTCTTTCTGGCAATATATGGGCTCCTAATGCTGCTGCTGCTGCCAACTCCAGGGTGTGTCTTTCAGGCAATATATGAGCTCCTTATGCTGCTGCCAACTCCTGGGAGTGTCTTTCAGGCAATATATGAGCTCCTTCTGCTGCTGCCAACTCCTGGGTGTGTCTTTCAGGCAATATATGAGCTCCCTATGCTGCTGCCAACTCCAATGTGTTTTTCAGGCAATATATGGGTTCCTAATGCTGCTGCCAATTCCTGTGTGTGTTTTTCAGGCAATATATGAGCTCCTAATAATGCTGCCAAGTCCAGAGTGTGTATTTCAGGAAATATATGGGCTCCTAATGCTGCTGCTGCTGCCAAGTCCAGTGTGTGTCTTTCAGGCAATATATGAGCTCCTTCTGCTGCTGCCAACTCCTGGGTGTGTCTTTAAGGCAATATATGAGCTCCCTATGCTTCTGCCAACTCCAATGTGTTTTTCAGGCAATATATGGGCTCCTAATGCTGCTACCAACTCCACTGTGTGTCTTTCAGGCAATATATGAGCTCTCTATGCTGCTGCCAAGTCCAGAGTATGTCTTTCAGGCAATATATGGGCTCCTAATGCTGCTGCCAACTCCTGGGTGTGTCTTTCAGGCAATATATGGGCTCCCTATGCTGCTGCCAACTCCTGGGTGTGTTTTTCAGGCAATATATGGGCTCCCTATGCTGCTGCCAACTCCAACGTGTTTTTCAGGCAATATATGGGCTCCCTATGCTGCTGCCAAGTCCAGAGTGTGTCTTTCAGGCAATATATGAGCTCCCTATGCTTCTGCCAACTCCTGGATGTGTCTTTCAGGCAATATATGAGCTCCCTATGCTGCTGCCAACTCCAGGGTGTGTTTTTCAGGCAATATATGGGCTCTCTATGTTGCTGCCAACTCCTGGTTGTGTCTTTCAGGCAATATATGAGCTCCCTATGCTGCTGTCAACTCCAATGTGTTTTTAAGGCAATATATGGGCTCCTAATGCTGCTGCCAACTCCTGGGTGTGTCTTTCAGGCAATATATGGGCTCCTAATGCTGCTGCCAACTCCAATGTGTTTTCAGGCAATATATGGGCTCCTAATGCTGCTGCCAACTCCTGGGTGTGTCTTTCAGGTAATATATGGGCTCCGAATGCTGCTGACAACTCCAGGGTGTGTTTTTCAGGCAATATATGAGCTCCTAATGCTGCTGCCAACTCCTGGGTGTGTCTTTCAGGCAATATATGAGCTCCCTATGCTGCTGTCAACTCCAATGTGTTTTTCAGGCAATATATGAGCTCTTTCTGCTGCTGCCAACTCCTGGGTGTGTCTTTCAGGCAATATATGGGCTCCTAATGCTGCTGCCAACTCCAATGTGTTTTTCAGGCAATATATGGGCTCCTGATGCTGCTGCCAACTCCTGGGTGTGTCTTTCAGGCAATATATGTGCACCCTATGCTGCTGACAACTCCAGGGTGTGTTTTTCAGGCAATATATGGGCTCCTGATGCTGCTGCCAACTCCTGGGTGTGTCTTTCAGGCAATATATGTGCACCCTATGCTGCTGACAACTCCAGGGTGTGTTTTTCAGGCAATCAATGGGCTCCTGATGCTGCTGCCAACTCCTGGGTGTGTCTTTCAGGCAATATATGGGCTCCTAATGCTGCTGCCAACTCCTGGGTGTGTCTTTCAGGCAATATATGAGCTCCCTATACTGCTGCCAACTCCAATGTGTTTTTCAGGCAATATATGGGCTCCATATGCTGCTGCCAAGTCCAGTGTGTGTCTTTCAGGCAATATATGGGCTCATCATGCTGATGCTACCTCAAGGCTCTTTAATTGTGCCGCTTTGCAACAGCGAATCAAATAGCAATGCCTCTGATCAGCATGTCATACTTCTTTACAATATTATTTCACTAACCCAGCATGCATCCTATGCATGTTACAGCCAAGCAAAATGTTCTGCAACCCTATGTAGGCTCTCAGACACCCAGAAATAACCTTTTTTAATAGCGATTCATCGCGATTAAATTCGGGCCAAAACGATTTGTCCCGGAAAATTCGGCGAATTGGCCGAATCTAATTTTTCAAAAGTTTGCTCATCTCTAGTATAAAACCTGATTTTTTAACATTATTAAAATATAAAACATATAAAAACAACATGACACCTGTGAATACAAAAGAAAGGCATGTTAACACCTGATTAGACACATGGGTGGCTGTAGATGCTCCCCAAATTCGACTTACCACAACATTATTCTTTGCCCTTTTATGGGGCCACCCTCTGTCACAGCCCCATCACCTCATTGGAGTCTGTTATGTAAGGGAACCTGATGTTACCAGTCTGTGCATGTATTGTTTCAGTTGTGCTTGTGTACTGGGCTGCATGACTGGATTTAAATTCACCTGAGTCTGCCGCCGGACCCTTCTCAAGTGGCCCCATCACCGCATATTCGCCCACAGAGAATTCTGTAGGACAAGAAGAAGCACAAGACACCAGTATATATGTCATTTCGGCATCCCTTCCTACAACATGAGCGTTTGTTGTCTTTTGGCCTACCTGACTGCTGCTGGACTGTGGGTGACTCCAAGCCCAACACCTCCTCCTCTTCAGTGGATTTCGATGGAGGTGGTGGGGAGGCTAAAGAGAAGGAAGAGGATGTCAGCAGTGGTTGAGGCCATCATCTTACACCCACACCCTGTCTTCTTTGCAGTACTGGTCGGCCCCTCTCCTTCGGATGACCTTTATGTGCAGCCAGAACTCCCCAGGTACAATAGAGAAAAAAATGTCTCTTACAAAGTTCAGCCTGATTGCTCACCTTCTCTTTTCTACATCCACTTACCTGGGAAGTTCTAACTGTAGAACTGGTGCACTCGGGGCAACTTTCGTCGTTCAAGGTCCAGTGTTATTATTTGTGCATAATTTGTGTGTGGGTGTAAGATGTCCGCTCAGATGGGCTGGCACATCCTCTGCCAATGTCCTCTTTTCATGTGTGTTGGGCTTGAAGTTGTAGCGGTCTTGAATGAAAGTCTGCAAAGAAAAAACAATTGCACTGTTATTTTCTGCCCTTCCCTGTTTTGGCCGAGTTTAGGTCCACATGCACGTACCTTCCCCTTTGCTCTTACAGTGCAAAGAGCAAACGTCTACACCAGTGTGCGCATAGGCACTATTGTGCCATCTAACTAGCTCTCCCCTCTGCTAGACCTGTCGGATAGTGCTCACTGACACTGCTCAGCAACATGGCAGACCCAGCTCTCCCATCCCACAGTACTGGCATATTGAAGTCGCAGACGCACTTAGGCCAAGTGTGGCACCTAACTCGCCCATCCACTAATAGTGTTGGATAGTGCTCGCTGACATCATTCAGCAACATGGTGGACCCAGCTCTCCCTTCCTACAGTGCTGGCGAATTGAAGTCGCAAATGCACTTAGGCCAAATGGCGCCTAACTCTCCCACTTGGTGATTGTAAAGTCTGTGGTCTCTATCCTGTCTGGCCCCCAGCATTGCAATCAAACTGCCCAGATTGGCACATGTGACAGTGGCAGCATATGCCTGACGACATTTGCATTTTGGCACTTGTGGATTTGCATACTAATCTTGGCCTGTTTCACATCTGGACAATCCTCAAGCAGTCAGGATTTTGCTTTAGAGTTTGAAGTTTTACCAAAACCCTGTGAATCTTGAGCTCCCCGCCATGTGCCTTTGATCGGTCGAATTCCGCCACTCTGATGGCCAGTCTCTCACCAGTACGCAAGTGGAACACATGCGTAGACGAATGGCATAGCATAGTAAGTTACCATCATGTTGTAGTTCTGCTGTTTCCGGGTGTTTACAGTTGGTTCCATGTTGGTCATTGGCATCTGCTCGTCATGTATGACGCACCCCTGCACCAACAAGCCCCAGGGTCGAAGCCCCCCCAGCGGACCCCAGAGGTGGGGTTGCGTTGTTCCTATGCCCATGATGTTCTAGCCTATAGTTTGCATACAACTGTGCTGCCCTGATAATTAAACAAAAACTATGTCCAATTACCCGCCTGCTTAGTTATTAAAGAACACACCTGACCACCAGACTTTGATGGTAGTGCTTCATTGGGAGTTCAATATGCCCAAACACAGGCATCATCGCAGCCCCCATATCCCGGAAGACAAGCATGGCGGAGGGAATGGCAGTACCAGTCAAAGCCCCGCCGTTCGTGCTCACAGGCTCTCCCCTGTTGCCACCCACACTACCCATACTACCCACTCTGAGCAGGTCATCCACAGCAGTGTACGGCAGAAGCATAAACACCCATGACTCCTGGGGCTCCCAGCACAGCCCAACACATTCCACCCACTGGTCGAGACACTGGAGCCCTGTGCACATGCCAATGGGGGCCCCACTGTGGACCCCACTGCCGAGTCCACAGCAGAGCCACCTGCAGAGCGAATGGCAGTAGCCTGCGATCCAGCACTTCTGGTCCTGGGGTGGCCACAGAGGCTCCCCCTACACATAACAAACCACCCAGCAGACCCCAGCATCGGCCACCCAGACTGGGCACAAGCACACCAGGGGAAAGATGAGTGGTTCCAGATTGCCCGCAATGCGACGGTGCGGGGCCAGAGCCCAAGAAGTGTGGCCAGGCCAAAAAGAAGTGGGACAATATGAAAAAGGTGGTTCAGCGAGAAAATGTTTGTGTCTCACATATTGGACCACTCCAAACCTCAATCATTTGCTATTTATTTAGGTTGCAGGTAGGGGGCTTCCCCAAAGACTCCAGTTTATACATGCCAAGCAGCGGATGGTGGGGATGCTGCACCTACGAGGGGGTGCTGGGGTCCTTCGACACCAATCGGTGGCCTGTGCCCACAGTGGTAAGACCTGGCTGCAAACTGCAGATTTGACTGGATGGGAGAAGGGCTAACAACACAAAAACCCACAAACATGAGTGCCCACATGCACCCCCAACTGGGAGGGCTTGCCTGGGACAAACTAACACACACATGTTATTTGCAACTATAACAATGGAAGCAAGGCCACTGATGTAGCAGCAAAGTAGTTTGGTCCCCATGTAGATGTGGGGCCCAGTTTGTAACCCTTGTTGAAGATTGGAAGGAGGACGGATAATGTATTTTGACCACTAACATTGTTTTACCCTTGCATTTGCAGCAACCAACCAGTCAGCAGCAACTATTGTTCAAGAGGAAAGACCTGCACCAACAGCTGCCCTGTCTGGCATGCCTTCCCCGGACCACCGTCAAGGCCTGGCCCATCCACCAGCCACTCACCCAGTGAGGCGATCACAGACACAGATAAGGTAAACGTGTGTCTTTAATGAACCAAGGGGCAGGGTGGAGGAGGTGGTTGAGCCAAATTAAATGTATTTTTTTGCCTATGTGGGACCAGTGACCTAAGCAAACACTATTGTGTATCTTTCTCCACACAGACCGCATCTCTACTGGATGCTATACAGGAGATGGAGGAAGCCTCTAAGGAAAGTATGGTCCACCCCCCCCCCCCCAATATTCTGTTGATGCCTCCAGCAGCTGCTGCCCCACCTGCCCCTGGGGCCTAAAGTGGGGCATAGTGGGGGTCTGTTTCCCTGGAGGAGGTCATAATATTTTTACTTAAATTGATGATGGAATTGAATAGGGGGATTGTTTTTTAGCATCATTCTTGCATTATTCACAAGGTCTTAGATTATTATGAATTGTGTGCTTATATGAGGTATTGATGTATATATTCATTTTTTTTTTGTTTTGCACAGGTCACTTTAGCTTGCACAAGCCATATTACATGGGTCAATTTAAATTGTATATTCAGTGTTTGAACTTTTGATTGGGTTTTTGTAGGGTCAGACCATATACATTTTTATAGTTATATAGGATTATCTTTGTTGCTCTGGGGTCCTAATGGATTATGACTATTTATTGTATAGAGATAAATGAGCACTGAATTATTTAACCCTTTTGTTGCCAAGCACGTAACACCTACGTGCTGGCTTGGCTGGGCCTTAAGTGCCAAGCCCGTAGGTGTTACGTGCTTGACTTTCCTCGCTTCTAGTTTAAAAAATAAAAATCAAAAATACTCACCTGACCCCTTGTTGGATCCGGCCGGGTCTCCTCTTTAATTTGGTGCCATCCGATCCCCCGTGGGGGGTCGGATGGCTCCAGGAGAGCCCCCGGAATAGGCCGCCCCCCCCCCCCCGCTTCTGCAGCAGCAGCTGCTAACTGTAAAAAAAAATAAAAAATAAAAATGACATTCACTTACCTGTGTGTGCGCTGGCTCCCGCTGTCCCTCCTCTTCACCTGGGGGGCCTCCGATCCCCCCCCAGGACTTACCGATCTTCCCTTGGGGGCGGGGCTTATGACGTCATCCCGGTCCCGATCACCGGCTTCAGCTTTCTCAGCTTCTCAGATGCCGGTGATCGGTGCCCTGGAAGGAGGTGACAGGAGATCCTCTGATCTCCTGCCTTCTCCTTCTCTGGATGCCGATCACAGGCATCTGTCAGCTGAGCGGCGAGGGACAAGAGCTTGCAATCGAAGGTAAGTACAGTTAAAAAAATTTTTTTTTTTTTGAATAAAATACTTTTTATTATTGTGTGGTGGTTTTTTTTCACATTAACTCTTTGTGAGCTGGTAAGGGGTCCATGAGACCCTTTATACCAGTTCACAAGGCTGGGGGGTGGCAAGTCACCTGCCCTAGCGGGTGGCTTGCCATTGACCCCCGCACCCCCATTACCTGCCTCCCCAAAGGCCAGGGGGGGGCAGAAGAGCCCGGGCCCACATAGGCTATGTGGGCTCGTAGGCTGCAGGGTGGGGGGGCCACCAAAGCTGGCCCCCCCACTCTGTGCCTACAAGCCCCCATAGCTGGTCCCGGGCTGGTTACTTTGGGTAAGGGGGACCCCACGTCATTTTTTTTTTTGGATTTTTAAGGGTTTTTAACCCTTAAAAATCCAAAAAAAAATGGGGTCCCCCTCCCCGGGAAGGGGGACCCTATGTCATTTTTTTTTTTTAATTAACCATTTGTCATCCAGCAGCTATAAAAGGCTTCTGGGCAGGAAAGGGTGTCTACCTATACATATGTGGTATCGCTGTAACCGGGAGAAATTGGGGTTTCTCACGCAATAAGATTTTATTGACAAACTTACATTTTTTATTACAAAAAAACTCTACAAATTGTAAAAAAATATATTTTTTTTAATTTTTTTCACACATTTCACCCAAAAATGTTGAGAATACACCTAAAAAATACAAACAAGACATTTCATGTTAAAGCCCAGACTCTGTTGAAAAAAACAATATATAATTTTCCTGGGAAATCCCTGGAAATCCTTTCAAAAATGACAGTTGAACATGTGTAGCGCGAAACAGTGAAACTCAGTCTGGCAACAGGGAGTGGGAAATGCTGCAGGTAGGCTGGCAGCGAAAGGGTTAATTACCACTCTTGCCCCGCTTTGTGATTCTGTGGTTTTAGAGTGTCTTTTTGTGTTTATGTTGTTTAGGTTATTGCCTCCTGATTTTTGATTTATATTTTTCTAACCTGTGTGTGGGAAGGTGCTCCTTCATATATAGGGTAATATATCTTTGTCTGAGTTGGATTATGTCTGTCCCTCCATAAATCGTTAGTCTTATACAGAAAGACATTTTCCTGTAGCCGCAGTATGTGAAACTCTAGTGGCAGTATGCCCCCAGGGGCTGATTGTACGGTGGTTGCCGAAGGACTTGTTAGCATTCTCGAACAGCAATGCATCCTCTCTCTTTTGGGGGAGTATGCAGGACAGTTAAATGCGTCTGGCTATGACATCACCTTTGATGGGATGGCGCTCCTACTCAGTCCGGCTCCATCATTGGCCGAGGTGGATTTCCAGAGTTGACAGGAGAACACCCACACTGTCTGGCTCTTTCTGCCTTTTAAAGTGGACCAACACCCAGGATTTTGACTATCCTGGGTCTTGGTCCACTTCGGTGGGGCACCCCCGATCGGGGTGCCCCGCTGTGTGAAACCCCCCCAAACACCCGGAAAACTCACCTCTCCCCGCTCCCAGCGCCGACGGACAAGCGATTTGACAGCCGCTTGTCCGTGGCTCCTCCGCCGCCGCCTCCCGCGCGTCCCTCTTGACGCGCACGCCCCCGCGCCGGCCATTCACAGACGGCCGGCGCGGGGGCGCGCACGCCTAGAGGGGCGCGAGGGAGGCGGCGGCGGCCGGTCGCCGCCGAAACTAAGGTAAGGGGGTTTGGGGGTTTTGGGGGGGTTTCACCCCGCGGGACATCCCGATCTCGGATGTCCCGCGGGGAGGGAGGTGATCGGCCCGGGAATCTTATAGATTCCCGGCCCGATCACCCGAGGGTGATGGTCCACTTTAAGCTGCACATGCCATGGAGACAGTATGACACCCTGGGGAAGTCAGATCGTCTCCACGGAATGACGTGGGTGCCGCAGTCCTCTCAGCCCTGCTTATACCCAGAAATTTGGTTATATTTTTTATATATTATTTCTACTGAATATTTGTCAGTATTGTTATAGATCAGCTGTTTGCATGATTTGCACTTTAGCATATTGCTGAGATTTTGAAGATTAATTCTTGATTAATTTCTGAATAAATTGATTAATTTCTGTATTCATTTATATTGTTGTGATATGATTCATTGAGAATTGGGCTATTTATTGGAAGGGTATTTCCCTGTTGTACATAGTGTCTTTTTTGCACATCTATAGCACTTTATCCTACTTTAACTTTTGCACTTTATTAGTGCAGTTAGTACTTTTATATATATTGGTAGCAGTTGGGGTTCACTTGTTCTGTTTTTAATGGTCTTTAGTGTTTGTGTTTTTTATCTTATTGTGTATTGAATTTTTTTTATGTGTGGCTGAATCTTTTTAGGCAGCTTTTCCTTCTCATTCTCTTTTGTGGTATAGTTCCTAGCACTAGCACTTGCAAATAAAGAATCCATTGCCAGAAACCTGTTAAAACATAAAGATTCAGTAGCAGCGATCCAGGTGAGCTGGAGAAGCATTGCAGAAAGATTTAAATATAATTGAGGCTAAAATCATCAAATTGCTCAGCTGCAGTATCTCTCATTCAGAGTACACATTCTTTATAAATCCTTAGATTTTGCTCCCTGTGCAGCGAAGCAATGCAGAAGAAGACATATAGGAGGATTCTAAAACTCTGCATAGGGATGCCGGCATAAGCTCAATCTCGACAGTTGTGTGGGCAGAAGCTGAGAGCATATACCTTATATTTCAAAGGGTACTAGTAAAACGCGGAACAGACTTCCAGGTCCTTGCCAGACAGCTTCTGGACAAGATAACCCTGCAGGTTGTAATAATTTAGCAAATGCTGGGAGCAGGAATTTTGTATGCAGTCAGATGATAGGACTGATGCTAAAAGGGACATCTGGATGATCGCACACACAAAGAGAATAATATATAAATGGTATAGTAAAAATAAAAAAAAAATGTTAATGAATATCTAAACAAAAGACATTATTGCCCTGGAGTCAGTAAACACTACTACCCCTGACTGCCACCATCTGTCAGTGTATTGCGCTACTGCCCTAGCACAGGGTCTGTCAATACTGCCCAAACCCCAACCCACCCACTCTCACACCCTCCTGTAGTTTGGTGAGAATTTTCCACACTTCACCACTCTGGTCTAGCACACCCTCCTACTTATTTGCGTAGTGTCATTTGTCTAATTTCTTACCTAAAATTAACAGTGGGTGAGACTCCTTACATAAACATTTCATTTTCACCCTACCCAGAGCAGCCCCCCTCCAGCCACCACAGAGAAGGGATTGCTATGTGGGATCTACTTCTTTCACCTCTGCCCACAGGTGACTTACCACACACCCTTTTACCTACCGCTCCACTACCCCTACTACCCACACCTCCTAGCTACTCTAGCTAGCCCTGCTCCCAGCTTCCATCAGTCCACACCCTCAAGCTACCAAGGTGGAGAAGACTCTTATCCACTGTACCTTGCCCCCCCTAAATACCTACTCACATCTCACTCTACCCCCCTGCCCACAATATACTTCATGTATTTACCTCAGACAAACCCCCCATTACCCTGCTCCATCAGGCTCCCATATCTTGCCTTCATTTTGATCCCACTATCAGGTGTTACCTCCCTCCCCCCACCATACACCTACTCTATCTGCTTTATCTGCATTGCATAATGGATTTGCACAAAAGTTCCAGACAGGACCCTGAGAAAGACATGCCTGGCTATCCAGACCCATTTTCTAACTTGTAGATAGGTAATTAAAAGAGTGAAAGTTTTATGGGAAACACAGAGTAGTCTGTGTGCAGGTGTGCTGGGCACAAAGCACAGGTACACACATACATTTCCCTTACCCACCATAGGTCCACTGGGATGCTGAATACAGTTTGTATGTGACAAGCACAAGTGCACACACAAACTGTCCTCAGCTTTGGGCCTACTGAGGTGGATCATGTGGGAAAAATAAGGAGTGGGCTCAGTTTGTGTGTTCAGTTGTTGTGGACAAGTACAAATGCAATCATAAACTGCGCTGAACCATCATGGGTCCACTAAGGTGTTGGTGTTTAGGGGGTCAGTTTGGGTGTACAGTTTTGCTAGACAATTTACAAATGCACACATAAACTACTAACCTACAGAATTCAGATATAAAGTAGGTAAATTCCATAAGATAGCCTCAGGAGGCATAGCATCATGGCTATCCTGGGAATAGACATCTGAAGATAGCATGCAAACTTCTCAGGATGCAGCTGCAGATCCCCGAACAGTAGACTTTAGTAAACTGCCTCTCAAGGGACGGGTGACATGGATGGATAAACTCAATACCCTTGCCTCCACCTTTCCCATCCCAGCTCTCTACTCTCCTCATCAAGGTGGCCTAGGATTCAGAATGCCATGATAGAACAGGGATGCACCAGGATGTATGAGTCAACACCAAAAACAAGAATTGTTCAGCATTAAACAACTTTTACCACAACTACCACAACACGTTAGTATGCAAAACTATGAGTTCTCAAGAGACAAGAAGTCAGGACACAAGAACTGGAAACAGGGACTCACTCCCTGTATCATTTGATTTTGTAAAAAAAAAATGCAGCTTCACATGCACAAGCAAACACATGCAAATGCAATGTCAAACACATTTCTTTATCCACAAAACAGAAAAAAAGATGCAACCAGCAACCGTAGCTAAATGGTTTCTCCAGCAGCATGTTGCCAAACTGTACCTTTAAATCAACATAGACCTACACATTGGAGACACATCACAGGATTGACAGATGTCCCTATGTTCAATTTACTTAGCACACACTATTTAGAGGCTGTCTTTTCAACAATCTTAAAAGTGGATTGCTATAAGATTTCAGGTGACAAGAGCTCCCAGGACAGCAATGTGTGCTTCCAACAAACAGAAATGCACGCAGAAATTACAAAACAGCAAAGTCTAAGGCAGTGACAAAATGGTTCCTTGGGGTTTTTCTCACTCTTACAGCACTGCCTGTATTCAAAGAAAATGTAAAGGCTGTTGGAATTATGGTAGGTGTGATGGCAAAAGGTTACTTTTCCTTAAATGTCATTACTTATTTATTTTCTTCTGTTAAAATCAATCACCAGTTTCCTGCCTCAAATGCAGATCATTCAGCTTGCCTGAATCAAATATACAGTTAAAAAAAGTAAAAAAAAAATTTTGGAATATAATGTTCTTCACATTTGTTTGGGGTCAAAGGCTCACTATGGGGGTTATTCAGGACGGGATAGCGCCAGGTAGTGCCTCGTAGCAGCAGGCAGTGTCTGGTGAACGCTGGGCGCTGTAGCCAAAACCACATTTATGAAAGCGAATCTGGTGAGCGCCTCTAACAGTGCCATGTAGCGTCCATATTATTACAGGCTGTTCAGCTTATACCGCTGGCGCTCTAGCTTCCAGAGCGCCAGGTATTACCTTTCGCTCACTGTCGCTCTCCCATACATTTCAATGGCCGCTCATTTGCTTGTGTTTAAACAGCGTGTTTGACATTTTTAATTTTTTTTTTTTTTTTGCTCAAATCATTGTGTGACCTCTCCTGGCTGCAAACAAACACTTTTAGAAACTTTTTGGATTTTTTATCTTTTTATGCAGAATTGTCATTTCAGGTCTGGCACTAAAGTGTTATTGTCACAGTTATAAAACAATGTCATACCATGTGTTTTCACTTTGTTACAGGTGGATATGTATTCAAAAACAGACTTTAATCACACAGCGTCTGGCGCTCTATGCTATAGTGACCAGATTTAGAGCGTCGATGCTGTGTGTTTGTCCTTTTTTGATGAAGTATGGTGTGGAGCGACGAGAGTCGGTCACACTGGTGCTACCTCTCGCTCGCTGCAGCGCTGTACTGGTGTTAGAGCGGCCAACATACATCACATTCATCAATGCGGGCTAAGTTACTAAAGTGACTGAGGCGCTATGTTACAGCGCCCGATACCCACTTACAGCGTCTACTAGGAGTCGCTCTAGGCGCCGCTATACAGACGCTCATCTGCCGATACCTGTCGTTAGTAATGAATCAGCCTCCACGTATTCTTAAGCTGAGTTTTCTTTAGGGGTCATTTTAGTATTTTTTTAAATATGTTCCCTTTTTAGGTTGGGAAAGTACATTTTGTGTGAACATTATTGATTTTACATTTTACCGTTTTATGTATATCTATAATGCTACAGAATATTCACTTGTTTTCTGCCTGAAAAAGAGAAGAGAGCTCCATTCCTTTTTTTAAACAAGTGTATCATTCCCTGCTGTTCATAGGGACATAAAACTATCACCCCAGGAATATATATATGCTTGTCAGGAAGTCTTGCCCTCCCACCCAAGCCCAATTTGGCAAATAAAAATGAATAATTAGGCTCATCTGACCAGCAATGGACGCCTTTCTGCTGTAAGAAGATGTTTTTCTACATCAAAACATTTTTGGCCTTGGAGGCCTCACTACTACCAGTGTGTCACAGTGAGATGTTTGTTAAATGTCAAATTAATATTATTTATGATGTATAGCTACTCTGTGTTTAACCTCCCGATAATATAACCTGTGGTAACTGTAAATGTGTCACCCTGTGAACTTCACAAAAACATTTTTACAATAATACACAATTTCCCCTTTATTTTTTTCTTTCTAGTAGTTTCAGAACCTGTAAATACATGTTTTTGTATGGCTGTCTTAACTATGAGATCCAGTGACCTCCTGTTAACAACACTGTATATATCACGTATGTGCTTTCTGAATGATATCTCTATATAAATAAATCAAGGCAACAGGCCTTGCCGGACAGCAAATCCATTCTCTTTGATTTATTACTACAGATATTCTATGACCTGAATGAATAAGGACTGTGACAGACATACTTTATGATTAATAAATAATAACTGGGATTCTTGAATCTTACCAGAGTGTTACCAAAATATAAGCAGAGACTTTAAAACCTTCATTCTCCCAGCTTATCTTTCTTGGGAAAAGTATAAAACAAGCCATTTTTAAGCAACAGAAAATCTCTGACTGCATGTGAATAGCTTCTGTATTCTAGGCAAAACAGTTTTTTTTTTGCTTCACTGAGCTGAGCTGGGAAGGGCATGTCATGGAGCAGATTTATGAGTCTAAACATGCTCTGCTGTGTTCAGAGACAGCTGAGGGACCGAGTTGCTGTAGGACCTCTTTCTATGTGCTCCTGGAGAAATGAAATGAAAATTTAAAACTTTGGAGGACTGGTATAGCTTCTGCCCTGAGTCCCTTTAATTAAGTCAGAGACCAAATGGCAGCTATATACCATGGAGACCAGGTACTTGCTATGCAAAGGTAAAGTGACAAAGAAACATAAAAACCTTGGTAAACAGTTATCAGACAAAAGTCCAGTAACATGAGAACATGGGACAGTTGACCTTGAAATGTCCAGACATAAGTTCATATGATGTTAACTGATTCTTTCTTCAGAAGTTATTGAGAGTCACACCACCTCTATTCTCATAGTTTTGGGGACCCTGGATAAAGTACTACAAATTCAAGCAATGTTCCAGTAATTCTAATTTGCATTTTGCATTAAATTCAATAGACGAGGTGACAATATTTTACAAAATATAAATCTTGGTAGACTTTTTGCACTGCCCATATGATGTCATCTAGCTCCTTAGGACATAATGCATTTATGGTGTCCCGGTTTTTGCTCTGTTGACAAAATGACTGGATTGCCTGGGTAATTCCTCATAGATCCAAATAAAATTACAATCTTTCAAACATTTTGTATTGAAGGACAAATCTGGTCTTATGTTCGACTGACCTTATTCTATAGCTTTGTATTGTTGATTTTGCTTTGTAAGATTATACATGTTGGAATGTTTGGGCCATTTATAATCACTGACCTAGAAAATGTTTGTGCTTCCAGATGATCACATACTGTGAAGCATATTTCATTTAATTTTCACTGGATGGTGACACATCCGATAGTGGTTCTCTTCTATCATTTCCGTGCATTCATCATTCTATGTGAAGCTTATTATTCTTTGCTATCTTGCTGCGCTGCTTACTGTATTCTCAACCTTCGCTAAACTATTTTTCTCAGAGTATACGTAAAATTGCAGAACAGATGCAGGCTATAATGATTACTGCATTTCATGGCCCACTTAATATTTTCAAATATGTTTCTTTATTCCCTTTGGTACAGAGCGGATGCTGCTCACACATCAGATGGTCTTTTGATATATAGATCTCACACAGCATGTCTACTAAGAACAAGCTAGTAATTATATACAAATTATTATTATTATTTTATTTCTGGCTTGTATGCAAGAAAAAAACAGTTTGTTGTGTGTTTGCAGTAAAGAGATTGTTCAAGCAGAAACAAAATGTCTGTACTGACCTTTTGTCCCCTGGAGACCATCATGCAGGTCTGGGGTTCTCTTGCAGCTCCTCTTTGCAGTGCCAGTATATACATCCCATGATGGGAAGTGAGCAATTCCATACTCCAGCACCAACATGAGGGAATCCATTGAGCCTTGTTTATGCCCCAACAAGCCTACTCAACTCTTACAGTTCATTGCAATGGTGGGGGCATGCCAAAAAACCTCAGCATGCCCCCACCATTCCTGTGAATGTAGAAGGGGTGTTAGGGGGTGTAAATATATCTTGATCGACTGCCCAGTGCTGAAGGACAGAATCCATTATTCTCCCTCATTGATAAGTATAAAGATGGTGGTGCGGCTGCTGGGTACAAAAGGTGAGTATATACTTTTTATGTGAATGCCTGGACAAGGACTTTAAATTGATTCATGTGCACCTTTACTCAGAGGGAAGTTTATGTCATCACCTTCCATCACCAGTCTAGTGAATGCATGGAGGGTGTTGGTGGGTGAGATAAACGGGAATCCAGAAGGCTGTTTAGCTACATTGTTCTCTGAATACTGGAGCAGCTTATCGAGTTTTACATGTGCCTGGATTTTTATGGAACAGCATTCAAGGTTGGTAGTGTGGGCTTGCTGTTTCATGTCATCCGAGATGGGTTTTCCATGTCCTCCTCAGCTCACTCAGGTGGCTGGGATTAGCCCATCACTCGGGTAGAAAAAGGCTGCATTGCCAAGCAGTCTGAGGGATGATGTGTGCATGCCTCCTGGGACTGGTGATTAAAAAACTAACCATTTTGTGTTTGGTTTGAACCTTTAATTGAATAATTCTTCACCTTACTTAGTTTTAAAGAATTTCTATTGCTGTTGGCAATTCAAATTAATGTGTATTGACAATTCATTTATTTAAATATTTTATAGTGATCCTTAGAAACCTGTTGTATCTCCCTAATCATTGGTATCCAGTCATAGTTATTAAAATAGTGCCCCACTGTCAAACCCCATGGGACATCAGCCTTCATGTGGCTCTGCAACCCCCAATCTCCGCTGCTGCTTCTGCATATAGATAAGCACTGGATACTCCCCACTGGACACAGTTGCCCCCAAAGGACTTAGTAGTACAAAGGATGTGGATTTACAGGGTGAAGGCAGATGAACCAGGGAATAGGCTGGGTGATATCGGGCTGGTCAGAGTCATACACTGGAACACAGTCCTCACGATACGTGGCACCAAGGGGAGTAGCAGAAGAAAGCACGAGGGTCAAGCCTATAAGATGCACAATTTCACCCTATAAGATGCACATTCACCCAAAAGCTCTGGGAAATGCCTGTGCATCCTATGGAGTGAATGTAGTCCACTCACCTTCTTGGTACTCCCACGCAATCAATAGATCTTGCGTGCGCCAATGCAATCAATCAATAGATCTTGCACTGACATTGCAGAGAGTGGAGGCTTTCTGTGGATCCTGGCTGAGGTAAGAAGTTTTTTTTTGCGGTAATTGGGGGGGGGTACTCTGTATGTTACCTGTTATGTGGGAGAGGGGGGATTCTGAACTATGCTTGTGTTGTGGAGAGGTGGGGAGTATTACAGTGAAGTCAGTGCAGAAAATTAAATTTGGACCAAAACTAGGATCCCTCTGGGTCTTAACTCTAGAAGGGATATTTCCCTTTTATTGAACATTTATATCACTCTTTAGTAACTTTGGCCTCTTATAATGGCCTTCCTATGGTAGCCTTGTTCTTATGACAGCCTTAATAGTGGAAATGCCAGTATTTATTATTTATATTACTTGTATTTTTACGGTTGTTGTTGATATCTACAATGATTATATTTATATTTACATTTATTGTATTGTTGGAGGGTTTTTTTTAACCACCCCCATCCTGCCCCTGAGGTCAAGGGGGATGGGTTTCAAGAGAGATTTAGGGTATGTTTAAGACAGGTTCAGGTCCATTTAGGAGGATGTGCAGCCCAAAAAAGTAATGTGCACAACCACCAGGCTGCACGTGGTTACATTGGATATGGAACCCAAAAGAGATAAGTATTGGACAGCCCCATTCTCTGTGTTTCTGGTGCGATACACAGTGGGGCACACTGCTGCATATTAAAGTTATTTTTGACTAGACTTCATCTTTAATCCACTTCCCGCTACAGTAAGATTTAGAATTACATTAGTTTGTATGACTTTAAGGGGACAATATGTCAGAAACTCCCCCAAGCAAGATCCTATTTTAAAGTTGGAAACAACAGCCCTATGGGCTATGCAGATAAAAAAAAAATCACCAAATTATTTTACCTAGCCCGTATTCTCGCTTCATTGCAAAATGAGGTACAGATGAGGCACTGCACCTATCACAGTGCTCCAGGTGCACTGGAATATATAGATATCACAGGCGGAATAACATTTGTGGTACAAGGCTGCAACACATAGAGGACTTACAATATAACTACAATGCCATGAGAACTTCTCAGACATTTTCAATTTAAGAATACAGATAATGCATTAGATACTGTACAGATAAAACGTTTAGTCACTATTTGAGGGGACAACATCATTTTAAGGTTTAATATCATGCCTTACAAGAAAATACTATATCCATAAAAAAGAATCAGCACCTATTCATTAATTTGTCTTTGCTATGTCAAATATAAAAGTGCTGTGGAATCTTTTGGGAATATTCATTCTGTAAATGTCGTGAAATCTGATTAGCAATGCATTCACAGCTAATTGTGTGATGATAAGATCTTCATCACAGTCTGATGCACATGCGGGCATTTTAAATATACATAGCCGAGATACTGCAGAAAAGAAAATGGCTAGCAGCCAGAACTTCATTATGCAAATACACATTTTATTATTATCCAATAATTGTGAAATAAATATCATAATATCATGTACTTATAAAAAGGCCAGCATCAGCAAGCTATGAATCGGGGAGACTGAATCATTTATACCATAGTGACATTCCATAATAAATTACTTTTTGCTCTAATTAATAGCTTTGTTTTATTTAGCCTTTGCAACATCCAGTTGATAAAATTGCTGTTACTGTGCAATTAAATTTTCGTATTAAAACCATTATTTTTAGCCTTAGAGAATAATTGTTTAGGTCTATGGATAGACTTTTTTCTCTAAATTGTTGTGAAACTTTGTATGGCCTTGATGCAAAAAAATGTTTTACTTAATTTTTAGTTTTTTATTTATATTGATACCACTCTGTATGCTTTATAAATTGGCACAAAACCCATGAATGGCACTTAACCAGTATTGATTTAGGCAGAGACGGTGACAGTACAGTTTATTTTTATGTTTTTAATTTGTAAAAAAACATGTGGGATCCCCCTAAAGGCTACCCGCCTGGGCACCAAAACATAGGGGCTTGTAACCTCAGAGGTCGTGCTTATGGCGGCCCCTGACTCTGCAAGCAACAATCTATTTTGTCCTTGGGCACCCCTGGAAGAACCCCGTGCCCACACCAATGGCTGCTGGGCTCTCCAGCACCCTTGATGTCCCAAATAGGGGTGTAGGTAAGCTGTCATCTGTCATTTCAGTCTGGCAGGTGCCATGCTGGCTCTTGACCCCATGACCCCCCTTACCAGTTTAACTAAAGAAAGACACCACACCAATATATTTATTTTTCTCAATTTAACTTACTCACGCATCCTCATCTTCCTTCTTCTTTCCCCCGCCAGAAGCCCCTTCCACTGGTCTTTTGTCCCATGGGGTGTCTCTTTCCTTCTTTGGGGCTCTTCGGGGCCCCCTCCAGTATCTTCAGGTGGCGGCACTGGTTGTTAGATGCTGACGGCTGAGCTGCCATATAAAAGAAGGGGGTACATGAATATAGGTTCCCCCTCCTTTTATCCTCACTACCCAGTGATGGACTGAGGTGAAGGCCATGGGGGAGCTGGCTTTTATACTTGGAGGCATGGCCCCCATAGAATCCCCCCTACGTCAAGGATGACATCAGAGAAGGGTCCGGGCCCTTTCCTATGCAATCCCCTCAAGGCCCCTCCCCATTTGTGATCTCAGAATTGACGTAGTGGAGATTCTAGCGAGGCCCTGCCTCAACGGCTCCTCAGGAAGCATAATGGCTTGTAATTCCAGGGCTTAAGGGCTTTCCAGCCAGTCCCTGCCTCTGACCATTTCAAGCCCAGGGCATCAGGGCTGTGGAGTAGGAGCCAGAGAAAAGGTACTGACTCCAACATCAGCACAAAAAAGAAAATCTCTTACTAATATTGTATGAAGCTAACTTTCATAGGATGTTTAGAAACATTCAATCTAAGGCATCTAAGGCAATCAGTGATAGTCAGCATATTGATCTATTGGTGATAGATGAGTTCTCCAGTCTCCCCTGTCCCTTAAACTTGGTGTGTTTATGTTGTCCCAAGGCCCTTAGTTAAAATGCCTGAAATGTATGGGTATTGCCCAGGCAAAAACAAGTCTATACTCACCTGCAGCTCCTTTGTGCAGGTCCAGTGTTGCCCCACAGCTCCATGGAGCCTTGTTTAGGACCCCATAAGCCTACTCCAATAAGTGTAATGCAGGGGGCATCCAAAACCAGGTTCATCACACCTGGCCTCGGCACGCCCCCTCCATTACGATAAATTAAGTAGGAGTGTTAGGGGATCTAAAGCCAAAGTAATGGACGCCACCAGAGGATGACTTATCAGGGGGATGACTTATCCATGCATATTTCAGTGTGACAGTTCTCTCTGAAGTGCATTTATTTTGTGGACTGAGAATGAGGAGTCAGCATCAATGAGCAGGTTCAGCAGGGTTCAGCAGGATATGCAAAGTGCTGGTGAATGAAAGTCCGTTCCTGCCTTGGCACCCCCCTTGATTGTAATGAATGAACTGCACTGTGAGAAGGCACGGTGAGGGACGAGGGGAGTGGCACAGCGTGCGAGGCACTAGGAGCGTGAGTTGAGCATTAGGTGAGTGCATGTTTTTTTTTATTTTGGGTTTAGTAACCCTTTAAATAAAATGGCTGCCATCCCTCCTTTGTTTTCTTTGATTTTGTGCAAGAACATGGGGTGGGGGGTCTGAAGCTGTACTGTGCGGCTTTGGACCCTTCCTCCCCATGGGCTGTACTCAAGGTTATAGGGCAACCTCAGGTAAGCTGCTCCCAATTTATCCATTGTATGTCCCAAAGGGGACTCTCAGAGATTAGAACTGCACCTACACAGAGGCATCATGGCATTTGGTGGTGCAGCTTTAGTATACTTCTGCAGACGTGTGTGGACCAAGACCTTGTTTTTAACCAAATTAAGAGCAAGATTAAATGTTTGTGGTTTGAGTGCTGTGGCTCCTTTAAGACTTGTGTATCCTAATTACGTTGCTCACTGTCCAGGTTAGTAATAAATTGGTCTGAGCGTCTCCCACCCCTCTTTTTTTTCCTTTAAATGAAACACCACCATAACAATATGGAGGCATCCCACCCATCTACCCCAACAGGGGTAATGACAGCTGTAGGGGAGGGAAGCTTTTACACCACAGAGAGGGGCCTTGTGGAATACCCACCATGTGACTCAAAGACATCACCTCCTTATCCTCCCCCAGTGCCACGGATGGAGCCAACAGCACTGAAGTGGCTAGGTCCGGGGCACTTCTAGTTTCAGCCTGGAATCTGATGCCCATCGCTACTGGTAGCTTAGTAGGATACAAGACTAGATCTTCCTTATCGAGTAAGAGGTGGCAAAAGGCAATTTAATAATTTCCTGTTCTATCAAGGCTTAACACATCTGTGAGCTAAACCCAAACATACTTTACCTCAGAAGTATCAAATTCCTCCTGGTCTGGACTTTGAGTAAAGTGTAGTTCTCCCCGACCACCCCTCCTCCATTCTGTTATCTTATTTGGATAAGGCAGAGATATTGCTACAATCCTACCTCATGCCTACATCACATAATTCACGGGTATTTTTCTGTATGTGGGGATGTGTTTCCTACATATTTAAGTGCCAGTAACACTTACTACTGTGTGTATAATAACTGTATTTAATTTCCTTAAAATAGTGAATAGGAGGATAAAGAACACCCCTGCACACAGGAGTGGAGCTGCTCCCATTGCCATACAAGAGGGGATGGGGGGGAGGCCAGCCTCTGCTCCTAGCAGATCTTGGGATGACTAGAGAGATGGGAGAGTGGCCACAGAATGCCAGGAGGGATCAACTGCCCTAGAGGTAAGGTAAGCTTGTATTGAATTTACACTTAAATGTAATGTTTGATTCCAGTGCAATCAACATAGAAGAGATGGCTCTGTCCTAGGCAGCATAAATGAAATCCTACACGATATTCCTGAACAGAATCAGTGTCCTTTTAATTTATTTATTTCAAATGCGCCATCAACTTCCAGGGTGCTTGACAAGGTTGAATAAACAGAGTAAAACATATAAGACACTTATGATACACAGGGTATTATGAGTCAAATGTGGCTGCGTTCTGTGGTCAGACCAAGGTAAGGGTGGTCTACTGGATATTGTAATTCTAAAGGCCAAAGAGTAGCAATGTTATGTTAATAACGATGGTTATATGTATATACATGCTGAAATCACATACTGTACTGTTTATTTGTTAATTGCATGTTACCATTTATATTTTTATCCATAAAAGAAATACTTTTGTGATGAGATTGAAAGAGTTTTATTTTATGCAGCATATAGAAAGTGGATTTTTTCCCCTCTGGGTTTTCAACATGTTCAATACTAAAAAATCTTTTGTGTGAGATCCTCTTAGGAACATTGAACTATCAAGTCTCACAAGAACCTTAGATCCCTGCATTGTCAGCTTGTCTTTGTTTTGATCCTGTAGCTTAGTTCAATGAAAATTGTAACCGCAGAAGGAAAAGCTCCTCAGGTACTTAATATACAAAGGCCTACTTTTAAAGCATTCTGTAATGTTCATTTTCTTTGTCAGCTTTAGTTTGAGAAATGAAGCCTCATTTTGTCATATAGTCAGATAGACCTTTACTAGCAAGTCTTACTTACTGGTTGGGTAAATATAAAGTACAATTAGTGCATTGTTCTCTTAAACTATATAAGTCAATTTCTAAATAAAGTTTAACCTAAACTGTGCCAACAAATACACCTCAGACCTGTCATCTGTCCAAAGTTTGGACAGTTCACTCTTCTACACAGTACACAGGTTTGTAATTGGTTTCCTTATAGCCCAGTGCAATGGTCACTAGCTCCAGTAGTCCTTTGACACATTCTACGATGCAGGTCTAGAACTAAACATGAATATGAACTGAATATAGAACGGAAATAATATAACTATAGCAAACACATTTTTTAAAGGGTAAAAGTTAAACACAATGAAACAAAACAATAGAATGTCAGTTGTTTATTATCCAAGGCCAAGGATTGTGTTAGGTTGATGACCCCTCCATTTGTTTTAGACTTGAATTGGACCAACCAGACCTAAACTGGACCAACAGCCCTACACATTGGCTCCTGCACCAACTTAAAGCTGAAACACTGCCTCAAGAGGTTGAAAATCGGAAGTGATTTTAATGTAAGATGGATATCAATTGCTGAAACTGAACTCAAAATTAAAAGAAAGGAATGGCTGCTAAAAATCCAATATTATACAAATTATATCACATATCCAGTTATAGCTCTACCCCGGCTGCTCTGATGCACATAGCAAACCCAGAAAATTGATCCCATACTTTTATAACTAATATAAAATAAGTTCTGGTGAATGGCCAGAGCACTTCCATCATACTTAGTATATAATGTTTGTGACATACCTTTTGTCTCCATGCTTATTTATTTGATTCTAAGACTGCAGGGGCAGGGCCCACTCTTGTGTGTATTGCTAAGTAATGCTGTGTGTATTTCTGTTACATCTCATAATACTCATGTTTTTTTAAGTTATATAGTTTACCCTGTCTGCAACAATACATTACAAAATTTTATATAGTTCCATGGAACATAATACTGCCAACAGCTGGTTGGCACCCTACATGAATGTCATCGATCACCTGGGATTCTGGGATTGCCCAACTGGTGAACACCACCAGTGGTCACATAGCTACCGCAGCCAGAGTTTGCTGTTGCACACTTTGTGGCCCCTAGCTGTTGAAGTGCACAAATCTATAGTGATTTGGACTGAAGATGACCTTTAGGTGTGTGCTAGTGGCACTTCAACTACTTATTCATGTAAACTACTGGTAAACTATTGGTAAAGTGGAATGCCACATGGCAAACGCTTAAAAGCACTGTAAAAACCAAAGATTATTGCAAAGATTAGTAACGCATTTCAAACTTATGTTTACCTCAGTATGGTGTTCTGAAATGAAACGTTACCATTACTGGTTATCATCTTGGGTTGTAGCTGGGTTGTAGCTGTTTCTGGGGGAGGGAATGAAAATTAGCATGGAGTGCAAGGTTCTATGTAAGTTCCTGCCGCAACAGTAAGTGTAATTTTTCACAGACTTTTTTTCCTCTTTGTTAGATTTACAGTAGCTTGGTATTTATTATGTGGGATTTATCCTTTTTCACAATTGGCACTAGCACTTTATTGTTGAAGTTATAGGGGATTAACCACACTAGGAGTCTATTATTGTACTAGTGTATGAATTAGATTAGATTATATAACATTAGATTTAGGGCAACTTGGTGGTGCCGCTAGTAGTTTTAAATGTCCTCTGTGCATTGCATGTGGTTTTATAGTACCCAATAAATCTTGTAATTTTTATTTTATTTGTACAGCTGCAGTTGTTCCTTCTTAGTTTTCTATAATTAACAGTTACACTGCACCTGTTATAATAGTTTATAAATACTTTGGTTTTGCTGTAAACTTTCCTTATTAAAAAAGGTTAAGCCTTAGTCTTAAATGTGCCATATGGACTAAGGATAATCTTAGAATAGATGCTAGGAAATCATTTTAATAGTTTTTTTTCTGTTGATATTTGTTTATTCATTTAATTGACTCTAATATAGTTTACATTTTAAGACATTTCAGGGCTAGGGAAGATTTACTTATAAGAGATACAAAAATATACCATTCTTTCTTCTTTTTTTTCCCACTCAGATCAGGTATCTCCATCTTCATATATAGTGACCCAGGTGTCCTACATTATCAGTGTGGGCACCATCTATTTGGAGGTACTTATGTTGTTCGTCATTGTGGATTAAGAAACTTGCAATCATCATTGTACTTCTATATATAGAAGATAATATATTTCAACTAGACAAAGTGCAATTTCTGGGGAAATTGTGTGAAGTTTTCTTGCCTCCACCAGTTCTCTACAACTGGAGTGGGTGGAGTAACTGGGTGGAGTGACTTGAGTAACTGTTGTGTGGTTGGAGTGGCTAGAGTAACTGTGGAAAGGTTTGACTGGGCAGAGTAACTATATGGATTGTTCGGAGTGAGTAAAGACAATAGGCATTAAATTATGAAGTATTTATATCTTGCTAAATGACTGGCTATGTCATTTGTCTAACCTGTTTTCTATAACATGTTTTCATGGGGAGTTTTCCTGAGACTGGCTGTGTTGGCAGAGCAGCTGTAAAATGAATGTAACGAGCCTGGCTGCAGGTGTGTTCCTATGGCAACTCACTCTGAGGTAGCCAGAGAATGCCCTTTAAAACACATTTCTAATTCACTGGTGGTTGCCATATTCAAATGGCTGTAGCTTCAAAAGTATACATCCTATAGCAAAGAGCTACTGTAAGAATCACAAGACCCAGGCCTACAATGTGATATATAGCATGTCTCTGAAATATTAAAAATGAAGGCACAGTCGCAGTTTAGAAATTGCCATTCAAATTTTTGGTGTCTAGAGTGGAGTTTCAATGAATGGCAGAGGTGTGAGTTGCAAACAAAAGGTCATATTGTGAAAACTGTTAGGGCATGCCCTTTTCTTGAATAATGATGCATTGCTGTATGGTAATCCTCATGAATGTTTTTGAAGAAATGAAGTTCTAATAATTTTTTATTGTGTCAATGCATGTATATGTAAAGTCCTCTTAGTAGGCAATTGTTTTTAACGTATCCAATAAACTGAGATTAGATTTATGATAACTGTGAGGTGTGGTCATAGTTTGAGCCCTAACACTCTTCTCAGGGTAACCTAGCCCTGAACCAAGTATGTTTTTGGGCTTAAAAATTAGGGAGAGGTCGCAGTTTAGAAATCATGTCCTGATTTTTCACTTCACACTCATCTCCCACTCTAGTTTTGAACATTCCTCCCATTCATTCCTATGGGAAAATTGCGCAAGAAAAACGCCAATATTTCGGAAACCGTTTGTCTTGGGGAAGTCTTGGGAAATAGGTTTAGCAGGCCCCATGTAGGAGAAAGAATTATTTTTTCTCCTAACATAATCTCTAATGTCTCTGCTACGATCTTCCATAATAGTTTAGAATAATTGCAATCCCACCATAGGTGCATTAACGTTGCGGGCGCCTGATTGCACGACCAAAGGTTGTATGTTGGGAATCTGTTATTATAATCAGTTTTGTAGTAAAATCTTGATATAAATTTGATACTGAAGATTTTTAGTGACGGGGACTGGATTTCCTTGATTGTATGGAAAATATTACTTCAGTCTGTTTTTTCTAGCTTTATTTTAAGATCGCCTTCCCATTTTCTAGTGTATTCTGTTAGTGTGCGTATATTATTTTTCTTATATGGTCGTTGTAATGAGAAATTGAGTTTGGTTTTTGTTGTAGATTTAGAAAAATCTCCTGTATTGCTGTAGGTTTGAATAAATCTGAGGGAAGAGATAATGCTGTAATATAGCTGGCAACTTGGTGGCGGATTAACGTAAATTCACAGGGGATGTCAGTTACTAGTAACCCTGTTGTTGGCGACCAGATGTGTAATATTCTTGTACGGTGAGCTTGATGATATTTTGATAAGATTATGTTTCGTTTACTGAGGGGAAAGTCGTGGTTGGTGGTCAATGAGCGCAACATGTCAGAGAACGGGAGTAATAATTTATCTTTCATGATGACTAGCAGTGTGGAACATATATTTTTGACAATCGGGTTAACAGAGTCTCTATTTAAGATTTTTTCCTTAAGGATTTTATAATTACAGAATGAAATTTCTTCCAGTGTTATAGGGTACAGTTTGATGGATGGCAAGCTTGTGTTTTTGTATGTTGTTATCCATTCAGCCAATCTTTTAAGCTGGGAGGCCCTATGGTATAACCTGAGGTCCGGGGCCCCCATGCCTCCCTGATCGAGTGGTCTAGTTAGGTTTTTATATATGATATGGTGATGGCTATTGTTCCAATAAAAAGCTGCAAGTCGTTGTTCTAGTTGTTTCCAGAATTTGTGCGGTATCTTTATTGGAATGTTTTGTACTAGGTACAGGTAATGTGGTAGGAAAAACATCTTAACAGGAGCTATTCTGCCAAGTATATTTAAATGAAGGCATTTCCATTTCATGATTTTGTCCTTCAATAGTTTTTCTAATGGATTGAAGTTTAGATTCATAAGTTGGTCCAGGGATTTGGGGTATATTGATACCTAAATATTTCAGATGCAATGTTTCCCATTGTAGATTGTCGGCTTGTTTTAATGTGTCACTATCCCTTTTAGAGAGTGCAAAGGGTAAAATGATAGATTTTTGATAGTTCAGTTTAAAATTTGCATATATTCCAAAGTCCTTAATTATTTGGAGTGTCTTAGGGAGAGATGTCAATGGGTCCCGCAATATTAGGAGGATGTATTTTATGTCATTGCTGCTTATTGAGATTCCTTTAACCTCAGGGTCATTAGTTATTAGATTAAGCAACATCTCAAGGTGAAGATTAAATAGAATGGGCGAGAGGGGACAGCCTTGTCGAGTTCCGTTAGACATAGTTATTGGTTGTGTTAGTGTACCATTTATATTTATTCTAGCAGCCTGATTTTTGTATAGTGACATAATTTTTCCTATTAAAATTGGCCCAATTCCTATATGTGTTAAACATTTCTGGATAAAGGTCCATGACACACGGTTGAATGCTTTTTTTGCATCCAAAGCCACTATTACAGCTTTCGTATGATGTTTTTGTATATGGTTTATCGCAGCTATGGCTGTGGCTATATTCTGATGCACTCCGCGATTCTGCATAAACCCAGCTTGGTAATAGGAAATTATGTTATGAAGGAATAATTGAAATCTATTTGCAATCAATGTCGACAAAATTTTTACATCTATATTTCTCAAAGAAATAGGTTATTGCGGTGTTCATATCTGTATCGTTTGTTAGTCTAAGTAGGTATGGTGTCAGTTGAGTATAAAATGCTTTATATTATTCTTCCGGAAAGCCGTCAATTCCAGAAGATTTACCAGTCTTTTGTTGATTAACCGCAACCTCCACTTCTTCTAGTGTGAATGGTTTATCCATTTCCTCTACTCTTTCTTTCTTAAGTTTGTGAATATTAATGGTTTTGAAAAAGTATACCATTCTTGAGAGACAGAATTACCTTGTTGTGGATGATCAGCTGAAATATGTATTGCAAGATAATTTAACTTATAGTTCTGTAACATGGGTTAGCTAGATTTGTATTAAAAAAAACATAGCCATTTGGTAGGTTTGTCTAACCGAGTGTTGATCACCACTTCTCAAGTCCATGCCACCAACACCAGTAGATACTGTTAACTGATATCCAGGTTTCTAGTGAGAGGGGGATGAGACTTTACAAAGTCAAAAAGAACATTACAGTGACTCTTCACCCCATTACCATTGTAAAAAATGTAGTGTTGGCAGTTCAGCTTTAATTAGTAAAACTGTAAATCTACTGTGAAAGAGAATTAGTGAATCACAATTATAGGGCAGTAAGTTCAGACTACATATGTAAATAAAAAGAAAACTCCGCTCTATGTACATAGTACACATAAATAATCGCTTTTTGTATTTAAACACATTGCTAATATTATTTACAATGCAAGGCTTACATTTACATGTTTATCATAAAATAATAAAAAAATACTAGAGTATGCAGATAAGCATTATGCATAAAGCAACATAACTAATAAATTAAATTGTTAATGCTAATTTGTATTAGAGAAGGAAAGTTTTATGCATCACTCGCCTCTAAATTCACCTGTTATCAGTAGAGGGATAAATCCTCTAAAGCAGACGACTAGCAATTTGGCAAACTTTCTAAGTGGCTAAGCATGCACTACTAAATGAACGTGCACATTTCCATAACATAATTGCTTTTGCGCATAACAATTGATGGAGTCTACAGTGAATCTACAGCAACTTAGGGATTGGCAGAAAACAAAGCCAAGCTATGTGGAATACTGTCGATAATTTATTCAGTCCTCAGAAATAACAAGGATGTTCAACAGAGCAGTTACAGATTAAAATGGGCAACGCTGGGAGAAGAGCAAATTATATGGACCCTCTTAAATAAAGATACCACTAAATGTTAAATTAATACACTACTTTGCCAGCAGGCAACTCATTTCACAAGCATTGTATATTAAAAAACGTAGAAGCAATAGTTTCATTTTAACTTTTAATACCCCAAAAAGAAAACCATGGTCTTGAAAAAATGTATACAGTTCCCTGATAGCTGTTCCACTGTCCCTTTTACTTCATGTCAGCAAATGTATCACAGTCATCTAGAGGACTAGAACTTCTTGAATTCTTGATCTATGAAACCACTGCTCTTTCTAAATAGAATGGAAAGAGGTAAGTCGTATGACTTCTGTACAATATCACTTATATAACATCAAGGAGTTCTAGTTTAATATGAAGGATATCTACAATTGTATGTTTTTCTGGGTGAGACATCACTCATATGAGCTATCTAGTAGAATATTCCACATTTCAGAAACTGACAATGTGATTAGAAAAGTCTTCTAATTACTGCTAAGAAGTTATATAACAATAGCACTTCTTCCTGTGTTTCACATGACGAGTCTCAAGCTGCATGACTAAAGGCTGTAAGAGAAATTTTAAAACTTTAAACTGGGACTTCGTGCAGGTTCCTCTTTATTGCAGCAACTTTATCCTGAGCATTCCAGCAATGTAGGTGCAATGATACAGATCTCAGCTGAGAATGGCTATGACTCAGTTACTCCTGAATGGAAGATGTGTTAGGAAAGGACCCAGTTTTTGTTTAGGCTACAAATGAACTTTAAGCTAATGTATGCCAAGCCTCAAACTATTTCCTTGTTACCCCCTCTTTTTGTCTTTTTTTTAAATACACATGCTTTGCAAACTAGTGATAAACAATATTGAAATTATTTTAAATAAATTCAAAACTGCAATAAAGACTGTTTTGCCTTGAAGATCGAAGTTAAATGTTCTTTTTTTCCCCTTGGATTATGCTCCCATTTTTGGGACGGGAAACTAGCAATTGTCTTCATAGTGGCTATCATGCTTTTTTTTTTCCATCTTTAGATACAAGTTTCTATTCTATAGATAGCACCTTGAGAAAGTAGCACAACGCTACGGGACGCGTGGGTGAACTAATCGGTCCAGCAGGAGGTTTTGCTGCACATACAGAGACGTATACTGTTGAAGAAATATCATTTGACAAAAAGGGAGTCCCCTATTGTCAATCCAGGCACTATTAGTGTCACTATGGATACTGATCTAGAACAGGAGATTGTGAACTTTGATCTCCAACAGATTGAGGAGGGGTCTTGGACCTGGCAAAAACTGATTAACAAGCTTAGAAAACCCTCTACTTATACTCCTGCATTTGGAACATGCCCGGCAGTGATCACATTCTTTCGTATGGTTGAGTTCCTTGATTTGAAGCTGAAATTGGAACAGGATGGTACTTTGTCTACTACTTTATTCAGGAAAGAAACGGCTGTGAATGGTCTTCTTCATTTTGATAGTTTTCACCCAAGGCATCAAAGAATGGGTATTCCTAAAGGCCAATTTATCCGGCTAAGGAGGAACTGTTCTAAGGAACAGGACTTCCATGAGCAAGCAAGTGTTTTGACCAGCAGATTCTGTGATCGGGGGTATCCCAAGGAATCCTGATGCATGGATCTTTATGGAATACAGTGGGACGAGTATCGTTTCGAGAAAGAAAGATTGTAGATACTTGGTTGTTGCCCGGATCCACCAAAGGGACACTGTTGCAAGACGTGGAAGAGAATAACAAATATTGATCCTATTTTTGTATCATATGTGGATATAGAATCCTCAACACTATGAGAAATGAGAATTAGAATTGTTTATATGGTATACGTGGGTATATGGCTTGTTATATGTTTAAAGGGACACTTATTCTAGAAAACATATGGCATATGTTTTTTAGAATAAATTTTTAATTGTTTTTGAGTTTAGCATAATATTATGGGTGGTTGGCACATAGTGCATTGTCTCACGAGATTGGATGGTTAATTGCACTATATTGTGAGTGTGGGCGCTCGCCCACACGTATGGTGACCGTGGGCACACACTGGTTGTGTGCACAGCGGGGGTGCGGTCACTTTTGGACGAGCGCACACATTTATATTACATTATATTATATTATATAATTCATAATATGTGCATGAGGGAATAATTAGTATACATTCACATTATGGGTTTATGTTTATTGATGGGCAGGGGAGTCACATCATTTCACTTTAATTTATTTTATTTTATGATGGTTTATATATTAATTCACATAGAAGGTTTATGGCTTATATGGCTTATATGTATTGTTCACATGATGGTTTTTACATATTTTTACACAGGGTTTTTTGGAACATTGTTTATTCATCTTTTATTTTGTTTTATTTTATTTCATTATTTATGTTTTTATATTTATTTTTGTTTGTTTATTGAGTGCACTTTGCCACCCACCTGTGGATTTTGGTGGGTGGGGAGTCACGTGTTGGTGTAGTATATCCAGCTATGCAAACTCCTATGGTATAGATATATTTGTCCTTGCTCCCTTTAAGATATCTATTCCTTTCCCTTTTATTATTATTAGTCTATGCAAAACAGGTTCGTCCTGTTTAAGAGATTAAGGAATATTTATTTTGGGGCTGCACAAGATTTCTGTTCATCCTTTAATAATCATTACTTAGGTGATAGTAAAAAAGTAAAAACCAAAGGATGTAATCAGATATATGTAACAAATAAACACAGAGATTTTGTTATTTGAGCCATGCTTATTACTTTGTAAATATTTTGAATGTAAATATTTTGAATTTCCACTGATCCAATTGTATATATTGTTTAATATAGAGTAGTGATATTTGTATCTATTGTATTTTTTATATGTGGTGTATTTGTTTGTTTTTGTGGAGATGTTTTACATGTGATTTGTAACAGAAAGTAACTAGTTAATACTCTTTGGTTCTGTGTTCTGAGCTCTGCAGCAGGTGATTTCACCTGCTGCGTGTATTATGAGCGTGTCTCTGTCCCGCCTCGCTCCCTCTACGCGCCTGGACATTGCCATGACCGCGCATTACTATGTGATGCCGCTGGTTGGGGCGTGCTGGGGGCGTGGTTTGGGGGGCGCGGCGGGGCAGGGTGATCACGTTCCTTTGTTTTGGTTGGGGAGGATGAGAGCGCGCACGGGGGCTGTTGCACTTCCGGCGCGACGGCGGCTGCCGGCCGGGGCCGCCGAGTGCGGGAGGGCGGGGGCCTTGGTGTGCGCTTCCGTTTCCCTCACTTTATAACTGGGGCACAGAACGCAGTACCTTATAGCACCTTGAGAAAGTAGCACAACGCTACGGAACGCGTGGGTGAACTAATCGGTCCAGCAGGAGGTTTTGCTGCACATACAGAGGTGAATGAATAACAATTTGTATAATTGATTGTATTTTGCACTGGTCACTTTAGGTATTGGCACTTTATATTAGGTAACGGGTTTTCTCTTAATATAGGGATTTTTTGGGATAGTTGGGATAATATGGGGCTTACTCCTGCTGGTACTATGGTATAGATATGTT
Source organism: Gastrophryne carolinensis (assembly GCA_027917425.1). Taxonomy (NCBI): domain Eukaryota; kingdom Metazoa; phylum Chordata; class Amphibia; order Anura; family Microhylidae; genus Gastrophryne; species Gastrophryne carolinensis. The sequence continues at coordinate 260,175,169 of CM051238.1, forward strand.
ATGTATACATATGTGTTTTTAAATGTATGTCATGATGTTGTATGTATTTGTTATATGTTTTTTTATCTTTTGTAGATGAATTTGATTGATTAAATATGCTTATTTGGATCAGTTGGTATCATTGATTAATTTGCTGTAGGGTTGGAGTGGTGCCTGCAAGCGACTGGGTCTATAGTAGGCTGGAACTATAGAAATTGTTTATGTATGCTGTGATAGCAGCTTTGGGTTGCTGATTTGGCACACTGCCCATCCCTTAACTGATTAACAATTAGGTGGTGCTATATAGGGAAAAAAATCTTGTTATTCTTACATACAAGTTTCTATTCCTTGACAATTTCAGATAGGGGTTTCTTTCTGTTCCCCTTTCCTCTCTCCTTCTTCCCTGCTCTACTCACCCAAATTTATTGATTATACTCATATATGTTATTCTATTTTATCTTTCTTCTGTGATTTTGGTGTAATAACATTGTAATAAATTATGTGCTTATTTATCCTTATGAATAAGCCCCAGTTCTTGTTTGATTGTTTTTTTCATTTGTTTAATCCATAGTTGCCGTGATGGGGAGATTGATTGTTTCCACCTCAATGTAATACATGTGTAGTTTTATTCTTTGGCATGTTGAGTGCCATGGCAACCGATTTAAAAAATGTATTTTGAAGTTGGATATTCGACTAAATCGATCTATTAGGGGCACGCATGATGAAAGCGTGTTGGATCAGTTTTGCAAAATAGCAAGTCATCTGCGTAGACTAAAAATGTAATTTCTGTATTTTCTATGGTTATCCCTTTAACCTAATATAGAGTGTTATTTGTGTATTTTAGTAATAGTTCTAGATGAATATTGACGAACAGAGGAGAAAGCGGACATCCCTGTCTAGTACCATTCCTAATTTTGATTTGCTCTGTGTATGAACCATTTATTTCTATTTTCATAGATGGATTAAGGTAGAGAGTCCTTATCTTATCTATCGTCCTTGGGCCAAAAGCCGAACCTCCCGAGAGCAGATTTCAAAAAGCCCCAGGATACCCAATGAAATTTTTATTCTCTGTCTAATGTGAGTAAAATATCCTCTTTTTTGTTTCATTCAATTAATTAATTATAGCAGTTGCTAATGCTATATTAAAGAGGGGGCTATTTTACTCACATTAGATACAGAAAAAGCGTTTGATATATTTTGAGTAGTGTTACTGTTTTGATAAAAAAACCTGCTTGCATTGGGAAAATAAGTGTTGGTAGTATTGGCTCTATTCTCTGTGCGATTATTTTAGCATATATCTTCAGATCACAGTTTAATGAACGTATTGGTCTATAATTACTACAGCTGCTTGGATCCTTATCTGATTTTAAAATCAGTTTTATATTTGCTTCAATGAGGGTAAGAGATAAGTTAAAGTGGACCAACACCCACGGGTGATCGGCCCAGGAATCTATAAGATTCCCGGGCCGATCACCTCTCTCCCCGCGGGACATCCGAGATGAAACCCCCCCAAACCCCCCAAACTCCTTACCTTAGTTTCGGCGGCGGCCGGCCGCCGCCGCCTCCCTCGCGCCCCTCTAGTCGTGCGCGCGCCCGCGCCGGCCGTCTGTGAATGGCCGGCGCGGGCACGCGCGCGTCAACAGGGACGCGCGGGAGGCGGCTGCGGAGGAGCCGCTTGTCCGCGGCTTGTCCGTCGCCGCGGACAGAGGTGAGTTCGGGGGGTTCGGGGGGGTTTCACACAGCGGGGCACCCCGATCGGGGGTGCCCCACCGAAGTGGACCAAGACCCAGGATAGTCAAAATCCTGGGTGTTGGTCCACTTTAAGTTAATAAAAGCTTTGTTTATTTCTTCTATGTTTTTATTGTCAACTAATTTTTTGTTATCTTGGTGCTCATTATTGGTTTGTGTGGCTCTGCAAAGATTGGACGTTCACTAACCCAGTTTCCCTGTAGTTGGTATAGTGAGGAATAGAACTTAGGGAAATCTGCTTCTGATTTCTTCTAGCGTATAGCACTCTTTCCCATCTGATCTACAATTTTTTTCTATAAAATTATTTGCTTTCCTTTCTACTTTGAGCTGTGCCATTTCCTCGCCTTACGCAGATGTCAGTTCTTTGATCTGGGCTCTTATTAACGCCATTTTTTTTTTGTAGATATTCTCTATCTGTTTTTTTATGTATCTGCTCCAGGAAGCCCAGTTTATCAGTCAAGGAGGAAAGATTCAGCTTTCTTATCTTTGCCTCTCTTAATGATATTTTAATACAGATTCCCCTTATATAACATTTATAGGTCACCAAGATAATTAGTAACACTTCTGGTGTACCATTTGTTACCAAAAATTCCTCTCTTTCATTGGTAGGTTCCTTTATAATTTCTTTATTATCTAACCAATATCTATTGAATTTCCAGCCCACTTTCTCCTCTGTTCCTCCTCCCCATTCCATCTCAAAATAAATGGGGAAATGATCGGAAAGTGTCATCTTATCTATTTTACATGATGAAACCAAGAGTAACACACTTTGTGAAATGTAAAAAATAGTCTATCCGGGAGTATGTATTGTATTATAACAGGTGAAATCTTATTCGTTAATATGTTATGTTCTCCATACATTGATCAGATTAAGGTCACAATTGTATTCCATGTTTTTGTAGATCCAAGGCAAATTGATCTGCCGGGACCTGTAGTGTCTTTGATTGAATCTCAAACTAAAATCCCCACCTAGTATAATTGTTCCTTACTTCTACTTGTGTTAGAAAATTGTGTTGCTTATGTGTAGGACAATATAGATTGGCTAGCATGCATAGTATTCCTTCAGGCATTCCTACTAGTATAATATAGCGACCCGCATGAGCTTTGTATTCTTTATAAAGTTTGAAATTGAGCTTGTGGCTCACTAATATCACCACGCCTCTATTTTTTTTATCTTCACTGGAATTGAGAAAGATGTTTTCTCTTAAATGCCACAACTGGGGTCTCCTCAATCAAAAAATGGGTTTCTTGTAGACTTGCCACTGACGTTTTATTTTTTTTTTAGCTCTTGTGTGATTGATCTGTGCTTAGCCGGAGAATTGCCACCTCTTATATTATAGGTGCACCAATTTAGATTCATATTTTTTTATTTGTTTTCAATTTTTTTATTTGAGTTCGATTGCCTCCTAAGATTTTTTTTTTTTTCTCTTTTTCAAGTGCCCAGTGCCCTTGAACCCTCCCTTCCCTCCCAATTTGGATTAGCTATATTTAGATTATCCCAGATATCTTTTTCTGGGATCCCTGTTGGACCTTTTCCATGTTACTCCAGTCGGTATCCCCCTCACCCCAAATCATATGCTTCTGTACAGATATATGTTTCAGAACATTAAAAAGATTCACTCCTCTGTCTTTTTTTTCTTGTAGTTTCTCCCACCTTTCCCTTTCTTCTCTTTTCTTCTCTTCCTCATCCCCTCCTCCTCCTCCTTTCCCCCTTCTTTTCTTTCTCTTCCTTTTCATGGGCTTCATATGTTCTGTATCTTCGGTTGTTCCCATTCAGTAATCTCCAAGGGCAGTTAGTTTCAAATGTTGCACAAATTCAGTTGTACTGCCTCCTTCTTTTAAGGTAAGAGTTATGCCCTCTTTGGACGCTGCAAGTGCCAATGGGTATAGAATACAGTATATTATTTGTTTGCAAAATTTTCATCATTGGCTTAAGTAAGCATTGTCTATTCATTGTTCTGGCCATTAAATCTTGATTTATCGATAATGTGCTTCCTTCAAATTCCCAAGTTCTGAGTGCTCAAATTTTATACATTATTGATTCTTTCAGTGTGAAACAGGGCAGGTGACACAGTGTGTCCTGTGATTTTTATCTCTAGTCTTCCTGCACACTCTATGTGCCCTATCAATATCAATTTCCTGTGGGTTGTCCATTTGTAAGATAGAAGCAAATAATCCTTTGAGATATGCCTTTAGTTTTTCTCTGCTGACTGTTAGTGGTATTCCACATATTTTTATGCTTTTTTGCTGCGTTGCGTTTTAACCTATTTTCTTGATCATCGATTTTTTATTGTTTATATTCCATATTTTGCACGGTTGTTCATTCATGATTTTCCTGTTCTGTTTCTTTTCTTTCATCAGACTAGTATTTCCATACTTAATATCCCTTTGGATTTTAATTTTGCCAAGTTCTATTTTAAATGTATTTTCCACCATTTGTTTAAGCGATTTTGTTACAGACTCCATTAACCCTTACAACAAATACAGACAGGTGGTCATACAATACCAGCGTAACACAGCTATGGACTATGTGCCAGCAAAATTCATAAGGTGTAACCCACAATCACAGGGCAGCCCACAGCAATGAAAAGAGGGGGAACCGCAAGAAAAACACCCGCGCCCGCTGCTCCCGTGCGGCTTCAAAGGGTTTAGTTATATAATATAGGTGAATTAGGGTCTTTTTGTGCCGGCACAAACTATACCTTGTCCATTTATTACTCAGGGTTTCCCATAGCTTATACTAGCATTAGCATTTATACTGTGATTTTTGGAGTTTATTGGAGAGTATTTAAGGGGAATTTGCCTTGTTTTTAAATGTCTTGTGTTGTGTATGTTTTTAAGCAATTTTGATGTAAATAAAATGTTATATATTTTTTGAATATCTGGTTGTATTATACTGTTTGGCTGGTGCTCCATTATGTGAGGGAGGTGTGGTGTTTACCACGTCCACTCCATAAAATTGTTTGTTCTTATTCCAGAGTGTGAGCACAGGTATTTTTGATAAGTGGTGAACCCCAGATTATCTAAGGCAGAAGGTGAAGATAGCTTTTATACAACCCATTTTAAGAAGACCTCTATCCCACGCTTTGCTAACAGGGACTTTACCCAGGTGTACACTAGCTGCACAGAAGAGGGGAAGAAAAAAAAGGGTGTAGCAATCTTACTGGCCAGGGACCTCCAATTTACTACACAAGAGGAATGGAGTGATGAATGGGGAAGAGTGGTACTGATTAAGGGGCTGATGGGTCATAGGAAATATACATTTGCATCATTTTACGCCCCTAACCAAGGACAGCTTAAGTTCCTGAATCAGGTCCTAGACATACTAGAAAAGTTCGCAGAGGGGGAAGTGATCCTGGGTGGCAACTTTAACTTAGCTATGGAACCCGTCTTAGACTCCTCCACAGGCAAATCCTCGCTGTCCCAGTTGGGCATCAGAGCTCTCTGGAAAAAACTACACTGTATGCAGCTGGTGGACGCCAGGAGAATTGCCAATCCCAGAGAGAAGGATTACTCCTTCTTCTCACGGGTTCACGGGACGTATTCCAGGATCGACTACATATGGGTCTCAAATACAGGAAAACACCGCGCTTAATCTCAATAATGATGGTTCAATTACATATGAAGATAACTTTATGTCTTTAAAAATGCTCAAACGTGCTGGACCACTTATCCCACCAGTCCTCAATAGAATGTAACCAAATAAGCACAGAGCAAAAACAGTTCAGTGTTTCAACTAATACGCAGCTCCTCGGTATGATCCAAAAGAAGCTGTAATCCCAGTGCGCATGCACAAAGTCCACAATGTGCCCGTCACCCTTAGGAAATATTCTTACCAGAAGGTTCAAGATTAGCAGGCAGAAACATATGTCATACACTCTCCTATTATGCAGAGGTCGTCTTTCCAAAATATATGCTTGTAGGTCCTCTTTCAGTCTTTATACACCATTGGACTCAATGTAGTCCAAAAACCAAAAAAGGAAAAGAAAAGATATCTAGTGCAACTCTGTCAGTTAATGATTCAGGCTTTAATAAAACTCATATGCACTTACACAGTAATGTAGATTAATAGCATAAAAGGATTTCCCGTCTGAGAGGTGTTCCCCCAAGTTCCCACACGCGGCCGTCGTTGGGAAATAGAGAAAATCACTCCAATCAACAAGGAATAACAAGAGAGCCCACACTCCCCTACCTAAGGTACCCGAAGGTAGGGGAGTGTGGGCTCTCTTGTTATTCCTTGTTGATTGGAGTGATTTTCTCTATTTCCCAACGACGGCCGCGTGTGGGAACTTGGGGGAACACCTCTCAGACGGGAAATCCTTTTATGCTATTAATCTACATTACTGTGTAAGTGCATATGAGTTTTATTAAAGCCTGAATCATTAACTGACAGAGTTGCACTAGATATCTTTTCTTTTCCTTTTTTGGTTTTTGGACTACATTGAGTCCAATGGTGTATAAAGACTGAAAGAGGACCTACAAGCATATATTTTGGAAAGACGACCTCTGCATAATAGGAGAGTGTATGACATATGTTTCTGCCTGCTAATCTTGAACCTTCTGGTAAGAATATTTCCTAAGGGTGACGGGCACATTGTGGACTTTGTGCATGCGCACTGGGATTACAGCTTCTTTTGGATCATACCGAGGAGCTGCGTATTAGTTGAAACACTGAACTGTTTTTGCTCTGTGCTTATTTGGTTACATATGGGTCTCGCATAGCTTACTGGACAGAATGGTGGGGGGTGGCATCTACCCGGCCTCTTTTTCAGACCACGCCCCGGTCTATCTGGACATGGCTATCAGTGATAGACCCCTTCCCCCAATGACTTGGAGACTTAATGAGTCCCTCCTCCAAGACGCCGTGGTCACAAAAGAGATCGGAGAGAGCATCAAATCCTACTTTAGAGAGAATGATACTGGGGATGTATCACCTCTGATGTTGTGGGAGGCTCACAAGAGCATGATTAGAGGCGCTTTAATTAATCATGCTTCCAGGATAAAAAAGGAAAGGGAGGGCCACTTAACGAAGCTCACAGAAAAAGTCAGGGCTCTGGAGCTGTCTCACAAGCGCTCCGAGGTGGTACGGGTCCTAGGCGAGCTAACGCAAGCAAGAGAAGCCTTAAATGCGTTACTCTTGAATAAAGCTAAATATACCATTAAAAAATGCAGACGCACTTATTACGAATTCAGTAATAAGAGTAGCTCGCCCCTAGCCCGAGCACTGCGAAAGCAGCGCTCCCAAAATTTTATAGCTGAAATCTTAGATGGGTCCCAACAGAAACAACACGCCCCGGAAAAGATCGCTGACTCTTTCAGATCATACTACGATACCTTTACAACCTGGCACCGGATACGACGGCTGATATCCCACAGGACAGGGTGAGGGAATATATAAGGAGCTCAGGAATGTCCAAAGTCCCGAGGGAGGTAGCAGAGTCCCTAGAGGCCCCCATTGATATGGAAGACATTTCTGCCAGTACTAGATCCCCATATTATTAGAGCGTGGAACTCAATCTCAGACCCTGAATCACGAGGCGCCTTCTCCGACAGAGAGCTTGAGGCACACATAACTGTCATACATAAGCCTGGCAAAGACCTGTTGGCGTGCCAAAGCTATATTCTTGCCAACAGACTGGCTCCTGTAGTACACAGGTTGTGAACTTGGACCAGACAGGGTTCGTGTTGGGGAGGGAGGCTAGGGATAATGTGGTGAGAGCCATCAACATGATACAGATGCAGAGAAGGCCTTCGACAGGGTGAATTGGAGGTTCATGAAGGAAACGATCCGTCACGTTGGCCTGGGAGACATGATGAAGAATTTTATAGAAGCACTCTACACTTCCCCCTCAGCTAGGATCAGGGTGAATGGCCTCCTCTCGAGGCCGGTGCTGATTCGCAACGGTACTCGACAAGGATGCCCACTGTCACCCCTCCTCTTTGCACTCTCATTGGAACCCTTTTTGTGTAAGGTGCCGAATAATCGAGACATTCGGAGGGGTGGAAACCGCAGAGGGGTCACACAAAATAGCAGCATACACAGATGACCTTCTCTTTTTCATTACTAACCCAATATTATCCTTACCGGTGTTAATGAAAGAGTTTGAAGCATATGGGAGACTCTCATTCTTCAAAATAAAGTCAGAAGCCCTAAACGTGACACTCCCGACTGAGATAAGCAAGACCCGGCAGCAATCCTTCTCCTTCAGGTGGGCAATTTCCTCTATAACTTACCTAGGAACCCAACTATCGAGCCAACTCCCGCTCATCTATGCCCTGAACTTCTCGCCTCCTGTGCGAACGATAAAGGCAGACTTAGAGAAATGGGAACTGCCCACCTTCTCTTGGATGGGCAGAGTCAACATTATCAAGATGTCGGTGTTGCCTCACCTGTTGTTCCTCTTCTAGTCCCTCCCAATCCACCTGCCTGAACCCTTCTTTAAGGACCTGAATCAGGCATTCAAAAAATGTATCTGGCAGAAGAAAACGGCCAGGATAAAGTACCAGATTTTATGCAGGCCAAAACAACAGGGAGGCATGGCGCTACCCGATATCAAACTATACTGGGTCGCCTCTCATCTACAGAGGGTGTGCGAGTGGCAGTTATGTGGAGATACAAAGAGATGGGTAAATATGGAGAGAACAATAACACCAGAACCCCTTGATATTGTTCCATGGAATTAAGTAATCCCCCTGCCCAAAGTTAGGACGCACCCCACGATATCCGCGACCCTGAACGTCTTTAAGAGGCATAGGGTACAAGAGGAGATATCGCCCTGGCTGACCCCCCCTAACATCACTCCTGAACAATCCTTCACTCCCTTCAAGCTGTTCTAGGGCCATGCTCAGGGGGTGGGGAGATCTGCCACACCTGAGAAGTGGAGACCTAATAACCACTCATGGGTGGACCGCACTGAGCAACTTGAAGGAGAAGTGGCCCGATAGGGACCTCCACCCCTGGAACTTACTTTATTTCCAATCTTACTTAACCCGCATGGGCTTTAAAAAAGATTCCCACCTTATCTCTAAGATATACTCACTGCTCTCGGGAAAACAGGAGACTCCCCCAATGTTCTGGAGGGATTGGGAAGCTGATTTGGGCAGATCCCTCTCAGATAAGCACAGAGAGAAGGTGGCGATGTTAGCACATAAATCCTCAGTAGCCACCAGGGTGCAAGAAGCAAATTACAAACTTCTAACGAGGTGGTACTACACACCGGATAGAATTAGCAGGATGTTTCCAGGGACAGACGATCGCTGCTGGAGGTGTAGTGGAGAAAAGGGGACTCTATTTCATATTTTTTGGGGTTGCCCTAAAATTCAGACATACTGGGGGAAGGTTATTCCAGTAATTGAGAAGATCACGTGCTCTCAGACCCAACATGACCCTGTAGTTATACTTTTGCACCTGGCGGAAGGTTCTATCGGGAAATACAAGAGGTCTCTGCTAGTCCACCTACTAAATGCAGCGAAGCAAATGGTCCCTCGTTTGTGGAAGCAAAAGGGGGGGCCCCATCAGTAGGAGATTGGCTGAGGGAAGTTTCCTCCATTAGGGAGATGGAGGACATGACTTTGTCCCTTCACGACAGGGACGAGCAGTTTAAGAACACCTGGGGGCCTTGGTTGGTCTTCCAGGAGTCGGAGGAGTATAGAACCCTGATAGATAGCTGAATTCATAAGCGTGAGTCGGATCAGTATTGCTTCAAGCAGAGAATTGTGAAGCCCCTGACATTTATTGCGACCTGGAGCGTGAAAGAGTGATGGAGAGGAATTGCTCCCTGGGATCAGGCGTCCCCCCCCCCCCATATTCAGAGATTTCCTGTCCCATACCCCTCCTATCCTTCCCCTCCTCCCTTAGACTTAAGGTCAAGTCTGTCCTTACACATAGCGCAGGATTCAAGGAACCTCAGAGGGTAGGAGTCAAGAAAATATCTAGGAACAAAGGGGGGACAAGCTCTGGGGGAGAAGCCCCCCTTGATGCCTCCTTTTTTCCCTCTTACTGATAAAAATTTGATCCAATTGGCACCTACGAAGCAGGTTAACTGAAGCAAGGGGAAGCCAAAATGTAATAGGTTACTGTTTAGATGCTAATTCAGTTCAGTTCAAAGTTTTGGCAATTGAATGTTTGTTTATCTCTGTTTCTAGAGGTTATGGTCTATAGAGAGTAACATTTAACTGTCAGAATGTCATGTTAGATTTTTTAATGTGCAAAAACTATTCATATGAGTTTTGATTTGTCAAGGTTTGGGACTTGGCATCTAGAGTTGTTTTGCAGAAGCGGAAAGCCACTGAGAGTACAGTTGGAATGAATCTGAGAGAATAACTTGCACTAATTAGGTGAGTGAAAGTAGCTGAAAACAAAAAGCTTGTGACCATTGCAAGGTTCGTTTTGCTATGTGTGGCAGAATTTTATAAATTTAGAATAACTGCCTATCTTTGGTGACCTTATTATATTACCAAGTAATCTACGACAATAACATGGGTACCAAAGGTGTGCTACAGGCAACAAATATCTTGTTCTTGTAACTTGCCCTTTGCAATCAATAGCACCAAATGAATTTTGATTGAATTTTCCAGTCTTTGCTGAATAAATAAAAAGAAGGAGAGAGGTAGAAATTGGCACATAAGAATGTTGTTACCAGGGAGGTTATTATAAAGATTTCCCCGGTGTTGCAAAAATACGCGTACTTTTCTCAAAAAGGAAGAAAATACAAAGAAGTGGGCTAAATTTGCCAAAACAATCCAAATGAACTTTGTTGATCTACACAGCTAACCCCAACAAATCTCCTGACCTAATGTGGAATCTGGCCACAAACACTAAAAATCGTAAAAAAAGAGTAACAACAGCCTCTTTTGCCAGATCTGGTGTCAAAAAAGACTGACATATGATGATTAAGAGCCCGATAAGAGCCTAAAAGGTGTCATACCTCAGTGTGGCCTGCTTTTTTCTTATTCTGGCTGTGTTCCTCCTTTTACACTATAATTAATAAATGTGTATTTTATACTGGACCTGTGCCGGCAACTTCTTACTTCATCTGCACATTTGGAACGTGTACTTTTCCTGCTGTGGAAAAGCCATTAAATGTTTTAGTGGAATTAAGGATTGGTCCAGCTCTGTATCATTTCCTCTATAGCATATGTCAGCTTAGATTAGAGTAACTAAGAGGAGGACAAAGTAACTACAAAGTATGCTGCATTTGCTATCTTGATAAACTCAGACTGGGAAGTTTATTCTGCACGATGCTGCAGCTACTTTTGTGGAAAAAAACATTTCAAAATCATTTTCATTTGAATAACCTATGTACGTTGATTGAATTCCAGGAGCTCTCACAAACAAATAAAATTAGAGTCAATGGGAGAAATAATCTAGAAGTGTTTTTGTCTTCTGGCACAACTGGTCCCCTTGATAAACTGGAAGTACCAAACACCTCCCTTTGCAGGCAGATGCTAACTTTCTCCCAACTGGGCACGGTTTAAGATCTCCTATTATACCTAAGTACCTTATGTACCCTAATTAAAGCCCTGGCTTTGAATCCATTTTTTGGTGTGGCTAAATTATTAAGGGTGTGTGATGCAGTGTTATGTGCATGCTGTCCTGTAGTCAGAGCCAGCTGCAGGACCACCAAGAAATGGAACTGAAAAAATGACAGACTTTGAAGCTCTTCTATAGCATCTACAAAGCACTACAGGAAATGAACAAGAGACACATGGGGCGGGCATCAGATGAGCTGCTTGCTACCTTATCATTGCGATTGGATCTACAGTACCTTTATGATTTTTTTTACTTTTGAATTGATTGCCCCATCCACTGTGTTTCCATTTCATTTATCTTTTGTATTGCAATTGTATTTCAATGTTTTTGTCCTCCATTTAAATGATTTACTAGATTTAGAATAGATTTAAAAAGGGCATGTGTGATAAAGGGTGGCTATGTTCTACCTTGGAAATATCAAAGTGCTTTTCTAACCACCGCCAGAGTGTCACATCTAAACATTTTGATCAGTCATGTTGCAGTAGAAATGGACCAAACATTCAATTCTTACCTATTAGTATTCTGTTTGGTCATAGCAGTGTGTTTATTATTATGGGCCTAAGGCATAGTGCAAGACTAAAATATAAACCATGAACAAAATGTCTATCAAATTTGAGGGGGGGGGGGGGAGAGGTAGGGGAAAATGGGTGCTAAAGGCTAGATATGGTAAGTGGACCAATCCCCAGGATAATCATAATCCTGGTGGTTGGTCAACTTCTGGTCCAAACTTTGGCACAAACGTGAGTTCATTCAAAGAAACTTGGATTTTTATTGGTTGCTACATGTGGATTTTAGCAGCCAGCCAATCCACTGCTACCCACCTCTTAGCCATCCCTCCTGTGATGTTATATATCCTGGTACTGTAAAATACAGTGCACGTGCTTGTCTGTTACTGCTGCGTTCTGAGTCCTGGTCAGAGATTGCAGCTGGCGTTAATCTGAGATAGGAAAAGCTGAGCTTTGCATCTTCTTCATCGAGACTTGGGGAAATTCAGCTGTTTGCTTTCTTTTAAGAGAGTCTGTGTATCCGTGGTTCTTTTTACTTTTAAGGGGTCAGTCACATGTGCCTCACTCACTGTTCTTGTGGCAAGAATAATACTACTGGGTTTTAATGACACTGGTATTTATTTAACAAAAGAGAACCCTCTGAGTATCTCTGGTTCATGCCATGACTTAAGTGCTCCTGTGCAATTTACCTAATCCCTCAACTGCTCCTGAACACTGTAATTAGGGCATCCCAAAACTCTGGGCATGTGTACACTTCCTTCTTGTAATTGTCTCACAGCACGTATATGATAACTGCAGACAGGGCCGGCTCCAGGTTTGTGGGGGCCCTTGGGCAAAAGAATCTTAGTGGGCCCTATAATAGTGTGTCACATGATGTCACCTTTCAGCTCCACTGCCACAAATGGCTCATCTTGTGCTACTGATTGCCCTCCAGTCCGCTTTTCCTTCCCTATAGCCAGTCCTCCAGTTCTTGTTGCATTCTCTACTGCCACCCTTCAGCCCTTACTGCTTGCTCTGCTGCTACTAAAGACTAAAGACCATCATTGCTGTCAGATGGTTCTCGCAACCTTCTTAGCTTCCATCAACTGCCGTCCATTCCATGCCACCTTCTCCAATGTTGCTGATCATCCCCTCTTGCTGAGGCCAAGTTTGAGCCAGAGTGGGCCCCTGAAGATGCCAGGGGCCCTGTCAATTGCCCAGGTTTACCCTGTGCTGGTGCCGGCCCTGAATGCAGAGGAAAAAATCCTACATTCCCACACCTTGGCGATGAAGATTTGAGACTGTAAGACTCAAGGACTGGCCGACCTGCTTCTGCACAGGATGGTACTGTTTTTCGGGGAGAAATAATGCCTGCTTGTGACTTTCTACCTTGGGAGGGCACAAGCCACCAGGTCTCTGAAAGTTGCAGTGCCCACTAAATGGAAAGGGAGGGACTGTAGCACTAGCAACTTGGCTAGTTGCAGATTGAGCTTTTGCGCTACTGGATAACTGATGGCATACTGCTATCTTCTTGCACTCACCTCAGGAGACGTAGAAGCAATGGAGAAAACAGAGGTGGATGGGACAGACAGACTGCTATTTTGACAAGAGGCTGAGGAGCCCTGACAGCCGCTGTATGCTGGTAGATGCAGCGGCTGGTGCATCCTGCTGCAAAACAATATGCTGGCCAGTTCACCCAAGAAACACTGTTGAGGTGTTCCAGGTGTGCATGCAGAGAACTAGTACCCACATTAGGACCCTGTCCATGCTTCACATTTTCCTTGCCACACCGCCAGTGTCAGACTGGGGTGTCTGGGGCCCACCGGTACAACTTAATTTGGGGCCTCACCCCATACTTAGATGCACAAAATAAAACAAATATGAATTTATTTTAAAAATTAAAAAAAATCCTTTAGAGAGGGCGTTTCTTGCCCAATACAAGTGGCTAAAATGCATTCACAGTTTGCGTGACATTTTTAGCATCTGCTTCAGCCCACTAAAAGATGTTAGGAACTTGTTTACAATCAAAATTGAAAACATGCACCATGCATCCTCCCTACTGCTGTGCTGACACGATATTCCTGCCATTGTCAACAACGGTGGTTCAGAGGTCCAGTTAGCAAGGGGTCAGCCAAAAGGAGATTCCCTTACTTATGCAGGAGCATGTGACAACGGGCCTGGCATTGGTGGTATGAAGCTGGAACACGGTCTGTACTCTGAAAAAAATACAAACATGTAACGAAAAAAAAGGCAGTTGTGGCCTGGTGGTAAGGAAGCAATCTTGTGACTGGAGCATTGTAAGTTTTATTCCTGACTGAGACATGCCTGACATGCTGAGGCACCTGAACTAGCCCCCCAAACACTTCCTGGACACCTTTGCTAGGGCAGCCCACCACCCGGGCATGCATTCCCTCACTGTTTGTGTTTGTCTCTGTGCACAGATGGGTTAATTGCGAAGGAAACATTCCTGTGTGTGCAAGTTACTACTGCTGCTTTAGACTGGCTGTTCACTGGCAGTGCATTCCTGCAAGTTCTTGACAGGGGAGGGTCCGGAAGTGTCCAGAATGTACCTGCACCTCCAGGGATTTGTGCATGATTGGGTTCTGTCTACTGGAGTCCCAGCCAACAGCCTTGGATTGGTTAGGGTCAACACATGACCAATAGAAGTTAAAGGGAGCTAAACCCTCATCTTCCATAGCGCTGTATAAAGTAGTAATTACAGTCATGGTAGAAACATACAGTACATAGACTATTACAAATGCAGGGTTAGAGAGTTTACAAAGAATATTCTGAATCAAAGATACAATAGGAGAGAGCCCTGCCCTTGCAAGCTTACAGTCTAAAGAACTGGTAGTTCTGCCACTGCCACTAGACATAGGGCCAGACCCCTTATAATTTGGCATTGTGAGTATCTTTTAGGAAATGGAGGAATGTCTGCTGTTAAATTACAAGTCTAAAAATAAAATGCCATGTTATAAAAAATATACATTATAACACACATTTCACTAATATACTTCATTAAAAAAAAAAAAAAACTTTGTTTTTTTTTTTTTTTTTATAATAATTTTTATAATTAAGCACTTGTGACATGGAAGCAGTGCCTGTAGCAGGAGGTTGTACTGTATCTTTTACCGGGCTGGAGGCTCTTGAGAAAGGAGCTCACCAGCTCTGTCAGATAACCATTCAAAAATAATTTATAGCTATTGTAAAATGTGGCTGTGTTTAGCTCATCGGGCAAAAGCAGAGATTCCTCCATTTCTGTCATCAAGCTGTAAATTATTTTTGAATGGCCATCTGACAGTTTCTTTCTCAAGAGCCTCCAGCCTAGTAAAAGATACAATACAGCCCCTGTTACAGGCGCTGTTTCCACTGCCTGTTAGTGAAATGTGTGTTATAATATTTATTTTTATAAATTAGCATTATATTTTTAGACCTCTACAATGATACTTGTCCTTAGCTTAGTTTTTTATCTACTGCAGGGTGTACCCCCACCGTGAGCCTGCAGAGGAAAATGTGCAAGGTGAAGGTGGTTAGATGAGTAACTTTGAAGGATGGTTGTTATGTAAGTAAATTATTTATGTTTTTATAACATTTATGCCTATGTATTATTTTAGGGACTGAATGCAGTCTGCATGTCAGGGCTTCATAGAACCCATAACCATTGACTGCTGTGCATTTATTACTTCAGTTTTGAATACTAGAAAACACAGGGAACATAGTCAACTGTGCTTGATATCCACTAACAGGACAGAATTAAGCATGGTGGAGGCCCCTGGGCAGAAAGTCTAGTGGCGAACCCCTGAAATTGTAGATCAGTCACTGCCCATTGAACAAGTGGTGGAGGCCCCAATGGGATTTGTCCCTGCTTTAATCCCGCCCTGCTCACTAGGATCCAACAAGCTTTTAAGGAGTAAGTGAACCTCAAAAGCTTGTCGGATTGCATTTTTAACAAACTGTGCAAGACCCAAAATATTTACATATACAGCATTTTGCTTTAGAGACTTGTGCATTTGTTGGAAAGTGGATGGGGCTTATTACAATGCCAGTTTGGACCTGTACCATATATTTTTTAACTTTGTAAAGCAATGTGTTTGGCGCATCATATAGGTTAGGTGTGTAGAGTACATAAAGAAAAATGGGGGAGGTGGGGAGAGAGGAGACCAGTCAACCCCTACTGGTGCTCCTTTATCCTTTACAATTTACACTTTATTCTTATTATCTAGCTCACACATGCACAATCTGTGGCCCGGAGACCATATCTGGGCCATGGAGCAATCTGATATGGACTCTGGGGAAAGTAGGGAGGTAAATAGAAATGGCATGTAAAGGTAGTGAAATAACAGCACAGTAAGGATGGAACGTTGTTGGGAGAGTTAAATAGGAAGAGGTGGCAGCTGTAGCTTGGAGGAATGCAATTAATTGTACCACCACCCCTGGGTGAAATGCCGTGAATGATAACAACATAACAGTTCATTTTCTATATTATTGTATGCTTAGCATTGGTGATAGTTTAGATGGGTTGAGTATTGGGAACATGCTTAAGATCTGGGACTGGGAGGACTATAAATACATGACCCATATATTTGGAGAGGTGAAGCAATCAGCATGTGTATTGGAAGCATCTGAAGATGATACATATGAATGTGGTGTGGTGGAAGAATAAACGAGTGTGAACAATTTGTATAAAGGTGTTATTGCCTGGTGCTCCGTGTCAGTGGGCATTCCCAGGTTGTTGCCTCCTCCCTGCTCTGCGTCAATCTGACATGCTAATTACATTATGTAAATCTGTCACATGCTGCTCCACGCTAGTGGCCATTTACAGCTGGTTTCACACATCTTCCTCCTCCCTGGCCTGCGTTAATAAGAAACACTATTTGTTTGAAAAACTGTTAGAGCATGCAGGTGCACGCTAGTGAACATCAGCGCATTTCTGTTGTTAGCATTGATGGTGCTGCCCTGCGCCTGATTGGTTTCTGTACACCCATAAATTTGGAGCTCTTTCAGGCTGAGATTGGTGCTTTGGATTATTGTGAGGTCTCATCTAGTTGCTCTTCTTGGGTAGGAAGTTGTAGGCAAGCCAGTGGGGCATTCCCCTGTGTGCCCTAGCCCCAGACGTTCACCTCATGCACACGACAGCAGCACCAATCAGGTGTGGGGCGAGGGTGTGGCAGGGCTAGTCGGCCGGTATTTCCTGCTGCTGCGGTGGTTGGCACCGTGCTACCGAGGGTGGTGAGAAGTCAGGTCCAGACCCCCATGCTTGATTAGCAGAAGCCCAATCTGCTAGGTCTGATTGTGGTTACTGCAGGGGGTAATGAGGGTCTCAGCAAATCGCACATCAAGCTCAAGTTCAATTTTGCGGATAACATCATGCTTGAGAAATGGTCACTCTTGTTTGGCGAGTCGCGGTCTAAGCAAGAATGACTGCACCAAGATCCGGGAGGGGATTGCGGAGACCCTTAATTGCACTGCAGCACATCAACAGAGCACTACTTCAAACAGGAAGTGCTGCTACATGCTTTGTCAGGCACTTACGCAAAAAAATTGGATGGACCTGCTCATCTAGCGTAGGGAACAGGAAGGCCCCCTGAATAAGTATAGGGAATATGAGCTCATGCTGAAGCTGAAGATCCCTGTATATTGGTTGCAGTGTGTGTATGTGCAGGATGACATGACAGCCTTGGCTGAAGGTAAGTGATTGCTTCTGTGTGTTACATTTCCCCTTTTGGTTAGAATGTATGTGTTCAAAGTGTTCCCTTTGTTTCACCATTGTGTTTTTTAGCCCCATTCTACCCCCACCACATCCACAGCCTGCTCTTTAAACAACCAACCAAATGTGTCTGCTCTTGTTGCCTAGGCCCATGCATGCTCGGGTTTTCAGTTTGTCATGTTTGCTTTTCTCTTTTTGCCTTGCGTTTCTAGGCCACATTCAGCCACACTCCACACCTGCACCCAGCTTGTCATTCAGCCAGCCCAACCCTGTTTGTGAGAGCACTCTTGTGGAGATGTTCCTAATGTTTATTTTAAGGTGGCCTTGCCACATGCAGGTTTTTTTTTCTCTTTTAATTTTGTGTACATGTGTTCTTAGGCACAATGAACCCACGCAACACGTCTGCAGATTTGGCATCCTGCAGCCAAGCTCACCCTGCTGGCCCCAACGTTAGCCAGACTCCTCAGACCTGAACCTCCTCCCCGGCAGACTGCTCTGGATCGTCCACCACCTCATTGCCTTCTGACCCTGGGTCCTCCGCCTCTGCATGGCCGGAAGGGCCCTATCAGAGTTGTCAGTGGTGGTTGTTTTGGTATGGGGGAGAACCTCTTTGCCATATTTTCAGAGGGATGGCCACTTATTTTTAGATACAAAAGCCATTATCATACATTAATGTTAAATATTTTGGGTATGTATACTATTTATTAGCTGGACTTGGCTAATTAACTTATGAGAGCTGTAGGCATCATAAAGGCAGTAGACAGCCTCCGAATCCCAGCACTCAAGTCCAACCACCATTGCCTTATTGACTTTGGCTTCAGCTTGACCTTGAAGAGCCATTCACAAACACACACACACAAGGAGACAAAAGACAACATAAACATGAATGGAACAAGCAAACAAAGAGGTACCAGAAACAATACCAAGCAACAGAACTAACAAACAGGGGGAAAAAAAGGAACGCTTACTCAAAGTTTACCCAAAGACGCTACTCAAAAACGCAAAAAAAAATTAAGTACACAAACTGAAAACGCAAGGATGCAATAAAAAAAAAAAAAAAAAAACACCTTATATTAAAAAATGACACTAAAAGTAGGCCCAAATGCATATTGGAACAATGTACAAAAAAGAACAAAACATTCAAAAAGACACAGAGCATAACATGCCCACAGGAAACACACGTGCAGAAAACACACAGATACACAAAAAACAACAGTAAAAAAGCCACAAACAGAATACACAAAGAAATAACAAAGAAACTTACTTTAATAATCTGCCCATTCATCGGGGACTCCACTCGCTGACAGGTGGGTGCCAATGCTGATCTGCACCGCTGAGGCTGCAATCCGGAAGTGTGCAATGGAAACCAGCCACATTACCCTTATATTGGTTCGGTACAAAAAACATGGCAGAGAATTAATGCCATGCAGGCAGAGGGAAAAGCCAAAAACCACTAACAAAGCAATAGACTATGGCGCCTGGGATAAAAGACAAATGTCAGATTTGCTACACAGAAACGGCGCTGACCAAATGACAGTGAACAGACACACAGTGCCGGCACTACAAATACACTTGGCGCAAGTGACAAATTGAACGCTACGTGGCATTGTTGCAAAACATTTTTAGCACCTTAAATATAAATTTCAAGTGGCGCTACTGAAAAAGGCTGGCATTACATATATGTGGCGCTAGCGTTTTTTAAATAAGACCCATAATTGTGACAACCTGGATATACATTCACTGACTTCCATTTTAAGCAAATTATGTAGATATATGAAATACAGTTCTTTAACTGCCAGGCTACCTAGAGTTTTTGTCACTCTCTGTTGCCAGACCATTTTCACTGTTTTGCACTACACAGGTTCAACTGTGATTTTTTAAGAGATTTCCAGGGATTTCTCAGGAAAATTATATATTGTTTTTTTCAACAGAGTCTGGGCTTTAACATGAAATGTCTTGGTTAATTTGTTAAGTGTATTCTTAATATCTTGGGGTGAAATATGTGCAAAAGAACTGTTTTTTTACAATTTGTAAGTTTATCAATGAAATCTTATTGCATGTAAAAGCCCTATTTCTCCCAGTTATAACAGTACCATACATGTATTGGCAAAAGAACTGTTTTTTTACAATTTGTAAGTTTATCAATGAAATCTTATTGCATGTAAAAGCCCTATTTCTCCCAGTTATAACAGTACCATACATGTATTGGCACCCTTTCCCAAACTGAAACAGCACTTCAGATTTTCAGATAAAATAAAACTGATATGTTTTTCAAGAACAACAACCCTTTATAGTTTTTTTTTCTAGGTCTCAAGTTTTCTAGTCGTACCAGGCTTGTTTAAGTTGGCGCAGTTTTCTGGAAGTAATCCAGAAGTAATCCCCCCATTCTCTGGTTGCAAAGGGTTTCCCTAAAAAAAGAATAACAAAGCAGAATCAAAGCCCCTTTTCTCAAAAAGCAATATGCAAACAAGAAAAAAAAACTAGTTAAATCTGAAAATGCAAGATCTCCCAAACAGAACAATACCCAAACACCCAAAAGTAAAGCATCTAATGGTAATTTTACTTTTTAAACTAAAACAACCCTTTACATTTGGAATAACCCCTTACAAATCATACATTCTCTGAAAGTAAAAAACGTTCAACTTTCTAGGCATACCCATCTTATTGTAGTGGGCTCCAGAAAGATGAGTCAACCCTTAAAAACCCTTAAAAATACCCCCAAAAATGGCGTGTGGTCCCCCCTACCCAGCATAACCAGCCCATTGACCAGCTATGGGGGCTTGTAGAGCAGGGGGCAGGGGCCAGCCTTGGTGCCCCCCCCCCGGCCCTGTAGACTACAAACCCTCACAGCCTAATGACCCTGAGCTCTTCTACACCCTCTGGGCTTTGGGGAGGCAGGTAATGGGGTGCTGGGGGTAAATGGAAAGTCACCTGCTAATCCAGTTCACAAAGGGTTAACAGTAAAAAAGAAAGACACCACACATAGATCAAATGACTTTATTAAAAACTTGTTTTTTTCTTTACTCACCTTCGATCTTAAGCTCCTGTATCCCTTGCCAATTTCAAAGATAGATGCAGTGGAGGGGCAGGAGATCAGGGGATCCCATGCTCCTCCACCCCTCTGGACGGCGATCATGGCATCTGACGACTTTCAGGCCGGGAGTCGGGTGGGTCTAGGGGTGAAGATGGTGGAAGCAGGGGGAGTGGGCCTGTCAGACCCTTTCCTGAGGCTGGAGGAGCACAGGGGGATCGAAGGCCCCTGTTGAGACCCAGCAGGAGGGATTGATCATGGAGGTGAGTAAATGTCATTTTTATTTATTTTTTTACAGGAGATGCCAGCGGCGGCTGAAGTGGGGGGGCCCTATTCTGGGCATTCCTGTGGCCAGAGGTGCCTGGGTGGAGGATCGGAGGCCCATTGGGGTAAAGAGGAGACCTGGCGAGATCGATAGAGGGGTCAGGTGAGTGGCTTTTTTGTTTTTTACTTTGACCGCTAGCAAGGGGGAAATTCAGTCATGTAGAATTTACGTTGCTGGCGTTTAACGGTCGGAGACACAGCCACGTGGCTGGCAACATAAGGGTTAAAGTGGAACAAACTGTCCCTTGCTACACTAAACCAAGGAGTTTCTTGTCTCACAGGGACATTAGGAGCTTTTTTAAGAACAACACTTTTTTGCCTCAGCAGTCCAACTAAAAAACGCTAAGACCGATGCGGCCGTCACCTAGCATCTTTTTTAACACTAGCACAAAAAGTATGTAGTGCCGGGTGATATGGTTGAAGCAGCTCCAGATAAAACCTGGTGCTGTTGCTGAAACGCCAGCCACGTAATACTATATATTCTCTGGAAGTACATACCTCAAGCTTTCTAGGCCTACCAAGCTTGTTTATGTGGGCTTAGTTTTCTGGAAGTAATCCCTCAATGTATTCTTTGGTTGCACAAATATTCCCTAAAAAAGAATAAAATGGAATAATCAAGCCACATTTTCCTAAAAAAAACTATATGCAAACAAGAAAAAACAAGTAAAATCTCAAAAAGCAACATCCCCCGAACAGAACGATACCCAACATGCATAGCTACTGTCAAGGGAAGAGTTGGCAAACACCACAAAGTAAAGTGTGAGCATAACAGTAATTTTACTTGAAAATTTCAGCTCTGTAAACAAAGTGCGCACCTTGCAATTTTTCAACCAAAACAACCCTTTACATTTGGAATATCCCCTATAAACTATATATTCCCTGAAAGTACCCATGTTAAGCTTTCTAAGAGTACCCAGTTTGTTGTAGTAGGCTCACCTTTCTGGAAGTAATCTTTCGAAGAATTCTTAGGTTGTACAGGGTTTCCTTAAAAAAATGAATTAAAAAACTGAATAAATAACATGTTTTCCTAAAATATAAATATGCAAACAAGAAAAAACAAGCTAAATCTGAAAGCGCAAGGTCTGTTGAGCAGAACAATACCCAACATGCATAGGTACTATTAACCTTTTTAATTGCCAGCCTACTTGAATTTTTGTCACCTGTTGACAGGTTATTTTTCCCCATAAAATAATATTTTTTAGACAATTGTCCGCTTTATTTTAAATAAAACATTTGTTTTATTAATGAAAACCATATTGCATGTGAAAGCCCCATTTCTCCTGATTACAACGGTACCACATATGTATCAGTAGCCCCCCCATTCTTGCCCAGGAGACCCCCCAAACTGAAAAGAGCACTTTATAACATTTACAAATAAAATACTACTATCCACAATATAAACATAAGGGGTTAATTAAAAAAAAATGACATAGGGTCCCCCCCTCCTGGGGGGGGGGCATTTTTGGGGGAATTTAAAGGGTTAAAAACCCTTAAAAATCCCCCCAAAAATTACGTGGGGCCCCCCTTACCCATCATAACCAGCCCGGGACCAGCTATAGGGGCTTGTAGGAACAGGGCGAAGGGGCCAGTTTTGGTGCCCCCCCCCACCCTGCAGGCTACAAGCTCCGTGGGCCGGGCTCTTCTGCCCCCCCTGGGCTTTGGGGAGGTAGGTAATTGGGGGTGCCGGGGCGGGGTTAATGGCAAGTCACCCGCTAGCCGCCCTTGCCAGCCCCCAGCCTTGTGAACTGGTATAGGGGTCTCATGGACAGCAGGGGGAGAGGGCATTTTGAGCCCTCTCCTGAAGACTAAGCAGCCTTGGGGGGCGATCGGAGCCCCCCCCCCCCCCCCAGTGAAGAGGAGACCCGGCGGGAGGCAGTGCGACTGCAGGTGAGTAAATGTCATTTTTAATATTTTTATTTTTTTTATAGTTAGCAGCTGCTGCTGCCGAAGCAGGGGGGGGGGAGGGCTATTCCGGGGGATCCCCACGGGGGATCGGATGGCACCAAATTAAAGAGGAGACCCGGCCGGATCCAACGAGGGGTCAGGAGAGTATTATTTATTTATTTTATTTTTTATTTTTTAACTAGCAGGGGGGAAAGTCAAGCACCTAACACCTACGTGCTTGGCACTTAGGTCCTTGCCAAGCCAGCACGTAGGTGTTACGTGCTTGGCACTTAAAGGGTTAATGCTTAAAATTAATATTAAACATATGCATTTGTATAGAACTTGCATTGGGATAATCGAAATGCAGGACCTAGGTGGTCCAAAATGTTTTTTTGTGTAGGTTAGTTAAATTGATTTTAATGGCCTCTTCTGCTTAACATTGTGTTATTTGGACACCAACAATTAAAACGCAGCCGAAACGCACTGTAAGCTTTTTCCCCTTTGTCCCCAGCAGTGATTTCTTGTAACTGTAATGAAAAAAACAGTTGACCAGTGCCAGAAAGATGCAATGCCCAAGATTTCAAGGAGAAAGAAATATGCTGGGGAGCTCCGGAATAAAGGCAGTACAAAGTGGCGCTCACTGGCGCGGGGCCAATTTGCAGATGGGTTCAACAGGAGCTGACATAGGCTGGCCAATACCTCAAAGCAACAATCAAATCTAATTTGTAGTGTTAAGGCAGGAATGGCAGTGCTCCGGTGGCATAGCTACAAAAATTATGGTAAAATGCGCCCATCATAAATAAGGCCCTAAACTAACATGACTTACCCCCTAACGCTATCTGTCAGAGTTCATTAAATTGCTCTTTATCTGACAATGGACAGAAAACAGCTCATTGATCAAAGGAGTTGGTGGATTCAGCTCCCTGCAGACCTGGACCCTACCTGGCACATCTTTTCCAGGGAGAGTTTAGGACTGTGTTAAATTGGACCAAAACCCACTGAACTCGTGAAACACATTTGGCCATGGCCCCTGCCAAAATTCCCTCCTTAGGATATAGAACTAGAAATGGATAATTTTGTTAAACATCGAATTGTCCTGGAGCACTGACTTTTTTGCTGTCCCTCTCTGTGAGTTAGCAGGCGATCAGTCATTGCAAAAGTGTGACATCATTGCCACACACAACAATGGCAATGAATTAAGGAGGCGGAGCTTTACAGCTAAAACAAAGGCCATTATCTGGGATTAGAGTGAAGCAGGTGCAGTAACAATTGGCAAAAGTTACTCTTCATGGGCGCAGCAATTCAGGGGATGCTAGTTAAAATGTTGGGTTTTGGCCTGCTTTTTAGCATTATTATTACTACCAATGATATTAGTAATTAATTTAGAATTATATTATTATCTTAAAAATGTTGGCACTTTGGGAGTTAGTCATGTAGTGCTATACTAAAAAAACACCTTTTGAGTATAAAGGTGTATGTAAAATGTTGATGCATAATAAAATGTATGTTTCAGAAATGCTGTCTAGGTTTCAGTATCTGTAGAGGATTATTTTTTTAATCAACCCTGACAACTCAAATACAATTCATATTGCCTTGTTGAGATTTTTCCCCTAAGTAGTAATTAACCTATTAAGCTGTGTTTTTAGATAACCTGGAACATGTAAGCAAAACGTGCAATAAATACCATTCCCTTTATACTAGACCTATAGTTACTTAGATAACTCTATTGAGTTAACTCCATAAATCTTGTTCAGTTACTGCTAGGTATGTGTTAATTCTCATTCCCATCTGTTAGCTGGCTCCCTACAGGCCTCTCTTCTTATCCTCAGATTACAGCCAATCAAGTTATTATATCATTAGAGATAATTGAGAATGAGGCTCAAAGGAGCCATGTTGCAGAACTAAGAGACAAGCCAGATGCATCATCTTTCACTTTTATCTGTTACTATTGTCAGTACTCAGACAGCTGGGAGACAAACAGTCCCAATGGATCAATGCAGCCAAAGGTGGTCAGTTACTGCGGAGGAGTTAAAAGAAAAAGGAATGTTCTGAAAACTTAGGTGGGTGTTGTGATTGTGTTGAATGATCTCCACCTTGATACTTGCTCTGATGAAACACACTCTACTAATAAGTCAATGTGTTTCTTCATATAAAATCATATTTGTATTTAAACCGGACCTTCACCATGATTTATTGAAAAGCCCAAACCCTTATAACATGATTCCCCAGCATCTAAAATTAATATATTTTAAGTCTTTAGTCACTTACTTATTATTCTTTCCCCCACTGGTCTGCAACTCTGTTCAGGACTTTAGGATACGGGTGCCACCATCTTGACATAGAAGCATCACACTTACTGAGGAGAGGAGAGTGGGATAAAGTACATGGGGGCGGGGTTATAACTGTGCTTTGCTCAGAGAGAGCAGAGCTGGGGTCAGGAAAAGGTCAGCAATCCCAGAATGCAGAGCAGCACAGTTAGAAGGCACTTCCTGTTTCCAGGCTGCCTGATGTTCCATGAGCCACCATCTTGGATATTTAAAGGCTCATAACATGCAGTAGATGCAGGTGGGATGATTTTTAATGTGAGCAATCTGTATGTACAGGGTGTGGGAAACATATAAGATAGACTCTTATCCAGGGTGAAGGTCTGCTTTAATAGCTCTAATAGATGTAGTTAATGGGAATGAGTTCAAAGGACCACTCTGGGTCACTGAACACTCATCATATATGATTATACTTTATCCTTTATATATATACTTTATATATAAAGTACCCAGGTATTTCATTATCCTGGGTGTTGTTCCTCTCAGGCAGCGGCATATTCAGACACACAAGGTGCGACTAGGGCTTCCGGAGCAGGTGAACATATCAGGCGATCCAGGCAGCTCCAGACAGCGGGGCATCCCAGGGAATGTCATGGGGATGTTCAAGGCAGTGGAACTTGGATGGCCATGAAGTCTTTTAGACTGCGCCCCCCACCCCGATATTCCTCTTTAAAAGACAACCATCAAAAAACCATGAAAATGAAAAGCTATAATAACTTTTAAAGGGACAGTCCAGGGAATGGCAATAATAAGGCAGCAAGCAGCACACCTTATTTCTTTCTCATGTGCCTCGTCCATATCCTCCATTCTTTCAGTTTTATTCCTCCAGGATCACACAAAAAAGTGGTGTAAAAGCCACTCTGTATCTTGGTGATATAAGTGTGAATGAGCATGGCAAGCCACAGTCTCTCACCACAGCAGAACATGTACATGACTCATAGATCTGAAGCATGAAATGTCCTTTTCAGCTCAGTAGCAACCCATAAATTGAAGCAAAGCAAATACATTTTACACTTTCCATGGGGGATCGAGGGGAAAGGAGAAAGCCATCATTTTTTTTTTCTGGCCGGCCGAAGATGAGCATCTCTTGCGAGACGCTTTCGGCACCTGCACTGCAGAGCCGGCTGAAGGCAGTTGGTGCTCTGTGCTGGAACGCTCCTGGTCAGGCATTGGATGCTGCGTAGGGCTTGTATGTGCATATGCCTATGTGCTAGTGACCCCTAAGGCCAGTTGGAAACACAGGAAATCAACTGGATTTACAATAAAAAAAACACAGCGCCCACACAGGCACTGTTAAAAGGGGATTACAGACATACAGCGCCTGTTGTGATCCCCGTTTTCAGTTATGGGTATGATGACAGCACATTAACATTTTAAAAACACTGGGAATTGTGGACACTTGAAAGACATGAAACGGTTTTGCATGGCCCAAATCACAAGTTTACAGTGCAACACAAAAGTGCAAACAAAAACAATTTCAAACAGCCCAGTGATCCCATGGCATGTGCACCAGCCCCAAACCCAAAAATATATAAAAAGTAGCCAAAAAAACTATAATTAACACAGCCTATTGAAATCTATGGAATAAGGTCACACAGTGCATGGTCAGTGCCTGGTCTTATCTGGCCCTACAGGGAACACAGCACCGGCACTCATATACTTGCTGCCACTGATGATAGATGGGGTACTACCTGGCATTATCAGAGGCGCTATGGATGTTTGACTTGATAACTAGACCTTTTGCACTGGGATCTGACAGTCACCTGACGTTCATCTAGCACTACATGGCACTAGCGCTTAACTAAGCCCTTAGGTACAGTAGGCAAAAAAAGTGAAATCAAAGTGACCATTGCTTCACCAAATAATCAGTACCATCCTCTTTATAGAACAAACAATGCATAAGTAAATGATTGAGAGAAATGAATTTATGTAATGAACACATTTTTAAATATAGATTTATGGTTGGCTTACCTCATAGAAACTTCAGTTGGCATCAGATTGTTGGCATACTGTAAATTATTGCTGCTGCAGTTTCCGAAGATATATTTATAAAACATGATGCTTTTGAGTGTTAAAAATGATTAGTGTTAATATAGAATTATAATCTTTTGCTTTGGGTTGTACCCCTACTGATGGAGTTGTTTACTCAAGTGTGAATAATTGCTCCACTTTACATGGGGGTTCTTTATTTTACTTATAAAGTATACCTAAAGTAAACCAGACCATCTAGATAAATTGGGGTAGTGCAATTTTCAACAGCCATGGTGCATTTTTTATTATATCCTGTTTCAGAAGATTTGACATAAAATTGCTTCTAAAGTCTCTCCACCTTCCACCCACTGCACAGTATATTTCCTTGTCCTTTTAATTGTCTTTCCTTCCATTTCTTTCACTAGAATCACTTGTCCGTCTTCCCATCCATTAGATCTTCTTTGAAGACACTGGAGAAAAATAACTGAAGCAGAAAGTGCATACCAATGATGTGTTTATTGCTCCCATCTTTCTTTCTCCATGGATAATTCTTCATGAATATGGCACATGCTCATCATTTCATTTGCATCACATAACAGTTTGTTTTCAGGCAATTTTGCAAAACAGAACTCATTATGTTCTGTATATCTTATACAATAACCTTTATTCCTTCTCTGGTGGATTTTAAGTGCACAGCAAAGACCATGGAGACAAGTCCCTGCTAAGTTGACATAAAGTGACAGTACGGAAAAATGGATTGAAGCCATACATTTTTAACAACTTTGAGCACTGAATATATTTTTGCAGATCAGAGGGCAACTGAGCTGACCCTTAATAGGGAAAAGCTTAGAAGCATGTTCACTAAACTGAAGAAAAAGTGTATATAACTGGCCTATTTGTATTGAAAAATAACCTAAGGCAAAAGCATTCTCATGAACGCATTTTTATAATATACAGCAACTGTTATTATTTACGAAATGTTACATTCTTATAAGATGCTTTTTTGCTTTTCATTTTTAGTATAGCTTTATTTATTTTAAAACAGGAACACAACAGAAGAAAGGAAGTACAAAGCACATAATTCTCAAAGTCTTAAAAATACATGCAGTCTTGCCATAAAAGAATCCTATCTTCGGAGTGCGCATGCGCGAGGAGACGCGAATGGAGCTCTGAGACGCGCTCCTCAGGAACCTGTCTCCCCGGCCCCTCACAAGCCCCAGCGACCGGCGGTTTCGAGCCCCGCCACCTTGGGCAGACCCCAGGACTCCCCCTACCAACTTTCATCCGGTTCTGAGGGGGGTCCCGGAACCACGCTCCCAGCTGCTGACTGCATGGGACGGCCGCCGCCATCTTGAATACGGCCGCCCCTCACCTAAGCAGCCCATCCGGACGCCTAGCAGAGCCCACAGTTCCCCAGAAGCCGGACCGCAGGAGCACCTAGGGGGTTCAGGCACCCCACCAGAAGCTACAGCCACTTTGGGTCAGCAGCCGCTGTAAGGTTAGTGGCCCCTGGCTCACCCACTTTGAGCCTTCTCCACGTGAGGCAGCCCACAACCCCCCATACCAGCTATCAGTAGTGCCTTAGGGGACTGGGAATTGAACTAGCGAGGGGTCATCATTCTTAAAGGGGCCACCCCTGCCAGGCTCAACCTGCATCCTCCCCAGCGCTTACCAGTATACCCTGGGGCCAGGCACATTGCATAAGGGGAACCCAGCACCCAGCAGCTCCGCTTGGTGGTCCCATAACATCTCAGGGGCACGAGCAGTGGGACGACCCTATCCCCTCTGCTCTCAGACAACCAAAGATTCCCCTTCTTAGGCTGGCAAATCTGTACTCAGCACCTCAAATTTAATTCTGAGCCCACATGCACAGCTCCATTAGAAGCACATTAAAGCGTTGAAGGGGCGACATCTCTTGGACCTCTGCGCGGACGACATGAACCACGGCAAGTAATACTACTTATTCTATCTTCTAATTCCTGCATGCTCCCTATAATTGCTTACTACACGGACCCTTGCTCTCAGCTCTCAGGCCTTCCTAAAGAAGAAGAGTCCCCTTTCATATTTTGAAGAGTTTGATGTTCTCACTGTCTGCCTTTTAAAAGTGGGCCTTTATTCTCTGATTGGTTCGCCTGCCCTCACAGCCAGCAAAGTATCCAGTACGGCACTTCCTGCCGGGGACAGCCTTGCTACGTTGATCCGCTTCACTCTGGCATTTTCCCCGATGACGCTTTAAAACCAAGATGGATGAACCCGCACCTTCCCAGGGCGAGCCTCGAGTTCCCTCCGACCTTCTGCCAGAAGACGTGTCCTGGATGGACGAGTCCCTCCATGGTTCACCGGCAAAGTCGCAGACACCACCGTTAGACAGGTACGAGGCCGTGCTTGAAAAAGCACTTGAGCGATGGGCCTTAACCATCACGTCCCAGATCTCATCCAATCTCTCAGCGGAAATCAAAGAGCTGGGCCAAAGAGTCGACGTTCTAGAACAACAAAACTCGACGCACACCTCTAAACTGTCCTCCCATGGAACTCAGCTAGACGCCCTGAGAGACGAAAACCTTATTCTTCACCATAAGATTGAGGACATGGAAAACCGGTCTCGGAGAGCCAACATTAGAATCAGAGGTATTCCAGAAACTGTCCTTGATCTACAATCCACGGCCACAGCCATGTTCCAAGATCTCGTCCCATCCATCCCAATCGAGAGATTGGAATTTGATAGGATCCATCGGGCCTTACAGAAGAAGAGAGCAGACGGCCTCCCGCGGGACGTTCTTGTAAAACTCCATTTTTATCGTACAAAAGAACTGATCATGGCGGCTGCACGGGACCAAGCAGAACTTAAATTCCAGAACTTTGATTACCATCTTTTTGCTGACATCTCCCCACAAACCATCGCCAGGCGGCGAGCTATGAAGCCCTCCCTAGAAATTTTGCAGGTCAAAGGTGTTAGATACAAATGGGGGTTCCCCTTCAAAATATCTTTCTACTACTCTGACCAGAGGTATGAGGCGTCCACACCGCAAGAGCTGGAGAAAGTCTTGTCCGAAACGGGTTTAAGAGCTCAAGCCATAGTGCCGCCCCCCCCTCCGCAAAAAAAGAGAGCACTTTCCTTCTCGCCAGCGCCTAAGGATAAACGGGGTCCAAAGAGGAGCACTCCATCTACGAGCAAGTCAGTGACTTCTTTATCTTACAATTCCGGTAAGACGGCCCATGGTGAGGGGTGATCTGTAAGATTCTCTGTGTGTTTTATCAGAGCTCTTGCCTTTCACCTTGTTTCCGTGGTGATCGCACGGGAGGTTTATTCTACGGTTCTGTTGTTTAATCTTTAACCGAGGTTTCGCGACATACTGGGTATTATTTCTACCTACACATCTTTTTTCATGAATAACCCCCTTGGTGTATAATCCAAAGGGCTTTTGCTAGGTTTAACTTTGAGATCTGGATTGGTGCCCTTGCCCTTAATATCTGGAATGTAACTTAATTGTACCATCTGTCGCTGTTTAAAGTTTGATAATTGTTATGCGTGCCGGAGGCCCAGGTTCTATGTTTTGTGCACTCCAAGCTTCCCAACCCGTTGGTTTCCGCCGAGCTGGGAAGCTCAAGATACTGACCCCCTGTAGTGGGTCGTACAACCTACCCGTTTTGACTGAGACCTCTCATTTGAGGTCTTTTCGTTGCATCAGCGTTCCCCATTGGGGTTTGGGTCTCCTCAACCCCACTGGGAAATTCTTAATTTCAAACAGGGAGATACTATTTCCTCCATTAGGTTTTTGTCAATATGCTCTTTATATTCTTTCTCTTTCCGCCTACTTTCCTTTCTCTTCACTTCTCCTCTCCCCGAGTGCCCATCTTCACTAGCTTCAACAGTAGTGGAGTAACGTAAATGGTAGTTAAATTGGTTTCACTTAATGTGCAAGGCCTGAATATCCCCCAAAAAAGAGTCAAGGCCTTCCGCCAGATGAGGTCTCTCCATGCCGATATTGTCTGCTTCCAGGAGACTCATTTTACTAAGAAAAATACTCCTAAATTCCTTAGTACAGATTATACCCTCTTCTTCACGGCATCTGCGAATACTAAACAAAGAGGGGTTCTTATTGCTTTTAAGCGCTCTCTCCCTTTCTCCTCGGAGCAGATAATAAGAGACCCCCAGGGTCGTTTCCTTATAATTGTGGGTGAAGTCCAAGACCAACCAATTACTGTTGCCATATACTATGCCCCGAACCAGAATCAGAACGCTTTTTTTGAGGAATTCCTGAAGACCTTGGACCCCCTTGTAAAGGGGCTCTTAATAGTGGCCGGAGATTCGAACCAAATCCTGCATCCAACTTTAGATCGACAGGCTGTGGATCGAACATCTGCTGCAGGAAGAGATGGCTCCTCAAGAACAGCATTCCGCTCCCTTTTAAATCACTATCACTTAGTTGACGCGTGGAGGGAACTGCATCCCGCAAGGAGAGACTATACTCATTACTCCTGCCCGCATAAGGTCTTTACCAGAATTGACCATGTTTTCTTGCAACTCCCCTCTTTGCCACATTTGTCCCATTCCTCTATAGTGCCAATTGTCTGGTCTGACCATGATTTGGTTTCGATTCAATTGTCTTCTTTAACGCAAAGATCCTCACAAAAGTCTTGGAAACTCTACGACCCTATGTTATCGGATGAGACCCTCCTTGTACGCACGCGTAAAGTAATTGAAGATTTCTACTTTGATAACACGGGGTCGGTGAGTTCTGACACCCTGCTTTGGGAGGCCCATAAGGCCGTAATCCGGGGTCATTTTATCCAGGATTCAGCCCGGCGTAAGGCCCTTTACAAAAAGCAGTTAAATATATTATTAGATGCATATCACTTGGCCTCTTCTGACTATAAAACCCACCCTACTAGG
Organism: Gastrophryne carolinensis; assembly: GCA_027917425.1. Classification (NCBI taxonomy): domain Eukaryota; kingdom Metazoa; phylum Chordata; class Amphibia; order Anura; family Microhylidae; genus Gastrophryne; species Gastrophryne carolinensis. The sequence goes on from CM051238.1 coordinate 260,207,049, forward strand.
CACAATAGGATTGCTCTCAATCAGGCCGGGGACCGGCTTAAGATGTGCCTATCCGGTGAAGCTGAACGCCAAATAAACAGATCTAGGTTTAAGTGGTATCGTCTCAGTAATAAGCCAAATACATCTCTGGCCAGAAGGCTCAAGGGAGTCACGCAGAGGGTTAAAACTTTGCGCATTAAGACTCTTGACGGTTTACTTTCAAGTAATCCAGCGAGGGTGGTGGAGACGTTCAGTAAGCACCTCGAGGATCTTTATAAACCTAAAACTGCACTTGATGAGCACCTGGCTGAAAAATTGATAGGTCACATACAACTACCTCCCCTGCCTGAAGAGGTTAGGGAATCACTGGAGAGACCGGTTCAGCTCTCTGAGGTCCAGGAAGCTATTAACTCCCTAAAAATAGGGAAACAGCCGGGCCCAGATGGTTTCACCGCCCTCTACTATAAAAAATTCTCCCAAATACTCGCCCCACCTCTGGTTTGTGTGTTCAACTCCCTTAGGGACGGCGACTCGTGGAGTACAGACGCGCTTACTGCGGCGGTATGTATGATACCTAAACCTGACGCTGATTCTACCCTCTGGTCCAGTCATAGACCTATTTCTCTCATAAACATTGATGTTAAGCTCCTGGCTAAAGTCCTGGCGACTAGACTTAATAAGTTTATAGGGTCCCTAATCTCTAAAGAGCAGGCAGGATTCATTCCCCAGCGACAAGTGGGAGATAATATTCGTAAAGTTACCAACCTGATCCATCATGCCAGGAAGGAGGGACGTCACACCATGCTATTAACATTAGATATACGTAAAGCATTCGATACCGTAGCATGGGACTACCTCCAGTTTATTCTGAGGAGGTGGGGTATGGGTCCCTCCTTCATTACATGGATTGCCTCATTATACTCCAACCCGGGAGCATTCATCAGATATTCAGGTTATTCCTCTAACTGGTTCTCTTTAGGCAGAGGCACTAGACAGGGTTGCCCCCTATCCCCTCTATTGTTTGCACTCGCCATTGAGCCTCTCTCCAAGCTAATCCAGGCTAATGTCAACTTTAAGGGAATTATGATAGGAGCTTATGACCACAAGATTTCTCTATTTGCAGACGATATCCTTATGCTAGTCACGGACCCTATCACATCTCTCCCGAACCTCCTCCATACCCTAGAGGACTTCTCTAAAATCTCTGGCCTGCAAATCAATCCATCTAAGTCTCAAGCGCTCAATATTTCTCTCCCAGAGACTACTTTGGCTGCGCTCAAATCTTCTTTTGGCTTCTCCTGGCAAAAGCACCACATTAAATATCTGGGCGTACAATTAACAGCAAATTATGATTCTCTTTACGTCGCTAACTATCCCGCCCTGGCTAAGGATCTACGTACTCTAATATCTACCTGGACTAGATTACACCTGTCATGGCTGGGTAGGATAGCGGCGGCAAAAATGACTTGACTGCCAAAACTGCTTTTCTTCTTCAGGGTACTTCCAATCCCAATCCCGGCTTCCTTTATCAAAGGCCTCCAAGCGTCCTTAAACTCATGTATATGGGGGAAGCAGAGACCTCGGGTCAATCGGGGGACCTTATACAGAACTAAGCAGCAGGGTGGCCTTGGGGTCCCTAACATAGCACATTACTACTTTGCCAGTCAGATAGCCCAAATGTCGGCCTTCCATGCTGGTACTGAAAGACCATTATGGGTTGATATTGAACAGACTAGCTGTTCTCCAGTGGAGATTGGGAATCTGCTATGGTTGCCCCCGCTGATTTATAAAGATATCGACAACCCGGTCCTGAACCACTCCCTCAGGATATGGAAGTCTAACAGACTGAAAGGAAACCTCTTCTCCCCCCAAACCCCCTTGATCTCTATATTTGGTAACCCCGAATCCCCCCCGGCTTTTCAGGAGCCTTCGGCTTTTACCTGGTGGAGGGCACATAAATTAACAAAGTTCAAAGATTTCCTAACACATAGGGGTATGATAACCCTCCCCGAACTTCAATCACATAGGGACATACCGAGCAAAGAATACCTCCGTTTCCTGCAAATTACACATTATATAGGTACTAGATCTGGGTCGCGTTTATTATCTAGACCTTCTTCCCCATTTATCTGTGAGAAGCAGCCCCTAGGTAAAGGGACGGTCTCCACGCTGTACAAGCTGATGGGTGAGGCAGACGGGAAATCCCCTCCGGCCTACACCACTAGATGGGCGAGCGACCTTGGTGTGGATCTCTCGGAAGAGGATTGGAAAGCTGTATGGAGGAATTCATTTACTAAATTTTTGCACACAGGTGCCCAGGAGGTCAACACCAAGGTTTTGCTTCGCTGGTATTTGGTTCCAGAAAGAATTCACAGGTTCTGCCCTTCGTACCCCCCAGAATGCTTTAGAAACTGTCGTATGCAAGGAACCTAACTCCATATTTGGTGGGAGTGTAGGCTAGTTAACCAGTTTTGGGCCAAGGTTTTTTATCTTATATTTAAGGCAACAGGCCTGCGCCTGACCCCCTCACCTCAATTAGCCCTTCTTAATCTCAGACCCCCCGAATGCCCCAAACCACATTTTGAGCTCGTGAGACATATTTTAACAGCCGCTAAAATAATTATTGCCCAATCATGGAAGAGTGGGTCCATCCCTAGCGGACGTCTCATATCCCGCATAAATGAGGTGATGCTCTTTGAAAAGATGGCTGCTTCAATGCAAGGCGATCTCACTCCCTTTCTAGCTGTTTGGGGAGGTTGGATTATTCATTTCCAGCATAAAGACTTTGGCTCCCAACTGTTTATATCTTAGTTACAAGCCACGACCCTTTTGGATTGCTTATAGTATGGGCACTCACCCCTTTCCTCTCCTCCTCCTCTTTTCTTTTTCTCTCTATACTCTCCTATTCCCCCCCTTTTTGCCTCGCCTTAAATCTCTATGTAGCTGTTGATTACTAATAGTATAGAATGTTTCCTATAAGAGCTTTTTTGCGCTTTGTTTTGTATGAGTATGCTTTTAATAGGATATTACTCTACCTGTTTCTTAAAATCTCGTGAATTTGCTTGTGGATGTAACGTTTGCATATCCTTAATAAAAATATTGTTGAAAAAAAAAAAAAAAGAATCCTATCTTCACTTAAGCACAGTTGTAATATACTTTCTTGAAGGAGCACTATCGTGAAAAAATGGCCTAATGATAAGAATCCATAGAAATTAGCTGGATGGCCAAAGATGGGTCACTTATACACCCAGCATCAAGAAATATCCAGCCAGCCTTGTTTTTTTATTTTTATGGAAAGAAAAGGACATCCAGGGTGACAGGCTCTGTCACCCCTGATAGACTAAACCTGTCACCCCTGGGTGTAATTCCTACCATGAAAAAATAAACAATAAGCTTGACTGGTTTTTGTCCACTTGAAAGTGTCATGGTATGGCACACTAATTATACTTTGGGTATCCCTGATTTTGCAGCACCTATTAACGTGCCAATGGCAAGTGGCCCAACTGGCATCTATCTGTGATGTGAGTCCCTGATCAGGAAGTTTTCAGCATCAATGTTTTATAAGTGGGGTGGGAAAGTTGACACATATCACCAAACACCTGAATTGTGTCTGACCAAGTCAAAATCCAGAAAAGAGAAATTAGCATTGCACTTTATAGGGATATTATAGTCCATTAAAAGGGGAACAAAACCCTGGGTGCATCCTGATTTGGGACATTAGAGATGAGCGAACTTTTGAAAAATTCGATTCGACTGATTCGCCGAATTTTCCGACAAAAATCTGTTCGACCCGAATTTATTCGCGACGAATCGCTATTAAAAACGGCTATTTCTGAGCCTCCTAGAGCCTCAATAGGGTTGTAAACCATTCTGCCTTGCTGTAACACGCACAGGATGCGTGATGGGTTAGTTAAATAATACTTTGAATAAATATCACATGCAGATCAGAGGCATCGCTAATAGAATCGCAGAGCGGCACAATTGCAGAGACTTGAAGTGGCATCACTATGAGGGGCAGGAGCCCAAACATTGCTTTAAAGAGACACTGGAGTTGGCAGCAGCAGGAGCACAAAAATTGGATGAATCACACCCTGGAGTTGCAAGCAGCAGCAGGAGCCCAAACATTACTTTAAAGAGACACTGGGGTTGGCTTCAGGAGCCCAAAAATTGGATGAATCACACCCTGGAGTTGGCAGCAGCAGCAGCAGGAGCCCAAATATTACTTTAAAGAGACACTGGGGTTGGCTTCAGGAGCCCAAAAATTGGATGAATCACACCCTGGAGTTGGCAGCAGCAGCAGCAGCAGCAGGAGCCCAAACATTACTTTAAAGAGACACTGGAGTTGGCTTCAGGAGCCCAAAAATTGGATGAATCACACCCTGGAGTTGGCAGCAGCAGCAGCAGGAGCCCAAACATTACTTTAAAGAGACACTGGAGTTGGCTTCAGGAGCCCAAAAATTGGATGAATCACACCCTGGAGTTGGCAGCAGCAGCAGCAGGAGCCCAAATATTACTTTAAAGAGACCCTGGGGTTGGCTCCAGGAGCCCAAAAATTGGATGAATCACACCCTGGAGTTGGCTGCAGCAGCAGGAGCCCAAACATTACTTTAAAGAGACACTGGGGTTGGCTTCAGGAGCCCAAAAATTGGATGAATCACACCCTGGAGTTGCAAGCAGCAGCAGGAGCCCAAACATTACTTTAAAGAGACACTGGGGTTGGCCTCAGGAGCCCAAAAATTGGATGAATCACACCCTGGAGTTGCAAGCAGCAGCAGGAGCCCAAATATTACTTTAAAGAGACACTGGAGTTGGCTTCAGGAGCCCAAAAATTGGATGAATCAAACCCTGGAGTTGGCAGCAGCAGCAGCAGGAGCCCAAATATTACTTTAAAGAGACCCTGGGGTTGGGTCCAGGAGCCCAAAAATTGGATGAATCACACCCTGGAGTTGGCTGCAGCAGCAGGAGCCCAAACATTACTTTAAAGAGACACTGGGGTTGGCTTCAGGAGCCCAAAAATTGGATGAATCACACCCTGGAGTTGCAAGCAGCAGCAGGAGCCCAAACATTACTTTAAAGAGACACTGGGGTTGGCCTCAGGAGCCCAAAAATTGGATGAATCACACCCTGGAGTTGCAAGCAGCAGCAGGAGCCCAAATATTACTTTAAAGAGACACTGGAGTTGGCTTCAGGAGCCCAAAAATTGGATGAATCAAACCCTGGAGTTGGCAGCAGCAGCAGCAGGAGCCCAAATATTACTTTAAAGAGACCCTGGGGTTGGCTTCAGGAGCCCAAAAATTGGATGAATCACACCCTGGAGTTGGCAGCAGCAGCAGGAGCCCAAACATTACTTTAAAGAGACACTGGGGTTGGCTTCAGGAGCCCAAAAATTGGATGAATCACACCCTGGAGTTGGCAGCAGCAGCAGGAGCCCAAATATTACTTTAAAGAGACCCTGGGGTTAGCTTCAGGAGCCCAAAAATTGGATGAATCACACCCTGGAGTTGGCAGCAGCAGCAGCAGGAGCCCAAACATTACTTTAAAGAGACAAAGGGGTTGGCTTCAGGAGGCCAAAAATTGGATGAATCACACCCTGGAGTTGGCAGCAGCAGGAGCCCAAATATTACTTTAAAGAGACCCTGGGGTTGGCTTCAGGAGCCCAAAAATTGGATGAATCACACCCTGGAGTTGCAAGCAGCAGCAGGAGCCCAAATATTACTTTAAAGAGACACTGGAGTTGGCTTCAGGAGCACAAAAATTGGATGATTCACACCCTGGAGTAGGCAGCAGCAGCAGCAGGAGCCAAAATATTACTTTAAAGAGACACTGGAGTTGGCTTCAGGAGCCCAAAAATTGGATGATTCACACCCTGGAGTTGGCAGCAGCAGCAGCAGGAGCCCAAATATGACTTTAAAGAGACACTGGAGTTGGCTTCAGGAGCACAAAAATTGGATGATTCACACCCTGGAGTTGGCAGCAGCAGCAGCAGGAGCCCAAATATTACTTTAAAGAGACACTGAGTTGGCTTCAGGAGCCCAAAAATTGGATGAATCACACCCTGGAGTTGGCAGCAGCAGCAGCAGGAGCCCAAATATACACTGGAGTTGGCTTCAGGAGCCCAAAAATTGGATGAATCACACCCTGTGGAGAGTCATGTGGAGAAAAAGTAGCTTAGTAATATCTACATAAAATTATGAATAAACAAATGCAAAAGTATTGCCAAAGTGAAGTTTTGTTTGAGGGTGTGTTTCCACCTTTTAATTAAATCAGAAACAAGAAGGTATCATTGCCTCTGACTAATTAGCCCTCAAAAATTCTTGGAATTTTTAATCTGGAATCATGTCTGATCCGTCTTATTCAAAGAATATTAATAAAAAGTAAGAGTAACGTAAAGGATTTTTTATCAATACTTACTTGTGGTCCGATGCGGAGGAATGTCTGTAACTGGAGAGCAGCGCCTTAAATCTGTTTTGCACGATCCATCTTTCTTTAGTGTTGGTCTGGCCCCGTCATCAATCTACTGGAATACATTAGGCATTGTTGGGAGGAAAGCTTGGCTGATCCATGCGCCATTCATTTCCACGCAGGGCAGTCTCTGGAAAAAAAAGTCTGTATAAACCAGGGTCTTTTTCATATAAAAACAAATGGTTATTCTTGCTTTTCAACCATATGTTCCACAGCTTTACCAGTCATTGTGTCAGCCAATGAAGCAACTTTGTCTCGAAGTGCTGCAAAAGCAGTCCACTGCATCACAAGTGGCATCTGACACCCCCAGTCAACTGTCTGTCTGTTATGCTTTGGGTTCAGCTCCACTATCCATTGATGAAGATCTGATAATCATAAAATTCAGCAGCTACTGCCCAGCAAAGAAGTGGAGGAGACACTCGCCTCTTCTTCCACTATCCGGCAATTAGTGATGAGGAGAGTGTCGTGGGAGGAGGTGTTGCAAGCCGAGGTAGTGGAAGAGGGTCCCTGGAGTCTGCGGCGGTGGCGGCGGCAGCAGCAGCAGCAGTGAATTATTGCGGACTGTTGGTAGGAAAAATCAGCTACTAAGCGATGTGGCAGTGTTTCATGCAGCATCCTGTGGAGAAAAAGTAGGTTAGTTAGTGTATATACATAAAATTATGAATAGACAAATGCAATAGTATTGCCAAAGTGAAGTTTTGTTTGAGGGTGTGTTTCCACCTTGTAATTAAATCAGAAACAACTAGCTATCATTTGCCTCTGAATAATTAGCCCTCAAAAATTCTTGGAATTTTTAATCTTGATGTCTGAGGGATTTCTCCTCTCAGACAGCGTCACCATAAGTCCAGCCTGCTGCATTACCCAGTGGTGGACCTTTCAGAGAACTGATGGCTTGTGCCGAGCCGAGGTGGAGAGTCCCATGGCATGGTTGTTGAACAGAAGGTGGGCCAGTCCTTTAGCCTGTCAGTGTGTACCAAAGTGCACAGTGTTGTCTACGTCTGGAGCTGTATGGACTCATGGTGGACAATATATATCCTTTTAGGCCCCCTTGGTGATTGTGGTTTAACGCTGTTCTTCACATGGTTTTCCTTGACCATCAGAGTCACACATGGGAGGAACTACTAAAAATGAGAACTCAATCCATGAAAGCATTGCTTAATCCACGAAAACTGCAAATTTGGACCCATGGTGACTGACACTTGGAAGAACATCTTGTTTGCGCTGCGACAAGGAAGCCAGAGTCATGCGTCCTGACATGGCACACGTGTTCAGTCTAGTTTTGAAGTCTTGCCCCCATCTGAAAGACATCCGAACAACAGGAAAGAAAGTTAGCATGCACTTCTGGCACTCCTACACCACCAAGCACAACCTTATTGAGCCTCAGCGTCACAACGGTGTACCCCAACATAGTCTGATTTGCGATGTTTCCACCCGTTGGAATTCCACCCTCCATATGCAGGATCCACTATAGCAGTGGTCCCCAACCCTGTCCTCAAGGCCCACCAACAGGCCAGGTTTTGCAGATCTCCACAAAGATGCACAGGTGGAGTAATTAGTGCAGCTGCAGATTAATAGAGCTGGCTATTTGGAGATCCAAAAAACATGACATGTTGGTGGGCCTTGAGGACAGGGTTGAGGACCACTGCACTATAGGAACAGAGAAAAGCCATCACGGATTTCTGGATGATCCAAACGGATAGGGGGACACCCCTGTGTAAATTCAATGTAAACCATTGGCAGCTCATACGTGACACCGACCGTTTGCTCAGGCCCTTTGAGGAAGCTACGTTATTAGTCAGTTGCCAGGACTATGAGATGAACGATGAGATTCCACTGCTTCATGTACTACAACACATGTTGGAAAGCATGGCTGGTCAGGGCACTGGAGACATGGCACATACATTTCACAGCCACATGAAGCCTGTGGGGGCTGAAGTGGAGGAGGAGGAGGGGGTGGGGCACAGCAAACCACAGTTTAGGTTTCACAAAATGACCATTTTATCTAGTCATCTGACAGGAGAGGAGGAGCAGGAGCAGCCACAGGAGCTAGAGGGTTGTGAGGAAGGCGAGACAGAGGACCCAGACACACCGTGGCAGTTTACAGTGGAGATGGAGACAGGTAGTCCCTCCGAGTCACTTGCACAAATGGCACGATGCATGTTCACATGCTTGCGTACTAGTGAGCGCAGAATTGTCTCCATTTGTCAGCGGGAAGACTTCTGGCTCTCCAACTTATTGGACCCTCGCTTCCGGCACAAAATGGGGGCATTTTTTACGCCCACTGAGAGGGAGGAAAAACTGACCTACTACAGAGACATCCCACGTAGTCAGTTGGGCGATGTCTATCTGTGCCATGGCCCATACTCCCGCAGGTCTGACTCGGGGGGACCTCTGTGATCACCTTCCACTGCCATGGCTGCTGGGGGGGTGGAAGGAGCAGCAGCAGCAGCAGCTCCATCAGCAGCAGCCTCAGTCTTCAGTCGCTAGAGAGTAGCTTTCTACATCCGCATAGTGAGTCTACTCATGAGCAGCAGGAAGACCTGGAGCTGGACCTCAAACAGCAGGTCATGTCATACCTTGACATGACCATGCCAACACACCTTCAGGATCCACTGGATTTGCTGGGAAGCCAAACTTGACTTGACTTGTCCGCAACTAGCAGAGTTTGCCCTGGAAAAGCTGTACTGGCCGGACAGTAGTTGATTTCGATGGCAACTGGGCTGCTCTATATAATGAAGCAAAATGGCAAATTCACCTCACAATATAAGCTATTGCCCCTCAGATTTACACAGGGCCTGCTCCATATAATGGTGCAAAACCATGAATTTACCTCATAATATAAACTATTGCCCCTCAGATTTACACAGGGGCTGCTCTATATTATGCTGCAAAATGGCAAATTTACCTCACAATATAAGCTATTGCCCCTCAGATTTACACAGGGCCTGCTCCATATAATGGTGCAAAACCATGAATTTACCTCACAATATAAACTATTGCCCCTCAGATTTACACAGGGGCTGCTCTATATTATGCTGCAAAATGGCAAATTTACCTCACAATATAAGCTATTGGCCCTCAGATTTACACAGGGCCTGCTCCATATAATGGTGCAAACCCATGAATTTACCTCACAATATAAACTATTGCCCCTCAGATTTACACAGGGGCTGCTCTATATTATGCTGCAAAATGGCAAATTTACCTCACAATATAAGCTATTGCCCCTCAGATTTACACAGGGCCTGCTCCATATAATGGTGCAAAACCATGAATTTACCTCATAATATAAACTATTGCCCCTCAGATTTACACAGGGGCTGCTCTATATTATGCTGCAAAATGGCAAATTTACCTCACAATATAAGCTATTGCCCCTCAGATTTACACAGGGCCTGCTCTATATAATTAAGCAAAATGGCAAATTTACCTCACTATATAAGCTAATGCCCCTCAGATATACACAGGGGCTGCTCCATATAATGGTGCAAAACCATGAATTTACCTTATAATATAAACTATTGCCCCTCAGATTTACAGAGGGGGTGCTCTATATAATGCTTAAATTTACCTCACTATATAAGCTATTACAGCTCTATATAAATAAAAATAAATAAATAAAAAAAGTGCCTGTAGAAGCTTATTTAGTATAACAGATAGGGTGACATGTGCTGGTTTGGGATGCCCATATGGGCTAGTGTTTTGGCAGCAGTACAAAAACCAATGCAATAGCTTAATAAAGCTGATGCTGATCAATGCTTATTTAGTATAACAGATGGGGTGCAACATGCAGGTTTGGGATGCCCTGCGGCCTGGTGTATTTAAAGCAGACCAAAACCAATTCAAAATGCAATAACTTAATAAAGCTGAGGCTGTAGATGCTTATTTAGTATAAACAGGTAGGGTGCAAGGTGCAGCTTTGGGGTGCCCTGCGGCCTGGTTAAATGAAAGCAGTCAAAAAGGAAGTGCAAACTGAAGTAGCTTAATGAAGCTGATGCTGATCAACGCTTATGTTGTATACCAGATAGGGTGCAAGGTGCAGCTTTGGGGTGCCCTGCGGCCTGGTTAAATGAAAGCAGTCAAAAAGGAAGTGCAAACTGAAGTAGCTTAATGAAGCTGATGCTGATCAACGCTTATGTTGTATACCAGGTAGGGTGCAAGGTGCAGCTTTGGGGTGCCCTGCGGCCTGGTTTATTAAAAGCAGTCAAAAACAAGTGCAAACTGAAGTAGCTTAATAAAGAAGCTGATGCTGATCAACGCTTATGTTGTATAACAGATAGGGTTAAAATAGCATGTGCCTTGGGATGCCCGTGTGGCCTGGTATATTTCAAGCTGAACAAAAAGTAACAATAATCCAAGTATGAGAAATGCTTGTGCTTAACATATAGGGTTAATCAGCATGTGCCTTGGGATGCCCGTGTGGCCTGTTATATTTCAAGCTGAACAAAAAGTAACAATAATCTAAGTATGAGACATAATTTTGACCTTCTTTACAGCGCCATACTTTGAAAAAAAAACCTTAATTTCATGCCGATCAATCCAAAGGTCAATGCCCCTAACAAAAATAGTGTTCGGCATAAGTTTTCCTTCTGGAAGGACGTAACCTTTAGTTTACATGGTTGGGGTAGGTTATCTTACAAATTGGGATACCCCAGGCAGCAGTGTCATTGAAAGAGACAGATTGTAATGCAGGCCATACGCAAGCAGAGAAACTCAGGCTGCAACAGGCCTATTTAGTTTACATGGTTGGGGTAGGTTATCTTACAAATTGGGATACCCCACTGTATATGAAACCGAATATAAATGCACACCCAACAGTGGACAATCAGCCTCCAAGAGGCCTGCTTAGTTTAAATAAGAGAGCTGCTTAGTGTAAATAAGAGGCCTGCTTAGTTTAAATAAGAGAGCTGCTTAGTGTAAATAAGAGAGAGGTAGGTTATGTATGTTATGTTACAGAATGGGATGCCCCCACAGCAGACCTGAGATCAGTATATATGCACAGCAGCAGTGTGTAAGCAGGCTCATACAGGCCAAATTTCTTTAAATAACTGTACAGCTTAGAGTAAATACAGAGGCTAATGGTATGTTACAGAATGGGATGCCCCCACAGCAGACCTGAGATCAGTATATATGCACAGCAGCAGTGTGTAAGCAGGCTCATACAGGCCAAATTTCTTCAAATAACTGTGCAGCTTAGAGTAAATACAGAGGCTAATGGTATGTTACAGAATGGGATGCCCCCACAGCAGACCTGAGATCAGTATATATGCACAGCAGCAGTGTGTAAGCAGGCTCATACAGGCCAAATTTCTTTAAATAACTGTGCAGCTTAGAGTAAATACAGAGGCTAATGGTATGTTACAGAATGGGATGCCCCCACAGCAGACCTGAGATCAGTATATATGCACAGCAGCAGTGTGTAAGCAGGCTCATACAGGCCAAATTTCTTTAAATAACTGTGCAGCTTAGAGTAAATACAGAGGCTAATGGTATGTTACAGAATGGGATGCCCCAAAGCTGACTTGAGATCAGTATATATGCACACAGCAGCAGTGTGTGAGCAGGCTCATACAGGCCAAATTTCTTTAAATAACTGTGCAGCTTAGAGTAAATACAGAGGCTAATGGTATGTTACAGAATGGGATGCCCCCACAGCAGACCTGAGATCAGTATATATGCACAGCAGCAGTGTGTAAGCAGGCTCATACAGGCCAAATTTCTTTAAATAACTGTGCAGCTTAGAGTAAATACAGAGGCTAATGGTATGTTACAGAATGGGATGCCCCAAAGCTGACTTGAGATCAGTATATATGCACACAGCAGCAGTGTGTAAGCAGGCTCATACAGGCCAAATTTCTTTAAATAACTGTGCAGCTTAGAGTAAATACAGAGGCTAATGGTATGTTACAGAATGGGATGCCCCCACAGCAGACCTGAGATCAGTATATATGCACAGCAGCAGTGTGTAAGCAGGCTCATACAGGCCAAATTTCTTTAAATAACTGTGCAGCTTAGAGTAAATACAGAGGCTAATGGTATGTTACAGAATGGGATGCCCCAAAGCTGACTTGAGATCAGTATATATGCACACAGCAGCAGTGTGTAAGCAGGCTCATACAGGCCAAATTTCTTTAAATTACTGTGCAGCTTAGAGTAAATACAGAGGCTGGTGTAGTCACAGAATGGGATGCCACAACAGGAGTGCACCTGGCAGGCAGTAGTGCTATGCACAGCAAAAGTGTCTTTATCAGGCCTAATTTCAATTAGAATAAGTGCAAATGGTTATATGGTCTTAAATAGAGGCTGCTGTAGTCACAGAATGGGATGCCCCAAACAGGAGTGCACCTGGCAGGCAGTAGTGCTATGCACAGCAAAAGTGTCTTTATCAGGCCTAATTTCAATTAGAATAAGTGCAAATGGTTATGTTCTTAAATAGAGGCTGGTGTAGTCACAGAATGGGATGCCCCAACAGGAGTGCACCTGGGACCAGTAGTAGCATGCACAGCAAAAGTGTCTTTATCAGGCCTAATTTCAATTAGAAAAAGTGCAAATGGTTATGTTCTTAAATAGAGGCTGGTGTAGTCACAGAATGGGATGCCACAACAGGAGTGCACCTGGGACCAGTAGTAGCATGCACAGCAAAAGTGTCTTTATCAGGCCTAATTTCACTTAGAATAAGTGCAAATGGTTATGGTCTTAAATAGAGGCTGGTGTAGTCACAGAATGGGATGCCACAACAGGAGTGCACCTGGGACCAGTAGTAGCATGCACAGCAAAAGTGTCTTTATCAGGCCTAATTTCACTTAGAATAAGTGCAAATGGTTATGGTCTTAAATAGAGGCTGGTGTAGTCACAGAATGGGATGCCACAACAGGAGTGCACCTGGCAGGGACCAGTAGTGCTATGCACAGCAAAAGTGTCTTTATCAGGCCTAATTTCAATTAGAATAAGTGCAAATGGTTATGGTCTTAAATAGAGGCTGGTGTAGTCACAGAATGGGATGCCATAACAGGAGTGCACGTGGGACCAGTAGTAGCATGCACAGCAAAAGAGTCTTTATCAGGCCTAATTTCAATTAGAATAAGTGCAAATGGTTATATGGTCTTAAATAGAGGCTGCTGTAGTCACAGAATGGGATGCCCCAAACAGGAGTGCACCTGGCAGGCAGTAGTGCTATGCACAGCAAAAGTGTCTTTATCAGGCCTAATTTCAATTAGAATAAGTGCAAATGGTTATATGGTCTTAAATAGAGGCTGGTGTAGTCACAGAATGGGATGCCACAACAGGAGTGCACCTGGCAGGCAGTAGTGCTATGCACAGCAAAAGTGTCTTTATCAGGCCTAATTTCAATTAGAATAAGTGCAAATGGTTATATGGTCTTAAATAGAGGCTGCTGTAGTCGCAGAATGGGATGCCCCAAACAGGAGTGCACCTGGCAGGCAGTAGTGCTATGCACAGCAAAAGTGTCTTTATCAGGCCTAATTTCAATTAGAATAAGTGCAAATGGTTATGTTCTTAAATAGAGGCTGGTGTAGTCACAGAATGGGATGCCACAACAGGAGTGCACCTGGGACCAGTAGTAGCATGCACAGCAAAAGAGTCTTTATCAGGCCTAATTTCAATTAGAATAAGTGCAAATGGTTATGTTCTTAAATAGAGGCTGGTGTAGTCACAGAATGGGATGCCACAACAGGAGTGCACCTGGGACCAGTAGTAGCATGCACAGCAAAAGTGTCTTTATCAGGCCTAATTTCAATTAGAATAAGTGCAAATGGTTATGGTCTTAAATAGAGGCTGGTGTAGTCACAGAATGGGATGCCACAACAGGAGTGCACCTGGCAGGCAGCAGTAAGAATATGCACAGCAAAAGTGTCTTTATCAGGCCTAATTTCAATTAGAATAAGTGCAAATGGTTATATGGCCTTAAATAGAGGCTGCTGTAGTCACAGAACGGGATGCCCCAAACAGGAGTGCACCTGGCAGGCAGTAGTGCTATGCACAGCAAAAGTGTCTTTATCAGGCCTAATTTCAATTATAATAGGTGCAAATGGTTATGGTCTTAAATAGAGGCTGCTGTAGTCACAGAATAGGATGCCCCAAACAGGAGTGCACCTGGCAGGGACCAGTAGTGCTATGCACAGCAAAAGTGTCTTTATCAGGCCTAATTTCAATTATAATAGGTGCAAATGGTTATGGTCTTAAATAGAGGCTGCTGTAGTCACAGAATGGGATGCCCCAAACAGGAGTGCACCTGGCAGGGACCAGTAGTGCTATGCACAGCAAAAGTGTCTTTATCAGGCCTAATTTCAATTATAATAGGTGCAAATGGTTATATGGTCTTAAATAGAGGCTGCTGTAGTCACAGAATGGGATGCCCCAAACAGGAGTGCACCTGGCAGGCAGTAGTGCTAGGCCTAATTTCAATTAGAATAAGTGCAAATTGTTATGGTCTTAAATAGAGGCTGGTGTAGTCACAGAATGGGATGCCACAACAGGAGTGCACCTGGGACCAGTAGTAGCATGCACAGCAAAAGAGTCTTTATCAGGCCTAATTTCAATTAGAATAAGTGCAAATGGTTATGTTCTTAAATAGAGGCTGGTGTAGTCACAGAATGGGATGCCACAACAGGAGTGCACCTGGGACCAGTAGTAGCATGCACAGCAAAAGTGTCTTTATCAGGCCTAATTTCAATTAGAATAAGTGCAAATGGTTATGGTCTTAAATAGAGGCTGGTGTAGTCACAGAATGGGATGCCACAACAGGAGTGCACCTGGCAGGCAGCAGTAAGAATATGCACAGCAAAAGTGTCTTTATCAGGCCTAATTTCAATTAGAATAAGTGCAAATGGTTATATGGCCTTAAATAGAGGCTGCTGTAGTCACAGAACGGGATGCCCCAAACAGGAGTGCACCTGGCAGGCAGTAGTGCTATGCACAGCAAAAGTGTCTTTATCAGGCCTAATTTCAATTATAATAGGTGCAAATGGTTATGGTCTTAAATAGAGGCTGCTGTAGTCACAGAATAGGATGCCCCAAACAGGAGTGCACCTGGCAGGGACCAGTAGTGCTATGCACAGCAAAAGTGTCTTTATCAGGCCTAATTTCAATTATAATAGGTGCAAATGGTTATGGTCTTAAATAGAGGCTGCTGTAGTCACAGAATGGGATGCCCCAAACAGGAGTGCACCTGGCAGGGACCAGTAGTGCTATGCACAGCAAAAGTGTCTTTATCAGGCCTAATTTCAATTATAATAGGTGCAAATGGTTATATGGTCTTAAATAGAGGCTGCTGTAGTCACAGAATGGGATGCCCCAAACAGGAGTGCACCTGGCAGGCAGTAGTGCTAGGCCTAATTTCAATTAGAATAAGTGCAAATTGTTATGGTCTTAAATAGAGGCTGGTGTAGTCACAGAATGGGATGCCACAACAGGAGTGCACCTGGGACCAGTAGTAGCATGCACAGCAAAAGAGTCTTTATCAGGCCTAATTTCAATTAGAATAAGTGCAAATGGTTATGTTCTTAAATAGAGGCTGGTGTAGTCACAGAATGGGATGCCACAACAGGAGTGCACCTGGCAGGCAGCAGTAAGAATATGCACAGCAAAAGTGTCTTTATCAGGCCTAATTTCAATTAGAATAAGTGCAAACGGTTATATGGTCTTAAATAGAGGCTGCTGTAGTCACAGAATGGGATGCCCCAAACAGGAGTGCACCTGGCAGGCAGTAGTGCTATGCACAGCAAAAGTGTCTTCATCAGGCCTAATTTCAATTAGAATAAGTGCAAATGGTTATGGTCTTAAATAGAGGCTGGTGTAGTCACAGAATGGGATGCCATAACAGGAGTGCACGTGGGACCAGTAGTAGCATGCACAGCAAAAGAGTCTTTATCAGGCCTAATTTCAATTAGAATAAGTGCAAATGGTTATATGGTCTTAAATAGAGGCTGCTGTAGTCACAGAATGGGATGCCCCAAACAGGAGTGCACCTGGCAGGCAGTAGTGCTATGCACAGCAAAAGTGTCTTTATCAGGCCTAATTTCAATTAGAATAAGTGCAAATGGTTATGGTCTTAAATAGAGGCTGGTGTAGTCACAGAATGGGATGCCCCAAACAGGAGTGCACCTGGGACCAGTAGTAGCATGCACAGCAAAAGAGTCTTTATCAGGCCTAATTTCAATTAGAATAAGTGCAAATGGTTATGTTCTTAAATAGAGGCTGGTGTAGTCACAGAATGGGATGCCACAACAGGAGTGCACCTGGGACCAGTAATAGCATGCACAGCAAAAGTGTCTTTATCAGGCCTAATTTCAATTAGAATAAGTGCAAATGGTTATGGTCTTAAATAGAGGCTGGTGTAGTCACAGAATGGGATGCCACAACAGGAGTGCACCTGGCAGGCAGCAGTAAGAATATGCACAGCAAAAGTGTCTTTATCAGGCCTAATTTCAATTAGAATAAGTGCAAATGGTTATATGGTCTTAAATAGAGGCTGCTGTAGTCACAGAATGGGATGCCCCAAACAGGAGTGCACCTGGCAGGCAGTAGTGCTATGCACAGCAAAATTGTCTTTATCAGGCCAAATTTCAATTATAATAGGTGCAAATGGTTATGGTCTTAAATAGAGGCTGCTGTAGTCACAGAATGGGATGCCCCAAACAGGAGTGCACCTGGCAGGCAGCAGTAAGAATATGCACAGCAAAAGTGTCTTTATCAGGCCTAATTTCAATTAGAATAAGTGCAAATGGTTATATGGTCTTAAATAGAGGCTGCTGTAGTCACAGAATGGGATGCCCCAAACAGGAGTGCACCTGGCAGGGACCAGTAGTGCTATGCACAGCAAAAGTGTCTTTATCAGGCCTAATTTCAATTAGAATAAGTGCAAATGGTTATATGGTCTTAAATAGAGGCTGCTGTAGTCACAGAATGGGATGCCCCAAACAGGAGTGCACCTGGCAGGCAGTAGTGCTTTGCACAGCAAAAGTGTCTTTATCAGGCCTAATTTCAATTAGAATAAGTGCAAATGGTTATATGGTCTTAAATAGAGGCTGGTGTAGTCACAGAATGGGATGCCACAAAAGGAGTGCACCTGGCAGGCAGTAGTGCTATGCACAGCAAAAGTGTCTTTATCAGGCCTAATTTCAATTAGAATAAGTGCAAATGGTTATATGGTCTTAAATAGAGGCTGCTGTAGTCACAGAATGGGATGCCCCAAACAGGAGTGCACCTGGCAGGGACCAGTCGTGCTATGCACAGCAAAAGTGTCTTTATCAGGCCTAATTTCAATTAGAATAAGTGCAAATGGTTATGGTCTTAAAAAGAGGCTGCTGTAGTCACAGAATGGGATGCCTCACAGCAGACTTAAGATCAGTTCAGTATATATGCACAGTTAGTTAGTATAAGCAGCCTGAAAACGCTAACAAAGCCTGTCAGCCAGGCAGTAACACTCAGGCTGGATGAAAAAAAAAAAAAATCTCCCTGTGACTGCCTCCGATTTTTCCTAACTTTCCCTGTTTTTCGCTGACTTTCTGTCTGTCTCCTGCCTGTCTCCTGCCTGTCTCCAGCCTGTCCCTGTCTGTCCCTGCCTGTCTAACTGCCTCTCCCTCACTACAGCGTTCTGTCTCTCACGAATGCAATAGAGAAATGAGGAAGGAAAAGCAAGATGGCCGACTTAAATAGCGCTGTGACGTCACCGGGCTTGCTGGCTGCTGATAGGCTGCATGTGACTGCCCCAGCTTGCACTGGCGCGGTGTAGATGTCCAGACATGTCCAGTCCGCCATCTTAGAATGCCTGTATGTAAATGAATGGATGTTAAAGGAAAACTTCGAGCGATCGAATCGCGGGGAAATTCAGATTCGATCCGAATCGAATTTTTCATGAAATTCGGATCGAATCCGGGTTCGTCCGGATCGATTCGCTCATCCCTATGGGACATGTCGCTGTATTAAACCACCCAGTTTTCCAAGTTAAACTCACCTCTCCTTGGTACAATGGCACATGCACTGACACCCAGTTTGCTATGTTTACAACTTTTGGCATATGCCTTTCATCCACTATAATGTGCTTGCTGCCGCATCCCAGCCATCTGAATAGAAGGAGCTCCCCATTGACAACAAGAAAAGTCACCTGCCGAATTACATAAGTTCAGTGGCCAGCTCTCATTGGACAAGAGCCGCACATGTGCCGTTGGACCTGGGAAAGGTAAGTGAGTACGGGAACCTTGGGGGGGTTCCCACGGGGGGAAAGCCAGCGGCCGGCCCTGGAATCTTTTAGATCGCTGGTTGGTTTTGTTCTGCTTTAAATATTACTATGCAGTAAACATTGCTGTAGACTTCAACCATGACATTCACAAAACATATTTTGAAGGTGTCTTATGGCACTTGCTTGGTTTTCCCTCCTAAGTGTTCTTCTTTCCCTTATTTCTGGCTCAAAGTCCTCAGGGTATTATCCATCAACATTGTTATTTAGGCAAAGATTCTGGGGGATACAGCATGGCAAGATAATTTTGGACTCTTTGTTTGGCGAATACTGTAGCTGGCCTGCAGGTTTAGCCAGATATAAAAATGTCCTTTCAGAAGTCCAATTGTGTGCTCTATTATACTTCTTATCTTTTTATGAGCTACTTTGTAGCGATGCTGTGGTGTCCCCCATAGGTTCCGTATGAGTGCCATTAGCCAGGACATTTACCTATCTGCCATCACCTAAAAAGAAAGACATAAATGTCTTCAAGCCATAAATTTGATTTCTCCTCCCTACTTACAGTCGACCAACCCTCTGTTTGGCCTGGTC
Organism: Gastrophryne carolinensis; assembly: GCA_027917425.1. NCBI lineage: Eukaryota > Metazoa > Chordata > Amphibia > Anura > Microhylidae > Gastrophryne > Gastrophryne carolinensis. The sequence continues at coordinate 260,226,277 of CM051238.1, forward strand.
TGCATTCACAAACACTCCAGGGCTGGTCAATTAAATCCCCTTGTGACATTTGTACTTCTGATGTCCCACTGTGTGAAACCTCCAGCCAGGCACACCACAATTAAGCCTTTGTGACTTCCTCTAACCATGATTGCATCACCGCCATCCCTGAGGCCTCCTGTAGACAGCCATATTTATACGGGGTTGCTCAAATCCACCAGCAAAAGGGTGATGTGTCTGCATTGGCTCCTGCATCTGCTCATCTTTAGAGCAAGAGAAGAGATGGGGAGGCCGATTCATCAATAGCGCCAGGTAGCGACAGATGAGCGACTGTAGCGTGATTTTTTCAGCGCCAGCCAGTATTCGCTGTGCTTGGCCGGCGTTAGCTTGATGACAGCGACTCAGTCGGTGTGCGGTAATGTTGAATACGGGCTGGGGGGTCGCTGTTTCACAGGTCCAGCGTTGTATGTGAGCGCCTGACAACGAATGGCCAGAGCGAACGGCTAGCTTCATATTCATCAAAAAATCACGCTCCGAATGTGCTGTCGCTGTCCATTCCTTGTTTAAACCCCAGAGCGCTGGCGGCGATCTGTATTAACTAGTTTTTAACCCCTAAACAACCATATTTTTTTTAATGTAACATTATACATGTTTTTAGAATCATTTTGTTATATGAATACATTAATCTCAGACCTGTTAGATCAATTCTGCACATATTTTTTTTTTTTTTTTTGACTTAAAAATAAATCCTAACATTGCAGAAGTGTTCTCCGATTTTTTGACATTAAAAAAAAAATTAAAAAAAATAATACCAATTAATTATGATTAATTATAGCTTGCTCCATTGAAATGCATTGGACATCGCCAGGGAGCGACAGCTCATACCTGGCGCTGTGAGGGAATTTGCAGCGGCGCTGTTCGGTCCAGGCGGCTTCATGATGAATGCCGCGCTAGCCGTCGCTCTCGCCGGCGCTAGCCTCATTTTGCTTGATAAATGCGTCATTGTGACCGCCGCGGGCGTACTTGAGTCGGTAGTCGCCGTTAGCTGCCGCTACCTGGCGCTCGTCAGACACTACCTGGCGCTATCGCTTGATGAATAAGGGCATTAGTTTGTACATTATAATGCATGTCGTAAAAAGCACAAATTGCCACACTACATTGGGATGCCCAATGGAAAAGCGACAATAAATCATTTACCCAACAACCATCCTTCAGGCATTACATTATTTTCAAATTTTCGTAACAATGTTGGCTGCTCTGAAATATAAGCATCATGGCTGGAACCTGGAACCCCAGATTGTACACTTCTGATGCGCATTTCATGGTCACAAACAATCATGATATTCATGGAATGGTAACTTTTTTCTATTTCTATATTGCTGCTCACATCATTTGGGGGACTGCAAAGCAATGTGTGCTCCATCAACACATCCTAACACATGTGGTATTCTGGCAGCATTATAAAGCAAATCTGATATTGTCTACCTCAGACTGTTCAGTGGCAAAACGTATATATGTTGGCAATAAGTGACATATAGCCATTATAGTGGGCTTACTGATCCCAGTTATAATTTTTGAGGAAGTCTGGAAGCTTCACTGACCAAGTATATATAATGTTGCCAAAAGTATGACCATACCAGTGACTGCACAACTTCTAGCGGTGATTGGTGAAATTCTGGCATGGATCATATATATAAATACTTAAGGGTAAGTGGATACGTAATTTTTCATCACTTAAGACAGCGCTGTGTTGCAAATATTCTTGGCACACGTAGCTTGGGAGGCACAATAGCCCTGGATGCTTACTCTTCAGCCATGAAATTTGCTGCTGAAGTAGAACTGAACAACTACATAGTGAGCAATATGTCATAATTCCTTAGCAACTCTGCAGCCATTGTTGTTCAACATCTTAGGGTACTCTATAAAGGGCACTGTAGAACAACTCCAACCAGCAGACAGATAGCCAGCAACAGTTTAGATAAAGACATTGGGCCTGATGCAGAGCCTCCCCCGGTCTGAGCTTAAAACCTTCCGATTGTCCGGGGCTCCCGTTTGAATCGTGGCTCAAATGTGATGCAGAGCCTCCGTCGGAATGGCCCCCTAACTGATCCGTCAATTTGTCTTCACTCGGGAAGTGTTTTTTGCTCTCTCGGGTGCCTTCAATTTGATCGGGGCTTCCGTTCCCGTTCACACGGGCGGCCCATTTTTCCCTGCTTTTTCCTTGCTTTTTGAACGTACCTGCTTGCTTTCCGTCGTATTTGACCTTCCATTTTGGTGTTTTTTTCAAGCATACTTACATCTCCATGGCTACACGCAAGCGCACATCCCTCAACCTCCATTGGAATATACATATGGCAACAACTGCCAATTTCACATATATATATATATATATTTAAATAATTTTTTTGTTGTTCCTTCTTCCTTGGCTTTAATGCATACCTTAATCTCCTTGTTTGTTCCTTCTTCCTTGGCTTTAATGCATACCTTAATCTCCTTGTTTGTTCCTTCTTCCTTGGCTTTAATGCATACCTTAATCTCCTTGTTTGTTCCTTCTTCCTTGCCATTAATGCTTACCTTAATTGTTTGTGTTTTTTTCTGATTTATTGTCCCATATCTAAACCTTTTGTGTCATGTAAATGTGTGCTGATGTTGTGTGATTGTACTTTTGCATGAAAGACAACTCTCATTTTTTTTTTTTTTATTATTTATTAAAACTTTTTTTTTTTGGTTGTTTATGGTTTTTTTGGTATAAAAAGGAAAATTAAAAATGTTTACATTTGTAAAATAAAATAAAAAATTAGGCCTCGGGGTCTTGAGGGTGTGGTAATCTTTGATCTGTGAATGAAAAACAACATTCGTTTAGCATTTTTTTTTGGTTTGGTTGTGCGTTGTTTTTTTGGGGCCCTTTTCAAACCGGACCTTCTGCGTGATTTAATGAAAAGCCCAAACTCTTTTAAAAAGATTTTGCAGCATCCTAAACTAATATATAGTAAGTTTTTAGTCAATCAATTATTATTATTTCCCCCACTGGGCTGCAACTCAGTTCAGGAATTTAGGATGCGTGCGCCGCCATCTTGACTCAGAAGCATCACACTTACTGAGGAGAGGAGAGTGGGATAAGGTACAGGGGGTGGGTTATAGCTGTGCTTTGCTCACACAGAGCAGAGCTGTGCTCTGGAAAAGGTTGTTAAGATGATTTGTAAGGTGAACAATCTGGATGTACAGGGTGTTGGAAATATCTAAGATAGACTGTTATTCAGAGTTAAGGTCCGCTTTAAGGGCTTTTTTTTCTAATTTTTTGGGGAAATGTTTCTGAGTTTTATTTTTCAAATGGAATTGTTTGCTCATTTTCTTTAGTTTAAATTAACACCACTTACAAGGTTTTGGCCGCACATTGCGTCGGGGGCGGAGTCTCCCTTCAGCCTCCCTCTGTTGCTGTTGTGAATATGTATGGATGACAAACACACTGATATTAGAGACTGTTGTTCTTTCATGAATATAATATTAAGATAGGCTTCTAGGTATCAATCTACTCACCTTCCCCAGCAACCTCTTCCTCCTCGCCCTCTTCCTCACTCATCCCTTGGGATGTTCCAGCGACGTCTGAATCTACAACAATAGTGCACATGAGTATCTGTATTTAATGCATGTATTGGCACATATCTAACTATATTTCCCTTACCGGAGTCCGGTTGAGGCTCTGTTCTGCTCGACTCCCTGCCGTCAGATCCCCCCTCCCCTGCATGCTGAGGTCCAGTGGCCAGTGGCCACTCCGCTCGGTGTAGGATACCATATCAATATGGGCAGACCTAAAGTGAGCAAAAAGAGCCAAGCAAGGCCAAAGGCACATAGCAGCCGCACACATGCCTCATCCTAAATAAAACAGAAAAGCAGGCACAACACACATGCAGAACATGCACCAACTAAAACGGTGGGTACTCCACAGACACAGGCACATTCCCAAAAATGCAGGATCAAGGAGACATTAACCCATTCACCTCCACCAGAAAAAAAAAAAAACACACAAGGGTGCTAAATCTAGTAAGACCCTGCAGCATACTCAACCTCAACACACCAAGCATACCCACAAAAAAAAACACATCAGCAAGGGTAAGCGTATTGCCAAAACAAACACCCCACCAAGGTCACCCACCCCTCCACCTCAACCCTCTGGTACTCACAATTCAAGTACCTAAGATAACACATGCAGCTCAACATCTGATAACTCACCAGGAACCCAGACATTAACCCAGAGCAGCACATACACAACATCACCCTCCCCCCTAAGCCCTAAAACCACACACTACTCCCCAGATAGGCAACCATCTATTTCAAGTGATGCAGGGGACAACACACACCCATGTGTCCGCAAACGACGTTGTGGGTCCCTAACAGCCCGTTTTTGCGAAGCACAAAGCATGGCTGTTGCCAATGCTGTTTGGGTACATTATGGGGTTATGTCCGTCGAGATATGGCAAAAATCAAGCGGACATTTGTGGACCTGAAATCAGATATTTGTTAAAAAATGGACATGCGCCGGCAGCAGAGGTAAAGCCCAAATGCATTTAGAGTCGCATTGGGACCAGCATGTAACACTTATTAGGTGTGATTTAATCTTCCCCAGCCTGCAGACAGGGGGTGGTTTCAAGCAAATACATTGGCCACAAGTTCAGCATGTATTGTGTGTGCTGGGCCACTTTGTGTACCAGTGTAAGGAGGGGTCTGCTCGTCAGAAATAGGTAAAGGTTCTGCACCCAGGTCAGTATATCGAGCAATCCTGCTTCTAATGGCAAGGTTGTGCAGGACCCCACAAGCAATAATTATGTTGATAACCTTGCCAGGCTGATACTGAAGGGCACCCCCACTCTGATCCAGACATCGGAAACGCATCTTCCACAACCCAAAGGCACGTTCCACTACAGAGCGAGACCTCCTATGGGCTGTGTTGTAGCGCTCCTGTGCCTGGGAAGATGGGTGCAGGATGGGTGTGAGCAGCCATGGTAACAAGGGATAGCCTGAGTCACCTGCAAAAATTCAAAAGACAAACATAAGGTGGATGCCAAAAATAAGGTTTAGGTGTGCATAGAAACATTAGTACACAGGGACAAATAGGTGAGCTAGGGATGGTGGGAGGAACTGACATTTTTAAAGAGCTGACAAACACATGCAACCTGTACACTCATAAAACATGTCTGCGGAATGCTACTTAGATAAGAGGGCCAGAACATAACACAATAGTGGTGAATACTTTCACCCATTAATTTTTAAACCAAACACAAAAAAAACATTTGCAAGTTTCAAGGAAATGTCTCACAGATTAGTGGGGTACTGGCAAATCCACATTCAAACATGGGGGCCAACAAATACAACTTTAAGACACATACCCAGTAACCATCCTCCAGAAATATCTCCAGATTGAAACCGTTGATAGAGGCTGGAGGTACTCAAAATGTGCGCATCATGCGTGGACCCAGTAAAGCCAGCAAACAGACTGAAAAATTGAAGATCAGGGCCCGCCACTGCCTGAACATTGATGGGCCCATCTTCCTGTTCCTGCACCAAGCCAACCAAAAGTGGAATTAGTGTGAGGCTTACAAAATGTTTGATAACAAGAAAAAAAAAAAAAACACATACCTGAACAGATATTCCTGGTCCGCAGGGGGGATAAGCGATACATGTGTGCAATCGATTGCACCAATGACGTTGGGCATGTCGGCTATGTTATAAAAGCCCAGCTTAACCGCATTCCAGGCTTCCCCTGTTTGAGGGAAAAAAATTTAATTCTGTGCCAGGGTAGCCATGCCATCCAAAAACTTGGCTAGGCTGCGGCTCAGCGTAGACTGGAACATCCCCAGGGAGAAGGCACCCAGTCTCTGGATCGAGCCGTTCGCCAAAAATTGCAGGCAGCCAACCAATTTGGTCATACCTGCAATTGCATGCCCCTTTCTTGTGGTGGGGGCTAACCATGGCCGCAGCTCGCTATACAAGGCATGGAGAGAAACACGGTTAAGGCGGGTGAGCTCGAATAGGTCAACGTCACTCATGCCATCGATGTCCAAAGGCGTGCGCTGCAGCTTGGTTTCTGCCATACTCAGAACTATCAGACGGCGTAGCTGGCGCCTTTGATGTTGGCCCACAGAGGAATGCATTCCCAAAAAGCAAGGAGCTCCAATACGGCTGGTCAGACTGGCCGTAAGTGAAGGCTCGGCGGCCCCGTTTTATTAGGCTGATTTCAATCGGAAATCAAGGCTCTGCATCACTGGAAAAAACGGGCCAATGAACGAGGCGTCCGTTTTGCCGGAAAAAAGTCTCGTGCGAGCCGACAATCGGAAAGGCGGCTGCGTGCACACCTGAGCGCATAAACGCACACTAAAATCAACGTAGCACCCTTTCCTGACCCGATCAAAGGCCAAAACCAACGGGAAAACGCACGGCAGAGCTGAACGGGGAGGCTCTGCATCAAGCCAATTGACAGTAATGCACACCTCCCTCCAGGTTTCCCAGAGTCCACAGTTTATACACGGACAAGAACGGGAACCTGCGAGTTGCAAGCAGCCAATAATAGATGTTTAAAAATATGTACAGGCATGCACAAAAACGGCCTTGGCTGCACTCCCACCGAGATCCTCTTTAAAAATACTGGCACCCTGCAGGTGCTGCTTCTCCCATCAGGCTGGTAGGACAAGCTGAGATCACTGATCCTTAGCAACTCCCAATTTCAAAATGCTACAGAGGCTGCTTGAGATCCATAGCCATGGTTTGATAGGGCACTACTCAGGCCAGAGAACACAATTCTGCAGCTGGCACTGCCAATCGTGCACATCCAAAGGGGCAAAGAGTATGTCGCCACCTGGCCATGCCAGGGAAGCACAATCACTCAGGCAGAAAAATCTGGATTTTACTGCAGCTGAAAAATGAACATTAATCAAATTAGTGATATAGCACTGGTAGCCAGTGCCAGCATGAGAAATAAAATACCAGGCTAAGAATCCCAGGCATAATACATTGTGTAACCAGGATATGGGTGAAGTGCGAAAATGTTATTTTACAATTAAAAGGGCTCTCAAACGCAAGATGCTGAGGGAGTCCCCAGACCTACTTTCAACAGCTATAAAGAGTTCCTGAGGCCTTATCACTCAAGAGACAGTTGATGGCGTGGCCTTGGGTGATGATTCGGAGAACTGACAAGGGTTTATGCTATGCTCATACTCAGCCTTGTTGTCATTTGTCAGTGCCTTATGTCTGTCCATTTGACAACAGATCAGGAACAAGCAGTAGCTGATGACAGCTTAACTGACATGAATGAAGAGAGAGCGAACACTGGCCAAGAATTAAACCTGCCAGCAAAAGTTCCCAAATTTTCCAGTGTTGGTGACACGCGTAGTAAGTAATTTAGGCAAACTGAACTACTGAATTTACTTTGACTAGTCAAGAGCCCAATAACATTATAAACCGTAATGTTGCCTAGCACATGTCTTTGCATTAAATTGCCTGTAAAGCTTACCTTAACCTTAGTCCTCCACCAGGAATCCCCCCTCGGACTGTCATATTGCAGCGGGGACCCGAGACACACAGGTGTTGGTCCACTTTAAGGTGGTCAAGGATGAATGGTTGTTGTTGTTATTCTAAGCAATGTTTGTTTTTAAGGTCCATAATTGTGCGGCCAATCAAAATTGTGGATTTACTAATTGGTGACTAATAGGTGACAGCTTGGTGACTATTCCAGTGACCAAATCCATAGAGGAGCTAGTGAGTATGTAGTTTCCATTTTTGTTGGTTTGCTGTGGTAGTTCCATCCACTAAGTAATTATTTGTAATTGCAAATGCAAAATATATACATCTACCCTTGTCTTGCCTTTCTTTTTTACCAAACCAATCACAGAATTGTACGGGATGCAGGTCCTCTTCGGGGTATGAGGCAGAAAGTATAGAAAACAGACAGGTATCCTTTTTTAGGGCCGTTTCCATGGAAAATAACATTGAAGGACATCTAAACCTTGTTTGGGGAAAGAGTATCGTATTTTTCACCCTATAAGATACACCTGCCCACAAGACGCACCTAGGATTTGGAGGAGGAAAATAAGAAAAAAAATATTCTAAACCAGGCAGTGTGGCATTCCCCCATCCCATTTCTCATGAGCAGTGGGGCATTCCCCCATCCCATTCCTCATGGGCAGTGAGGCATTCCCCTATCCCATTCCTCATGGGCAATGTGGCATTCCCCATCCCATTCCCATAGGCAGTGTGGTATTCCCCCCTCCCATTCCCTGTATAGGCAGTGTGAAAACCCCCTCCCATCCCATTCCTCATATTGGCAGTGTGGCATCCCTCCTCCCATTCCCTGTATAAGCAGTGTTGCATCCCCCTCTCCCATTCCCATAGGCAGTGTGGTATTCCCCCCTGCCGTTCCCCATATAGGCAGTGTGGCATTCCCCATCCCCCTAATCTGTGCGCTTTCACTTTCGGCGCCGCTGCACGCTGACAGCCAAGTGTCAGTGTGCACTGAACGAGGTGAGATGGCAGAGCTGAGAGGCAGAGTGGGGACCCTGTCTGTCAGCACGAACTGTGGAGCTGGAGTGGGGACAGCGTGCTTGAGCCATAGGTAAGTATATAATTTTTTAACTTTTGTTTATTCGCTCAATAAGGCACTGAGATTTTCCCCTCAATCTTGGGGAAAAAATAGTGCATCTTATAGGGCGAAAAATACAGTAAGTTATTAGGCCTTGGAGTCTGAAATACATTAGCAACAACGAAGTGAGCTAAAAGTGGATCCAAACCCAGTATTTTCAATATCCAGTGCTTTGATCCTTGCTCTGGGATACCCTGCGGTGTGAAACTCCCCAGTACGGCCAATATAACTCAACTTTCCTGGCAGTATAAGTCAATGACAGCCAGAATCTTTAATCATGCGAGTTGAAAGATTCTTTAAGGTACACAGTATATTAAACATGTTGGCCAGCTATTTGGTTTATTTAGTTTTGTTTTAACATTTTTAGTTGAGGTGATATAAAGGCTGGATTAACACACTCTATTGGGTCGATTCAAAGAAACATGTAACAGCTTTGATTTTGGTGCCGATCATCCTATTTTTCCCGAACGCTCGTGCACTCGTATGAACTTGCGAGTGACTCTATAAGCTAATACGTTTCTATCCTAAAATGTCCGTCCGTTCGTATGGCAGTTAGCGAATCAGACCTATGTCAGTTTCCATCCTGAATTTTCCGTTTCCATTTCTCAGGTTGCAACATTGGTTTTGCCCTTTTTCCTTTTTTGTCTGGACGTAAATCCTTCTGATCTTGCGCCTGCACACTACAAACTTACCTCATTAAAGTGCATTCTAAATATTTGTTTTTTTTTTTTTCTTTATTTCATTCATTTTGTAGTAACCAACCATTAATGAATGCATTTGCATAAGTAAATCTTACTTTGTTTAATTTTTAGTTAACTTGCATTTTTTACTTGTGGATTTAATTTTAATATTTTGGCTTCAAATGGTACAACTTAAAATTTCTTGTGTGGTTACCCACACCCTCTACATACAGATTGCTCTCAAAAATTAAAAAACACCCAGCAACTTCTGCATGTTATGAGCCTAGAAACAGCCAAGATGGCGGGTCAGGTATTATCGGGCAGCCTGCAAACAGAAAGTGCCTTGTGACTTTGTTGCTCTGCATTCTTTGATTTCTGACCTTTCCGTGCCCCCAGCTCTGCTGTGTCTGTGCAAAATACAGCAGTAACCCACATCCTGCACTTTATCCCACTCTCCTCTCCTCAGTAAGTGTGATGCATCTGACCAAAGATGAGCTAAAATAATTAAACAAAGCAAAGGTAAACAACTACACCAATAAATTCAAATTAAAAATATTATTCTAGTACATCAATTTAAAAATAAATAACAAAGGACATAAGTTTCTTTAAATAACGCAAATATATGGATGTATTGCAAAATAAAGGTTTACATGCAAAGGACTAATTAAGGTCCACATTAAAATGCTTTTATAAGGCATACATGAAATGTATTGAATCAGGTATGCATTGCCATACAATTTATGGCCTCGGCCATGCTGATACATGCAGTTCATTGGAGCTCAAGACGCGCAGACTCCTCCACATAGCCAAAAAACCTGTTCAAGAACAGCAATCCGACTGCTAAAAGGTGTCGGAAGTGGCTTTCTTTTAAAACGGATTTAGAGGTTGGAAAACTGCTCTCTGAATTACACGTAAACACATCCGATTATCCTACGTTTTAGGTTTTGATCCTAAGTTTTAGGTTTTGATCCGAAGTTTTAGGTTTTGATCCTACAATTTAGGAACGAACTTCCGATGATCGTAAGAGCATATACAAAATCGGACGTAGGCTCGTGCGAGTCGGAAATGGCCAAAAAAACTGGAAAAAATGACTAACACCCACCCAAACTTACGATTCTCGATCCGAAATCAATTAACTTTTGCATTTTGAATCGAGGGGTATATCTTTAGACCCAAGAGCAGTCAACTGCAGCAGCTACATCTGCCATAGAAACACCTGCAGAAGAGATTACAGCAGCAATGGAAATCTGCAAACACCACAACTAGTAAGTATTTTAAAGGATATATACAGTGCAGTTGTATTACCCAGACTAAATCAATCTTGTTTACAACTGAGCTAATTCCTCATAAATGGACCAAGGCAAGGTCATTACTGTCTAGATTCTGCATGTTGAAAAAAGGAATACAAATGACCTGAATTACCTCTGTTTTACTTACTTGTTGCAGCCAACACATGGCCAGCAGGGATGTACGAACCCCTACACAACCCATATGCGTCTTCTTCAAATAGGGGAATAGATGTTAACGCGAATGGACCAAGCACATTTCCTATTCCAAAATACACTAGTTGGTAATCAATCTTCTAGACAACCGGCAAACAATCATCAAATGGTCACAGAGGCAGTCTCAGTCGCATAGAGGGAGGATGTCTAATCACAATGCAGCCTTCTGTCACAAACAATCAGTGACTTTGCCGCACAAGTGCGTGAAATAGAAGACCTACAAATACAAAGTAGAGAAGGAGGTCTTGCCCAGCATAGAATCACAACTGAGCATTTCAGCAACAAATTACACTCATTAGTTACATCTCTAAACAGACTGGTTCAACAGCAGAATGTGTTTTATTTGGTAGATGAAACCACATCTTGATTTGCCCACACAGGGAATTCAAAGATTTCTGCACACCCCTTTCATAACCCATTATGTTCCTATTCATATGCCTCAGGTAACTATCCCCTACCACCACCATTGTGCCAGCCCAGACTTGCCATTCCTTCACTACACCCCAACACTCCCCCCATTCTTCTGATTGCAATAAGCATTTGTAACTGAAAATTATGTTTTGCAACAATCATTAATAAAGATATATTAGCATGTTAACTGTGCATGAATTTTATTTGGGCAACAATGATGTTTTATCCCCCGAAACACAATAAGATAGAGTCACAGCCTCTTTTAAGTGCAGTTACACAAGTGTGTATGTGTAATTTCTGTTTATTTTTTGTCGTCCATTTTCAAGCTTCTGGTGTGTCTTTTGTTCATATTGGCATTTGCGTATTTTAAGCTTTTTCGTTCACATATCTAATATGTACTTACTTTGCATTGTTTTCTCGTTGATTAGTATGGGCTTGCGCATGATTCTTGCTTAGGCATGATTCAGAGTCTTGCTTAGAGAGAGGCCAATAAAATGGTTTTATTCATGGTCCACTTATGGGCTCTATTTCCTGACGAGAGTGTGTTGTTGTGGTGTGCTGGAAAGCGCAATAGAGCCTTCCAAGGATTACCTTGCAGAGTATGAGCGCCTTTAGATCGGCCACGTGTGGATGTTGATAGCTTGCATGATCTGCTATTCGAGCTGACCCAACTTAACAGTGTTTCCCTCAAGAAACTGTAACGTGACTTGCACCCATGGTTGGCCCCCAACACAAGCAAGGGGCATGCAATTGCTGGACGCCTCCTCTTTGGGCATGTCGCAGCCTACACTCTCAGTAAATTTTGTGACAACATGGCTACCTTGGTGGACAAGTACATCTGTTTCCCTGACACCATGGTAGCCTGGAATGTGGTTAAGTTTGGATTTTATAAGCTGGCCGATATACCTAATGTCATGGGTGCGATCTATTGCACGCACGTATTGCTGGTGCCTCCAGTCGCTGATGAGTATCTCTACAGGTATGTCTTTTTTTCCTCTTTGCCTCCTTCATTTCAATGTAGTTAATTATTTTCGGAGCCGAGCTTCCCCATGTTTAGTGTGTTTTCACCTTGCATTGTATTGGTTCCTGTAAAAGGCAATAATGTTTTTGAGCACTACCTTGTCTTTTTTCTCACACAAATAATGGCCCCCACCTTACACAATCTGCCTTTTTGTTACTCGGCCAAAGAAGGCAGTCTTACCAGTGATTATTTTTGCTTTTTTCCGTCAGTGTAGGTGTGCATGAATGTAGTTCTGCTCTTGACCGTTGTACTTTGTGTCTTTTGTGCTGGAACCATAAGACATGGAGCTCATGGTGGACCTAACTTATATTTCTCTCTGCAGCTGGATTTGTACTTGGCCTTTCCATATGCGTTGCGCTTGATGTGGGTGAAGGCAAATCCTCTGCAACAGAGCTGGCCTGTAGAGGTGATGGATGCAGCTGCCCCTCACGCTCCACCTGCTGTTCATGCTGGAGCTGTGGATCCAGTCGATGGTCCCTGGCAAGCCCTGGAGTGTAGCTGGGTTCAACAGGCCATACACCAATGTATTCTTCGGCTTCATTGAATTGCAGTTTTTGTGGTATTCCACCTCCGGTTTGCAACTTTAAACAAATACAACAAGGATGTTGTCATGCAAAGTTCATGACCAAATCAACATCCACAACAGCTTAAAGCATCGCTACCCTTGTTGCTTGCACTTGTTGTTTTTTGTTTAACAGCATATTTTATGTCCTCAAAATTCCTTTGCACTTTGCATTTTCCACATCCTTTCACTCCAGCACTATTAACCTGCCTGGTGATGGCCTCCCACAGGTGGTACTTGACATATTTTGGTGTAGCTCTAGAACTGCACCCATACAGCAGATCAAAATGGTCAGACACACCAGTTGCTAAAGCCATACATTGGGCATCATTAAACCGGCCACTCAGGGTGCCCAGGAAGATTCTGAGGGGATAGATTGGTCACTGGCTGGTGACTGGACAGAGCTGGCTGGGGGGCTGTGTGTCTGGCCCGGGGTGGGCCATGATGAGGCTGGAGTGGATGCTGATGGGGAGAGGGAGGTTTCCAAATTGGAGCTGTCCTGATGCTGAACTAGACCCCTGCTGCATCTGACACAGTAAGAAGTAGGGGTGCAAGCTACATTGGGAGAGGGGGTTGTTGGGGCACTGCTATGTCTTGTCCTAGTACTTTGCATGCCACTGCTCTGCTTAGCTGTAGCACTTTTGCTGGAAAAGCTCTTGCTTGGCCTAGCACTATGGCTGGGACTACTTTGGCTTGCCCTAGTACTTTGCCTGACACTGCTCTGCTTAGCCTTAGCACTTTTGCTAAAAGAGCTCTTGCTTTGCCTAGCACTATGACTGGGTCTGCTTTGGGTTGCCCTAGCACTTTGCGTACCATTGCTCTAACTTTTCCTGAGAGTGTGCTAGTGTAGGCTTGCAGACGGGCTGTGGTGCTGTGATTCTTGGCAATCATCCAGCAGGGCATGACTTGGTTCAGCTGTCCAGCTTTGGTGTGTGCATTTTTTCCTGGTATCCTGACCTATCTCACAATGGAAACTGCAGTAGTGGAGTGTTGTTTCTCCACATGTCTGTGTGTCTTTAACAATTTATACTTCCCTAATACGTGACTGTGTAAGCCAATGCACCAAAGTTCCGATGCATGCCAACTTCTGTGATCTGGTGGGGCGCATCAGGGGATGCATACACTATACCCAAAATATGGTACCCTCTCTGTTCGACCAGCAGGAAGCATGCACGTAAGTACACAAAATGACTGCATTTGCACATATTTACGAATAGGTTTAGTTAATCAGGGTCAGAAGTTTATAGCCAGACAGGCCGATCGGCCATAGCCGATAGTCAGGGGCCCAAGTGTCTAGGAAGGCAGGGTAGAAAGAACACCGCTATTTTCAGAATAACACAGGTGAACGCAAGTGTGCACATGGGCACCACGCAGGGACTGTTTGGGGCAAGGGGGATCTCTTGGTGCATAGCTGGGTGTAGCAGCCACATAACAGGGGAGGGCAGCCCTGGTGTTAAGTTCATCACCCAATAAGATCTGTTAAACCAGGATGGCAAGGATTAAATACTTTAATGCTGAACTAAACTGTATGAGGAGTGTTGCTTGTAACAACCTGATTATTTTTAAAATGTATATGATGTTTTTATTTTAATTATATGTATTTGTTCTACATCTTAGATTATGACATACCGATATGACTTCCTCTCCAACATATATGCCAGAGGATGTTGGCACTTGACTAGTAGCTCCACTGGAGGAGGAGACCGACACCACCTACACTTACACACAGATCATCCAGCATTGGTCGGCCATGAAAAGAAGCCTCGGGTGAGGCAGTTTTTCAGGAAACTATTTGCAAATGACAATTCTTGCCTAAACATTCACTACTTAAATCACATTAGGCAGGCCTGTGTTTAAAAGAATGCTATTCACTTCTATTCAGAGTTCCGCCAAAAAGTCCGGCCCACCTGAAGGCGACAAGTCCGGCCAATGCTGGCAACATCTGGTGGGCATGGAGGTGGTGGCGGACAGGTGCCAACACGGCTAGACACTAATTGTTTTATTTTTGTCTTTTACAGTCCACAGAGAAGATGCCCAGCAGTGCCTGGAGGAACTCCCAACTGCTGTGCATAGGCTGCACCCACCTTAAGGCACTAGTCTAAATAGACTAGATTTTAAACATAAAAAACAATCATTACAAATAAAAAAATAGGAATTAAGAATTAAATAATGTGGTGTCTTTCATTTTATAGAATTGTCAACCATAGATATGTTTACATTATATTCATGTGGGCATCCTAAATATACAACTATCAAGGAGAATGAGCTTCACTGGAAATAAGAAAGTGGGAAAGGTAAGCATTAGGAAGAAGAAAAGAAATTGCATGGCAAGCATGACATGGCATGCTAATCACTTTGGAACAGAAGAGACTTGGCACAGCAATAAGTAAGTAATGGAAAACCAGAGGCAAGGGATGAAGAATGGCAAACACTAAAAAAGAGAGGCTCGCATATGCGTACAAACCAGCGTATGCGTACACATTCCATATAAACGCACAAAAACAGCATTTACGGGCTAAATTAAGGGAAAAAACAGGTCTTTTCCAAAGGGAACTAGTAGGACCTTGCAGGACACTGAAACATTACGTAGCAAGGTACGTTGGATTGTCACCGCCTAAGCTGTGAGAGCCGTACACACTGTGCTTTCTATGGATTACGCAACTACAGGGTATGAAACGTTCCCGATGGAGCCTCTGAATCATACAAATGCACCTACAAGCAACGATAAATATGTGTAGTGAACGCACTTATGCACAAAAACGAAAGCTACTATAGAAGGCTCTGAATCAACCCTAACAATTTGTTTTAGGATTGTGCCCCTATAATTGGTATTTACTTCTTTATACATTGTTTCCAAAATAATTATATACCTGGGGCTCTGTGTTGCTACAGTGGGCATGGTTTCCCTGTTCTTGAGTAAAAACTATTGACGATGAGTCTCAGAATTCATCCAATGTAACAGGTGAGGTTATCAGCTGCTATGGCTAAGTCAAGCAACAGTAATGACCTCCCCAAGTAAGAATGCTTCCAGTAACACTTTAGCTAAAGGAACCCAAGACTGTGATCCCCTCTATCTGAATAAGTTGAATTACAGCAGAAGGGGTAAAATCTGTCATATCTGCCTTAGCCAAGAATATTATCAGGAAGCCAGAGTGAGGAAGTCTCTGTACATCAATCTAGAATGGTCAATCTAAACTGATTTTAAAATAAAGATCTAATGTGATATACAATTCCCTGTAGAATGTATACTGTAGAATGTAATAAAATGTGGAATACAATTGCCCCTGCTTGCACGGTCAATATCCCACTAACTGACCTTAAGTAGCCTGAGCAAGTGAATACTCACCTAATACTTATTATTAAACAGCAGTGACCCTTAAGTGGGTATTACTTGATATTAAACTGCAATGATTACACAGTGGCATGAACACGGGTATAATCACTTTAGTTTGATATTAAACTGCAATTATATCACAGTGGCCCAATCAAGAGTATAATCACTATTACTTGATATTAAACTGCAACGTTAGAACCAAAACAAAGTGTGACATTTTCAATATGCTCACAGATTGGTAGAATATTCCCAGATGAGGTAATATGAATAAACTGCCCCCCTCAAAAGGGGTGTGCCAGGTAGGACAACATATAATCAACAAACATGATACAAGGGCACAGATAAAAAATGGGATGGCCAGCACTGAACAGCTGATACTTTGATACATTGTTTCACCCCTCTCCTCAGCATGGAACAGGCCAGAGTGTCGGGCTCCGACACTCAGAAGACATAAACATGAGCGATTAGTCTCCAGCTGCTCAACACACAAGTGGCCCTGAACCAGTGGATACTCCACTAACAATTGGTATTAAAGAGCAGTGCCCCCCAAGTTGCCTTAAAAATTGGTATTAAAGAGTAGCAACCCCCAAGTGGTTTGAGCAAGTGATATTAAACAGTTCGGACACCCAAGTTAGTGTGCTGACACTTCATATGTGTGTTTGTTTACCCAGGGAGTATGACATACACAAGTGGGCGACACCACCAATCTCCTCATGGATGCCACTGAATCTGGTCTAGTACGGGCTCACATTTGTTTCCGGGGCTGGGGGTGGTGAGGTGGTACAGCCGCCCTTTCCCACTATAGGGCGGCTGTACCTCCTCCCCCATACGTGATTAGTGGAATTGTAATCCTTTTCAGCATTGCGTGGATGGAGGTGCGTGGATGGAGGTGGAATATGACTCCCCGTCCCGTCTTTGAGTGGGAGGAGGTGGCGGGACATTGGCTGCGGCTGTAATTTGGGCGGGTTTCTGGGGGGGAATGAGCCGCAGGTGGATTGAGAAGAGCTAATTTGCAGGCTCTCCCTTTATAACCAGTGCTACAAGATAGCACACATAAAGGCCATTAAGGGAGTTGCACTATTAAAACGCGTCATCTCCGCGGCATGAAAAGAACAATTTAACAAAAATGGAAACAGTGATTATCATGCTTAAACAGAATACGTTTAAAAGGGATCTGGAGGACTATAAGGAAAATCTGCAAAAAATGTTATCGATTACATAATTCAAGATCCATCCTGAAGAATAAGAGGAGAGGTAGAGTCACCTTGTCAGATACGTGTATGTCCTCCTCCCAATCAGATATCAGTGATAATAGTCTCTCCTATACATCCAGAGATAGTGATTGTTCCTCAGAAAGAATAAGTTCAGATGAGACTGATTAAATAATGGGGAAGAAGATACATATCAATATCCAGAATTTGATTATATGTGTAATATGGTAGTGCTGAGGGGACAGTTGGCTATAGAATCTCAAAGAGATTCAAAATTCAAAAATGAGTAAAAAAAAATGAGTAAAAATCTAACTATACAGGAATGGACCGCTCTAAGAGAACTTGAAGAAAAAAAACAACATATTGATCTGCAATGCAGACAAGGGGGGGTGTGAGTAGTGATTTTAGATAAATCCACATATGATATACAACAAAACCACATATAGGTTTTTGGATGGAGATCCTATTAAATATTTCCAGGAATATTTAAAGAAGGTATTACATGAGGGGACAGTACTACAAAAAGTAACCTAACCGGTAGGAGGTTGATGGGTTAAAGGAGCAGTATCGCGAAATTTGCATTAAAAAAGATAAATAATTAAATAGCCACACAATAGCTTCTAACATGTGTATAAATAATCTGGCGATAGAAAAACGAAAAAATATATGCCTTTCTTTTAAATTGTATAATTACAATGGCTCAGTCCTTTTGCTGAATAGGGGGATCTACTGGGTTGTATTTAGTGAGCTGCTTCATTTAGCCCACTGGTCTCCTAGCAACACTTTACCTCAGCGGCTGACACAGTAATCAGTGGTAATGGCTGTGTGTTTGTGTGTGTGAGGTGCTGCTTTTGTTATGAGACCAGGTGACTCAAATGTGTAAAATCTATACAAAATAAAATAAACTGACTGAAAACGACTGAAATTCTTCTTTGAATAACTGTGCAGGAAAATCTAAAGGTATTAAAGTGGAACAAAACCCTGAGTTGCCGACCCTGAAGTCTATTAGACCCGGCCATTGACCTTGCCCCTTGGGCATTCTAAATCAGGATGCCCACTGTGTGAAACAACCCCTGGATAACCACAGACACCCCCATTTTTCTGGCGCGCTCACGCAGATAGTCATTTAGACAGGCCGGGCGGCCAGGAAGGTTACTGCTCAGGCTCCCCATCTGCGTGCAAACAGAGCTGATTGGATGAGAGCCCGCGCATGTGCTGTGGGACAGGGAAAGGTACGTTTTCACAGGCGAACTTGGGGATTTCACATATCAGGGCATCCCAAGTCGGGATGCCCCTAGGGGCACAAAACAAAACTCCAGATAGTGAAAATCCTGGGTTGGGCTTTGCTCAAAACACACAAAACTGAAAGAAAGATCATATGGAAAAATGTGTTGAGAAAAGAGAGAGAAAATGGTAAACTGAAAGATTCTTCAGCAGAGCCAACATGAAGGGAAAACTGTCAAAATCAGCTAAATGACTTCTAGATCTTTTCTCTCTGTTTTAGATATATAAGTTCTGGCCAGGCAATGTTGTAATGTTGTTATCTTATGCTGGACAGCTGCCAGCACTGAACAGCTGATACTTTGATACATTGTTTCACCCCTCTCCTCAGCATGGAACAGGCCAGAGTGTCGGGCTCCGACACTCAGAAGACATGAACATGAGCGATTAGTCTCCAGCTGCTCAACACAGACATAATTTTTTTCTAAATTTGTAATTCTTACTCCAACACTTACCTACATTCAAAATACCATTTAAATATAAGTCACCAAGAAAAATTCGCGATACTGCTCCTTTAAGTGTGATATGCAGGTATTTAATTCCTGTATACCGAATAGTTTGGCCCTACAGACACTTCACGATACTCTACACAAGTATACACAATACAAAGAGTATTGTATCAATTTCATCTGTTTCACCACAAAATACCTGTTGTTGTAACATCTTTATGGGTTGTGGGAGGGGGCGCCATGCCTTTGGGGGTGAGGGTTCCCTCTGTGGCAGCTTGGTGTTCTATGGTCGGTACTAGGGATGAGCAAACCGGTTCGGACGAACCGTAATTCGCTCAGAATTTCAGGGAAAATTCGATTCGGCACGAACCCGAATTTTTTATGGTTTGTGCCGATCAAATTTTCCCTGAAATAAAAAAAAAATGGTGGTGGGAGCGGGCAGACCGGCTGTCAGCGTCCTCTGATGACAGCTGAGAGCGGCGCCGGAGCGTGGAGGCCGGCGCCGCTCTCAGCTGTCATCAGAGGACGCGTCATCAGAGGGCGACTGACATCCTATTCAACAAAATGTAAAGAGGTAGCAAAGAATATTAAATCAACCCTTCCATATCATAGAGTGGATAGAGTTTTGGATAGGATCCTGAACAATAGGGTCAGGATCATGTTACGAAAGGCCCCTACGTTGGCTGGGGATAATGAGGTTGCCAACGTAGGGGCCTTTCGTAACACGATCCTGACCCTATTGTTCAGGATCCTATCCAAAACTCTATCCAGCCAAGACATAGAAACATAGAAACATAGAAGGTTGACGGCAGAAGGAGACCATACGGTCCATCTAGTCTGCCCTTATGTGTATACTGTATGTACTCTTTATCTTAGGATAGATGTGTGCTTATCCCAGGCATGTTTAAATTCAGTGACTGTTGATGTTTCAACTACCTCTGCTGGAAGTTTGTTCCAAGCACCTACTACTCTTTCTGTAAAATAATATTTTCTAACATTGCTCCTGATCTTCCCCCCGACTAGCTTCAGGTTGTGCCCCCTTGTTCTATCATTAAGTTTCTTCTTAAAAACACTTCCCTCCTGAACCTTATTCAATCCTTTCACATATTTAAAGGTCTCAATCATGTCCCCCCTCTCCCCTCTCCCAGTCCTCCAGACTGTACAAATTAAGTTCTTTAAGTCTCTCCTGATAAGTTTTAAGTTTAAGTCCTTCCACCATTTTCGTTGCCCGCCTTTGGACACGTTCTATTTGAATAATGTCTTTTTGCAGGTAAGGTCTCCAGAACTGTACACAGTATTCTAGCTGTGGCCTTACCAGGGCTCTATACATCGGCATCACAACCTCCCTCTTCCTACTGGTGATGCCTCGAGCTATGCAGCCGAGCATCCTGCTTGCTTTTCCCACTGCCTGGCTACACTGTCCACTCATCTTGCAGCTATCAGTAATCAGTACCCCTAAATCTCTCTCCTCCGAGGTCCTGGCTAACACAGTACTGCCCATACGGTACTCAGAGCAGGGATTCCTTTAACCCAAATGCATGATTTTACATTTAGAGACATTAAACTCTAGTTTCCACAGTTTTGACCATCTATCCAGTAAAGCTAAATCATTTTCCATGTTGCAGACACCTCCAGGAATATCCACCCTATTACTGACCTTTGTATCATCAGCAAACAGACAAACTTTTCCTACCAAGCCTTCTCCTATGTCACTTACAAATATATTAAAAAGAATGGGGCCCAGGACAGAGCCCTGCGGCACACCACTTGTAACTCGCCTTTGTTCAGATTGCATGCCATTTACAACAACGCTCTGATACCGATCCCTCAGCCAACTGGAAATCCACTGAACTATCCAGGGATTGAGTCCTACCTTCAATAACTTATCTATGAGCTCCTTATGTGGTACAGTGTCAAAGGCTTTGCTAAAATCCAGATAGGCGATATCCACAGCACCACCTTCATCTAACACTTTAGTGACATTGTCAAAGAAATCAATAAGATTGGTCTGACATGATCTGCCCTCAGTAAAGCCGTGCTGTTTTGGGTCCAATAGGTCATTAATTTTTAGATGGGAAATTATCTGTTTTTTTAACAGTGTTTCCATTCATTTGACCACTATAGATGTTAAACTAACTGGCCTGTAATTACTGGCTTCTTCTCTACTCCCCTTTTTATGGATTGGTACGACATTGGCCATTCTCCAATCATCTGGAACCTCACCAGTTGAAAGGGAATGGTTAAGTAAATCAGTCAGAGGGGCTGCAATCACAAACCTAAGTTCCCTTAGAACTCTGGGGTGGATTCCATCTGGACCCATTGCCTTACTTACCTTCTGCTACTCTGTTCCACTCACCTAATTTTCTTTCTACATACTCCGCCATTTCCTTGAAGTTTGTCTTCCTAAAGTCTAGCACTTTGGTTCTGGTGTGTGATTGCACAATGTCTGTTTTTATTCTGAACCATAAGCATTGATGGTCACTGGAACCCAGATTTTCTTCAACCCTGACCTCGGACACCAGATCCCCATTGGTCAGAACTAAGTCCAGAATGTTATCTCCTCTAGTTGGCAATGTCACAAGTTGTTTTAGAGACACTCCATTAAGTGCCTCTAATATAGTCCTGCTCTTGCATGCCGATGCACTTGGGATATTCCAGTCCACATCAGGCATGTTGAAGTCACCTGTAATTACAACGTCCCCCTTCTCTGCCATTCCACTGATTTCATTTATTAACAGGTTATCTAGATCCTCAGATTGTCCAGGGGGCCTATATATCACACCAATTCTGACCACAGCTCCCTCCTTAGTCTGCATGGTAACCCAGAGAGTTTCTAGTTCATTATGTGTATGCTGAATTATTGTTGATTGAAGGGTAGTCTTGACATAAATGGCTACTCCACCGCCCTTTCTATCCAATCTGTCTTTTCTCTACAATGTGTAACCGGGTATGGCTATCTCCCAGTCATTGTGATCCTTGAACCAAGTCTCTGTTATTGCAACAAGATCCAATTCATCTCTGGATATGATAGCCATTAATTCACAGAGCTTGTTGCCCAAGCTGCGAGCATTGGTACACATCATGTGGATGTTGTTGGTATTGTATTTTAGTGTGTCCTTGATCTTTTCCACCTCTAGCCCACCACGAACCGGGTTTCCTGCTTCAATGTCCTGCTTCATCCTAAATGGTAGGGGACAGAAATCACCCTCGCAAGTTACATCTCTGTCCCCTTCCTCTAGTTTAAATCAAAAAATGCTCTGAGTTCCACTCCAAGTTCTTCTGTGCCTTTCTGTGAAGGATGCAAGCCATCCCTCTTAAACAACTCATTGTTCGACCACCTTCTAACATCAAGACAATATTGTAGTCCCACTTGGTTAGCCATGAAAGGCTGTTTTCCTTGTGATTATGTCAGATCATAAAAGGGGACAAATTTATGTCAAGTGTCCCACATGAAATATTTCCAATCTGTGGTTTCTTGAATTGCAATTAAAAAAAAATAATTTACCTGATTCCCTTATATGCCATAAACAATATGCAGGATGCATGGTAAGAAGTGTTAAAAAAGGTTTAGCAAACAAACATATATGCAGTGAACACCAGGGAGTTGTATTATGTTTTTAAGCACATAAGTCATAGTAAAGTGGACCTGGGACCTAAGGGCAAGGATGAATAAGAAATAAGAAATTATTAAGTACAGAGAATAAATTAATTTTCATCTTAGGGATTTATTTTAGAGTGGCCTCAATGATAGGCTGGCCCTATCACTTTGCACTGCTATTTAGGTCTAAATAACTAAAGAAAAAACAAAATCTAAAAAATCTCAAAAATATATACTATAATTTAGGTTTAGACATTATTGTATGAGTGTATCTAGGTCGAAATATCATCAACCGGGGCCAAGCCATATAGATGTAATTTTCTTATGGCAGGATGCAGTCAAATATTGCAGTCAATTATGTAGGTAGGTATTATTCTGATAATTCCAGTACACTTGGTAAAAATAGTAAATTAGGGACATTGATAGGACAAGAATGTTACAAATATTTAAAACACAGTAATTAAGTCTAAAGTAAAGCCATAGGATATCATAATATTTTGTGGTAGTATAGTTTAATGTCACATTTACATGCAAGCATGATTGTGCAATCAAATTGTTGTTTGTTTTTAATAATTTTAAGCACATAGAACTTTATCATTATTTATGACTGTGCTCCCTTCTAGAAGCCTGTTGTGCTCTTCGGTGGCCTGCAGTGCTGTGGCTGAGGCCTCTGTTCTTTCCTACAGTCTTTCCACTGTGTGGCCAGCATCGCATTGTTATGTGGTTTAAGATTGAGTGTATGGACAGCTCTGCAGTGGGGAGGTAACGATGGTGCTGTTTGAGCTGCATTCCTGCACTGACACTTCCCATGTGTGTTTGTTTACAGCGCTATGAGGTAGCACAGATAGATACGACTAAGGTAATTGCACTCCTGAAATGCCTTATCTGTGCGGCATGTTTGTCACTCTCTGGATTTGATGATTTTATCCTAGGTGGAATAAATGCTATGTTTTATTGCACCTGGAGTGTGGAATCCATTTTTCATGTACTGACACACAAGTAGTCTCCCAAATGGCCTGAACAATTGGTACTAAGGAGTAGTGCCCCCAAGTTGGTTTAAACAAGTGATATTAAACAGACACACATGTGGCCAGGACCAATGTATATTCCACTAACAATTGGTATTAACTCTTCTAATGGCAGCTATATAAAATTTACATAGCTGCTTCTTCTACCATTAACTGGCAGCTATGTAAATTTTACACACCTGGCCTCCCCCCCCCCCCACTAGTGTCCCAAAAAAACTCACCCCTCAATCGACCCAGTGTGGTCTCCTCTCCATCTGGGGGGCCTTCGAACACTCCCGGGTTATTCTGGCTTCAGGAAAGGGCCCTGGCTTCAGCCATAGCTGCATTTATTGTAAAAATAAAAAAAGAAAAAATTATATTTGCCCAGGGGGCCTCTGATCCCCTCAGGCTCCCCTGCTTCCGTCATCGTGCCACTAGTGTGTGGGGATGGGTGGATGATTTTATTCTGTGACGTCATCCCGCACCTGCCCAAAGATCTTTAATAGTACCGGGTGATCACTGGGAGAGGGTTGGAGGGCCAGGGGCTGTGATCAGGGATGAGGGAACTGGTTTGTCAGAACCCAAGTGTGTTCCGAATTTCAGGAAAAATTCGATTCAGCACGAAACAGAATTTTTGGGGGTTCCTGCTGCCCGAATTTTTCTAAAATTCACTGGGCAGGGGGTAGAAAAAACTCACCACCATCCTCGTTTCAGCGCCACACTTGGATCCAGTGTTGATGGCGGAAGCCGGCTTGCACAGCAGGGGGAGAGCCGGCTGCGCTGTCAGCTGTGCAAGCCGGCTTCCACCACCCACTGCAGCCAGCCTCCTCTGCTCCCACCATGCCAGCATGTAGGTAAGCTACACACTGCACGGTGGGAGCGGAGGAGGCCGGCTGTGTTGTCAGCTGTTAAGGTCGGCTTCTGCCACCCGCTAACAGTGCAGCCGGCCTCCCACCGTGCGGTGTGTAGCTTACCTACATGCCAGCACGGTGGGAGCAGAGGAGGCCAGCTGACAAAGCAGCCGGCTCTCCCCCTACCCTGTGCAGGGGAGTAGTAGGGAGCCGGCTGCACTGTCAGCTGTTAAAGCCTGCTTCCGCTGACAGTGCGGCCAGTCTCCTCCGCTCCCACCGTGGAGGAGGTAAGCTACACACCGCACGTTGGGAACGGTGTGTTTTCCAGAGGTGAGCGATTCTCAAAGAATCGATTCAGGCGAACCCGAATTTCTTGGAAAAATTTGGCCGAATCAAATTTTTAGGAAGTTCGCTCATCTCTAGCTGTGATCCCCTACCTCCCCAGCCCCATGCCAGCGATCACCCTGCATCTGTCATTGGATCGCCGAGGGACACAGGATCGGAGGTGAGTAAAATAAAATAATAAAATATTTTTTTTCTGTGTGTGTGTGTGTATGTGTGTGTGTTTACAGTTAACTCTTTGTGAACTGGTAAGGGATTCATGAGGCCCCTATACCAGTTCACAAGGCTTAGGGGGCCATTAAGTCACCTGCGGCTAGTGGGTGACTTGCCATTATCTCCCATCCCCCCATTACCTGCCTCCCCAAAGCCCGGGGGCAGTAGAGCCCAGGGCCACAGAGATTATGTGGGCTTGTAGCCTGCAGGGCGAGAGGCCACGGAAGCTGGCCCCTCAATGGGTCGAGATGGAATCCACCCTAGAGTTCTAAGAGAACTTAGGTTTGTGATTGCAGCCCCTCTGACTGATTTACTTAACCATTCCCTTTCAACTGGTGAGGATCCAGATGATTGGAGAATGGCCAATGTCGTACCAATCCATAAAAAGGGGAGTAGAGAAGAAGCCAGAAAATTACAGGCCAATTAGTTTAACATCTATAGTGGTCAAATTAATGGAAACATTCTTAAAAATACAGATAATTTCCCATCTAAAAATGAATGACCTATTGGACCCAAAACAGCACAGCTTTACTGAGGGCAGATCATGTCAGAACAATCTTATTGATTTCTTTGACAATGTCACTAAAGTGTTAGATAAAGGTGGTGCTGTGGATATCGCCTATCTGGATTTTAGCAAAGCCTTTGACACTGTACCACATAAGGAGCTCATAGATAAATTGAAGGTAGGACTCAATCCCTGGATAGTTCAGTGGATTTCCAGTTGGCTGAGGGATCGGTATCAGAGCGTTGTTGTAAATGGTGTGCAATCTGAACAAAGGCGAGTTACAAGTGGTGTGCCGCAAGGGTCTGTCCTGGGCCCCATTCTTTTTAATATATTTGTAAGTGACACAGGAGAAGGCTTGGTAGGAAAAGTTTGTCTGTTTGCTGATGATACAAAGGTTAGTAATAGGGTGAATATTCCTGGAGGTGTCTGCAACATGGAAAATGATTTAGCTTTACTGGATAGATGGTCAAAACTGTGGAAACTAGAGTTTAATGTCTCTAAATGTAAAATCATGCACTTGGGTAGAAGGAATCCCTGCTCTGAGTACCGTATGGGCAGCACTGTGTTAGCCAGGACCTCGGAGGAGAGAGATTTAGGGGTACTGATTACTGATAGCTACAAGATGAGTGGACAGTGTAGCCAGGCAGTGGGAAAGGCAAGCAGGATGCTCGGCTGCATAGCTCGAGGCATCACCAGTAGGAAGAGGGAGGTTGTGATGCCGCTGTATAGAGCCCTGGTAAGGCCACAGCTAGAATACTGTGTACAGTTCTGGAGACCTTACCTGCAAAAAGACATTATTCAAATAGAATGGGTCCAAAGGCGGGCAACAAAAATGGTGAAAGGACTTAAACTTAAAACTTATCAGGAGAGACTTAAAGAACTTAATTTGTACAGTCTGGAGGAAAGAAGGGAGAGGGGGGACATGATTGAGACCTTTGAATATGTGAAAGGATTGAATAAGGTTCAGGAGGGAAGTGTTTTTAAGAAGAAACTTAATGATAGAACAAGGGAGCACAACCTGAAGCTAGTCGGGGGGGAAGATCAGGAGCAATGTTAGAAAATATTATGTTGGGAGACTACTTCTGTGTCAGTACATGAAAAAGTAGATGCTTGGAACAGCTTAAGCACTTCCAGAACTTCCAGCAGAGGTAGTTGAAAAATCAACAGTCACTGAATTTAAACATGCCTGGGATAAGCACACATCTATCCTAAGATAAAGAGTACATACAGTATACACATAAGGGCAGACTAGATGGACCGTATGGTCTCCTTCTGCCATCAACCTTCTATGTTTCTGTGCTCTGTTCTACAAACCCTGCACAGCTGGTCCCAGGGCTGGTTATGATGGGTAGGGGGGCACATCATTTCCTGGGGGGGTTTAACCCTTAAAATTCCCACCCCCAAAAAATAAGAAAGGGGAGCCCGTGCTATTGTTTTTAAATGTAACTCTTTATGGTGTGGATAGTAGTTGTATTTTTATTTGGAAAGAAATTTAGCTTGTTATTTTGCATGTTGATCTGATTTGCATATTGATATTTGATGTTGATATTTTAGGAAAACATGCTTTTTTTCTGCTAAAAGTTTTTAAGGAAACCCTGTGCAACCAAAGAATTCTTCAAGAAATAACTTGCAGACAGATGAGCCCACTAAAACAATATATATGGTTTGTGTGGGGTATTCCAAATGTAAAGGGTTGTTTTGGTAGAAAAAGCGCAAAGTGCGCACTTTGTCCGCAGAGCTGAATTTTTCAAGTAAAATGATCCTTTTGTGCATGCTTTACTTTGGGGTGTTTGGCGAGTCTTTCCTTTACAGTACCTATGCATGTTGGGTATTGTTCCATTCCGGGGACCTTACTGTTTCAGATTTAACTTGTTTTTTCTTGTTTGCATATTGTTTTTTCAGAGAAAATCTAGCTTTGATTTTGCTTTTTTATTCTTTTTTATGGGAAACAATGTGCAACCAAAGAATTAATTCAGGGATTAATTCCAGAAAACTGTGGGGTACTATTGTAACCAGGAGAAATGCAAATTTTATATGCAATATGATTTTATTGGAAAAAAAAAATTATTACACTACAAATTGTAAAAAACAGTTTTTTCATATTTTTCAAACAGATTTGAGAATACACTAAAAAAACACAAACAAGACATTTCATGTTAAAGACCAGACTCAAAAAAACCCTTTACATTTGAAATACCCCAACAAACTATATATTCCCTGGAAGTACACACGTTAAGATTTCTAGCCCTATCAAGCTTGTAGTTGCTTCATCTTTTTAAATGTATAAAAAAGCAGAATAAAAAACACATTTCTCTAAAATATCAATATGCAAATAAGAAAATAAGGAAATAAGAAAATCTGAAAACCAAGGTCCCCATGAACAGAACAACATTTATAGGTACTTTTAACACTTTTAACTGCCAGACTACTTGTGATTTTGTCACCCTCTGTTGACGGGTCATTTTTCAGCATTTTGCACTATGTTTAACTGTGAATTTTGCAGGAATTTTCAGGAAAATTAAATATTTTCTTTTTGCAGCAGAGTTTAGGCTTTAACATGAAATGTCTTCTTTGTAATTTTTCCAGTTTTTCTAACTATTTTTGAGTTAAAAAAAAAAAACATGTTTAAAAACATATTTTATTAAAGAAAACCATATTGCATGTGAAAGCCACATTTCTCTTGATTACAACGGTACCACATATATATCGGTAGCCCCCAGGTTCCTGCCCAGGAGACCCCCCCCCCCCAAACTGAATAGAGCACTTTATAACATTTACAAATAAAATACAACTACTCTCCACACATTTGTCTAACAGCTTATCTGTTGCCTTCACCCTTGCTACTCTGTTGCCAATAATTGTGCCTGACTGCTAATACAATATAAGACACAGTTTTAACTGCACCCATAAATATCTCCATGGTTCTGCACACTTGTGCATCTCCTCTCTCGTTTATGTTTACCACCTTAGCTGTGCTCTATGCTCTGCCAATGATTTATGACTAACAACGACCTTAGTTCCAACTTCTAATTCCTAAAGTGCTTACATTCTCTGGAATGGCCCATCCCCAACAATTAGATTCACTGACACAACATTAACAGTTTAAGACCCTCCCAAAAAACACATCTTTTTAGGGTAGCCTAGCCCATCTCTTATTGTAACTTGTTTTGTAACCCATCTCCAACTTCAATTTTCTAAACCTGATCCATCAACACTATCCCCTCGATTCAAAGAGCAAAAGTTAATTGATTTCGGATCGAGAATCGTAAATTTGGGTGGGTGTCATTTTTTCCTGTTTTTTTGGCCATTTCCGACTCACATGAGCCTACGTACGAATTCGTATATGCTCTTACGATTATCGCAAGTTCGTTCCTAAATTTTAGGATCAAAACGTAAAACTTAGGATCAAATCCTAAAACTTAGGATCAAAACGTAAAACTTAGGATAATTGGATGTGTTTAGGTGTGATTCAGAGAACAGTTTTCCAACCTCTAAATACGTTTTAAAAGAAAGCCACTGCCGACACCTTTTAGCAGTCGGATTGCTGTTCTTGAACAGGTTTTTTGGCTATGTGGAGGAGTCTGCGCGTCTTGAGCTCCAATGAACTGCATGTATCAGCATGACCGAGGCCATAAATTGTATGGCAATGCATACCTGATTCATGTATGCCTTATAAAAGCATTTTAATGTGGACCTTAATTAGTCCTTTGCATGTAAACCTTTATTTTGCAATACATCCATATATTTGCGTTAATTAAAGAAACTTATGTCCTTTGTTATTTATTTTTAAATTGATGTACTAGAATAATATTTTTTGATTGAATTTATTGGTGTAGTTGTTTACCTTTGATTTGTTTAATTATTTAAGCTCATCTTTGGTCAGATGCATCACACTTACTGAGGAGAGGAGAGCGGGATAAAGTGCAGGATGTGGGTTACTGCTGTATTTTGCACAGACACAGCAGAGCTGGGGGCACGGAAAGGTCAGAAATCAAAGAATGCAGAGCAACACAGTCACAAGGCCCTTTCTGTTTGCAGGCTGCCCGATAATACCTGACCCGCCATCTTGGCTGTTTCTAGACTCATAACATGCAGAAGTTGCTGGGTGTTTTTTTATATTTGAGAGCAATCTGTATGGAGAGGGTGTGGGTAACCACACACAAAATTTTAAGTTGTACCATTTGAAGCCAAAATATTAAAATTAAATCCACAAGTAAAAAATGCAAGTTAACTAAAAATTAAACAAAGTAAGATTTACTTATGCAAATGCATTCATTAATGGTTGGTTACTACAAAATGAAAGAAATAAAGAAAAATAAAAGACCAAATATTTAGAATGCACTTTAATGAGGTAAGTTTGTAGTGCGCAGCCGCAAGATCAGAAGGATTTACGTCCAGACAAAAAAGGAAAAAGGGCAAAACCAATGTTGCAACCTGAGAAATGAAACGGAAAATTCAGGATGGAAACTGACATAGGTCTGATTCCCGAACTGCCATACGAACGGACGTACATTTTAGGATAGAAACGTGTTTGCTTATAGAATCACTCGCAAGTTCATACGAACGCACGAGCGTACGGGAAAAATAGGATGATCGGCACCAAAATCAAAGCTGTAACATGTTTCTTTGAATCGACCCTTATTTACCACAATTTTGCACCCAAAAGCACTAGTTATGAAGTGCACTCTTCTGACATGAGATGAATTGTATAGCTCCACCAACAGCAATGAGTTGTGGGTTTTATTCCTTGTGCTTGGCCCTGTGCAAATACTTTTCATTCTAGGAAAGCACCTCTTTTCCTTTATATTTGTGTCGAGGGTCTCTTGGTCTCTATAGCCCACCTATATTAAGTCTCTTAGCCCACCTATACATAAGTCTCTTCACATGGTGGCTTTTTATTGTTGCTTTTTATATAAAAAAGATTATTATTAGTTCCATTTGACTCATATGCCAACAAGGTTGAGGTGAGGTACTACTATAGTTTGCTGCTATACTTTTTACAAGCAGTGGTACAGGATAAAATGTGCATTTTTCCTGAAAACCATGAATTTTATGCAGGTAAATGCTCCATGCCATATATTGAAGTGCTCTACTACATGGCTAGCTAGTAATTACCTTAAAGTAGTAAAAGAATACCATGAATTCCTCCACTTGAACTTAACCTTTTTGAGAACTTGTAGGCTGGAAGTCGGAATATAACAGCCCTACTTGCATAAGGCTTTACATTTGGAGTTTTCATGTGATATGATTTAGAACGGTTAGTTTGAAATGTGTCCGTGCAGGGGCTATATTGCTTTGCTTTATAATAAAGCTGTAACCATTTGTGGATGAATTGTCATTTTTAATGGATTTACAATGGAAGTTAGATATAATATTTTCCTTGCTGACCTTTCTGTTAAAATGTATTCACATTTTTAAAGCTGACTAGCCACTTTTGTGCAGGGAGTGCTACATGGGCTATGGATTATACATATGTACATCATAAATGAGAAGCTAACCTTTTTTATTATGAGTACAGTATGTAACAGATTTAAAAGTCACGAAATTGAAAAATGTTTTGTCATGTGGCTGGGTTAAAGCACCAGCCTAATAATGTTATACAGCAACAGTAATTCAGTACAACTACCCCTTGTAATATTAGACTTTTAAAGTTTTTTTTTCTAAAGAATCCTCTTGGCTTCATCTTCAACCAGTGAAAATTGCTTTCTTGAAAATCTCTGGAGTACCACTGACTTGCAGTGTGCTGGATACCTTCAAGCAATCAGCTATCGACTGGGAGCAAGATGCAAGTGGTAAGTGAGTTATACAAGAGGGAAGTGTAACATGTCCATTGTATTCACTGATTCCTGGGCTACCTTTAAATACATGTACATTTATGTAGGACCAGATCAAAAATAGCTTGATTTAATAAGGAAACATTTAGGTCTAAAATGCTAGTTTTACATCTAGAAAAACTGTGTTTGCTTTTGTTAAGTAGTAACAGTGTGCTCTTGTTTTGTTTCCAGTTCATAGCACATTATAATACAAATGTTGCAACCACAGTACACAGACACTCTCTATTTTACACCTTGTAATTTAACTTGCAACAAATGCATGAGAACACATACTTGGCCTTTTTGATTTTTCTCTAATAAGTATCATCTTGTTTATTCTCTGCTATATTTTTTTTAATTAAATGTCATTCTGCATTTCCTCTGGCATTAGGCTCTAGGCCACATGTTTGCCTGTTTTATTTGTTATGCTGATATAACTCACTTGCAGGTAGGCAATTAAAGTTTCAAAGCCTAATTATGTATTTTAGGTAAATAGCTATTTAGTTAATGTATTATATTTGTTTATTGTGCTGGCTGTATATTTGTTGCAGCCTGCTATTAAACTAAAATTTGTTTACTCTTTAAAGCTAAATTCCCAGCAACACCTTTGAAGGAGACTAAAACTAATTGG
The DNA here is from genome assembly GCA_027917425.1 of Gastrophryne carolinensis. Taxonomy (NCBI): domain Eukaryota; kingdom Metazoa; phylum Chordata; class Amphibia; order Anura; family Microhylidae; genus Gastrophryne; species Gastrophryne carolinensis. The sequence goes on from CM051238.1 coordinate 260,258,296, forward strand.
AATTAGTTGGCTATCTTTAAAAGGTCCACAGCGATCCTACTGATTTAGGAGGCCTGCTGCTGGAAATCCTGCAACCTGCCTTACCTGGCATCACCCCCTGCTTGTATCTACCCCTGAGCAGGGTGGGCAAAGCAGGGGTGCCAGGCAAAGCTTATATGCCCTCTACTTAGCTACAAACCCAGTAAATGTTCCCCAGTAGCTATGCCAATTAGGGATGCACAGGGCATGCTGCGGGGTACACAGCAAAGCTTAGATGCCCTCTGCTAAGCTATGCACTTGTCTCACACATGTGTTATATAATTAGGAAAAGTTACGGCCACAGACAGCCTGTGGGATTTGGGAAACTTTTAGACTCCTGTGCCAGCCAAAAATAAGGTTTTGGCCCTTAAATAAAAGGAGAGGATAAAGTGGACCAAAACCCTGGATAAAGTGGACCAAAACCCTGCATGAGTCTAAAGACTCCAGGGAAGGTCAATTGCCTTTCCCCGGGAGAGCTACAGAGCTACAACTCACCTAAGCTGAACCCACACAGAGTTTATATTGGAGTCTCCTGATCTGAGGAATATTTGCACAACATTACTTACAACCAATATATTTATCATGTTATCCACATTTTCCATGTGTAGTTATCATAAAGGAAATAAATAGATTCGAAGAACCATGGTGGTCCAAAATTAGACAGATATCAATGGCCCAAGATGCTTTTATTTTGTGCTGGCCTTCTACAGTAACTGAGCGATGATGCCATTGTTCATTACCCTCTGGCAACGGTGGCCACAGGAGCTCAGAAACACAGTGGCTCACTTCTGATGTGGAAGCCAGCAACACATAAGATTTTTTTTCTTGACCATCAATATGTGGTACCATTTATAATAAACACAAATAATCCATAAACATTCAATGTTGCGGAGGGTGCTCAGCGATTAGAAGGCAGTATCAAGGTCTTCCCATAGATAAAAATGTCAAGTTAATAAATCAGAGCAATATCAGCAGTCTTATCTTCCAATCTCTATTTGCTAAACTGTGCCTTTAACCCTTCTATTGCCAGCCACGTAAATTTTACGTGGCTGCCTCTCCAACAGTTAAACACCAGCCCCGTAAAATTTACGTGCCTGACTTTCCCCAGGAATAAAAAAAAAAAGTAAAAATAAAAGACACTTACCTGACCCCTCGTTCGATCCGGCCGGGTCTCTTCTTCAGCCAGAGAGGCTCCGATCACCCATCGGGGCTCCTACGGCTGCAGGGGAGGGCCCAGAATAGGGTGCCCCCCCCCCCGTTTCAGCAGCCTCCCGGTTTCCTGTAAAAAAAAAAAAAAAAAATTACAGTTACCTACCTTTGTCCCCGCCGGCTCACGCAGGCTCTCTTCTTCACGGGGGGGCTCCGATCCCCACCCCGCTCTTCTGTCTTCTGGAGGGGGCATAACAGCCCTCCTCCCTCAGCAGCATCTTCCGATGGCGGCCCTTCGGGGCGGGGCCGGTGACGTCACCGCCGGGTGTCATCGGGGCACCCGGCGGTTCAGCTGTCAGATGCCAGTGACGGCTGGACAGAGGAGGAGGGAGGTAGGCGATCCGCCGATCGCCTGCCTCCCCCCTCCTCTGCCCAGCCGTCACTGACATATGATCGCCGCTGGACACAGGAAATGAAGATTGGAGGTGAGTAAAGTAAAAATTTTTTTTTTTTTTTTTTTAATAAAGTATTTTTAAAAAAAAAGTGTCTGTCTTTTTTTTTTACTTTAACCCTTTGTGAACTGGTAAGGGGTCCATGTGACCCCTATACCAGTTCACAAGGCTCGGGGGTCTGGCAAGTCACCTGCGGCTAGCGGGTGACTTGCCATTAACCCCTGGCCCCCCAAATTATCTGCCTCCCCAAAGCGCAGGGGGGGCAGAAGAGCCGTGGCCCTAGGCTATGACGGCTTGTAGCCGGCAGGGCCAGGGGCCACTAAAGCTGGCCCCTGCGCCCTGTTCTACAAGCCCCCATAGCTGGTCACAGGCTGGTTATGCTGGGTAGGGGGGACCTCACGCCATTTTTTTAAATGTTTTAAGGGTTTTAACCCTTAAAAATCCAAAAAATAAAATGGGGTCCCCCTCCCTGTAACCCAGTAGGGGTTAAAAGGCTTCCAGCAGCAGCAGGAGAGCAGAAGCCTAAGTGATCAGCGTGGGACACAGGGATGGATGGGAGGTAAGTATTAAAAAAAAATAATTAAAAAAATATTTTGTGTGTCTCTGTGTGTGTTTTTTTTTTTTTACTTTTAACCCTTTGTGAACTGGTAAGGGGTCCATGTGACCCCTATACCAGTTCACAGGGCTTGGGGGTCTGGCAAGTCACCTGCGGCTAGTGGGTGACTTGCCATTAGCCCAGAGACCCCCCATTACCTGCCTCCCATTCCCCCAAGAAATGGTGTGTCCCCCCCCCCCCCCGTGAAGGGGGACCCCACACCAATTTTTTTTTTATTTAACCCTTTATTATGTGGATAGTAGTTGTATTTTATTTGTAAATGTTATAAAGTGCTCTTTTCAGTTCATGGGATCACCTGGACAGGAACGGGGGGCTACCGATACATATGTGGTATCATTGTAATCGGGAGAAATGGGGCTTTCACATGCAATATGGTTTTCTTTAATAAAATAAATGTTTTTGTTTAAAATAAAGGAGCCATTTTAAAAAATATATATTTTTTTATTTATTTATTTAAAAATATTTTAAAAAGAAAAAATACAAACAAGACATTTCATGTTAAAGCCTAAACTCTGCCTCAAAAAGAAAATATGCCATTTTCTTGGAAATTCCTGCAAAAATCACAGTTAAACATCACGCAAAATGGTGAAAAATATCCTGTCAGGAGAGGGTGACAAAATCTCAAGTAGACTGGCAGTCAAAAGGTTACAGGTACCTATGCATGTTGGGTATTGTTCTGCTTGGGGGACCTTGCGCTTTCAGATTTAGCTTGTTTTTTCTTATTTGCATATTGATATTTTAGGAAAAGGTGTTTTTTATTCTGCTTTTTTATACATTTTTTTGTGAAACCCTGTGCAACCTAAGAATTCTTCGAGATATTACTTCCAGAAAGATGAGCCCACTACAACAAGCTGGGTATGCTTAGAAAGCTTAACATGTGTACTTTTAGGGAATATATGGTTTATCAGGGATATTCCAAATGTAAAGGGTTGGTTTGGTAGAAAAAGCACAAGGTGCGCACTTTGTCTGCAGAGCTGAAAATCTGAAGTAAAATTACCGTTATGCGCATGCTTTACTTTGGTGTGTTTGGCAACTCTTTCCTTGACAGAACCTATGCATGTTGGGTATCGTTCTGTTTGGGGGATGTTGCTTTTCAGATTTTCTGTTTTTTTCTGGTTTGCATATAGGTTTTTTTAGGAAAATGTGGTTTTGATTCTGCTTTTTTATTCATTTTTAGGGAAACCCTGTGTAACCAAAGAATACATTGAGGGATTACTTCCAGAAAACTACACCCATGTCAACAAGCCTGGTACGCCTAGAAAGCCAGAGGTGTATACTTCTAGGGAATATATAGTTTGTGGGGGGTATTTCAAATGTAAAGGGTTGTTTTTCTTGAAAAACTGCAAGGTGCGCATATTGCATAGCATAGTTGTATTTTATCTGAAAATCTCCTAAAGCGTTGTTTCAGTTTGGGGGAGTCTCCTGGGCAGGAAAGGGTATCTACCTATACATATGTGGTACCGCTGTAACCGGGAGAAATTGGGGTTTCACACGCAATAAGATTTTATTGACAAACTTACATTTTTTATTACAAAAAACACTACAAATTGTAAAAAATAGTTTTTTTTCTTTATTTTTTTGCACAATTTTCACCCAAAAATATTGAGAATACACTTAGAAAATGACAAACAAGAGATTTCATGTTAAAGCCCAGGCTCCGCTGAAAAAAACAATATATCACTTTCCTGGGAAATCCCTGGAAATCCCTTCAAAAATCACAGTTGAACATGGGGAGCGCAAAATAGTGCAAAATGGTCTGGCAGCAAAGGGTGACAAAATCTCAAGGTAGACTGGCAGTTAAAGGGTTAAATGTATTGGCGCTGTCAGATCCCCAACACCTCATCTGCTTACCAGAAAGGTTGTACACATATAGCCAATAGCGCTTATGTTATCAATCTCCCAAATAGGTTTACGCTGCTCCTCAAATATCTTTGCAGTAGTAACCTGTTAAACGCAGAAATGTTCCTCAGCGCTCAAAAGGTATTATTTTTATCAAAATGCGGGTAACCAGGATAATGAAAGGGTTTCTCCATAGCGTAAAACTGTCAAGTTTATTGTTAAAACATATAAGATTTCAGTTATATTTTATAAACAGAAGTCATATCAAATGGCTGATTTAAGACTAGCACCTTGTATTGCCATTTGAGCGTCTATGTAGTGGCTCTTAGGGCGTCCGCTAGTGGACGCTGCAAGCGGCTGTCTGGCGCTATAATCTGGACAAGTGATGCTGTAGTATCCTGTCCAGCATTGATAAATGTGATGTCTGGAGGTCGCTGTAGAAGCACTCTCCCTCAATCAATGCATATGTAATGCCTCAAGGAAAAGCGTCCCAGAGCAAGGCCACATATAACAACAGGACAACGCTGCAGCGAACAATAGGTAGCGCCAGTTAAGTGCACCCAGTACTCGGCACTGAAGGCCATATTTAAGAAAATCAAACACTAAACCAGCGCAAGTGCTCTAAAACTGGGTGCTCTTGCGTCGGGCTCCAGTCGCTATATGAAAAAAGTCTGTTTTTTCAACACATTTACACCAGCACCAGAGAGAAATCATATGGAATGACCTGCACATACAATTCTGCATAAAAATAAAAATATAACAATATAAGTGTTTGGTTGCTGGGCAGGAGAGGGCACCCAATCATTTGATCCTAAAATTAAGAAAAATAATTGCTATTAAATGCTATTTCTACACAAGCAAAAAAACACCATTGAAATGTATGAGCGCTACTGAGTGACAGGTGCTACATGGCTCTGCTAAACATACAGCACCAACACTGAGCCCCTAGTAATACATTCAACGCTGTATGGGGCTTTTAGAGGCACTCATCAAATTGACTTTCATATATTTGGTATTCACATACTGTGCCTGGAGTTCAACTGACGATACGTGGTACTACGTGGCGTTAACGTTTCTTATATAACCCCCTAAATCTACCATTAAGAGGAAGCACAAGGTTTCATGGAGAAACAATACCAGAATCATTAGGATATGAGGTGGCATTTTAAGGTTTTTACCACATAGAGTGTCACCAAACTGGCTTTATCTAGTGGTTAGCAAGGTAGGGTAGTGTAAGTAGAAGTGTAAAACCATAGGCATAGTTTGTTTTTTTGAAAAACTCTTTCAGCTGTTTTATTTGTAAAATAAAGTTCTAGCTACAGATTTGTACTTGTCATGGGCTTTCAGTCAAGTCATAGGTCTGCTTACTTAACTTTGTAGAAGCATGTTTTGTCTAGCTGATATATTGCTTGATAGATGATATCTCTAAATCTTAAGGATAAGCAAAAATGAATGTTTCCAGCACGAGTTTTCCCAGTTCACTGGTTTTGAATAAGATGAGGGAAAAAGCCATGTGGACTCATAACTAGTTTCCTACGGCTGATGTGGTTTAAATGGAGGAAGTAACATTTGAAAAAACAGCGCCCATTGTCCTATTTACATCTTAGAAGCAACAAAAATACATTGTGACAAACATAACTAGGCACTCATACACATTCCATTTGCTTTGAATGCTTAAAACTGCCATTTTAAATGCTGAAAAATGGAGCTTCTCACAAGTAAGGTCTCTCAGCTGGCAGGAACTGTTTAGCATAACATAAAGCAGTCTTATCACATTCTTTCAGTCCATCTGTGATGTATCAATTTAAGTAAAGAAAAAAAAAGAAAGCAGAAGGAAACCCTGAGAAATGCTGTGATATTGCCAGAGGCTAAAACAAATTCATGAAAGGTTGTATTGGTGCATAATGGTTGGTCGTTGCATTATTAGATACCCTTCCGTGAAAGAAATCCCTGTTCGAAAATGGCTAAATTTGCTGTAAATGTACAAACAGGCCATCTTCACAGTATATAATATCATAGAATTGAGGATTTGCAGTAAATACAAATCCCAGGAGCAGCACTTTTTGAAGAATTCGGGCCTGACAACTTACCTTGGGGCTTTTCAATAGGTAATGCCTGCAGTGTTACAATTTCATCTCCCAATGTCACTTTGTAATAGTGGCCTAGTCACCGAGTTAGGCAGACCGGTTGCCTGAAGCTCTATTTTGCAAACCATTACCAATCCTTTTGTTTGCTTTGCATCTCTTTTTATTATTATTATATTGCTAATGTATTTTTCTTTTATGTCTCTATGTTGTATGATGCTTATCTTGGTGAACTTTATATGAATAATGTGTCTAAATGTCCTATTGTTGATTTACTATTAATATCACTTTATGCTAGTGTGCTATTTATTTATCCTCTCTTTGATTAAACCGGTCCAACAGCCTGGCACAGTTGGAAAAGAAAGGTAGCGGCCATTTTGGAGCTCCCTCTCCTAGCATTTCAGCCATGCTGCTGCCTGGATTCAAGGTAAATGAATTTTATGTGAAGCAATCTAAATTGCACTGGGGAAGGATGCATATGAGCACTGTTTGTTGTTTTGGTCTGTTTTAAGTCATCTTGACCGTTGGTCCACTTTAAGCCCTTATTTTCTTTATGTGTTGCCTTGCACTATAGGGTTGATTCAGAGACAATTAGAATTTTAAAACTTACCTAAATCACTTTGCGGTTAGGTTCTTCTTCCATTTCTCACCCCTAAAACTTACCTAAATCACTTCGCGGTTAGGTTCTTCTTCCATTTCTCACCTCTCAAACTTACCCAAATCACTTCGCAGTTAGGTTCTTCTTCCATTTCTGACCCCTCAAACTTACCTAAATCACTTTGCGGTTAGGTTCTTCATCCATTTCTGACCCCTAAAGCTTACCTAAATCACTTTGCGGTTAGGTTCTTCTTCCGTTTCTCACCCCTCAAGCTTACCCAAATCACTTCACGGTTAGGTTCTTCTTCCATTTCTTACCCCTAAAACTTACCCAAATCCCTTTGCGGTCATGTGAATCTTCATCTCTAAATATTTCTTGGTCCATTCGTTTTGTGTTAATGTATTTTGAAAATAAAATGACATTGAAACAGTTTTTTTTTTTTTTTTTTTTGGTTTAATCCAAAGTGCCATTTTTTATGGCTTTTAAAAAAAAAAATTAGAAAAATGTATAAACTTTTTTTTTTTTTGAAAATATAAAATTTTAAAAATTTTAAAATTTAAAAAAATAGAAACCTTAAAAACTATATACAAAACAATGGCAGGACCCAGGAACATTAGCCTTCTTCTGTGGTCCCCAATGAGTCACGCAGCTCTTGCATGTCGGCCACCAACTGAAGGACCCTTTCACTCATTGCTGCTACTCTGGCACGTGTGGTCCCTGTATAAAAAAGAAACAAACATTGTTTGCTGGCAAATACATGTTTCTCAGCTGTTTTTTAGGTGGCAAGCTAACTCATGACGCCATATGTCATGCTAAGTAATTAATCTAAGGAAGAGGGCATATGTCATTATGCTAAGTAATTAGTCTAAGGAAGAGGGCATATGTCATTATGCTAAGTAATTAATCTAAGGAAGAGGGCATATGTCATTATGCTAAGTAATTAATCTAAGGAAGAGGGCATATCTCATGCTAATGCCATTGACTATGGCTTTAGGTATCTTGGTGATCATGTCAGTTACCACATACTCAAAAGAATGACATTACAACTTACTTCGTCGGTGGCCGACGTCTGCGTCGGGGACCACTCTGGGTTCTGGGACCTGCCACTGCTGGGAAGTTGAGGCTGTAGAGACATGTCAAATAGGGTCACTTCTAATGTCTGAGTCAACAGTAAGCAAATGACAATTTGAATGTGTGTGTGACATCACCCACCTTCTCCATGTGCCTCCTGGGCCTGATCTGCTGCAGACTCTTCCACAGATCCTTCACCCGCTACATATTCAGCTAGAAAAAGAGATTAAGGGAATCAGCTTTTGTTTAAATAGCATGTATGTGTTTGCGGTTACATTGAGAGTCACATACCCGAGGCTAAGGGCTCCGTCGCTTGGTACGACTCCCTGCCCACACCGTGACGCCCATCCTCTGTTGAGAGGTCCAGGGGCTGGTCAAAGGCCCCTACAGAGGAGGGGTAGGACCGTCACCCTGGAGATCCACCACCTTCACTTGGTGCTGCAGATTCATGCAGCACTGGTCGGCCTGTGTGTCTCCGAGTGCATCGTATTCGGTACTTCATTTCCAGCACTAGAAAAGAAAAGCATTTATAAATAAATGCCTACCTTCTATATTAGTTACATCTAGCATGCAATCGCTATTTACTTACTTGGGAAATGGAGCCGGAAAAACCGCCGCACCCGGGTCATGTGGAGCCGTTTCAGGTCCGCCCAATGCTGCATGATCTGCGTGTGGGTGAAGGTGGTGTCCGTCTGATGCTGGATCCTGGAAACGACCTCCAGAGTTGGGCAGGTAGTCGTACCTGCGCTGAAGCATTGTCTAAAAAACACAAAATAAACATAGTTTTTAGATCAAACTGCATACAAATATTTGTCACAATTAGATCAGTTGACTAAATGACATTCCCAGACACATTTCTAGCCTCAAACTATCCTTCTAGATGTTAGTGAGTTGGTTCGCACATGTGCGCACTTCTGTTTGGCACGGATTTAGACAAACTTTTAAAGATAACTGTTTCTTCCTGCGCTTCCTTAAGGGCTAGGCATGCATTTAGATGGCAAATCAAAGTCATTACAATACACTTACGAGCATAATCAGCTCTTCTTGTTGGCGGGTTAAGATCGTGGGCGCCATCTTTCTTCTTGTCCGCAGCAGATAAGTAATGCCCCAGCGGTTTCCGTGTTCCGCACGGCTGGACGAATGGCCGTACGCACGCGTACGCGAACGCGTAAGCGTCATACCCAGGCATTAGTATTTAAAGGGTCCTGAACACACAGCTTATTCTCTTTGAGAGTCTCAACATGCCAGCTAAAAAAGCCCTCGGTAAGGCCACACCAGCCAAGGAGGCCACCAGCAAAATGCCACAGCGGCCTGAGGAGGCTTCTTCATGGCCGACCCCTCGATCACAAATACAAATGCCGAAGGTGCGGGAAATGTGCAGCCACAGTGGCCAGGCCAAGGCGGCTATACCCACCAAGTCCGCTAAGCCCAAAAGAACCAGCAAAGCCAAGGAGGGACCGGCGAAGAAGAAGCCCACAACCAAGCAGGCAGGTACGCCCGCAAAAAAATCCACTAAGAGGGTGAGAAGCCCCAGCCCCCAAAAAACACCATCCCCTCCTCCCCGACCTACCACATCCGTTCGGAAAGAACGATCCACTGGCAAGGCCAGTAAAAGCCACAGGCCCAGAAGCCCCAGCTCAGCATCTCCAGAGCCACGTGGGAAACACACCCGTGGCCATGGAAAGAGCAAGAGCCACAGGCCCAGAAGTCCCAGCTCACCCAGCTCAGCATCTCCAGAGCCAGGTGGGAAACACGGCCATGGAACCACCAAGAGCCACAGGCCCAGAAGCCCCAGCCCACCTAGCTCAGCATCTCCAGAGCCACGTGGGAAACACACCCATGACCATGGAAAGAGCAAGAGCCACAGGCCCAGAAGCCCCAGCCCAACCAGCTCAGCATGTAGTCAGCACGTGGGAAACACACCCATGGCCATGGAAAGAGCAAGAGCCACAGGCACAGAAGGCCAAGCACAGCCAGCTCAGCATCTCCAGAGCCACGTGCAAGTACCTCCCAGGGGCATGGGACCACAAGTGGCAAGGGCACAAAGAGGCACAGGGCCAGAAGCACCACACCCTCAAGCACACCCTCTCTTCCCCGGCCACATTTGCCACCGGCACAGGTGGCAAGCAACTATCCATATGCCACATCAACGCCTGCAAGTTCAGTGGCCACCCAGGCAAGGACCCCAAGTCCATTTCCAAGTCCAGTCCATTCTTTATCGAGCCACCTGTCCAACATTTCAACACAACAGAGCCAGCCCAGAATGTCCCCCGAATTGTCTACATCCAGAGATGAGCCCGAACATCAAGCAATAGGCCGGACATTGTGGCGAGGGCAGTTGAGTGGCAGGTTTGGTGAGGCCCAAACTCTGCATTGGCAAGTGGGCTGACCCTACATTATGATGAGCTATATGGGCGAAAATCCAAATCTACAAGCAAAATGAGAAAAAATTAAATATTGGAGGAGCTCACCAGACAGATCAATGCAGCAGGGGAGGAGTTTAAAGATGTGGAGCAGATCCAGCGCAAAATTTCTGACCTGAAGTATGCAGCACGGAAGAAAGAAAATAAACGGCGCAATTACAGGTACATATTTGAGTTGTGCATTTGTCTGCTTCTTGTATTGTCAACAATTTCCAAAATTTGCCAACCTATATTTTTCAGCTTACAAACTGGCGGGGGCTTCCCCACAAAATTACAGTTTACCCAAGCTGAGGAGATGGTGCTGGCGCTGATACATCCCGTGGAATTAGAGGGCCACTCCGGGCGATGGGACATGGACATCCCTACTATTCCTGCAGGTTAGTAATGTTAGTGTGCATGTGAAATGTTTTAAACGTGTAAAATGAGGCTCACAGGCATATATAAACACATGCCCCTAGGGAGTGGCTTGTAGGGGAGGTTACAATTTTAGCAGGGTGTGTAATGTCTGGGAAATGTTCATTTTCAAATTTGCCAGCCCATACATGACCTTGGAGAGTATTCATGGTCCCTATTAAAGTCTTAATATTAGCAAAGCACTGCCTGTTATGTGATTCTACTCAATGATATCCAACACTTCCTTCTTTGTCTTTAGGCCACTTGGGTTTTAGCTGTGCTTTGGTCTCAAATACTTGATCTGGGGTCAGGGAAAGGTCTACATAGGAAGAATGCCCACCAGCATACTCTTAAGCCAAATGCTATTTGCAAGCTGAGTGTGGGTCCCTAATGGCCCTTTAGAGATGTGTGAAGCCTCATAACATGCAGTACATGCATGTTTGTATTATTTAAGGTGACCAATGTGTATGTACAGGGTGAGTCATACATATAACAGATAATGGTCACCTTCACTATGGGGGAGTTGCCATTCCTGCGTGCCCGGGTGTTTTATTGAAGCATATGTAGTAATACAGATCATCAATGGATATTTGGGTGTTTACGTGCCTTTTTATTTAAAATACAGCCCAGCATCAACCCTCAGCAAGTGTAGAAGCCTCATCCAGTTTGACCAAGCCGTCAACTTCCGTGCTGCCTAGAAGCCAGGAACAGATATATACGGTAAGTGTATTTTGCTGAATATGCTGATGCATGTGAATGAACATGACTAATTAGCATAACTAATAGATTTAGGGACCAAACTGAACTTTTTTGGGCACATGTCCCAACAGACCCACACACTGATGGAGGAAATCCAGGAGATGGAGGAGGATGCCACCTTCACAACTGACCCCCCTAGAACATAATCTGCCACTGTCCCAACATGCTACTGCACCAAATCCTCTGCGGCAGAGTGAAACTGGACGCATGCTGCCAGTCCATCGTGGGCAGCAGGCTGAGACTGAGCCTACAGTCCCCAGTGGTTGCTCTGCAGCAGAGGATTTGCCGAGCCTAGAGGTCGATTTGCTCGCCCTAGAGGTCCAGCATCTGCAGGCGCTCAAACCCGGGGAATTGGGAGGCGTAATCAGCAACGTCGACCAGTTTCCCAGGGGAGGCACGTGCCGATCCTGGAGTAAGCGTGGCACCATGAGAAGCGTTTATTCCGCCAGGTGACTCAAAGAACCACAGAGCAGCTTTCTGCACAATTAGATACATTAAATAATACATTCACCTCCCAACTAATAATTTGACAGGCATGCTCGAGGAAGTTAGCAATAGACTCATGTTGGAAAAGTGGCAGATTCTGAATGCCACCCTTGCCCAGGTGATGGGCCATCCCCAAGGGCCACCACCAGGTTTTTATTGGCAACACCCATTTTGACAGCTATTTGCCCTGGATCTGCTCCACATCTTTCCTCTAATCCCCACTGTATTGACCTGTCTGGTGAGCGCTACCAAGATCACCTTTTTTATGGCTTTGCTTGTATGATTTGGATTTTTGCCCATATAGCTCATTAGAGTGCTGAGATACCCCACTAGCCAATGCCTGAGCTAAAGCCTCACTGAACCGGCCGCTCAAGCTGCCACGCTGCAGGGTTTGGCCTAATGAAATTGTTTCTGGCTCATCCTGTTTGTAGGCATGATTGGGGGACATTCTGGGCTGGCAAACTACTACCTTGAACCCTGGCAAAGATTGGACTGGACTTGGATTTGGACTGTAATATTGTACAATTACAGATATATACTTTTTACTACCTATAGTGACAAATTTGAGTTAAAGGCAAGCCCGTCATTACATCCATCCATTACATCCATAATTGCATATGTCCATAATAGATCTGATTCAGAACCTCACCATAAATGCTCATTTTTTGCGGGAGTGAATCTATTAGATTCCTGGGCCGATCAGATCCCTCCCCGCGGGGCATCCGAAATCGGGATGAAACCCCCAGGACGCCCAGAAACCTTACCTTATCCCCATTCCAACGGGCCGGGCCGCAGCCGCATCTCGCGCTTCCTTCTAGAAGGGCGCGCACCCGTTCGTGAATGGCCGGCGCGGGCGCGCTCCCTGTTAGAAGGAAGCGCGAGACACGGTCTCCAGCCGCACTCAGAGCCGCTGTGGTTGTCCGTCGCTTGTACGTGCATACCACAGCGGCTCTGAGCGCTCTGATTGGACGAGCGCTCGCGTAGGTGCGGGGTGAGGTGAGTTGAGCTGGGCGTTCTGGGGAGTTTCACGCAGCGAGGCACCCTCGATCGGGTGGACCAAAACCCAGGATAGTGAAAATCCTGGGTGTTGGTCCACTTTAAGGATGGTGCTTTAAGAAAGAACACCAAACAGCATAGTGCTAAAACGTGAATATTTTTCTTTATTGATTTTTTAAGGTTTTTTTTATTTACATTTTTTATTTTTGTTTGAAAAAATAAAAGCAATTTCTAATTGAAAACAGTTAAATATTGGCTGTGGTGTAATATTCTGGCAACTGTAAGGACAAAAGAAATGCATATAAACATTTGCTCAAACACAGGCATGCCTTCCCTAGACCTCCCAAATGCTCACTACTTACCAAAGCACTGTCCTATGCTTTTTAGGGGGCCACCCTCTGCCTCGGCATCACCGTTTTGACGACAAATCGCTATTAAAAACGGCTATTTCTGAGCCTCCTAGAGCCTCAATAAGGTTGTAAACCATTCTGCCTTGCTGTAACATGCATAGGACGCGTGCTGGGTTAGTGAAATAATACTGTAAATTATTATCACATGCAGATCGAAAGCATCGCTAATAGAATCGCAAAGTGGCACAATTGCAGAGAGTTGAGGTGGCATCACTATGAGGGGACCCTATAGTGCCTAAAAAAACAACCTTGGAGCTGGCAGCAGCAGGAGCCCAAAAATTTGCTGAATCACACCCTGGAGTTGCAAGCAGCAGCAGCAGCAGCTGTAGGAGCCCAAACATTGCTTTAAAGAGACACTGGAGTTGGCTTCAGGAGCCCAAAAATTGAATGAATCACACACTGGAGTTGCAAGCAGCAGCAGCAGCAGGAGCCCAAACATAGCTTGAAAGACACACTGGAGTTGGCAGCAGGAGCCCAAAAATTGGATGAATCACACCGTGGAGTTGCAAGCAGCAGCAGGAGCACAAACATTGCTTTAAAGAGACACTGGAGTTGCCAGCAGGAGCCCAAAAATTGGATGAATCACACCCTGGAGTTGCAAGCAGCAGCAAGAGCCCAAACATTGCTTTAAAGAGACACTGGAGTTGGCAGCAGGAGCCCAAAAATGGCTGAATCACACCCTGGAGTTGCAAGCAGCAGCAGCCCAAACATAGCTTGAAAGAGGCACTGGAGGTGGCAGCAGGAGCCCAGAAATTGGATGAATCACACCCTGGAGTTGCAAGCAGCAGCAGCAGCCCAAACATTGCTTTAAATAGATACTGGAGTTGGCTTCAGGAGCCCAAAAATTGGATGAATCACACCCTGGAGTTGCAAGCAGCAGCAGCAGCAGCCCAAACATAGCTTGAAAGAGTCACGTGAGTTGGCAGCAGGAGCCCAAAAATTGGATGAATCACACCCTGGAGTTGCAAGCAGCAGCAGCAGGAGCCCATCTTCTCCTCATCGCTTTCAAAAGTTGACTTCATGCTTAGTTTGTGTATTGTCGGAAAGCTTGCCCATGGAAATGCAAGAATAAGATACTATAAGCCGAACAGTGGACATAGTGGTGTCTGCTAAAATGGAAAGCATACGGAAAGGATCGAAGCAATGGGGATTAAATAAGGCAAAGAAAATAGGTACGCATATAGGTAAGGCTTATTCTGGGCTGCTAGCTGGGGGAAAGGCCAGGTACATAAAATTTACATAGCTGGTGTTTAACGGTAGAAGAGGCAGCTTTGTAAATTTTACATAGCTGGCGTTAGAAGGGTTAATTCATTGTTCTTACATATGAAAATACCACTTTTGACAAATGGAGGGCTTGGGGCAATATGGAAAGAAACTGAACATAAAATGAAATGGGGATTGTAAAAATGCATAGGAATGGAAGAGTCGTGTGACTGCTCATTAGAAAAGTTATTCTTAAGCACTCATTCTTTACCTTCAAGGCATTGAATTGTTACTATAAATAGGCACTAACACAGATTTACCTTAAACTGTTACTGCAAATCAACACAGAGTTGCTTTGAACTGTTACTATATATAGGTACTCACACAGAGTTGCCTTGAACTGTTACTATAAATAGGCACTAGCACAGAGTTGCCTTGAAATGTTACTGCAAATGGGCAACAACACAGAGTTGCCTTGAACTGTTACTATAAATCAATGCTAACACAGAGTTAGTGTTGCCTTGAATTGTTACTATAAATAGGCACTAAAACAGATTTGCCTTGAACTCTTACTGTAAATAGGCGCTAGCACAGCATTGCCTTGGACTGTTACTGCAAATGGGTACTAACACAGAGTTGCCTTGAACTGTTACTATAATTAGGCACTAACACAGAGTTGCCTTGAACTGTTACCATAAATAGGTACTAACACTGCATTGCCTTGAACTGTTACTGAAAATGGGCAACAACACAGAGTTGCCTTGAACTGTTGCTATAATTAGGCACTAACACAGAGTTGCCTTGAACTGTTACCATAAATAGGCACTAACACTGCATTGCCTTGAACTGTTACTGAAAATGGGCAACAACACAGAGTTGCCTTGAACTGTTGCTATAAACAGACACTAACACAGAGTTGCCTTGAACTGTTACTATAAATAGGCGCTAACACAGCGTTGCCTTGAACTGTTACTATAAATAGGCTCTAACACAGTGTTTCCTTGAACTGTTACTACAAATAGGCAATAAAACAGATTGCCTTGAACTGTTACTGCAAATGGGTACTAACACAGCATTGCCTTGAACTGTTACTACAAATAGGCACTAACACAGAGTTGCCTTGAACTGTTACTGCAAAAAGGCCCTAACACAGAGTTGCCGTGAACTGTTACTATAGAGGTAGAGTAGATATAAATATAGGGTTAGTGGGGGGCATAGGAAGAGGAAGAATAGGAAAGGGGGGCGGGTATATAAGTGTAGTAAAAGGGGGGGGTTCATCTGGCCCCTCCACCCTTCCCAACCCCACCCCCAACCAACTTTAGCTAGGTAAATTATGCATCCATAGAAACTGTCTTTTTGTTTAGCCATACACTCTTTTATATGCATTTGATTCTGATTAGTGTTGTTTGAACCAATCTTGTGTTGAAGTCTTTTGAGTAGGCCTCCACAAGTATTGTGGTTTTGCGGTATTCAGGAGGTTTTGTTATATGATTTGGTTGAAATGTGTATGTGATAGAGGAGGTAGTCAGCGGATTTTAGTGGGAAGGATTCACTATTTGGACTTCTTGGATTTTTTTCCCCAAATTACTTAATTGAATGTTTACCAAATGTGTAGGAGGTCCCCGAGGCCCAAAAAATCAGATTTAGGGCATCTGGGGATCTGTACCATCTGGACAGTAACTTGTAATATGGCGCTGCTGACCGAACATTTGTGTGCCATCCGGAGCATTTTTGACCAGTCCTTATAGGAGAATAATTAAAGCTTTTTGACCTTCTTTTCTAAAAGAAGTTAGTACTTCAACATTTTCCTCTTGGCTTCTCTTTTACATGTGTCCCTTTAAAAAGTATAAATAAAAAAATGAATGCAAAATGAAGTAAGCTATTTCATGTATTCACAATAGTCCTCACTATTTGTATAGACTACATATGTAAAATATATGCTTTGGTGCAATAAAATAAATGTCTGCATTTCCTATAGCAAAATAAATATATTTTTGGTAAAAGCCTATAACATTAAAATGGCAGCCAGTAATTGCTGGCAGAGAAATAAAAGCAGGTAGCCTTGTTCAAAATGAATCTCCTTAAGGCATACAACTATTTTTTTTTTGCATTTGACATAGTGAGTTGTATAGCAAGCTTGTCTATTTTTCAGACTATAATCCTGGCAGAGCTTTAGGATTTAAGTAATTAACTGCTTAGTAATCTAGACAGTAATTAATTTATTTTATTCATGATTACCGACTCGCCAAACCTCTGGGAAAATTATGACCTTCAAGTATACATTCAGGCAAGTGTTGTCATAAAAAACAACTTTCCTCTTCAAACGACATTGACAAATGAAATCCTGACATATGACCATACTATGATACATTACATATTTTACCTTGATTATGTTTTATGTTGGGGGAACCACAAACCTCCATTTTAATGTTTGGAAATTATGGTAAGTCAGATCTCTTACCCAGATCATGCTGTAAGAGACATTCCTGTGAATCTTGGAGTTGTTTTTGATTCCTATTTGCCTTAGGCTGAACTGTCTCCACTAAAGTTCTTGAATTATTTATGGGAATGTATAGCTGCAGTTGGAAAGAAGCCCTTGGTACTTGGAAGCTGCAACAGACTTTGAAATTTGGAAAGGCTTAAGTAGTGCTTGCACAAAGCATGCAAGGTTGACAAGTGCAGGAGATTGAGAATGTTGGGATTATACTTTTCTGCCTAGACCTTGTGCTTCTATGACCTTATCACCGACGTGTATGATCAACAAATTTGACACGGCAAAGGATCTGTATATGTTCTGCAGGAAATTGTCATTAAAATATCACTTCTCTAACTCCACTCAGATCACACAGACCCCGGTCTTAACTGAACAGGAACAAGCGTTACAGGATTTAACAGACCTTTTGGATGAGCAACAGACTATGGATACGGATATGGGAATTCTTAGGAGGCCCTCTACCTTCACACCTGCATGGAGTAACATTCCTGCACTACAGGTTTTCCACAATTTGGTTGAACATCCACGGACCCCAACCTTTTGCATCTTGCCTAAGGTGCACAAAAACCTGGAAAAACCACCGGGTCGTCCGATCGTTTCAGGAGTAGGATGTCTGACTGAACATGCCTGAAGCCTACAGCGACAAATAGTATTCTGCATTATAGTAGTTTCCATCAGAAAAAGACAAAGGATGGTATACCAACTGGACAATTTCTTAGAATTAGACGTAACTGTTCAGAAAATGAAGGATATATAGAAGAAGCATCCAATATGAGAAGACGTTTCCAACAGAGGGGATATCCTCGTCAAGTGATACGAAGAGCAGAACAAAGAGCTATAGACACACCAAGGGAGAGGTTACTCAGTTATCAAAATAAAAAAAAGGATCAAAGTCTTCCATGTGATGATCGGTTGGTTGGGATTTCAGCCTTGATGATGTTTGTCGGGCCTGCTCATGGGAAAGAAGATGATCATAGATGCTGTACTCCACACACATTGAAGAAACATCTTTACGGTGGTCTTCTAGCTTGAGCATTGAGGTGGACGTTTATCAACCCCGTTGGGATCTATATTTGATGAATTTTTCCCTAATGGACTTGTTCATAGAAGTCACATTTATGACTCAAACATTATTTGTAAATATGTTCCTTGGATGTTGTGGGGCTGCATGACATCGGCCTTTTGTGGCTGATGGACCTTGTGTGTGGCTCCCTTATTTGTGTGCTGTATATGATTTGCTGTAGGGCAATACCGGCATGGGACCATGCACGGTGCTCTTGAATACTCTTTTGATTCAGAGATGTCCCGGGGGAACAAATTTTCTTTAGCAATATATTAATTGTATATATGTCAACATTCCCATGGCTAGCCAATATGTGGGAAGACCTGGTGGATAGCTGGAAAGAGTGTGACCATACGGATAGAATTGGGCAATATGATCAATTGATGTTATAATACATCTTTGATTATTCTTGATTTACATTTTTGTATATTTTTCTTTCAATAGATATAATAATTTGTCAGGCACATTGTTATTTATAGTTTTGTCTTTATAGAAGCTATATTGTATAATCATTCCCTCTCTCCGTATACTTACCTTCCATGTTCCGCTGGCACTGTTTACATCTGTGCAGCTGGGTGGACTGGAGGGCGGTGTGGCGGCGCGCGTGCTCGGGCACGCGGCCGCCCGGGACCTCCTACTGCAGGGGAGCGAGCCCAGGCGGGCGCGCGCCTGAGCGGGTGCGCCGTGACGCGTTTCCGGTTTTGACGCTCCCGATGGGCGGATGTGACGCGCTCACAACGCGTTGCCCTTACGACGGGAACATCCGGTCGGGTGGGGCGCGTGTGTTGGGGGGCGGCGGTACGTCCGGGCATTGGTGCAGTCGTTTTTCAGGTGGGTTTAAAAGGAGAGGGGATGTATTAGCAGCTTATTCACCCTGGTGAAGTGGCGACTTGCCACGCAACGCGTCGGTGGCGGGCTGCTGTAGGGGACCCTGGAGGCTCAATGATATGGTGATGTAAAAATGTTTTTTTATTAGTTTCTTTGTTTAAATTTGGAATGTATATTGGCAGTTTCAATAGGATTTCTCGAATCACTTTTTGCACTCTGCACTTTATTGAATTACACTATTATGTGTGTCATCTAAGTTTTTCTAATAAGGTTGGATTAATTGAATACTTTTGATAAACATGATTTATTAATTTTATATTTTAGTACAGTTAGGGCACTTTAGCACTATTGCACTTTCCCCATTTTCATCATTTTTCATTTTTTTCTGCCAATTACTATTTATTAATTATCTGTTATTTAAATCATTTCATTAATATATACCTAGAGCCACTTTAAGGGATTACCCCTCAGTTGTTGTGTGTCTATATGTATTTTAATGAGTTTTTTTGATGTATTGTCTGTGTAAATATTGTCTATGTATATATTTTTATAAGTCCTGATTTAATAAATTGATATTATTATTTTTCTACATAGACTTGAGTTTATACATATCCATATAATTTTTAGTGTGCGGCAAAACTGTAGGGGTTTGGGGGCGTGTCTAGGGTCCCCAACTTCGTTCTTTTTTCATTTCAATGGTTACTTCCCTACATACTGCCAGCACCTTTGTCCTTTGTGAAATAATATTAAGTTGTGCATACTCATACTATTTTCTTCTTTGCTTCTATGACCTTAAAGAGTTATTTCGTAATACTGTATGTGGAGTGAAAATGTATTAAAGCAGACCAAAACCCCTGGAACTTGTGGAATACATTTGGCCAAACCCCCTGCCGATATTCCCTTCTTAGTGTGTAGAACTAGAAATAGATAATTTTTTCGGTTTGGGTACCAAACTTGACCCCCAACCCCGAACCCGGTCCCAATTGAAATCTTTGGAGACCTGAATGAGGGACAACCTTGACAGATGGCCCCCTCCACCCACCACTTCTCACCGGCCCGCCGGTCACCCCTCGTATTTAATTTTAAATAAATAGCAGTGGTGGGTGAGTGGTAGCTGTGAGGGAGGGGTCCTCTTTAAGCTAATGCAGCATGTGCAGCAATAGGAAGCAAAGCAATTTTGTTGACTGCCGCACTCTTACCTTAGCCGCAATTCTAATGCCTGGGTGCAAGGTTCGTGGAGACGCCTCATAGATCCGAGTCTATTTGTGAAGAATCAGCACTCCAAAATTCTTAAAAGTCCAATTATATTTTCAAACGAAATTCAAATGCATTACACACAGTGGTGGTGATTGGTCGATGTTTCGGGGTGCGCTAGGGCCCCCTTCCTCAGGACCCACCACATTCAAGCAAAGTAGAAACAGTTGCCAAACCACATTATACACAAATATACATATTATGGCCAATCAGACCACTGATCATTCCAAAATGCCCGCCTGCAGAGTACCATAGTAGATAGTATCTAATGATATCGATCTATAAAAATGGCCTGTTGAATAACAAAAAGAAAGGAACACATACTCACCCTTCCATGGGTGCTTCCTCCTCACTCGAGGTTAACGATTGAGTGTGGTAACGCGGCTCCTGTAGGCAGGGAGGTTTCAAAGTAACCCCCCTCGCCGTCACCTGATAGGGGAAGGTCGGGAGTGACATCACCCACCCCGGGGACTCTCCCTGGCAACGCTCTACCCCCAGCAAGAAAATGTACTGGCCACAGCCAGAAGAAAGGCGATGTGTATCCATAATAATGAACACCTGAAAAGGGAAAAGGAGGAATGTATCCCATTTGCCCAAACTTTTTGCCATAGTTTCGCTTGTATTGAACGGATTACTATAAGACATCAGGATATTCTCACCTCAGATAGAAATTTAGCACCAGTTATCAAACGAACACCACTACGGGTCTATAATAGAAGTCGGAACCTGAGGGATATTCTAATTAGAGCTGACCCAATCGAAAAGTATAGGCCACAGCGAGAGACATTCTCAGCTAGGACTAGCTGCTATAGATGCTTCAATTGCAACATATACAACTCCCTCATAACAGGACCACAATTTTCACATCCACATCCTGGAACTCAGATCAAACTAAGGGGATATTACAACTGTCACATGGACTACTGCATATACATCTTGAAATGTCCATTGGGCTAATATATGTAGGCAAGACCATTGGCCCCTTCAAAAATGGTTTCAAAAGCATAAAAGCAACATTAGAGTTTATCAGGAGAGAGCAAGAAATGGCGAATCTAGGGATATGGATAAACCGTTGCGGTGCATTTCCATAAGTTTGGCCACTAGGCCACTAGACCATGAATTGAAGAGCATATGGCCTGATGCAGAGTCTCCCCGTTCAGCTATCCCGTACGTTTTCCCATTGGTTTTGGGTTGTGATCGGGTCCTGAAAGGGTGCTACGTTGCTTTTTGTGTGCGTTTATGCGCTCAGGTGTGTCGGCATGCGCCTTTCCGATTGACGGCTCGCAAGCAGCCATTAATTGGTCCGTTTTTTTAATTGATTCAGAGCCTTGATTTCTGATTGAAACCAGCCCCATTTAACGAGGGCCTCGACGCTTCACTTACGGCCACTATTAGCACCCGTATTTGAGCTCCGTATCATGATTTCCTCTGTGCGCGAGCATCAAAGGCATCAGCTACGCGGTCTTGTACTTTTGAGCATGGCAGAAACCAGGCTGCACCAAACACGTTTGGACATCGATGGCATGCATGACGTTGAGCTATTCGAGCTCACCCGCCTTAACCGTGTTTCTCTCCAGGACTTGTATAGCCAGCTGCGGCCATGGTTAGCCCCCACCACAAGAAAGGGGTATGCAATTGCAGGTATGACCAAATTGGTTGGCTGCCTGCAGTTTTTGGCGAATGGCTCGTTCCAGAGACTGGGTGCCTTCTCCGTGGGGATGTCCCAGTCTATGATGAGCCACAGCCTAACCAAGTTTTTGGATGGCATGGCTACCCTGGCACCCAAATTTATATTTTTCCCAGACACAGGGGAAGCCTGGAATGCGGTTAAGCTGGGCTTTTATAACATAGCCGACATGCCCAACATCATGGGTGCCATTGATTGTACCCACGTATCGATCATTCCGCCTGCTGACCAGGAATATCTGTTCAGGTATGTGGTTTAGGTCTGCTTGTTTTTTTTTTTTTGGGGGGGGGGGGGTTCAAGCAGACCTACACCCTGTGTATCACTAGCATCCATTGTTTAGTAATGTTGTTGATGTTTTTGGAATATTTGTCTGCATCTTGACACTTATGGTCACACTAATTACAGTTCTGTTGGGTTTGTGCAGGAACAGGAAGATGGGCCATTCGATTAATGTCCAGGCAGTGTCCAGCCCTGATCTGCAATTTTTTTGTATCTTTGCAGCCTTCCCTGGTTCCACGCATGATGCCCACATTTTGAGGAACTCCTGCCTCTTTGAACGTTTTCAATCTGGAGATCTGGCTACTGGGTATGTGTCTTTTTTTATAAAAAATGTTGGTGCCTGTCCCCCATTAATCTGTGATAGATAGCAATGAAACAGTACAAGTGGGCAATCACTTACTTACCACTATTTGATCATCTTAATTCTTGTATGTCTTCTCCACTATTGCATCCTGTCCTGGCCCTCTTAGCTATGTAGCATACCACAGTCATTGTATAGGAGTGTACTGGTTGGATGTGCATGTTGGCTCATCAGGATTTTAAAGTTACCTAACATGCCATTTTTGGTTAATGCATGTAAGGTACTTGTGGATATTGTTTAGTTATTAGATTTAGAGTTATTTGATATTTTTGGGTGGCCTTATAGTTATGTGTTGACTGGTTATGGTGCCAGACACTACATATGTTTACAATAGGCACATTTGTCATGTGTGTTGGTATTATTGTTAGTGCATATTTTTGTTTGGTCTTTTTGCAGGTGATTCTGGCTATCCTTTGCTACCATGGCTACTCACCCCCATCCTGGACCCATCTTCACAGGCCCAGGAGCGGTATAACACTGCCCATAGGAGGACTCGCTCAGTGGTGGAACATGCCTTTGGCTTGCTCAAGATGCGCTTCCGATGTCTGGATCAGACTGGGGGTGCACTAGAGTATCAGCCTGCCAAGGTCATCAAAATCATTCTTGCTTGTGGTGTCCTGCACAACCTTGCCATTTGAGGCCGGATATCCAGATACACTGACCTGCCTGAGGACACTTTAGAGATTTCTGAAGATCACACCCCTCCATACTCCGGATAACCAAGTGGCACAGCACAGGCAATACGTGCTCAACTAGTGGACAATGTTTTTGCATAAAACACACGCCTTTGAAATTTATTTCTTTTAACCCTTTCGCTGCCAGCCTACCTGGAGTTTTTGTCACCCTTGGTGCCAGACCATTTTGAACTATTTTGCGCTCCCCATGTTCAAATGTGATTTTTGAAGGGATTTCCAGGGATTTCCCAGGAAAATGATATATTGTTTTTTTCAGAAGAGTCTGGGCTTCAACATGCGATGTCTTGTTTGGCCTTTTTTTTGTGTATTCTCAATACTTTTGGGTGAAATATGTGCAAAAAAATAAAAAAAAATCTATTTTTTGCAATTTGTAGTGTTTTTTTGTAATAAAAAAATGTAAGTTTGTCAATAAAATCTTATTGCGTGTGAAACCCCAATTTCTCCCAGTTACAGCAGTTCCACATATTTATAGGTAGACACCCTTTCCTGCCCAGGAGACTCCCCCAAACTGAAACAGCGCTTTAGGGGATTTTCAGAAAAAAATAAAACTGTGATATGCACTATGTGCACCTCGCAGTTTTTCCAGAAAAATAACCCTTTACATTTGAAATACCCCCAACAAACTATATATTCTCTGGAAGTACACACCTCAGGCTTTCTAGGTGTACCAGGCTTGTTGATGTGGCCACAGTTTTCCCTCAATGTATTCTTTGGTTGCAAAGAGTTTCCCTAAAAAAAGGATAAAAAAGCAGAATCAAAGCAACATTTTCCTAAAAAAACTATATACAAACAAGAAAAAACAAGTATAATCTGAAAAAGCAACCTCCCCCGAACAGAACGATACCCAACATGCATAGCTACTGTCAAGGGAAGAGTTGCCAAACACCCCAAAGTAAAGCATGCGCATAACGGTAATTTTTCTTGAAAATTTCAGCTCTGCAGACAAGGTGCACACCTTGCGATTTTTCAACCAAAACAACCCTTTTACATTTGGAATATCCCCCATAAACCATATATTCCCTAAAAGTACACATGTTAAGCTTTCTAAGCGTACCCAGCTTGTTGTAGTGGGCTCATCTTTCTGGAATTGATCCCTCAAAGGATTCTTTGGTTGCGCAGGGTTTCCCTAAAAAATGTATAAAAAAGCTGAATAAAAAACACCTTTTCCTAAAATATAAATATGCAAACCAGAAAAAACAAGCTAAGTCTGAAAGCGCAAGGTCCCCCGAACAGAACAATACCCAACATGCATAGCTACTTTTAATCCTTTTAATTGCCAGCCTACTTGAGATTTTGTCACCCTCTGTTGACAGGTCATTTTTCCCCATTTTGCGCCATGTTTTGCGACATTTTTGCTGGAATTTTCAGGAAAATTATATATATATATTTTTTTTGCAGCAGAGTTTAGGCTTTAACATGTAAATGTAAATTTTATTCTGTTTTTTTACAATATTATTGATATTAAAAAAAAGTAAATAAATAAAATTTTTTTTTAGAAAATTGCCTCCTTTATTTTAAATAAAGAAAACCGTATTGCATGTGAAAGCCCCATTTCTACAGATTAGATCGGTACCACATATTTATCGGTAGCCCCCCGTTCCTGCCCAGGAGACCCCCCTAACAAGTACTTTATAATATTTACAAATAAAATACAACTACCATCCACACTACAAAGGGTTAAATCGGGAAAAAAATGACATAGGGTCCCCCCTCCCAGGGGGGGGGGGACCCCATTTTTTGGGGGGATTTTTAAGGGTTAAAAACCCTTAAAAATCCAAAAAAAAACGACATGGGGGCCCCCTTACCCAAAGTAACCAGCCCGGGACCAGCTATGCAGGGCTTGTAGGAACAGGGCACAGGGGCCAGCTTTTGTGGCCCCTGGCCTTGCAGGCTACAAAGCCCGCATAGCCCGTGGGCCCGGGCTCTTCTGCCCCTCCCTGGCCTTTGGGGAGGCAGGTAATGGGGGTGCCAAGGGTTAATGGCAAGTCACTCGCTAGTGCAGGTGACTTGCCATCCCCCAGCCTTGTGAACTGATATAGGGGTCTTGTGGACCCCTTACCAGTTCACAAGGGGTTAAATGTAAAAAAAAAAAAACACCACACAGACGCAGAAAAAAATATTTTATTATTATTATTTTTTTTTTTTTAATACTTACCTCCCATCCATCTTCCCCTCCCAATCACTGGCTTCTGCTCATCTGCTGGAAGCCTTTTATAGCTGCTGGGTGACAGAACATAAGGGGTTAATTAAAAAAAAAAAAAGACATAGGGTCCCCCCTCCCAGGGGGGGGCGGACCCCATTTTTTTTTATTTTTAAGGGTTAAAAACCCTTAAAAATAAAAAAAAAAATGACGTGGGGTCCCCCTTACCCAGCATTACCAGCCCGGGACCAGCTATGGGGGCTTGTAGGCACAGAGTGGGGGGGCCAGCTTATGTGGCCCCCCCACCCTGCAGCCTACGAGCCCACATACCCTATGTGGGCCCGGGCTCTTCTGCCCCCCCCTGGCCTTTGGGGAGGCAGGTAATGGGGGTGCCAAGGGTTAATGGCAAGCCACCCACTAGCGCAGGTGGCTTGCCATCCCCCCAGCCTTGTGAACTGGTATAGGGGTCATGGACCCCTTACCAGTTCACAAGGGGTTAACAGTAATAAAAAAAAACACCACACAGATTAAAAAATAACTTTATTAAAAAATAAAAACTTTTTTTTACTTTACTCACCTCTGATCCTCAGCTTCTGTGTCCCTCGCAGCTCTGATGACAGTTATTGTCATCGCTGGCCAGTGGAGGAGGGAGGCAGGTGATCAGATCATCACCTGCCTTCCTCCTCCTGTGGCCAGCGATGACAAGTGTGAGAATCGCAGCCCGGAGCCAGGACGACACCCGGAGGTGTGATGTCGTAAGCCCCGCCAAAATGGCGGCGCCCGTCGAGCAGGACAGGGAGAGGGCCTTTCAGGCCCTCTCCTGAAGCTGGAGAGCCAGGGGGGGGGCGATCGGAGGCCCCCCTGGTGAAGAGGAGACCCGGCGGAAGCAATCGATCACTAAGGTAAGTAAATGTCATTTTTATATATTTTTTTTTTTAACATGTATTTCGGCGGCTGCTGAAGGGGGGGGGTAGCTATTCCGGGCTCTCCCCTGCACCCGGGGGGGCCTGGGTGGGGGATCGGACCCCCCCCGGATGAAGAGGAGACCCGGCCGGATAGAACAAGGGGTCAGGTGAGTGTTTTTTTTTTTTTACTTTTACTGTAGCAGGGGGGAAAGTCAAGCCCGTAGTTTCTACGTGCTTGGCACTTAAGTGGAGTGGAAGCAAGCACGTAGAAACTACGGGCTTGGCACTGAAAGGGTTAATTTTATTAGTGAATCAAACCAAAATTATTTTCAATCCTTTTTTTGGATTTTTTGTTAAACTGAAACGTGGGGTCATATACATTAACACAACCATTTAGTGGTAGGTAGAGGATGATGTTGCAGCTGATGGTTGGGGTGGGTGAATCTGTGCAGCAATATGTGCCAGGCTTTGGTTAATGTGCTGCCATTGTTGGACCATTTCTCCCATATGCCTGTTTAGGCTTCTTGTTTCTGCCAGTAGGCCAGACACATTGGAGTTTAAAACCTCTAATTGGTTAGTCATCGATGTTATTTGGGTGCACACCGTGTCATTAAATTGTTGTGTGGTTTGGGAGAATGCTATATTCTCCTGGTGCCACGCTTCCTCCATAATCTGAAGCTGTCTCCTCTGGCTTATATGTCGCCTTGGCTGTGTTCTTGCACTGGCACGGGTGGGTGGTTCGGCACTAGATTGAGTTGGTGCTGGTGGTTGGGTTGGTACCGAGTGTGTGGTGTGGACGGCAGAAGTGGTGGTTTTTGGCACAGAGGTTGTGGTAGTGGACACCAGGTGATGAAGTTGCTGTGCCTGTTGGTTCTGATGTTCGCACACTGGTTCTGTAGTCATTTGCGGCATCTGATTTGTGTCCTCCTCCAAATCTTGAATGTCTTCAATAATTGGGGGACTTTGTCTGTTCTGTAAAGAAATGTAGCATTTATTGAGTTCACTATTTTCCCACAAATGGATGCAAGTGCAATTTCTACACAGTGGACCATTGACTTACCTCATCCAAACACTCAATTTGGTTTGTGTGGGAAGAAACCTGGTGTTGCATGGGCCTCTGGGACAACCTAGGGGTTGCTTGGCCTTGTGACGTGTGTTGAGTTTGTTCTGGGAAGAGAGAATGAAATGTAATTTTTAGCAACAAACACAGTGTGTATTAACGGTTACCAAAGTTTTTTGTTCAACATTGAAAAGTCTCTCTGTAAAAACAAACTCACCTTTCGACCTGACATTCCTGTCTGTGTCTAGGCCCTCTGGCAGGCCCTAAAGGGTTGCAGGGTGAATATATGTGTAGACATGTTCTTCGGCTGGGGTTACTGTGATTTTAGTCGGGAGACAGTCTGCTGGCTGGGGTAGATTAAAACACACCTATTAAGTGTTACATCCTGTTACAAAGCAGGCTAGACATGCATTTACACTCTAAAGGGACTTTACCTCTGCTGGCGGCGCATGTCCATTTTTTTTTTCCCATAATATTTGAGATCCCCAAATTTGCGCTTAATTTGCTCAAGATCTCTCCTAACAGAGCCAACACTATTAACTTGGCTGCAAATATTAGCCCAGATCTCCTGCTTTGCCTGCTTTGTGGTGCTTTTGGAATAACGGCCAAATAGGGCATCATAGTGCTCACAGACACCAGTGGCTACAGCCATACTTTGGGCATCACAAAAACGGGCTGTAAGTGAGCCACGGCGTAGCTGACGGCCACATGGGTGTGTGGTGTCCCCTGCATCAGATGAAATAGATGGCTGGCTGTCTGGGGAGTCGTGTTGGGTTCTTGGGCTTATGGGTGAGTGTGATGGAGTGTGGGTGCTGCTCTGTGTTAATGGCTGGGTGCCTGTGGAGCTTTTACCTGTTGAGCTCTCTAGTGAATCTGTGGTAGTGGTACTTTGTGACACAGAGTGTTGCGGAGGAGGGGTGGGTGGCCTGGGTGGGGTGGAGGTTTTGGACCTACGCTTCCCCTTGCTGGTGTGTCTTGTTTTTTGGCCATGCTTTGTGTGTGGAGGAGGTGCAGGCAGCAGGCTTTTCACAGATTTGGGGCCCTTGTGAGGCCTGGCAGATTTAGCAGGTGCTGGCGAATGTGGCAAGGGCTCCTTGCTCCTGCGTTTTGGGTGAGCTACCTGTGTGTGTGGCTTATCCACCCTTTTAGTAGGTGCATGTCCAACCTGGCTCTTGTGGCTGCACTTGTGTTGTTTTTTGTGTGCTGGATCTGAGCGGCTAGTATGTGCCTCTGGGCTTTTTGGGTCTTACGGCTCCCTTTTGGTCTGGCCATAGTGATATGGTATCCAACACAGAGCTGAGTGCATTGACCTTTAAATATTTTTACCGTGTGGGCGTGTTCACCAGCGTGTGTGCCTGCGTGCACGCACGCACGTCACCATGGGGGAACGTCATAGCCATACCCAGAACCCCCCAAAAAAAAGGCGCCAGCTATTTACACTGCGGAGCAGGACGACCTTATCATGGATGTGAGTAGGCGAGCGTGCGTTTATGTGCACGCAAAAGCCGCTTTAAAAAAATAGCTATGGCAGGGCAAGATTAATGAGGATCAACTGACTTGTTAAAGTAAACTACTAGACCACCTTACTTTTAAACATGTGCGCAACATCAAACTAACCTACATGCAGATTGTAGAACTAGGCCCATGTAAGTAGGAATGAGGGGCAGAAAGTGACTTTAGGTAGGGCATGAGACTTGGACATGTTTTTGTGTGACAAATGGGGTACCATTGTGTTTTTTCTTATCAGATCATGCTGAGGAACCGCTACGATTACCTGTCGTGCGATTTCGAGAAGAGGACGTTGGCGCTGGCGGTGGTGGACGCGATTGGCCGCATTTCGGGTACCACCTATACCTTCACCCAGATCGCCCAACACTGGTCTGAAAGAGGAGGCAGTACTTTGCAAAACATTTTCCAGGTAAGTGTGGCAATTTGACATGCAAGAATCACACTGGCCTTGGCTGGGCCTGTTTTTATGATTGTGTTTATATTGCAGCTAATGAATGGACTATGCGTTGCCGCCCCACCCGGAAAAGAGCCCGCAGCCCAGTGTTGGACGAATCTGGGGAAGGTATAGGTGGTCCACTGCCAGTGCCAACGCCCACCCCCTCCTCTGCCAGTGAGTATGAGGGCCCCTTAGACCTCAGTATGCAGGGGGGGGGAAATCGCACGGCAGGGAGTCTAGCCTCACTGAGCAGCAACCTGACTCCGGTAAGACTATAAAAATAACAGATGTCCTGATACATGCAAGAAAGACATAGACTAATGTGCACTATTGTGCTTTGTAGATTCTGACGTCGCAGGCCCATCCCAAGGGATAGTTGAGGGAGGTGCAGAACCAGAAGAGGTGGCTGGGGAAGGTGAGTGATTTGATGCATAGAAGCATAACCTAATCTCACATTCAGGAGGTACAAAGAGTAAATAATATACTTGTGTTTGGGATCCAAACAGATTCAGAGGCGGACGTATTGCTGGACCCAGGGAGGAGGCTGCGCCCCAGACGCACTGTTGCCCAAAAGCAATGTAAGTTTTAGTTATTTATTTGAAAAATAGTTTAAACTCATGTCCACCAAAAAAAAATATATATATATAACAATGATTATGTTTTTCTTTCACAGATCAAAGAAAACGGCAAATACTTTGAAGGAGCCACCCATTTAGCTTCCAAATTTTAGATTGTTGTTTTTATCAATTTGACACAATTTTAAACAGTTTTTACAAAAAAAAAAAGGTTGACAGTAAAAAACAAAATAAAAACAAAAGTGTGGTGTGTTTTATTTCCTACCAATGTACGTTATCACAACATAATCATACTGTTACATGTCCCAAAAGGTAAGTATATGGGACAAGGAATAGAAAGAAGAAGGAGAAGAAGGCAAAGAATAAGAAAAGAGATTAAGGTCAGCATTAAAGCCAAGGAAGAAGAAGAAACAGAGATTCAGGTAAGCATGAAAAACAAGGAAGATGAAGAAAAAGAGATTCAGGTAAGCATGTAAAACAAGGAAGATGAAGAAAAAGAGATTCAGGTAAGCATGAAAAACAAGGAAGATGAAGAAAAAGAGATTCAGGTAAGCATGAAAAACAAGGAAGATGAAGAAAAAGAGATTCAGGTAAGCATGAAAAACAAGGAAGAAGAAGAAAAAGAGATTCAGGTAAGCATGTAAAACAAGGAAGATGAAGAAAAAGAGATTCAGGTAAGCATGAAAGACAAGGAAGAAGAAGAAAAAGAGATTCAGGTAAGCATGAAAGACAAGGAAGAAGAAGCAACAGAGATTCAGGTAAGCATGTAAAACAAGGAAGATGAAGAAAAAGAGATTCAGGTAAGCATAAAAGACAAGGAAGAAGAAGAAAAAGAGATTCAGGTAAGCATGAAAGACCAGGAAGAAGAAGAAACAGAGATTCAGGTAAGCATGAAAGACAAGGAAGAAGAAGAAAAAGAGATTCAGGTAAGCATGAAAGACAAGGAAGAAGAAACAGAGATTCAGGTAAGCATGTAAAACAAGGAAGATGAAGAAAAAGAGATTCAGGTAAGCATGAAAAACAAGGAAGATGAAGAAAAAGAGATTCAGGTAAGCATGAAAAACAAGGAAGATGAAGAAAAAGAGATTCAGGTAAGCATGTAAAACAAGGAAGATGAAGAAAAAGAGATTCAGGTAAGCATGAAAAACAAGGAAGATGAAGAAAAATACTTGTCCAAAACATAATAATACGGGTGAAAACGGAAACGGATGGCAAGAAGGTACGTTGGCAAACCCATTAAAAAGGAGCCAAAAACGGATCGTCCGTGTGAACGGGAATGGAAGCCACAACTAAATAGCATGCCCCTGAGAGGGGGAAAAACCCTTCCCGATTGAAGACACAGAAATGGAGCATTAACGGAGTTCCCCCGACGGCGGCTCTGCATCACATTTTAACCCCGGGACAAATGTAAGCAAAACGGGCCAGAGGAAAAACGGAACAAAATAAGCTCAGATTGGGGGAGGCTCTGCATCAGGCCAATAGTCATTGAACAAGTCCCCAGATCTCCTAGAGGGGGTGATAGGAATCGTCTCCTACGCAAACCAGATACTGTACATCCACGTGGACTTAACACATCCTTTGGATACAGTCGTTTTTTGGACAGTAGATAACAGTAGACAGGAGATAACGAAGGACATACTGTTGCAGATTTTTGCACGATGGATTCCCATTCTCTATCTCAATTGATATTTTTCCATTCATTCATTTTTTCATTTTCATTTTTTATCTTTATTACCTTTTCATTTTTCAATTTTTCCACTTTTTTTTGGCCAGGTCTGATCTAATTGAAGTTACCTTAGTATTTACTATCTGTGGTTTATCTCCAATGACACTCCCCTCGATTCAAAGAGCAAAAGTTAATTGATTTCGTATCGAGAATCGTAAGTTTGGGTGGGTGTTTGTCATTTTTTCTTGTTTTTTTGGCCATTTCGTATTCGCACGATCGTTCGCGCATAGACGTATATGAACATACGCATTTCGTACGAGAATCGTATAATTTGCGTTAGTTCGTGTGTTTTTCCCGTCCAAATCGTATAATTTGCGTCCGATCCTATTTTTTACGTCCTTCACATGGGCTTGCGCCCAATTCAGAGAGGTGATTGCTAATTGTTTTGAAGCCCATTAAAGAGCTGCTTTACGAAATGTTTGCCGGCAGCTATTTGGCCTCGGGAGTAGGATGGAGCGGAGCGAGTTTGTGGCACATCAAGGGCTTATGCTTTTTGGCATTGAGTTGATCGAGATGTCTGAGAGCAGATTGCCCCTGCGTCGTCGCATGAACATCGATAGCATGAATGATGTTGAGCTGTTCGAGCTGACCAGGCTTAATCGCGCTTCCCTCCATAAATTATATAGTGAGCTGCGGCCATGGTTAGCCCGCACCACAAGGAAGGGGCAAGCAATTTCAGGTATGACCAAGATGCTTGGCTGCCTGCAATTTTTGGCGAACGGCTCGTTCCAGAGGCTGGGTGCCCTCTCTGTGGGGATGTCACAGCCTACGCTGAGCCGCGCACTGTCTAAATTTTTTGAAGGCATGGCTGCCATAACTCAAAAATATATTTATTTTCCTGATGATATGGCAGCCAGAAACGCCATTAAGCTTGGGTTTTATAATGTGGCCGACATGCCCAACGTTATTGGTGCAATTGACTGCACACATGTGGCACTCGTACCTAGGGCAGCCGACGAGTATATATATAGGTATTGAGATTGGTTATTATGTTGCCCAACGTGTCATGTAACCTGTTTTCCTTTGCGGCAGCATATTTGTTTATCCCTCATTTGTGTAGCTGCTTTATCTCGGCTTTTCATTAGTCTTTCCCAATAGAGTGCAGACATGTTTTGTGGTTAATTTATTAGTTTGGGTCAAATATCAATTACCCTTTTTGTATGTTTTTGCCTTAAGGAATCGTAAAATGGGACACTCACTTAATGTCCAGGCCGTGGTTGGTCCGGATATGCGGTTTATGAGTGTCCTTGCCGGCTACCCCGGATCGTCCCACGACTCCTATATCCTCCGGCGATCTGGGTTGTTTCGGAGATTTGAGGCAGGTGAATTTTCGGGGGCATGGCTGCTTGGTAAGTGTGTCCTATTTGTGTGTTATTAAATGTGGCATTAATCTTGTATTTGTTGATATGTTTGTTTTTGAAAACTTTACATAAGCGTCCAACTGCCTTTTTCTTGGCTCATATATTAGGAACTTACAAAAAAAATCCTTGTCTCGCTTTGGCCTTCAGAATGTTTTCCCTTTAGTTAGGATGTCTGTAAGTTCCTTGTGCCTAAATATATTGGTTTGGAGTTTATACCCAAGGATCTTTGACCTTTGGCTCCTTTTGTACTATTGGTCTTTAAATGTCAAAGTGGACTTAAACTGCATACATTGTAGTTTCCAGTGAAATGTGGATAGGGATCTTTGACCTTTGGCTCCTTTTGTACTATTGGTCGTTAAATGTCAAAGTGGACTTAAACTGCATACATTGTAGTTTCCAGAGAAATGTGGATAGGCCCTCAGCAGCATCCTAATTGTAACATGTCTGAAAACTACAAATATATGTAAAATCCAAATAGCCTTGGCCGTGCAGATGTTTGTTAATTAATTGGTATATAGAAGTGCCATTTTTATTTAGGTTATACCTTAGTGGAATTTTTGGGGGCCCTAATGTGCCCTTTTTTTTTTTGGAAACACTTTACCTTACATCATTATGATATCTGTGAAATTTTTGGTGTTGGTTGTGTTGCCTTTTTAATTTTGATTACATTTTATTCTGTGTTTAAGGTGATTCCGGGTACCCACTTCTACCCTGGCTCATGACGCCTGTGCTGCGGCCCCAGGATGCCTCTCAGGAAGCGTATAACCGTGCGCATCGCAAGACCCGGGCTGTTGTGGAGAGGGCCTTTGGTCTGCTGAAGACACGTTTTCGTTGCCTTGACCATACTGGGGGGGCCCTGCAATATGATCCCAAGAAAGTGATCGACATTATAATGGCATGTGCTGTTTTGCACAATTTTGCCATCATGGAACGTGTCCCACGTTATGTGGACAGCCTGCCCTCTTCAGCCGTCGAGGATGAAGTCGAGAATTTTGTGGGGCCCCCCAGTGAGTCTGGCCAATCTGTTCGAGCCAACCTGATCAGCCAGCATTTTACTTAACTTTTTTCCCTGTCTCACCATTCTGTGTGTCTGTGTTATCCTTTTTGTTACATATGTTGTTTTGCCGTAATGTGGCATTACCTCTAAGTAAAACATTTAGACCTTAATTGTTGCCTAATGTATTTCATGTAGTTTCCTTAGCTTTAGCTTGGCATTGTTACACCTCTTCCAACCCAAATTATCTGGTTTAGCCCAAGCTGTTTAAAATGTCTTCCCACTAAAAACGCCACAAGTATTGTAAGTGAAGTTGTTTTTTTACTTTGAAAAGGAAAAATTATAGTGCTTAACAGAAATCAGTCCACATACATCTGTGGTTACAAATGGATAACATTACAAAAAAACATCGAGCACATCTACACCTGGAAGTGAGTGGCACAACCAAACAAGGACACCCAGTCCAAAGGCCAGCCTAGTCCAGTCATTAATCTTGCCTGTGCCCAGGGATATTTGGGCATGGCCATAATGTCACACAAACATGTCTGCAAACAGGAGGAGCACCAACCAAATACATAGGTAAAGCCATAAGTGGCCATATACACTCCACATAGACCTATGGCATTGGCTAGTGGCCTTAAGCATTACTCTAAGGAGCTATATGGGAGCAAATACAAAACACAACCTTCCAGAGCAACACAAAATGGATTGTTTGAAACCTCAAAGGACAAGTAAATACAGTGGGGGTTAAGAGAAAAGATGTCCCACACACCCATGGCTTAATAGGGTGGCTGCCCATAATACCCAGGTGGAGGTCCAGGTGGAGGTCCATGTGAATGGGACCTAGCCTGGGCCATGGCAGCATTGTGAATTTGAAACTGCTCCACAATGTTTCTCTGCATATTGGTCATCTCAGCCATGGCTGACTGGATGCCATTACTTGCATTGGCCACGTTGCTGTTGAGGGTACGCAACTCCGCGAGGATGCCCTGTAGACTGGTATGGATGTTCACCATGTCGGCATGCCTTTGCTCACGCTCTGTAACGAGCTGGGCGTCATAAGAGTCCCTTTGTTGGGTCCATAATTGAAGCAGGGCACTCTGCCTCCCCTGGGAAATTGTGGGGCGGCGTAATGGCGTCCGCCGCACAATTACCCTGGCTCTTGGGCGTGCCCTGCCGCGTGGTGTCGTACCCTCAACAGCAACCGGCCTGCTTTGCAAATCCTCAGCAGCAGAGTGAACACTGGGGACTGTAGTGTCAGTCTCCCCATGTGCAAGCACAATGGATGGAGATTCACTCTGCTGCTGAGGATTGGCCAGAGAAACATTATGGAGCAGTTCCAAATTGGGACCCAGGGGGAGTTCATCCGACGTGCCCTGTACGGAGACATCATCATCTTCCTCCATGTCCTGGATCTCTTCCATGAGTGTGCGGGTCTGTAGGGACATATCAAAAAAAAAAGGCTAAGTTTGCGTCCAAATTTTGGATTTCAACAGTTTAACACATTCTTAAGCACTTGTTAGTATTTATGCTACTAAATTAACTTACAGAAAATCTCTGATCTGGGCTCCTATGCTGTACGGACCTGGTAGGCATAACCAAACTGGGGGGTGAGTTTACCCTTGCTGAGGGATCATGCTGGGCTGAAGAAGAGAAAAACAAACCACGTAAACACACACACATAACCTTTTTTTGGATAGGTAATCAAATATAGCTCTATTTGTAATATTATTCAACTCTAGAGCAATGGTGACCTTTGTTCAAACACACGCAAGTTTACATAGGTGCAATGGCTCAGAAAAACTGCTAACTGACCTAAGTTCTAAGT
Source organism: Gastrophryne carolinensis (assembly GCA_027917425.1). NCBI lineage: Eukaryota > Metazoa > Chordata > Amphibia > Anura > Microhylidae > Gastrophryne > Gastrophryne carolinensis. Next base: position 260,293,988 of record CM051238.1, read on the forward strand.
CAGGAAGTGTACCCAGTCAGCATACAACTTTCAAGGCACATTTTTGGATATAGCCTACCATTCGCTCGGTCCGTGGTACTCAAACAATTGTTGTAAAGGCCCATTTCAAGGTATGTGGTGAGAGGTGAATGTCTGGCCATGGTGCTGACGCAGGGGGTGTCTAGTTAAAAATAAATACACTGGTGGAGGGGCTGGAGATTTCAAAGTGCCAACTAATAAAGGCTGCTTGCCCTTGCTGGGCTGGATGGGCCAGAGCTGAGGGGACAGGGATTGGATGGCTAAAGGGGGGAGTTAACGTATTGATGGTGATGGGATGGATGGAGCCAATCTGTTACAAATGTATGGGGCTTATGTGGGGGGGGGCATGGGGGGACTGTGGCAGATGGGCCAGAGCAGGGGCAGCGGGACACGATTGTGGCCAGATAAATTTTTACAAAGTTACTGTGTACCTTGCAATGCCACTTCCTGTGCAGTACTTCATATTGCAATGCTATGTTTCAGGGAGCCATGACATTGGGCAGGAGACCAACCACTACATCGCCGATCAAGGGGGCAGCTCTGAGCACGTCAACACAGAAGTAACTGAGTGCAGGGCTGTCTGGGCAGGGGTCCTTGAATGTGGTGCCAAGGTCCGCATTGGGACCCCGGGCCAACAGTTGAGTCTCGCTGCTCTAGGTCAGATATGTTTGTGGGTGGCTAATTAAATTGTTAACTCAAACACAAGTCACACAACCAAAAGGCAACCCATACATAATGATGTGTGTTTTGTGATTGATTCCAAATATATCACTTATCTTGCGAAACTTCATGACTTTAACAATCCAATTGGACATTTGAACTTTGCCATAATGGCTGTGGGCCTAAATGTGTGATTCCCAGGGACAAAAAGAGGACACAAACAGCCACAGTAGTGCGAGGCCAAGCAAGGCAAACCATAGGGGCATCCCGTTATCTTGTTACTAGTGAACTGTAGATTATTTAGCAAACAGGCAAACATGCAGATTTAAGAGTACTCACCGTGGGTACGGGTCGGTGAGTCTGTGTCCCTTAGACCAGCATGTCCACCGACCGCGACCGGATGGAGAAGTCCAAGCACAATCTCCTCAGCAGGGGTAAACTCCAATTTAGATGGAAAGCCACCTCCAGTTTTCATGCTGAAAAGAGAAAATCGTTTGGTACTCAGAAAAGGTGCATACAGTACATCCAAAACATTATATTTAGCGAAAACATTTATTTACCTGTAATTATGCCTTTTAATTTCTTTTTGCCGTACAGCATACTTCAGATCAGAGATTTTCTTCTGAATTTGGGACACATCTTTCCTCTCTTCCCCCGCTGCATTTACTTGTCGGAGGATGGTTTCAAACAATTCCATCTTGCGCTGCTTGGTGGTGTGTTTGGATTTGCTCCCATATAGCTCGTCATAGTATAATGTAAGGCCACTAGCCAATGCCATATTTTGGTCATGGGAGAATCTCCCACTCAACTGGCCGCGGCGCAATGTGCGGCCAGATGGTTGGCTTGGCTGCTCCTCCATGTGTGCAGACACATGTGGTGACATTATGGCCTGGGGCTGGGTAGGGGAATGGCCGGATTGGTGGCTTCCCAATGACTGGACTGGACTGGCCAAGGGACTGGGTGTTCTTGCGTGGCTGGCCACCGAACTTCCAGGTGTAGATGTGGTCATGGTTGCAATTCGGGGCCCTCTTGGGGGGCTAGGTTCCCGGCTGGTGCCAGGTCGGGGGCTCTGTTCCCGGCTGGTGCCAGGTCGGGGGCTTCTGGCCCTGGATTGGGTTCTGCGGGCCCTGTAGGGGCTTCTGGCCCTGGATGTGGTTCTTCTGGCCCTGTAGGGGCTTCTGGCCCTGGATTGGGATCTGCGGCCTCTGGCTGGGCTTCGTGCCCTGGATTGGGTTCGGCGGGCCCTGTAGGGGCTTCTGGCCCTGGATGGTGTTCTTCTGGCCCTGTAGGGGCTTCTGGCCCTGGATTGGGTTCTGCGGGCCCTGTAGGGGCTTCTGGCCCTGGATGGTGTTCTTCTGGCCCTGTAGGGGCTTCTGGCCCTGGATTGGGTTCGGCGGGCCCTGTAGGGGCTTCTGGCCCTGGATTGGGATCTGCGGCCTCTGGCTGGGCTTCGTGCCCTGGATGGGGTTCGGGCCCTGGATGGGGTTCGGGCCCTGGCTGGGCTTCGTGCCCTGGATTGGGTTCTTCGGCCTCCGGCTGGGCTTCGGGCCCTGGATTGGGTTCTGCGGGCCCTGTAGGGGCTTCTGGCCCTGGATGGTGTTCTTCTGGCCCTGTAGGGGCTTCTGGCCCTGGATTGGGTTCGGCGGGCCCTGTAGGGGCTTCTGGCCCTGGATTGGGATCTGCGGCCTCTGGCTGGGCTTCGGGCCCTGGATGGGCTTCGGGCCCTGGATGGGGTTCGGGCCCTGGATGGGGTTCGGGCCCTGGATGGGCTTCGTGCCCTGGATTGGGTTCTTCGGCCTCTGGCTGGGCTTCGGGCCCTGGATGGGGTTCGGGCCCTGCTGCGGGGCATGGGTTTCCGAACTGCCCTACTTGAAGGCATGGCCGGTGTGGGCTCACTTGTGCTGCCTGTTCTGGGGGCAGAGGTGGTGGGTGCTGCAGTTGCCAGCTTTTTGGCTGCAGGGGCACGGGGCTTGGGGCCCCTTTTTTTGGTACCTGAGGGTCCAGGGTCCCTTGGTGGGGCCGAGGTGGGAGTCTTGGCTCTCAGTTTTCGCCGACCTTGCTGGGACCTTGTTGTGGGGCCCTCCGCGGTCTTGCTTGGCTGGGGTCGCTTGCTCATCGCCTTTTTCGGTGCCATCGTACACAAATGCTCAAAGAGAATGAGCTTTGGGTGCAGGGACCTTTAAATAATGAGCCCAGCGTGTGACGCCTATGCGCACGACTACGCGCTCGTACGAACGTACGTTCGAGCGGAACCAGGAAACCGCTGGGGTTTCACTTATCTGCTGCCTGGAAGAAGCATAAAGATGGCGCCCACTATCTTCACCCGTCAACAGGAAGAGATCCTCATGCTGGTAAGTGGCTGCCTGTGCATTTTAATCTAATAGTCAATGATGGCCTAAATGTAAATGATGCGTTTGGAACTAGTTTGGGGTCTCTTAATGTTTAATCACTGGCTCCTCACACTTCATCCTCAAGGGCCGAGCCTGGCCACGTTTTCAACTGTCTATGCTGATGTCCTAATTCGGCCAATTGCTCCGGCTTAGCAACAGTTAATTAACCTGTGGAGTAGCGGGGCGAGCTGGCAAACCTGGCCTGTCTCGGACCTTGATGCGGATGTTTGAGGAACACTGTTTTCCTAAGCCATAAAAACACAACGGGAAGCCACACACGTGGTCCAAAAGCCTAAGCATTAGGCTACATCTTGGATGTTTAAACCATCCTAACATGCCATAGATGCAGGTGGCCTGATTCTTGATGTTGGCTATTATCTGTATGTACATGGTGTGTGATACATATAACATAAGACCAGACTGTCAATCACAGTCAACGTCCTCTTTAAGGCACTCCCCAAAAATGGCTGCCACTCGAAATGTGTGTGTTAATGACATTAAATTCTCAACTTGTGATGCAACACATATGGGTCTGTGTGTAAAAGTAAAAGCTCTGTGTCCATTATGTTTTCCAGATCATGCTTCAGCGCCGGTATGACTTCGCGCCCAATGTGTGCGAGAAAAGGGACATCGCCCGGGAGATCATCGCGGAGATACACCGTGTCACCAGCACCACCTTCACTCACACCCAGATAATGCAGCATTGGTCGGACCTGAAGCGTCTGCACATGCCCCGGGTGCGGAGGTATTTTGGGATCCATTTCCCAAGTAAGTACAAAGCAATAGCATGGTATATGTTCCAAATGTATAAATTATGCCTTTATTTATAATGACTTTTCTTTGGTAGTGTTGGAAATGGATTTCAGAATTCGCCGCACCCGGAGACGTACAGGCCGACCAGTGCTGCATGACTCTGCATCTGTGAGTGAAGGTGGTGGATCTCCCGGGCGACGGACCTACCCCTCCTCTGTGGCCTCCTCAGACCAGCCCCTGGACCTTATCACAGAGGAGGGGCCAAGGCGCGTGGGCGTGGAGTCATACCTGGCCACGCATGGGGAAGGCTCTGGTATGTCACTCTTCATGTATAGGCACAAAGATATACATGGCAGGCCAAAAACTAAGTTATCCTTTATTATGTATTTGTAGAAGCTTCTGGAGCGGGTGAGATAGTGGAGGAGGAGGCAGCAGAGATGCTTGAAGTCGATCCTGGCGAAGGTGAGTGATGTCAGCCAGACTGGGAGCCAGATATGTTGGGAATAGTGACTCTATACAAGTACTAACCAAATGTCACATGTTTCTCCAGGGACTTCTTCACAGCAGAGCCAGGACCAAGGGCAGCCTGTTGGCCCCAACCAGCCATCTGTCGGCCACCAACTCCGTAAGTCTCCATGCCATTATTCATATTAATGTTTGCTTAGCTAATAACACACACATAACTAAAGGCGTAGCCAATGTGTAGTTCACACTTTCATGTGGGCACTTCGTTAGCTTAAAGAGGACCCTAACTAGTATTAAGAACCAAAGACTTAGCCATCACACTGTACCTACAGATTAGAACCATGGAAAAACACCCTTCACCCATCTAATGCATGTTATTAGACTGAACAAAACCAATATTGGGGAATATGGAATGCGCAATATTTACAGGCAGCATGGGATACAGATTGAAAAAAGGAAGGTGCTGCCATGCATTGTGGGAGTGATGACCTTTCCCTCAACCCAGCTATGCTCGGGATTCCCAACGCACCACTGTAACCTACTCCCCTGTACTTTATCCAACTCTCCACTCCTCATTAAGTGTTGCTTCAGAGTCCAGATGGCGGCGCTGTAATCCCCAAAAAACCCTAAATAACTTTGAGGTGGTGCAGAATCATTTGTGAATAGTTATTGGTTTTCATTAAATAATGTTGAAGGTCCGGTTTAAGGAGTTTAAACACTTACCTGTGGGAAATGCATTAACTGTATCCCGTTGAAGAAGGACATATGTCATGCATTTACATGTATTTGATTAACCCTAAATCTATTTCCAGCATACAAACCGGTCTGGGACTCCTATTTATGTTTCTTTCTCTATTGGTTACAGGGATGATCCCCCAAACCTTGGCGGGGAAAAAAAAAAGAATGAAGGAGTTGGTGGCCGAGCTGCTGGCCATACAGGCGACGTTGGGGCCAACAGATGAAGAAGAGGATGATGAATAGTGCCCTTGGTCCTGGCTCCTTTCTTTAACGTGTTTTAAAATTTGATACAATTTTAAAAATTGTTTTATTGTTTTTATAAAAAAAAAAAAGTATGTTTTTTAAAAAAACCCAAAAAAAAAAAAAAAAAAGGGTTTTACTGTTAAAAACACAATTAAAAATTATATGTGTTTTACGGAGAAAAAAAAAAAAAAAAGTTTTTTAAATTCTTAAAAACAAAACAAAGAAAATAATTTAAATAAATTAGATTTTAAGCCTTCCTAAATGTGTCTTTTCTAATATGCACACACCCAAAAAATTACACAAACCAGAAACAACACGCTTAGAAACATATAGACATATGTAAATTATGTGATTTTCTTACGTTTTATGGACCGAGAAATGAAGTGGGATGCAAGCGCTAAGGGGTTTAGGTAAGTTTGAGGGACCAAGAAATGAAGTTGGATGCAGCCGCTAAAGGGTTTAGGTAAGTTTGAGGGACCGAGAAATGAAGTTGGATGCAGCCGCTAAAGGGTTTAGGTAAGTTTGAGGGACCGAGAAATGAAGTGGGATGCAAGCGCTAAGGGGTTTAGGTAAGTTTGAGGGACCGAGAATTGAAGTGGGATGCAAGCGCTAAGGGGTTTAGGTAAGTTTGAGGGACCGAGAAATGAAGTTGGATGCAAGCGCTAAGGGGTTTAGGTAAGTTTGAGGGACCGAGAAATGAAGTTGGATGCAGCCGCTAAAGGGTTTAGGTAAGTTTGAGGGACCGAGAAATGAAGTTGGATGCAGCCGCTAAAGGGTTTAGGTAAGTTTGAGGGACCGAGAAATGAAGTTGGATGCAGCCGCTAAAGGGTTTAGGTAAGTTTGAGGGACCGAGAAATGAAGTTGGATGCAGCCGCTAAGGGGTTTAGGTAAGTTTGAGGGACCGAGAAATGAAGTTGGATGCAAGCGCTAAGGGGTTTAGGTAAGTTTGAGGGACCGAGAAATGAAGTTGGATGCAGCCGCTAAAGGGTTTAGGTAAGTTTGAGGGACCGAGAAATGAAGTTGGATGCAGCCGCTAAGGGGTTTAGGTAAGTTTGAGGGACCGAGAAATGAAGTTGGATGCAAGCGCTAAGGGGTTTAGGTAAGTTTGAGGGACCGAGAAATGAAGTTGGATGCAGCCGCTAAAGGGTTTAGGTAAGTTTGAGGGACCGAGAAATGAAGTTGGATGCAGCCGCTAAAGGGTTTAGGTAAGTTTGAGGGACCGAGAAATGAAGTTGGATGCAGCCGCTAAGGGGTTTAGGTAAGTTTGAGGGACCGAGAAATGAAGTTGGATGCAAGCGCTAAGGGGTTTAGGTAAGTTTGAGGGACCGAGAAATGAAGTTGGATGCAGCCGCTAAGGGGTTTAGGTAAGTTTGAGGGACCGAGAAATGAAGTTGGATGCAGCCGCTAAAGGGTTTAGGTAAGTTTGAGGGACCGAGAAATGAAGTGGGATGCAGCCGCTAAGGGGTTTAGGTAAGTTTCTGTTTGAGGGTGCGCATGCGCAAGATCTTATAAACATACGAACGCACGAATCTAAGAGGCCAAAAACCAATGAAAATCAGAGGCAAACGCAAGTAATTGGAAGAGCTTGACGATGGAAGCAGCCGAAAAAACAGGCTGCCGCCGCAACAGGTGAGCACATGAACGTGATTTTTACGATTGCCAACTGACTGAGGCAAGTTCGGGAGATATCATACGAACGGACGTATCTTTTAGGATAGAAACGTATTTGCTTATAGAATCACTCGCAAGTTCATACGAACGCACGAGCGGACGTGAAAAATAGGATGATCGTGAGCCAAATCCAAGCTGTTACATGTTTCTTTGAATCAACCCAATTGTGTATGATTTTCTATTATTGATAGTATGTCATACACCAATTTTCCATCGCATTTCCTCCCTTCCTTTTTCCCCTCTTATTTCCTCTGACTGGTCCTCCCCCTTTTCCTCCTCTCCTCCTGCTTTTTTCCCCCTCCCCCCCTCCCTCCTTCCCTTCTTTCCACTTCTTTTCCTTGTTTCCCCTTCTCTTGTCCCTCTCTTCTTCTCACCCCTCTCCTCTCAACATGCTCTTTTCTATCACTCTTCCCCGCTTTGGTCCCCCACTGGTTCTTTCTTCTTGTCTTCCTCTCTTTCTTTCTTTTTCTCCTTCTCCTGCTCCTTCCCAATTCTTAATTTCCCTACAGGCTTTTTCTTTCTTCCCCTCTCCCACCATTGGGATGCTGCAACGCCGCCCCGGGATGCAGCAGTCGAGCTGCCTCCAGCCTGTCAGTGGCTGGAGGTAGAGCGCTAGCGCCCTAGCGCACCCCCGAAACATCGACCAATCACCCCCACTGTGTGTAATGCACTTGAATTTGAAAATATAATTGGACTTTTAAGAATTTTGGAGTGCTGGTTCTTCACAAATATACTCAGCAATAGGAAGTGACTGTACAACTTAACTGAACCCCACATTCTTTCCAAAATGGCCACAGCTCTGGGTTTAAAAAGAAGGCCAGATCACATGGCTCAGGTATGTTGTACAGCCGCTTCCTATTGCTGCATTAGCTCCAAGGGGAACCATCACTCTCTCAACAGCCCATCAACCAGCTTTTCTGGGCTCAGCCAAACGCACACTCATACACAGACTTCTGTCTGAAGTCCGTGTTTAGTTTTGTGAAACCAAACTTCTAAGTTTGGTACAAACCCAAACTTTACCCAATATTAATTTAATAATAAACCAAATGTAAATGTAGGAAAATGTAGGACATTGACATCACCAAATGTCATTTTGTTATTTTCTTGTAAAACCTTTTTCCAATGGTTATTTTTCTTACTGTACTAATATGTATTTTGTCAAAAACACTCTAAAGTTTGCCCCCTTTGTTCACAGCACTGATATCCTGTAACTGTAATAAAGAAACGCCAACCAGTGTCTGTTAAATACTGTGCCAATCTTTTCAGTGTGACAAAAATTATTAAATACGGTGTTCGGCACCTATAAGTACAGAGTGGCGCTCACTGGCACTGTTCTAATCGGTATAAGGATCCAACAGGTGCTGACACAGGCCAGCCAATACCTAGTGTCCCAATCCAAGCTGATTATTCAATCTTGTGATTCAACAACAGTGACAAAACATTCATAAATGCCAGAGCTCCAAAGCTTATGCATATGTCAGCAAAAATGAATAAGGCTCTAAAAACTAAACACAGAAGCAAGTTATTATTTAGCAAATACATGTTTGGCTGTTTTGTATGGGTGAAAAATTTTAAGGCTGGGTATGTCTGTTAATTTTGATCATTTTTAGAGATGAGCGAATCGATCCGGACGAACCCGGATTTGTTCCGAATTTCATTAAAAATTCGATTCTGAACGAATCCGAATTTCCCCGCGATTCGATCGATCGAAGTTTTCCTTTAAAGAGATGTAGCATCCCTGTCCATGCTTCATTTCCATGTTTCAGTTGTGATGTTGACCTTGCAACATATAGCTAGAGAACTTTAGAAAAATTAGATTTGGCCGATTCGCCGAATTTTCCCGGAAAAATTTGTTTCAGTCTGAATTTATTCGCGATGAATCGCTATTAAAAATGGCTATTTCTGGTCTTCCGAGAGCCTCCATAGGGTTGCAGAACGTTTTGCCTGGCTGAAACATGCATAGGATGCATGCTGGGTTAGTGAAATAATATTGTAAAGAAGTATGACATGCAAATCAGAGGCGTTGCTATTAGATTCGCTGTCGCAGAGCGGCACGATTAGAGAGCTTTGAGGTGGCATCAGCATGATGAGTCCATATATTGCCTGATAGACACACAGTGGATTTGGCAGCAGCATAGGGAGCTCATATATTGCCTGAAAGACACCCTGGAGTTGGCAGCAGCCTAAGGAGCCCATATATTGCCTGAAATAGACTCCGGAATTGGCAGCAGCCTAAGGGGCCCAAATATTGCCTGAAAGACACATTGGAGTTGGCAGCAGTATTAGGAGCTCATATATTGCCTGAAAATACATTGGAGTTGGCAGCAGCATTAGGAGCCCATATATTGCCTGAAAGACACACCCAGGAGTTGGCAGCAGTATTAGGAGCCCATATATTGCCTGAAAGACACATCCTGGAGTTGGTAGCAGCATGAAGAGAACATATACAGATTTTGGGCACATAGATCTTATCCTAAGAATAGTAATAAAAATTAAGATTGACGTAAAGCATTTCCTCAATAATTACTTGTGGCCTGATGCAGAGGAATGTCTGTAACTGGAGAGCAGAGCCTTAAATCTGTTTTGCACTATTCAGATTTCTTTAGTGTTGGTCTGACACCATGATGAATCTACTCTGATGCATCAGGCATTGGTGGGTGGAAATCTTGGCTGATCCATTGCGATTCATTTTCACGCAGGCAGTCTCTCAAAAAAACATTTTTCAAGCGTACTGGAGCACATTTAATTGCCCTCATCAGATCATCACATATGCACATCTAAGAGTTTAATCACTTTGTTCCTGTTAAAGTCTTCAGGGCCAAGTTACTACTTAGTGAAAGGCCTTAGATAGTTACACACCTGCTGCTGCTATCGACAAATCCTGTTTTAAGTGTAGTGTAGCGTTTTGTCCTCCCCTCATAAACGCACTAAGTCATGGCACACGTGTTCAATCTAGTTGGCAAGCATTTTCTGAAGTCTTCCCCCCATCTGCAAGACATCCTAACAACGGGAAGGAAGCTTTGCATGCACTTCAGCCACTCCTACTCCGCCAAGCACACCCTTCTTGAGCTACAGTGTCAGAACGGTATCCCCCAACATAGTCTGATTTGCGATGTTTCCACCCGACTATACGAACAGAGAAAACCCATCACTGATTTATTGATGATACAAGCGGATAGGGGGGCTCCCCTGTGTAACTAATTTAAACCAGTGGCAGCTCATACGTGACACCTTTCGTTTGCTCAGGCCCTTTCAGGAAGCCAATTATTAGTCAGTCGCCAGGACTACGAGATGAACGATGTGATTCCACTGCTTCATGTACTACAACACATGTTGGAAACCATGGCTGGTCAGGGCACTGGAGACATGGCGCCTACATTTCACGGCCACATGAAGCCTGTGGGGGCTGAAGTGGAGGAGGAGGAGGAGGGGGGGCACAGCGAAGCACAGTTTATGTTTGACAAAATGGCCATTTTATCTAGTCAACTGACAGGAGAGGAGGAGCAGGAGCAGCCAGAGTAGCTAGAGGATTGTGAGGAAAGCGAGACAGAGGACCCAAACACACCGTGGCAGTATGCAGTGGAGATGGAGATAGGTAGTCCCTCCAAGTAACTTGCACAAATGGCACGATGCATGCTCACGTGCTTGCGTAGTGACCGCAGAATTGTCTCCATTTGTCAGCTGGATGACTTCTGGCTCTCCACCTTATTGGACTCTCTCTACTGGCACAAAATGGGGGCATTTTTTTTACACCCACTGAGAGGGACGACAAACTGACCTACTACAGAGACATTCTACGTAGTCAGTTGGCTGATGCCTATCTGCGCCATCGTCCATACTCTCGCAGGTCTGACTGGGGGGGACCTTTGCGCTCACCTTCCACTGCCATGGCTGCTGGGGGGGTGGCAGGAGCAGCAGCAGCAGCCTGAGTCTTCAGTCGCTAATGAGTAGCTTTCTTCACCCGCATAGTGAGGCTAATCATGAGCAGCAGAAAGACCTGGAGCAGGCCCTGAACCAGCAGGTCGTGTCATACCTTGACATGACCATGCCAACGCACCTTAAGGACCCGCTGGACTTTTGGGCAGCCAAACATGACTTGTGGCCGCAACTGGCAGAGTTTACCCTGGGAAAGCTGTCCTGCCCGGCCAGTAGTGTGCCATCTGAGCGGGTGTTTAGTGCGGCGGGGCCATAGTCATGCCAAGGAGAACTCGTCTGTCCATGAAAAATGTGGAAAGACTTGTGAAGATGAATCAGGCATGGATCAGCCACGATTTCCACCCACCAATGGCTGATCCATGGTAGTAGCTGATGCATGGTAGCTCCTTATGCTGCTGCCAACTCCAGGGTGTGTCTTTCAGGCAATATATGGGCTCCTTATGCTGCTGCTGCCAACTCCAATGTGTGTACTCTTAAGAGACACATGCTAGCATATTTGGGATGCCTCCCCCCTGGTTAAAGGCAATTGCTGCTGGCAATTTGACAACGTGACTTTCTATACAAAATGCACAATGTTAATAGACAGGTACTCTTCAAATATTTATGTTAGTATTTGGGATGCCCCCCCGGCGAAAGGCAAAGGTTGCTTAAAAAGTGACTTTCTTTACAAAATGCAACCAGTTAGCAGACAGGTACTCTTCAAATATTTATGCTAGTATTTGGGATGCCCCCTGGCGAAAGGCAAAGGTTGCTTAAAAAGTGACTTTCTTTACAAAATGCACAATGTTAATAGACAGGTACTCTTCAAATATTTATGCTAGTATTTGGGATGCCCCCCGGCGAAAGGCAAAGGTCGCTTAAAAAGTGACGTTCTTTACAAAATGCACAATGTTAATAAACAGGTACTCTTCAAATATTTATGCTAGTATTTGGGATGCCACCCTGTTCAAAGACACAGGCTGGCTGCTTTTACAGTGAAAAAGTGACATTCTTTACAAAATGCACAATGTTAATTGACAGGTACTCTTCAAATATTTATGCTAGTATTTTGGATGCCCCCCCGACAAAAGGCAAAGGTTGCTTAAAAAGTGACTTTCTTTACAAAATGCAACCAGTTAGCAGACAGGTACTCTTCAAATATTTATGCTAGTATTTGGGATGCCCCCGTGTTCAAATACACAGGCTGGCTGCTTTAACAGTGAAAAGGTGACTTTCTTTACAACATGCAACTAGTTATCAGACAGCTACTTTTCAAATATTTATGCTAGTATTTGGGATGCCCCCCTGTTCAAAGGCATAGGCTGGCTGCTTAAACAGTGAAAAGGTGACTTTATTTACAAAATGCAACCAGTTAGCAAGCAAGTACTCTTCAAATATTTATGCTAGTATTTGGGATGCCCCCCCCCCCGTCGAAAGGCAAAGGTTGCTTAAAAAGTGACTTTATTTACAAAATGCGCAATGTTAATAGACAGGTACTCTTCAAATATTTATGCTAGTATTTGGGATGCCCCCCCCCCCCCCCCGGCGAAAGGCAAAGGTTGCTTGAAAAGTGACTATTTACAAAATGCGCAATGTTAATAGACAGGTACTCTTAAAATATTTATGCTAGTATTTGGGATGCCCCCTGGCGAAAGGCAAAGGTTGCTTAAAAAGTGACTTTCTTTACAAAATGCACAATGTTAATAGACAGGTACTCTTCAAATATTTATGCTAGTATTTGGGATGCCCCCCGGCGAAAGGCAAAGGTCGCTTAAAAAGTGACGTTCTTTACAAAATGCACAATGTTAATAAACAGGTACTCTTCAAATATTTATGCTAGTATTTGGGATGCCACCCTGTTCAAAGACACAGGCTGGCTGCTTTTACAGTGAAAAAGTGACATTCTTTACAAAATGCACAATGTTAATTGACAGGTACTCTTCAAATATTTATGCTAGTATTTTGGATGCCCCCCCGACAAAAGGCAAAGGTTGCTTAAAAAGTGACTTTCTTTACAAAATGCACAATGTTAATAAACAGGTACTCTGCAAATATTTTTGCTAGTATTTGGGATGCCCTCCTGTTCAAAGACATAGGCTGGCTGCTTAAACAATGAATAAGTGACTTTATTTACAAAATGCAACCAGTTAGCAGACAGCTACTCTTCAAATATTTATGCTAGTATTTGGGATGCCCCCCGGCGAAAGGCAAAGGTTGCTTAAAAAGTAACTTTCTTTACAAAATGCACAATATTAATAGACAGGTACTCTTTAAATATTTATGCTAGCATTTGGGATGCCCCCCCCCCCTCCGACAAAAGGCAAAGGTTGCTTAAAAAGTGACTATATTTACAAAATGCACAATGTTAACAGACAGGTACTCTTCAAATATTTATGCTAGTATTTAGGATGCCCCCCTGTTCAAAGACACAGGCCGGCTGCTTTTACAGTGAAAAAGTGACTTTCTTTACAAAATGCACAATGTTAATAGACAGGTACTCTTAAAGTATTTATTCTAGTATTTGGGATGCCCCCTGGCGAAAGGTAAAGGTTGCTTAAAAAGTGACTTTCTTTACAAAATGCACAATGTTAATAGACAGGTACTCTTCAAATATTTATACTAGTATTTGGGATGCCCCCCCCCCCCCCCCGGCGAAAGTCAAAGGTTGCCAAAAAAGTTACTTTCTTTACAAAATGCACAATTTTAATAGACAGGTACTTTTCAAATATTTATGCTAGCATTTGGGATGCCCCCCCCCCCCCCCAGCGAAAGGCAAAGGTTGCTTAAAAGTGACTTTCTTTACAAAATGCACAATGTAAATAGACAGGTACTCTTCAAATATTTATGCTAGTATTTGGGATGCCCCCCGGCGAAAGGCAAAGGTCGCTTAAAAAGTGACGTTCTTTACAAAATGCACAATATTAATAAACAGGTACTCTTCAAATATTTATGCTAGTATTTGGGATGCCACCCTGTTCAAAGACACAGGCTGGCTGCTTTTACAGTGAAAAAGTGACATTCTTTACAAAATGCACAATGTTAATAGACAGGTACTCTTCAAATATTTATGTTAGTATTTTAGTTGCCCCCCGGCGAAAGGCAAAGGTTGCTTAAAAAGTGACTTTCTTTACAAAATGCACAATGTTAATAGACAGGTACTCTTCAAATATTTATGTTAGTATTTTAGTTGCCCCCCGGCGAAAGGCAAAGGTTGCTTAAAAAGTGACTTTCTTTACAAAATGCACAATGTTAATAGACAGGTACTCTTCAAATATTTATGCTAGTATTTGGGATGCCCCCCCGGCGAAAGGTTGCTTAAAAAGTGACTTTCTTTACAAAATGCACAATGTTACTAGACAGGTACTCTATAAATATTAATGCTAGCACGCTTTTTAAAGAATGACACCAGGAAAAGGAAAAGCTAAATAGGCAGGTGTGTTATTAACACTAAATAGGCTTGAAAGCTAATGCAAACACTTTAAACTTTCCCTGTCTTTCTCTGTCACTGTCACAGACTCTCTCCTTCTATATCTGTCCCTTGCTCGACTCCTTCTGTTCTTTGTTCTATCTATCTCTCCCTTGCTGTATCTATCTATCTATCTATCTATCTATCTATCTGTCTGTCCCTCTCTCCCTGCCTGATCTGCTCTGGCCGCAATACAGTGGCGAAATAAGCGCTGTGACATCATCAGTAAGCCTGTCTGCTGATAGGTAGCATGTGACGCCTACCCAGGATTCCTTGCCTCATTGGACATGTCCTGACATGTGGATCCTCCATTTTAGATGGGCTGGATAGTAGTAAATGGAGTTTTAAGGAAGCGATTCGAGCGATCGAATCGTGGCTATATTCGTAATCGTTGCGAATCGAATTTTTCCTGAAATTCGTAATGAATTCGGGTTCGTCAGATTTGATTCGCTCATCTCTACATATAGCATTGCGCAGTGTGCACCTTAATTTCTCCTCCTGTTGATGCAGGTCAGGGATGGCCTACTGAGAATCCTGCTGGGATATGCAAGTACATAATAAATGCATACCAAGACAAGTATGTTGTATTTATGCTGGACTATTTTGAATTGTCTATATTCATTTCCAATACAAAACTACTGAAACACAAATAAGCACCATTTGTAAAAAGTACCCTTTAGGTCTAAAGCAGAAATAAGTGATTGCGTGATTGCCAGTGAAATATGTTAACAATGGTTTTGTTTGTTTGGCCTTGTCTGTATTTCCCTGTTTTTGTTTGGCTGTCATGGTAGATGGAAACAAATGTTTTGTGATAATTGGGTGTGCCATTAAGGAAGGGGGTGCCTTACGCAACATGAACAGTAAATAGAGCCCTGATATCAATGTTTTAGATCATTACAGCCATCACTAATCATAATTACCTCTCACACAATGCAATCAATCACTCAAGCTACTTTGGCTAAGTGTCATACTATAGATGGAGTGGGTGGTATAAAGAAAGCTAATAGGTCACTGGTGTGTAATTCATCTCATATCCATTGCGGCTTCATTTGCTTAACAACATGTACTGTATAAAGTAATAGGATTTTTATTTTTGTACACGAAAAACAAAACAGGTAATAATGAAAGACAAGTTCAATTTATCTGTAGCACATCTAGATCAATAATAAATAAACTCTTCTTAGTGGGAAAGAGCCCTTTCCCACTGTTGCACTTTTGGTGCATTTGTTTTGTAGTGCAGACCACACCAAATCAGAAAAGAGTCTAAGCCATTATTTTCAGCAGTCTCATTCACAACTGCTCATGTGCTGCACTCCACCATAGGGCATAACAAAGTGCTAGATCTGTTTAATATTTGGAAAATTAAAAAAAAGTTGAAGAAAAATGTGCCATGTAATGCCGCAAACCCAATGTAGACCATGTGTCATTCTATATGCTCTATTGATGACGTTCATCCCTCCCTTTTTTTCCTCACAATTTTCTAAGTAAATATATTGACTTAGGTGCTATTGACATGAAATTATCACCAGATGTTGGTAACAACGTCAATGTTTCATAATAAGAAATGACACAGGGAAAAGATATTGAACACATTTAGGAAAACAAGCTTTAGGGAAATGGCGGAGTATGTAGAAAGGGAATTAAGTGAGTGGAACAGAGTAGCAGAAGTGAGTGCCCAGTGGTCACTATTAAAAATGGCCATCTTAAAGGCAACTAAGCAATATGTGAAACAAACTAGCAAGAATAAAAGGAAGAAGAAACCATTATGGTTTACTAGGGAAGTCAGCACTATCATAAAAGATAAGAAGTCTGCCTATAAGAAGCATAAAGTAAGTGGAAGTGTAGCTGACAGAGAGGCGTATAAAATTAAACAGAGGGAAGCAAAACTGATTATAAGGACTGCTAAAGGGCAAAAGGAGGAAGAAATGGCCAAATCTATGAAGAGGGGAGATAAAACCTTTTTCCGATATATTGGTGACAGAAAGAAAAAAAACAATGCAGTCTCAAAAATTAGAAATAAGGAAAATAAATATATTGACGGAGATAAGGCTGTGGCTGACCATCTGAATAGCTACTTTTGTTCGGTATTTTCAGATAGTAGCAGGCATTGCCATAGCACAGCATCCAGCTGGGAGGGCACAGCTCCGGTGTTTTTGGAGGCTGCTTAGCCGAGCTGGCACAACTACAGGTAAGTAAGGCGATGGGTCCAGATGGAATCCACCCCAGAGTTCTAAGGGAACTTAGGTTTGTGATTGCAGCCCCTCTGACTGATTTACTTACCCATTCCCTTTCAACTGGTGAGGTTCCAGATGATTGGAGAATGGCCAATGTTGTACCAAACCATAAGAAGGGGAGTAGAGAAGAAGCCAGTAATTACAGGCCAATTAGTTTAACATCTATAGTGGTCAAATTAATGGAAACACTCTTAAAAAAAACAGATAATTTCCCATCTAAAAATGAATGACCTATTGGACCCAAAACAGCACGGCTTTACTGAGGGCAGATCATGTCAGACCAATCGTATTGATTTCTTTGACAATGTCACTAACGTGTTAGATGAAGGTGGTGCTGTGGATATCGCCTATCTGGATTTTAGCAAAGCCTTTGACACTGTACCACATAAGGAGCTCATAGATAAGTTATTGAAGGTAGGACTCAATCCCTGGATAGTTCAGTGGATTTCCAGTTGGCTGAGGGATTGGTATCAGAGTGTTGTTGTAAATGTTGTGCAATCTGAACAAAGGCGAGTTACAAGTGGTGTGCCACAAGGCTCTGTCCTGGGCCCCATTATTTTTAATATATTTGTAAGTGACATAGGAGAAGGCTTGGTAGGAAAAGTTTGCCTGTCTACTGGTGATACAAAGGTTAGTAATAGGGTGGATATTCCTGGAGGTGTCTGCAACATGGAAACTGATTTAACTTTACTGGATAGATGGTCAAAACTGTGGAAACTAGAGTTTAATGTCTCTAAATGTAAAATCATGCACTTGGGTAGAAGGAATTCCTGCTCTGAGTACCGTATGGGCAGCACTGTGTTAGCCAGGACCTCGGAGGAGAGAGATTTAGGAGTACTGATTACTGATAGCTGCAAGATGAGTGGACAGTGTAGCCAGGCAGTGGGAAAAGCAACTAGGATGCTCGGCTGCATAGCTCGAGGCATCACCAGTAGGAAGAGGGAGGTTGTGATGCCGCTGTATAGAGCCCTGGTGAGGCCACATCTAGAATACTGTGTACAGTTCTGGAGACCTTACCTGCAAAAATACATTATTCAAATAGAACGTGTCCATAAGCCATTTGTATCGAACAGGAATCAATATACTGAAAACTGAAATACTGAAAAGCACAAAATATTAAAACAAAATGTGTAATTAATTAAACTTTAATTAATTACATTAAATAAGTCATTATGTCTAATGTGCTGACCTTAAAAAGATTCATGGAGAGCTAAAAATGCTAAGGATCGCTCAGATTAGCATGTTATTTGGGCAATGGCATCATGTTAAAATGTTAAGTACTGCAGTTATTTAAAATGTTCTCTCCAGGCAGATAAGCCATTTTCACGTTTTGTCCCCCGCAGCTGTTCCTTCATAGTCCAGCATTATAAAACCTACTGGGACCCAAGATCATGGATGGACAGCCACTTACCATGTCAGTCACTGTGTCTGGAGCACTCCTACTCCATTTACTGTAATTGAGGTCCATGCTGGGCACTCCCCTCCATTGCAGTTAATGGGTTAGGCAGGCTAGAGTCACTGTAATTGACATAGGAGTAGTCGCATCCATTCTCTAGGTTGTTGGTGAATGGAGAATGGGCCTGCACACTGTGGGACTTGGTCTTGGGAGCCAGTCATTTTTTTAATGCTGGACTACAACGGAAAAGCTGAGGGGGACAAAATATGTATATAAGTAAAAAGGATGCTCCTTTTTCTCCCAAATTGGAGGGGCAACCTTCGTCTTGTGGGGCAAACATTAAAACACCATTTGTTTCAGAATATTGTTTTTCTTATTTTCTTACTCCAAATCCTGGGTGCGTCTTATGGTGTGAACATATGGTATATGCTTTTTTATGTCAATCTGGACAGACCAGTACGGCTTTACTCCACTCTCATACTTCAAGATCCAGACAGACCATTATACAGATCAAAGGTTGACAGCTGGAAAGGGTCATTGTGGGGTGTGGTTTAGGATAAGGAATACTGTTGCAGAGTGTGAGTGCTCGATGCAGCACTAATCCAGATAAGCATTAACAGAAACTATAGCTTTACTGGAACATAAATGCAGTAAGGGATGGTCACCTTACATGGTGGATAACACAGACAGGGAAAAAAAGTCAGAGAGCAGCGGAATACAGAAAATACAACACTTAAGAAAAATGCATAGATAGACTACAGATATGCATTGGAAACAGCACCCTCTACTGTCATAACTTGTCATAACTGTAAACTGCAGTAAATCAGGCAAATCAGGCAAAAGTATTGTATCCCCAACACCCCTTTTCAACAGCGGAGACGTAGAGGCTGATTTAAAACTAGCGCCACGTATCGCCATTTGAACTGCTAGTAAATGCTGTAAGCGGGTATCAGGCGCTATAACCTAGCTTAGCGGGCGGACAAGTGGTGGGCTGTACTATCCTGTCCAGCATTGATGAATGTGATGTCTGGAGGGCGCTGTAGAAGTGCTCTCCCTGATTCACTGCAGAAGCAATCGCAAACGCTAGGAGGTGTTCCAAGGTCATAGTACCCAAGGCTACACTACATCTAACAACATCTAACGCTGCTGCGAGCGATAGTTGGTGCCAGTTAAGTGCATACACTTGGCGCTAAAGCCCGTATTGAACAAAAAACTACACACAACCAGCGCCAGCGCTCTAAAGCTTTCCAGGGAGTAAGCAAGATCAGCATTCATGCATTATACAAATATTTGGGCAGATATGTGGTCAGAAACATGACAGGCTGATGCAGTCAGCAATCAAATAAAGGTCAGACAGACAAAGGCTCAGCAACAGCAAGCATAATATACAAGCAAACTGTAAGCAACTAAATAGGGGTACCTTAATGAGCAAGTGGCCAATCAGAGGCCTGGAGGAGGACAGAATAGAAAGAATGCATTGGCTGCACTGGCCTTGTCATAAAGAGTTCATTGGCCCAAATTGCCACTCCCTCTAGCAGCTGCAGCATGACCCATAAGTGGTGCTGTTGCAATGGTGTACATGTCATGTGGATGCTTGTGTATGTGCCTACTTGTACCCACACAGCTAGAGGAATGCCATACACTTCCCTTCCAGTGGCAAGGCAACCCCTAGTGTTAGCCGGTTGCCAAGGCACAGCACTGCCAGAGCGTGAAAAGGAAGGGATAGAGATGTAAGGATTTTGAAAAGATGTACCAATTTTATTTTGACCTCAAGTTCCAAGCCAAGCTCCTCACCTTTTCAGCATTATTTTTTTTTAAATGAGAAACAATACTTTGTAGCTGGTTTACAATCAGGTGACTAAATTGCCAAAATGAACATTTTAGAAATCGTTTTGAATCATGAATTAATTTCATGATTTACATTCACCCTTGAGCATAGATATGTTCCCAACTGTACTATCTGTTTTTTGGTATTTTTTTACAATACCCACTGTAAATAAACTTAAACTCAAATTCAAATAAGCATGTTGCATTGTTAAACTGACTTTGGAGAGAACAGTACCCACTGAGTTGTTTTAATTGCCCTCTAGCATTCAGCTTGAGCACCTGGCTGTACTGCTACTTTTATTCCTGCAGCTGTATCTATCTCGTTTATTTAAATAATACCATGTTTAGGTCTAAAAAAAAAGATCATTTCATACACCTACAATGAATCTAAAAAGAAATATGTATTTAAAACACACCATTTAATAGCAAATATGTATAGATTAGATTTCTGCATTCCCTTGGTGTTGCAGGAAACATGTAAACACAAACTCAATGCTGCTACAGTATTTATGGTGATAATGGTGAAAATGTTCATTTGGTGAAGCACACTGCACTTTGGGTAACCTTGATGAGCTATTTGATTTACCATGCCAAGGCAGTGCAATAAAAATGTTTGTTCCGGTTTTTACCCTAAAATAACTAGTCCATGAGATGGGGCATTTTACAATTTTACAGAATGTTTCCAGTGAGGTAAGAATACTTTTTTTAGGGGTTTATTAATAACAGCACCCTATGGGGTATGCAGAATAAAACTGACATTTTTTCAGCATAGTCCGTAGGGTACTGTTGTTTCCAAACTTAAAAACAATATACTCACCTCAGTGAAAAAAACGATGTACTGTAACTCCCCTATAAAAATGCCCAACTGCATGTACAGGTGATTTTGGGGGAGATGTTTAAATAAAAAAAATTTATTTGCCCTTTTTTGTGTGTTAAAGCAGACCTTCACTCTGAATAAGAGTCTATCTTATATGTTTTCCCCACCCTGTACATACAGATTGCCCACATTAAAAATCATCCTACCTGCATCTACTGCATGTTATGAGCCTTTAAACATCCAAGATGGTGGCTTATGGAAGCCGCCATCTTATCAGGCAGCCTGCAAACAGGAAGTGCCTCCTGACTGTGCTGCTCTGCATTCTGGGACTGCTGACCGTTACCTGATCCCAAATCTGCTCTGTCTGAGCAAAGCACAGCTATAACCCGCCCCCCTGTACCTTATCCCACTCTCCTCTCCTCAGTAAGTGTGATGCTTCTGAGTCAAGATGGCGGCTCCCGTATCCCAAATTCCTGAACAGAGTTGCAGGCCAGTGGGGGAAAGAATAATAAGTTAGCGACTAAAAGCGTAAAATATATTAATTTTAGATGCTGGGGAACCGTTTTTTAAGAGTTTGGGCTCTTCATTAAATCACGCTGAAGGTCCGGTTTAAGTTAAAAAGCTCACTGAGATGCAGGTTGCTATTCACATCGTAATATCCAAAGTGCACCTTGTGTCTTGACCTCCAGTTGAACGATCATGTTCGCAGATGGATACCCAATTGAGGAGAAGTTAAGGGCACAGTTTGGGGATACAGAGTTTGATCATTCAGTGAATACTCTTTCAGATTCCTAGTGACTTTCTCAGCCAGTGTTTTAAAAAGAGCATTTCATTGCATATCATGCTAGTGTATGATTTGTGTATGTGACCAATAAAAGAACCTTGAACCTAGTGGATGGGCAACTTTATGGATGATTTTAGGGCAGCTTTAATGCAACATGCAGTTCTCTATATGGTCAAAATGATATATACAAGCAAACAACACATTTTTTGTGCTTGTTGAACACAAAACAATGAAAGATTAACAATATACAGTAGTCTGATCTCCCCCTGATCAGATACAAGATCTTCTGAGGTATAATAATGTCTACAAAGCGCAAAATGTGTGTTTCAGTTATTACCATTGACTGGAATGACAGTCGGAAGAAGCAGCAATCCAGAGAACACATTCTTATTTGAGTTTAAAGGCAGAATACTTTACACTACTCCTATCGACACTTGTAACTTACTGATAGACAATAACAATCTACCGTTTTTTATGAAGCTAATGACAAAAAATCTTGTGTCGATGTGCTTCCCAAGACAGTTTGAAACTGAGTAGTGAGTGATGAGGACAAACAATTATATGAGGAACATGTTTCAACACTGCTGTGGCCTATTATTTGGCAGTTGTTACTTGTTTTATTGTTGCAGAGGTTTTTACTTAGCAATAACAGAACTAATGGTCAACAGGTCTAGTAGGGCAGAAATTTAATATAATAATTTTTTTAGAAAGGTGCCAACATAATAAACACTGGGTGTGACCAACTCTCCATCCAATGTTTGTCTTAGAATATAGCATAGCAATGTACATTTGTTTATTAGTCAAAATTATTCATTAGAAGTATTACATCTAAGTGACCTTTGATCATTAACAATCCAATGACATATTGGATTTATCTCATTAAATGCTTCCCTGGTAAAGGTTGCAGTGTTTAGCTCTTATGACCATGAAAGACAGATGAAAATTTCAGGAAATACTGAAAGATATTTGGCCCGTTTAAAACCTTTATGAAATGCTCATAAATTCTCAATAACTCTACCGTTTTTTGAAATATTAGTAATTCCCTTAGAGACTACAAGTGGGAAATGCTAAGCTATCTTGACTAGTGTGAAAAATTTTCTTTGTGTCCTTTATACGGAAATGAATCTGGGAAATCGTCTGGTTTTAAATCTTCAGTCAACATGCTGTTTCAGGATTTATTCAAATTCTTAGAAACTCCAGCAGCTCAGTTTCATGTCTGACTTGTGATCCGTAAAAGGTTATAAAGTTTAAGAGTAACAGCTTTGCCATTTGGGATGTCATTCCATTATTGGTTTTGTTATATTGTGGGTGTTGTTGGCTTTCTATGCCGTGCTGTTCTATTTATTTTATTATTTTTCATTTCACTTTTAGTTTTCAAAATCCCTAATACATGACCTGCAGACATCAGCAATATGTCAGCTTGAAGATGTAGTAGTTTATTGAAATAACTGCCTAATGTTTTATGTTTTTGCAACTTTTAACACAGGCAGAAATAAACAGAAACAGTAGAAGACCCTGTCTTATTATTGTGGAAATGTTGCTAGTGCCTTCTCAATTTTTCTTATTTATTTTTTCATGTCATAGGAAGAAACATTCAGATTACAACATTGAAGCAAAATAAAAATACAATGCACATAGTTCCTGAAACAATAAATTGTTCCAAACTATGTTGTAACTTTTCTAAATTTAATTTTACACCTAAACTTTACAACAGTCTGAGCAAAACCATTAGGATCGATTCGGAGCCAGTTGAGAAACCTCACTCTTTATTTAGGAGAGAAAACTGCTATTCACTTTTATTGTCTACTGTGGGTCTGATTCAAAAGCTGGGAGTACATTTTCACCTGGTGTTGAATCAGCCCCCGGTAGACAACAAAAGTGAATGGCAATTTTTTTCCGAAAAGGGGAGTGAGTTTTCTCACCTGGTTCTGAATCGATCCCATAGTCTGCTATTCAGACATATGAGTGTTTTTCAGAACCAGAGAACCAGGTAATTTAGGCCATAGAACAAGGCACGTTCTAAGCTAAATAACAAATAATAATACCCCCCCATGTCCTGTAGTATCTTTAAAGAACAAGAGGCTAACAATATTCAAAGGGCATTTGAGAAGCAGGTAACAAGTTAGTTGCTTATTATGGTGCAAATGTAGGACCGGATATTGGGTATGCCATGAAAATCTCTTTTACACAGGTGTACCATGGTTTTTGCTACTTTGCAAAATCTGTGGTATTTTTCCAACACCCAGCAATGCAGCTCAGCAGATCCCAGTACAAGTGTATGGGGAGAGCCTTACATGAGCTGCCCTTACAGTGTAAGCACACTACAGCCAAAAACATTGCTAGCAGAAATGCACCAACAGATCCCATCCTCGACCAAAACATTTATATTTAGAGCCACAGATGATTCTGTCCCAAGACACAAACTTTAATATGCAGAACACCAGCAGATCTTATTCCAAGAAACAAGTAATAATATGCAGATAGCCAGTGGGTTCTGTCCTCAGACACAAACATTATTATGCAAAGCTGATCCCGTCCCCAGGCACCATAAACAAAGCACCAGCATATATTGTCCATGCCTGCAAAATTATGCTGGGCACAAACGGATCCCATCCCCGATCAAAACATTTATATTCAGACCCACAGCTGATTCTGTCCCCAAACACAAACATTAATATGCATAGCGCTATCGGATCCTGTCCCTAGAAACAATAATTAATGTGCAGAGCGCCAGTAAATCCTGTCCCC
Source organism: Gastrophryne carolinensis (assembly GCA_027917425.1). NCBI lineage: Eukaryota > Metazoa > Chordata > Amphibia > Anura > Microhylidae > Gastrophryne > Gastrophryne carolinensis. The sequence continues at coordinate 260,318,113 of CM051238.1, forward strand.
TGACCCAAACCTTATTATCTGAAATCTTTCCTGGATGCGATGCTGTGTGCTGACAACTGATAATAATAAAATGTGTTTATTTGCCCATTAACGGCACCCAGAAAACAGTTGGGTACTTTGATCAATAGCACTTCAGTTATATCCCAGAAGGGAATTGAACCTGCAACCCTTCGGTCACAAGATTGGTTTCTTAACTACTAGGCCATGGTTGCCACTAAAGTTGCTGGACAGTGTCTCAATGGTGATTTTTTTGAAACATTGTAGGTTACTGAACAGAAACTGTTGATGATCATCAGAGATTGACTCTTCTTTTTGTATCTTAAAGTAAAAGTCCAGATTAATATGAAGCTTACAAAATGTACACGGGAACCCCTCCACTGCAAGCACTTTACATTTCAGGTGAATGCGAAAAAGTGAAATTATTGTATCACCTGATGGGGTGTTGACAGAAAATTCCGCGATGGAGCTAAAGTTTAGGTCTCAAATTATATACTAATAAATAAGCATCCACCATTCCAAAGCATCCACCATTCCAAATTTTAAGCAAGCAAACCAAATGGTAGCACAGGTGTTATTACTAATCTCTACCTCTCAGCACATATCTCTATGAAGATATTCTGTTATACATTGGCAAAGCAAGAGTTAGGCCCTTAGTCCAAACTTAAGCAGAAATGATCATTTAAATAGCAATGCAAATATAAGCAGGTAGTCACTGGTCACCAATATTTATTTGTTCCCACTGTTAAAAGGCTAAGTGTAAAATGGAATAACTACAGTTTGATATCTTTATTGAACAGAGATATCAAACACCCTTTCTAAAATCCTGGTATCCAGAATCAACACCTTTTTACACAAATCAATGCAAAAAAAAGTTCAGGTTGGATTTGTGCCCAGGAGACAGGTGGTGGATGGTGTCAGGAGAGTGCTGCAGATGATATCGACAGCAAAATTCAGTGGAGAGAACTTAATGTTACTTTCTCTAGATGTCAAAAAAGCTTTTGACTCCCCTTACATGGGACTATCATCGCCTGTCCCTCAGACATTAAGGCTTTGGAGAGGGTCCTATAGCTTAGGTCAAGACACTTTGGGCTGCAGGCTTGGTCAGATATGCAGGGTTCGAGTCGTCTTCATTTGACATGCCCCTTGTCCCCAATTTTATTTATCTTAGCTTTGGAACCCCTTAGCTTTGGAACCCCTAGAAATGTAAATGCAAGGGGCCCGAGTTCAGCTTCAATACAAAATAAAATCTTGCTGTTTGCAGATGTCATGTTGGTCATGGTGACCATCCCTCACATATCTCTTCCTAATAGATAGGAAAGCTTATATCACAATTCCTTGGTTATTCCCTGGTTATGTGCCCTGAGGAAGTGCTACGGTCGCTAAAAGTTAATATCCTAACATACCCACAGCGGCAACTGTACATGAACATTTTTACAGCCATTTGACAAACAATAGCTAGGTCTTAGAAAAGTCACCACATGGTGTGATTGGAAATTCTTCTAAAAATCTTGGACATATGGGTCAGCGAAAAGATGACGGTTATATCACAGGATCGCTTGCTAGCATTTTCAAAGATATGGGAGGTGTGGAGAATCCAGGCCAAATCCAAGGGTCCTACGTTTAGGATCTAAGCCAACCTTTATTTGATTGGAAGGCAATGAGGCCTCGCGTCTATATTATGTGTCCAGTTTATTATTAAATACAACCACCCTCCCCTTCCCCCTCCCTTCCCACTTCCCTCCAAATTTCCCTTCCATAACCACCCCAAAGTTCCTCTGCTGGCCATTTTCCCCTACCTGAACCTGCCCACTAACTTTTAGGAGATTTTTTTATTAATATCCCTATATAACCATGGCTCATATCCATGTACTCATTAACAATGTGGCCTTACCCAGACTGTCTTCTTTATCTAATATGATATCTGTCTATGATATTATCTATGATATGGCTATGTGACATCACCCTCTACCTGCTGTAAGTATAGTTATAACTGTTGATTTGATTACACTGACACTTGCTCTTACTTACAATATGGATAACTGACAATGGCAGGGCAACTGACGATGTCCCCGCCATCCACACTGACTAAGGAAATGGGAGGGGAGAATGCCACTCTGCCGATGAAAATGGGAGGGGTGCCACACTGCCTATGGGAGAGGGGGGAATACCACACTGCCTATGGAAAATGGGAGGGGAGAATGCCACACTGCCTATGGGAATGGGAGGGAGAAATGTCACACTGCCTATGGGAATTGGAGGGGGGATGCCACGGTGCCTATGGGAATGGGATGGGGGAATGCCACACTGCTTATAGGAATGGTAGGGGGGTGCCAAACTGCCTATGGGGAATGGGAGGGGGTGCCACACTATGGAAATGTGAAGGAAGAGTGCCACACTGCCTATGGGAATGGGAGGGGGGAAATGCTACACTGCCCATGGAAATGTTAGAGGGGATTGCCACACTCCCTATGGGAATGGGATGGAGGAATGCCACACTGCCTATGGGAATGGAAGGGGGGAAATGCCACACTTCCTATGGGGAATGGGAGGGGGGAATGTCACTTTGCCTGTAGGGGATTTTGCATCTTGTCTATTGGCTTTTCAGGGCTCTTATAGGGCAAAAAATGTAACTGGAATAAGATCATCAATTAAAATGGCACTAAAACCTGGAGCAGTAAGTTTGTATGGGTGTTTTGGGGGTCTCACACAGCAGGGCATGCCCCCAGGCAGCGCACGAGTCAAAATCCTGTTTTTTGTTCTGCTTTAAACAAAGTCTTGTGAAAAGGATGGTATTCTAAAAAGGTGTCACTTTAATTTATTTACAAGCCTTGTGTATGCAGTTAAAATCCCAACAAAGGCTTGCAGTGGTTAATGCTGTATCAGAGATCCGTGTACAAGCTTGCCAAAAAGGTATTCATTAGTCTTTTAAACTGTGTCAGCAACTGCTGATGCTACCTCCTAAAAAGGTGAGATAAGAGTGAAGTAAATATAATTTACTGCTCTCCTGGGGCTTTTCTCCTCTACCGTGTGATCATTATTATAAGCACGCCATTTGGAGCGCTCCGCACATGCCATGCTCTGTGCATTTAGGAACAATATGTAGACATTAGTGGGTCATTGATGAGGATGTTGTCATGCTAAGGTTAGCGTGAGAGAATCGCTGCTGGCACATATGCTGCAGGGACACAATTGTTTTCTCTTGGCTGCAAAAATAGAGCAGTAAATTTATAGATAGCAAGAATACACTTTCTTCTTTCTCTGTACTCCTAAAATGCCATATAAATAAAAAAGGAAACATGTAGTGCAAGCAATCTATCTGTTTGTTGATGGGTGTAAATGCAACAGACATTTGCAGTAATCATTTCAGCCAGGCCATCCATAAAACTGTAGAAGTCAGGTTTTTGCTTCAGCCTCAAATGGCTCAATATTGTACTGAGTAATATAACTTGAATTAGCCGCATCGCTCCAGACGTTGTTTTGTCCTTCTAGCTCACTCATTTCTTCCATTATTTTTACTGGAAGATTTGTGGTTGGAAGAGGCCATTATAATAGGGTGAAAAGGACAAAGGAATATAGAAGCAAACAAACAAAAAATCCTTAAGGAATTTTTTAGAACACTAGCAGTGATGTGGCTTTAAAGTGGACCAACAGTCAAAAATGACTTGATGTCTCTTTTTACACTTTCCCCTGAGGCATCCCAGTTTGGAATTCTTCTACAGTTAAAGATTCCTAGGAAGGCAAAACTGGGCATTAATCCCTATATGATGGTAGCTGCACACTTCAGTAAAGCAAGTCTCCTATTAGATATTCTGCACATGTGTGTAGCTATTAACGTTCCTCCAACAGAGGTAGCTTTGCTACTATAGGTAAGAGTCAGCATCTCTCTAATGCAGGGCTCACTGGTGGTATGATGGATTCATTAGGTTAGTTTAGCGTCCTAGTGAACCAGAACCTGGCCAAGGTTGCAAGATAGTTCCACTTCCAAACCGGAACGACAACCTTGCACAGTTGAAAAAAAAAACTCCCCAAAACTCCCTTGCCCCATCTGCAAGCATGATACTGAATCATTGTCACTTTGTCAGCACTTACATTTACTCCTGCATCCACAAAAGATTTTCTCATGCTTGCTGCCATCGTGATGCACAATAGAGACTTCTATTCTCAGCTTGCCAGTGGTGCTGCTGCCTGGATTTAACTGACAGAAACCCAGCAGCATTTCCTCTTTGCAGTCTACCTGCAGGTCTATAGGACACCATTTTGCACAAAAATCAATCATGGTAGGAGTTCCAAAAAGGTAAATGAATTTCTATGTGCAGCAATTTTAAATTGCCCTTGGGGAGGGATGAACATGAGTAGTACTGGGCGAACTCGAACCATAAAACGTTCAAGTTCAGCATTCGGCCCAAACAAGAAAAGCTGATTGATGGGCTAAGCAGCACGTCAACCAGCTATAACTAAAGGGTGCAGCAGCAGGATTCTGCTGTACAGCCTAGCTGAGTCCTAATCCGCTCCCAGCTACACACTCTGTGCCCCCTGCCATCACAATTTTTTATGCCTCCAGGTGGGTGAACAGAGAGGCCTCCAGAGGCAGAATGGCTCCCCCAAGTTTGGGTCCCCATCGATTTCAATGGGGACCAGGTTTGGGTCCCCAAGCCCGAACTTTTATTCAAAGTTTGGCTAAAGTTGCCTAATCCAAACTTTGGTGGGAGGGGGGGGGGGGGTTCATCCAACACTGCATATGAGCACAGTTTTTGTAGCTTGATGTTGTCTCTTTCTCCTCCTTTCGGCTAAATTCCTGCTGACAACATTATTTCTGCTCTGTGCTTACCTAACTCCCACTGTGTCCAATTTCTCCTTTCTTCCTCCTTATTTGTTATCCTTTCAGATCCCTTACATCTGCCCAATTTCCCTTCCCATTCAATTTACCTATGAGGCTACCTTCCCACTGGCTGCTCTTTCTCTTTTCTTCCCTCTTCTTGATGGCCACTATACCCCCTTTCCACTGCCCCTTTCCCTTCCCAAGCAGCCTAATATTAAGACCTAGCAGCTCCAATATGTACCTCTTTTACATATACTGTATTTGATAGCCAGTAGACAATCAGGCTCCATTGCCACTGGGAAAACCCAGTAGGCTGTTGAATGTATGGCAGCGAATGTAAAAGTGATAAATACAGGTAGCAGGGTCTACTGCTGTCAGGGAGATGCAAAGTGGGACATCTCATATTAGGATGCCCCTGTGAATAGAGAGTGAGTGGACCTCACTTTAACAAGGGGGCACATGGATAAAAAGTGCATGAGCACAAAATACAGTCTTGGTTTCTCACTACTAATTCTGTGTAAATGTATCACCAGAGAACCAGTGGCTTAGGCTGGTCCTAATAATTAGGCAGGATGCAAAGCTGAGTATTCCTGAGCTAATTTAGAAAAAAATGTTACAGCAATCACCACCCTGTGCACTCTGCACCTCTGGCAGAACTCAAGGTTTGCTGGAGGTGGAGAATCATTTAAAGTGTATGAAATAAACATAAACACACTCATAACCTTTTGGGGCAGTTTTGTTCCTTTGGAGCAAATCAGGTTGGGGTACAGATCAGTTTTCAACCTGGCTGAGTACCGCCTGAGTACTGCCTGATACCTTTTCTAATACCACTAGCTGTACTTGTACCACTAGTTGGGAACCCCTGCTCTAAAAAGGAAGTCCAGTCTGAATGGCAGTGCCCCCCCCTGCATTCCTTACTGGAGCTGGCCACCCCCTCTCAATATTTGTTGCTTGCATAGTATAGTTGCTTGTTTATAGAGATGGGCGAACTCAATTTGGAGCAGCTGAGCAGCCCATCAACCAGCTTCACCTAAGGCTACAGCAGCAAGAAGCTGCTATAACTCACCTCTGCCCGACCCTCTTCCTCTCAGCGGTGGTGGAGTGGTGGCGTTTGAAACTGGTCTCAGTCGGGACTACAAAAAGATGGCCGACGGCTCCCATTTGTAAGCACAATCCTAGAAGTGTCCTCACTCATGGGAGTCGGCAGGTATCTTTCTGTAGCCCCAACTGGGGACAGTTTTGAAAGCTCTGCCGCCACTAACGGGTGGTGGGTTTCGGGCAGAGGTGAGTTAAAGCAGCACGCTTCTGCTGCACACACTGCACCCCCACCACAGCTACCCCTCTAAGTTTGGGTCCCCATTGATTTATTTATTCAAAGTTTGGCCAAACTTGCCAGACCCGAACTTGTAAATAGTACTAAAAATGGGACACTGAACTCTTGAATAAGTGCATCAAAACCAATTGCTGGCAGGCCTGTGGCTAAATGACCTGGCCACCTGTCTCCCACCTCTCTCCCCCTGCTGGAGGAGAGCTAGCAATAAGCCATTATTCTACTGTAATTCGGGTTGGCTCAAGTAAGAGTGGGACCAGTTCTCCCTGTCAAAGCGGAATGGTCAACCTTGTTTATTCCTCCCCTTTCCAGTAAATGAATGCAACACGCTTAGCTTGAATTCTTTTCATGCAGGGAATATAAATAACTCCTTCTCTGGTTAAATAGAATGTTTGTGCTGACTTAAACAAAGACCACTTTTTGTGGTAGAGCTCCTTTAAATGGTTGAGGGGGGCACCCAGGGAAAATTGCAGAAGAAAGAACCATTTTCTTCTGTCACCACTTACTTATTATATCCACAGATTTCCTTTATATGTCCTTGATTTAATAATGCATGCCACAATCTTTAAATGAATACATGACAGCATTAATGGATTTATTTTTCTGGTCCTCAACTTTAATTAGCGAGATTCAATATAGTTTATATCATTCATACTCTATTTTCCCGCTTATTTGAAAAACCTAAACTAATTTACCATGTAACCATGTAAGTGCCATTAAACTGTTGGGCAGCGCAGTGAGACTTTTTATGCCTCTGTTTTATTTTTGGTCGGTATTATAGAATACTGCTGAATTACAGGTAAAATAACTACCAAACATTATTCCCCTCATCCTACTTTCCCGTGTGCACTGAACTAAAATAAATGGAGCACGCATTGTTAGCTATCATGAGGGCTAGAGGAAGGGTAAAATGACATAATACAGTAGGCTTTTTGCCATATAGAAAATGTAACGTTACGAACAACTCACTCAGTTACTGCAGAATAAAAGAACATTCAGCTGCAGCTCAGAGGCCCGTGTCATGTATTGTAAAGGATCATTGAATCTAAAACAGGTAGCTTTAGTCAAACATTCTATTGGGCATTTACACATCAGACATTTTTATACATTAGATATTGATAAAAGTGAGACAGTTAGAAACTGTTCCTCCCCATTTGTTCATAGTATTTGGATTAAAGGTGCTCATATGCTGCCTGTCCAAGGAGAAGTTATAAAAAGCTTGTTTGGAGGCCAAAGAATAGATTCTGAAGCTTCTCACATTAGAATTATACGCTTGACATTCTAGATAATTGCCACGCTTTTGGAATAAGAAATTAATAGACTCTGTTATGCTGCCTATACCCATTAGGTGTGCTGACTGATTCTGCATCACTTCCTCAGACTAGCTAATCATCCTACCTTTACATGAATTATCTTGCTGCTTACCCTGCCTACACAAATGTATCTTTATTCCCATTCTTGATCAAGTTCTGAAGACATGTTGATGGTCTATGAAAATCATGTAGATGCTTAGAGAGCCGGGAATGAGAAATGTTATAAAATTGCATGGCTTAATTAAAGCAGGCCAACAGTCAAAAATGGACTTATGTTCCCTTTAATGCCCTTCCCTCCTCCAGTTCCTTATAAAGCCAAAAGCAGGCATTAGGCCCTTTATGATGGGGCAGGAAGTAGCTGCACACTTCAGTGAAGGAAGTTTCGGATGCAAGGGACGTAGCTCTGCTAGTTAAAAGTATTTATATCTTACTGTTAGTGTGATTGAGGAGTTTAGGTTAAACCAGACCAATAGCCTGGCACAGCTGGAAAAGAAAACTCCCCGGCACTCACTTGCCCCATCTGCATGCGTGATACTGAATAATTGTCAGCACTTACATTTGCTTCTGCACCCACTCAATGCTAAAACGCTGCCTCACAGACTTTCTAGTGGTAGCAGCCATTTTGGAGATTCATTTACCAGTATGCCAGCCCTGTTGCTGTCTGGATTCCACTGACATAACTGACAATGCACAGTAAAAGGAAGCCCAGCAGCACTTCCTGTTTGCAGGCAGCCTGCAGATCCAGGAGACGCCAGTTTGTTTTTAAAATTTACCACAACGGGAGTTAGAAAAAGGTAAATGTATTTTGTGCAGCATTGAATTGCCCCATGAGCACTGTTTGTTGTGTTGGTCCAGTTTAAGTTATTTTTGACTGTTGGTCCATTTTAATTTAGTATCACTGTGAACCTAGATCCACCCTGGCACATAGTTGCAATAATACTGTAGGTCCACTTTAAACATATCCTTATCCTAGGTATATATTTCTAAATAATGGCATTAATTAGAAATGCTTAAACAGACTGGTCTGGTCTTAAACCGGACCTTCACCCTGATTTAATGAAAAGCCCAAACTCTTAAAAAACAATTCCTCAGCATCTAAAATTAATATATTTTACATGTTTAGTCACTAATTTATTATACTTTCCCCCCCTGGGCTGCAACTCTGTTCGGGAATTTAGGATACGGGCGCCGCCATCTTGACTCAGAAGCATCACACTTACTGAGGAGAGGAGAGTGGGATAAGGTACAGGGGGGCGGGTTATAGCTGTGCTTTGCTCAGACAGAGCAGAGCTGGGGTCAGGGAAAGGTCAGCAGTCCCAGAATGCAGAGCAGCACAGTCACTTCCTGTTTGCAGGCACTTCCTGTTTGCAGGCTGCCTGCAAAAATGGCAGCTTCCATAAGCCGCCATCTTGGATGTTTAAAGGCTTATAAAATGCAGTAGATGCAGGTAGGATGATTTTTAATGTGAGCAATCTGTATGTACAGGGTGTGGGAAACATATAAGATAGACTCTTATTTCGAGTGAAGGTCCGCTTTAAGTTGGATTAATTACTCAGGTCAGGATTGTGGCCCAACAAACAAACCTCACTTCAGATAAGCCGAAATAATTTGGAATCAGTGTTCTCATACTTAGAACTCACTTTGTACTGACCTATATCATCAATCACAGTATTATGTATCCAATGGCTTCAATCATTATGTACTCTCCATTAAAGCTTGGAAGATTTTATTGTTATGAATAGAGATGGGTGAATCTGAAGCACAAAGTTCAAGTTCGTACCAAATTTTGGGAGTTCAGTTTCCCAAACATGACAACGGACTTCAGCCAGAAGTCCATGTTTGATTTGGCATCCGGCCTGAACATAGAAAAGCTGGTTGATGGGCGGCTGATCACTTTGCAAGGTAAGTATCCCCACAGGCTGTCAGTTCACCACCCCACAGTAGGCCAGTAGTGAAGAAGAGCAGAAGTGTGTTGATAGGAGGACCATCCTGTAGTCTCGCACAGGATGCCTTTCATCCTAAGCCCAGCCCTGAATTTATGTGTTGCTTGTGTTGCAAATCTCCCTAACTTACCATGGCAGTCTTCAAGCTGCTGCATCCCCTATTTTCAGAACAGGATGCCCATACTGTAAACTAATTAACTCTTGGAAAGGCTCAAAATCGGAACCACAGCACTTGGAAGAAGAAGCGATTGAATGAATGAATGAAAAATTACACAATTTGTAGGTACTTCCAAGGAGTAAACAGTCAAGGGGTATAAGGTACAGCAAGGATACCCAACCTATAGTTCTGTAGAGTCCAATACAATGCCTGGGGGGGGGGAATGTAATTGTGCTTCATAGGGGTAATCGTAAATCGGATGGGCAGAGATATTTGCTGGCTTACCAGCCCTGGACATTTCCAAGACCATAATGTGTTTCCTAACACCGCTGCCAGCATACAGGATCTATCCATCAGTCTGCAAGGGATCTAGATATCTATCCTTTGGCTTCTAGGATCTTTTCACATCAAACGTGGCCCCTGTCACCTCCTCCGGTACTAAATGCAGCTCTCATGGTAAGCATGATTGGGGACCCCTGAAGTACTGTGTTACTTCAAATCAGCATGTGCTAGCTTAAAATCAATGAAAGCATATAGTCTCTGTGTACATCTTAAACATAACCAGGATGTCCTGGAGAAACAGCTACTGAGGTGGGTAGATGTTCATCAGGTGGATAAACGACTCCCTTTCAATTACCCAACTCAATTTCAATTCTGGGGGTGCAGAAGAGCCTAGTACCCATTAGCATCGGCCTGTCTTTTTACAGGGAAGACAATTTCTTAGCAACTCTTGAAGAGCCTGTGACCGATGATGAAGGGCATTGAAGCTGGCATCCAGCATGGCTGGTGAGGTTGGCCATGTGGCTTTTGAGCCAATAGGATCCCAGCCTCTGTGCTTTAAGAAGCATCAGGGCCACACAGTGCCCCTTTTTTGGCACTCAGCATCTGATTTAACAACTAAAGAAAGGCTAACGCCAATGCGGCTGATGCGGGACGCCATCTAGCGTCTTATTTAACAGTAGCACCAAAAAGGACGCAGTGCCAGATGAAACCTGGCGCTGTAGCTCAAGATCCCATAGAGCACAATAGGCAGAACTGGATTTAAGTGTTTAATGCTTATAATTATTATTACACACATTTATTTGTACAGAACTTGCATTGGGACTTGTCAATAATTGAAATGCAGGACCTAGATTGTCCAAAATGTATTTTTAGGGGGGTTATTAAAATGTATTTTAACAGCTTCTTTTGCTTAATACTGTGCAATTTGGAGAGCTAAAACACACTGTAAAGTTTGTCCCTATTGTCCCCAACAGTGATTTCTTGTAACTGTAATAAAGAAATGCTGACCAGTGTCATAAAAATACAGTGCTAATGATTTCAAGGTGGAAACATTATATAAATATGTTTGGGAGTGTTAGAAAAGTGGAAGAACAGTACAGCACAAATTGGGGCTCACTGGTGCTGGGATAATCGGCCGGCTGGTCCAACAGGCGCTGACATAGGCTGGCCAATACCTCAATGCATCAAAGCTAATTAGTAGCGTTCGACACAGCGGCTGCTAGCGCCAATGTAGTACACAGCGCCAGATAAGACGAGAATGCCGGTGCGGTGAAGCTGGCGCTGTAGCAACAATAAATTGAGCCCTTATAGTCCTTGAAGGGTGATTAAAATGCTTCATCACTTTTTTTTACATGTGCTGTGTAATTTCCAGTCAAACGTTAACTGAATCACAGAATTATTATATACATACAAACTTTTTAGGTTAACCCGTTGCACTTTTTACTCTCAAAACATAAATGGAATAATATTTTGTGCTAACTCATGGCCAGTGTATCACCTTTTGTTGTGAAATAAGCAATGCTAGTTTCTAAGCTTTAGGAATATATAATTATTTCAAGGTATACAATGACACCCAACATTTGTATATTGCACAATTTCCTACATTTTTGTAGGCACTGCTTAATTTTCTGAACTGAATGGAAAGCCATAGAATGTATTTAGGAAGAGCAGAAATGCTTAGAAAGCATATTCTTAAACTTGATGCTAATCTGTTTGGAAATGCCTGAAGTCTCACCTCGAGGACTAAAAGGCTGCTGCCTGGGAGGCTGTGAGCTACAAAGTCAGCGGAAGTGCTGTCACACGAAGCATGCTGGAAAGGCTTGAGGAGGGTATGAGTATGATCACAAATGTCACCTCCAGCTAAGATGGAAGCAGTCTGGCATAGGAAGAATGTCTTCTGTTTTTTGTACCTTTTTGGTTTTTAAAAGCTAGAATACCTATAGTTTCTCACTGATTGCAGCAGCTTATTGCCAATTATAATATAAGAATAATGTCTAAAGGAATAAAAATAAAGGCACGTGCTACAGGAAAAGTTTTTTCACTATTCACAAATGCTGTGGTTTGAATCCTTAGACATAAATATGTCAGCTGAATTTACATCTTTATATTAAACAGATAGTGATGTTCTCTTGCAACTCTAATTCTGGAAGACCATCATTTGATTAAATAATATGGGTCTTAGGGCCTTATTTATGATGTGCGCTTTTCTGCATCATTTTTGCATCTATAGCACCAGCTTCAGAGCGCCAGCATTGCTGTCTTATCTGGTGCTGTGCGGTGGACTACTTGGTGCTAGCAGTCGCTGCACAGAATGCTACTAATAAGCTTTGATTTTTTTCACTTAGGCATTGGCCGGCCTATGTCAGCGCCTATCGGACCCGGCGGCCAATTATCCCAGCACCAGTGAGCACCACTTAGTACTGACTTTATTCCAGCGTTCCCCAGTATATTTATATTTTTTCCTCCTTGAACTCTTTGGAGCTGTATTTTTCTGGTGCTGCTGAGTTCCAAAAAAGTGATGCCTGCTCCATATCAGTAGTGGGGGATAACTTACTTTGTTTTGGAGTCTGATGATTACAACTGGATTTTTACAAATTGCTCCATTGTAATTCTTAAGTAATGTATTCTTTACAGATATTCATAATTAAAATATTCTTTGAAGACTGTAAGTTAGAGAACTAGATACAGAATACATAGAATTTGGGGAATATGTGCAAGGTGGCAAAAGTATTTGAGCCTTCAAATGGACATTTCAAGTAAAAAGATATAGGGGGTCAGGCAAATTATTTGGCAATTTATTTGGTGAAACCAGTGTGACTTCCAGTGTGCATTGTGTTGTGGGTTGCAACCTGCTTTTTTGCGTTTACGCAAAAAAGTGCAAAAATAGTTGTTCTACCCTTTTTTCCCAAAAATTACCTGTGATGCGGCAAAGGTGAGGTACATCTTTTCTGTATAAGTTAAGCATTTTTTTTTCAAAGCTTGGAAACAAAAGCACTCCACGCCATGCAAACAAAATGGAAAATTCTTTAGCATACCCCATAGGGTGCAGTTTCCAAACATAAAAAAAATCTTTACTTTTTTGGATATATGATGTACCGCACCTGTAAAAATGCCCCATCGTAGGTACTGCTGATTATTGGGGGAAACAGTAGGACAAATTTTTTTGCACTTTTATGTGTTTTAACGCTAAAAAGTTGCAAGGTTTGCAACACCACAATGTACAATGGAAGTCACACTGGCTTCACCAAATAATAAGCATGACCCCCAATGAGAGTTACCCTGGTGCAGGTTTCCCCACACTGGCACCCCTTCTATGGCAGTGTCCAAATGAATACATCAAATAATATAAGATGGAGAAGAAACACCACTATTTGCTTGAATGTGTATGTGAAAAGTATTCAAAAGAGGTGCCTGATTGATCAGCATCAGCATCAATGCCATTCATTTGTACAGAACTTGCATTGTGACCTGTCTATAATGTAATCACAGGACTTAGGTGTTGCCAATATGTCTTTTTTAGTAAAATATATTATCTCTGCTGTTTTGCCTTACCAATGTGCCTCCCCCCTCACCCTAGCAAGAAGCGGCACGGGATGCCATGTGCGCAGGTGCTTTTTTCTGCTGCCCCCTGCTCTCCCTCCCCACTTTCTGGACGCCATGTGTTGCTTTCGTTTGGATTGGTAACAATGTATCTGTGACCTAGCTTTGCACTTTTGATTTATTTCTTTCATTGTAACACTTGTATTGTCGATCACTGAGTCATGATTCATCCACTGCTTTACTTGATTACACATTGGTTACAATGCTGACAGATATTTTGTGTAATAGCATTTTCACTGGATTAGGTTTTGAGAGAATGGCATAAGTTTTATTTGTTTGTTTGAATAGACTTTTAGCTACTGTATTGTAACACATTTTGGTCATTGCTCTGCAGGTGTGACTGCATATATTTTTCACATGTGCACTTATTGCTTTAGATATTTCAGATAGGGGTATTCTTTTCATTTTTTATTAGCATATTATAATTATAATCATAATTATAATTATATTTTGTGCCGGCACAAAAAATTACATTGATAGCGGTTTTACCAGCAATAACATTGCAATTTTTTACATGGGTCCTCCCCATTTGGGACACATTGGGCTCATTTTGTTGTCTGTGGGTCATTATGAGGGGAGACAGGACTGGGGTAGTCAGTGGTTGGTTTTAAATGTCTTGATGTGTATATGTGTTTTTAAAGTGTTTTTGTACTCAAATAAAATGATTTTCTAAAATAGAATTTCTTCTTTGGTAGTGCTCCCTTATTTGTGGCTGCTGTGGCTGGTAGTCGCTACTGCTACTTTTTTCTGCAATGTGCCTTACCAATTTGTGATTTGGAACAATTTGGAACAATTAAAACACAGCCTAAGCATGTTTGTTCTTTTCCCAAGCAATAATATCATATGACTGTAATGATAAAATGCTGACCAGTGCCTGTTAAATACAGCGCCAATCTTTTCAGCATGGCAAAAATAAATAAATATGGTGTGCATCAACTAAAAGCTAGCAGTACAGAGATGCTGTGATAATCAGCATAAGGGTCCAACACAGGCTGACCAATACCTAGTGCGCTAATCCAAGCTGATTATTTAACATTGGATGTTGTGGCTTGCAGCGCCATTCTGTACAAATAACAGTGCCAAAATTAAATAGATGCCTGCACTCATAATTGGGTACTAGTTGCAGACCCTTTCCAAGAGTCTAGCAGAAAGAGAATAATTAGGTCACAATGCCTGACACACATATAAGCTTGATGGCTCCTAACACAGCAAGTCCAGCAGAAATGTCAGAAGTAAGGCTCACGTGTATTGCGGGCGACATAGACCACAAAATAACCCTATGTTAGTGCTATACTGGTCTAGGTAGGATGTAACCAATGGTAAAAATAATTGCCAGGTGAGTAGGTGGCATGATTGGGGCATGTATCTTGACCCTCAGAATTAGTATTTTGGGCTTCTTCTCCCCAGATGGGTGATGACAAAACTGGTGAGAGTTAAGTAGGTCCCTTGTTCATATAGTGTAGCAGTTGGCAACGAGCTGTTCCAAGTAGCATTGCCAAATAAGCTTGCTCAGCTAGGAATAATCTACACCCAGGCTCCCCCACCCACATGCATTGACACAGGATGAGCACCTCACCTCAGCATGAGCATCGAAGGCTTAACAGTCCTGCCAACTCCCCATCTGTGGTGAAGCCCAGTACTTACCCGACTGGCCAAGATACCTGTCCCGTTCAAACCACCCACTCACCCCGCAAACCTTTTTACAACTGCCTACATGACAGGCCCACTCCATTACAGGACCACATTTTAAGCACAGCAGGATGAAATCTCTTACCCTCTGGTGATACCCATATGCTAAGCCATCCTGCCATATGTGAAGCAACTGAGGACCGGTTGATTACATCCCACCAGGATGCTATAATCATTAATGTACTTTTACAGCAAAAAGCACTAAAGTGGTTAAAAGTTATACATCTCACCCGGTATACTTACCCCTGTTTCCTGTTATCTGTAGCACTAGGTATGAATAAACTTTTTCTCATATACATTTTGCAACAATCCTATATACTCCTTTAAACCAGATAGTGAGGCCAGTTTTTATCCCCAACTTGTTTTTAGTGACAAGGACCAATCACCAATCCAGTTGATAGGTCCACTTTAACCAAATCCCACCCTATTCCCTATTTTGAAGTAAAGCAAGAAACAGTCCTAATTTTCATTAGATATTTTAAGGCAAGTTTACAGAAGGCCTTATTGTCTTAATAATAGCAGCTGGGATGCCAGTCTCCATAAAACTTTCTGATCCAGCAACATGGCCCACTCTATTAGCTAGAGAAGGCCAACGAATGAGAAAATGGCACAATCTAAAATGCATTATGAATTTAGAGACCAGAAATTGCTATACTCATGAACTAAGCTTTAATTAGTATTAAAAAATAGAACTAAGGGAAACATTACCGTTTTTACCTGAAGACACAGCATTAATTTATTTTAACATTTCAGGCTGGTACATTTTTTGAATGCAAAACCGATTATAATATACAAGAACACTGTTAACCTGCAGTGATTTCATTTTAATGACCTGCATGTAAACCTACGGTAAATTGGTCCCAAAGTTGCCTGTAGTTATAGCAGTGTTTACATCACATTTCTCAGCTGCAAAGCAATATTCCTACCATTAATTGCTCTATCAGCATCCTGACACAAAGCCCTCACACCACAGATAAGCTCTTTTATGACCTGGAAAAGCTGTAGTGAGCTTAGAACTGCTGACCTACAACCCAGGCTCTTATGTTGCAGTTTTGTACAATAAGCTTATACGCAGCAGAACCTTCATATCCTTTGGGTTCCACTGGGGCTCTTTAAGGATCTATTCAAGGTGTTCTGAAAATGGCCCATACTGGTTTCATCTTAATTAACTCTAATTAGATAGTCGAATCAGGAAAAGAAAACAGCTTTGGCTTACTTGATGAACGTGACTTGAAACTGTAAACTGTAAATTGTCCAACTGCACAAAATGGTGCAGCCGCAGGACATGAAAAGCCTCTTTCAAGAAGCAATAAAAAGGAATCTGCAGAATAGCAGGGGGCAGAAGAGCTGCTCCCACTCAGAGCAGTTCTGAAGTTGTTATATATGTGGCAGCAGGAAGCACATTTTTCAAACACACATATGTTGTTTCTGATGAACACAATCTTTACTTTGCTTAAAAAAGAACAAAGATGAAAAAGCATTGCAAAAGTAGTACCATGGATGCACTGGTGTTCCTGCAGCTAAATGCAAAGAAAAGACATCAATTAACAATGAAAAGATTCTTTGTTCATTGAAACATGATGCCGGCCACAAATTATGAGCATCCTCAGACTCCACTGTATGCTAGGCAAGTTACCAAATTTTTGGTAACTAACTTTATTTTTATTACCCACTATTTGAATTTGTGTTTGAACAATCAACCAAAGTTGAGCAACCAAGCAGCAAATCAGGAGTTTTCTTGCACAAGCTTACTGAGACAATGCAAACTTTTTTTGAGCTATGTCTGAGTAGATATCTGATTAGTGACTTCAACATTTCTTTATATTTAAAGCATAAATGGGGACCTCCCAACCTCCCGATGCGGTGATGCGCGCCTGGCTGGCGTGTCGTTTTGGCGGGAGCATGGATGCGCGGTGATAGGTAGGAGCCCATTTTAAATAACACATTGTGCATTTGTAACTTTACCCTCACCCTTTGAAGCCGCACGGGAGCGGCGGGCGCAGGTGTTTCTTGTCACAATCCCCCTCTTTGTATTTGTGCTATTGGAGGCTCTATTACTTGTGTTGCATATAGTGAGCGGTGCTGGCACATATTTCTTTGTTCTGCTGAATTGGTATTGTATGATCACCTGCTCATATATATTTACTATTATTGGGGTGTATTATTGATTTGTTATAGGGATATGTTTTATAGTCATTTTTCACGGTATATCACTTTTGCACTTGGCACTTTATATAGCTTGTTTATTAGGTATTTATTGCTGCATATACATTTCTCTTACTTTAGCACTTGGCACTTTATTTAGTCTACTGTTTAGGTAATTTCAGGTGGTTTAGCACTGGGCACTTTATACAGTTTGTTGCTAAGGTAATTTTAGGTGTTTGATTATTTATAATACAGGGATTTTTTTAGAATATGTATATTGAATATTACATAATCATGTTTTTGTATTACATGTTTTGATATTTATAGATTATAGATAGAAAAAGTTATATTTTTGAGGATTTGGTTAACGTTTAATGGTTAATTCCTGTTGGTGCTCCACAGTGAGAGGGAGGTGTGGTATTCACCACGTCCACTCCATAAGAATTGCTGCATTTGATTAGGGTGTGAGCACAAGTATTACAATAGGTAGTGCACCCCATATGAATTGGAGAGGGGTTTTTTTTGTTCCCTTTGGGCCTCTCTGGATACCCTGTTGGGTCCCTGTAAGACGGGGATCTTGTGTGGGACCTGTGGGGCCCAAGGAGAAGCAAAAAAAAAAAACCTCAATATTTTACTCCACAATATTTTATAATAATTTCAGTAAAAAGGTACTATTAAGTACTTTCTGCCGGATAGTAGTTACTCAAAACAATCCGAGTGCAGGTTTTGCAAAAGTATTACCATTTAATATTATCATTATCATGCAAAATATTTTTTAGCCAGTTTGGCTCAAATGTCCAAAAGTTGATAATAGTAGTGATAAGGTAGGAGGGGCTTGGTTACTTGCCCATCCGTATATGGTCTTTTCCAGTTGGTGTTCTCCTCAGTTTGTAGCAAATTGATTGGCGTTTTTCCTCAGTTTGTAACAAGATGTTCTTCCCTCAATAGTTTGTAGCACAAATTGGGACTCCTTCACAGATGCGTTTCGCCTATGGCTTCCTCAGTGTGAGAGTCCATGGTCTGTGACTGGCAGATGAGGGTACCTCGGTGCCTGGAGTTCTGACATGCTGAGGCGCTCTCCTTGTTTGGTTGTTGTATTGCTCAATTAATGAGGGTGTTCCTTCTGGAGATCAGTCCCCTCCATATCCTCTGGGTAGTGGAGGGTAGTGCTGTCCTTAGTGATGCACTTGGTTGCTGGGTGAGCCTGGTTGTACCCCGTGGGCATTTTTTTCTTTCAACCTTTCTTCTTCCCCTCCTCCCGATCTCTCCATATGAATTGTTGTATCCATAAATGGGGACAAGCTCACAGCGGTGCTCCCTTGATACAATTATGTGGCTGAGTTGTGCCCTACTACTAATATAGGAGCAAGTGCATGTGCAACTAGAAGCCAATGTTTTGTTAACAACCAATTACCTGGAACCAGCACATGACCACAAATCTGACCACATAGATTACAACTTGGTTGTGCAACTGTCATACATGTTAACCAAAATTAGTATAATTATTGGTGCAACAGAATTGACAGAATTTGATTTGAATTGATTGTTAGGGATGATAAAAGCTTTATAGAACTCTGGTATGGCCACATCTGGAATACTGTGTACAGTTTTGTTGACCTCACCTAATAAAAGGGAAAAATGGATCCAGGTCAGGCTACAAAAATGGTGGAAGGACTATAAACATATCAGTAAATACTTAACTTAATTTGTATAGCCAGAAGCAAAGAAGAGAAAGAGAAGGCTTGACTGAAACCTTTAAATACGTGACAAGGCACAACCAGGAATGAGTTGGTTGGAACATCAGAAGCAATGTCAGTGTTACGACCTATAATAGCAGTTATAACATATAACATATAAACAATAATAATGTAATAATGTAAGAAACAAAAATTTTAATGAAAGAGTAGCAGATGCTTATAACAGACACCCAGGTGGCATCAATTGTGATGCCCGGCTGAGTGAGATCCCTCACTGCCCCTTTACGATTTCCTCGCTGATGATCCCACAACACATGTGTGGGCCACCATCAGCAACATTGTTTGTGTACATGTACCTACAACAAGCCTATCTGAATGTCTTGTGTGGGTATACACAGCCATACAAGGGTAGCATTAATGTGAAGAGCTTGAAAAGCTAATAGGAGAGGAGCTCACTCATCTGCCCTGGGATCTATAACAAGGTCAGCATAGTGGGCAAGCCTAGGGGTTTTACACAGTGGGGCATCCTAAAATTTCACTATCTCAGGTTTTGTTCCACTTTAACAAAATTACAGAAAAAATCAGGCACACTCCTCTAATAGAAAATAGATATACAGTGCCTTGAGAAAGTATTCATATACTTTGAACATTACAGCCAAATCTCAACTTTATATTGTTGAGATTTAATTTGATAGAGCTACATGGGCAGGCTGATTCATTACTAGCGCCAGCTATCGGCAGATGAACGTCTGTACAGAGGCGCTAAGAGCGACCACTAGTATAAGCTGTGATCAGCTATCCAGCGTCTCATTAGCTGTAGTAACCTGGCCGGCATTGATGAATGAGATGTATGTTGGGCGTTTTTACACCAGTACAGTGTTGCAGGGAGCGAAAGGTAGCGTCAGCTCAGTGCGACCGACTTACAGCGACTCACACCATATTCAACAAAAAAACACACAGAGCGTAGGTGCTCTAGATCTGGCCGCTGTAGCATAGAGCGGCAGACACTGTGTGATTAAAGTCTGCTTTTTAACACATATCCTCCAGTAACAAAGCGAAAACACATAGAATCACACTGTTGTAACATTGTGACATTAATACTTTAATGCCAGACCTGTATTGACAATTCTGCATAAAAATATAAAAAAATCATAAAAGTTTTCAAAAATGACTTTTTCTAGGCCAGGAGAGGTGACACAATTATTTGAGAGAAAAAAAATTAAAAACAAAAAACCCTGTTTAAACAAAAGAAAAGGAACGTCCATTGAAATGTATGGGAGAGTGACAGGTAGCGACAGGTAATACCTGACACTCTGGAAGCTAGAGCGCCACCACTATATGCGCTGATGAATCATACAAGCTACATGGCGCATGTTAGAGTTGCTCACCAGAATTGCTTTCATAAATGTGGTATTGCGTACAGCACCCAGCGTTCACCAGATGCTGCCTGCCTCTACGAGGCACTACCTGCCACTATCCCTTGATGAATAAACCCCAAAGTTGCAAGTGTTCGTGAAATCTAAAGAAAATGATACACAAGTTGTAGTGTTGTGTTGTGTGAATTTGGGTTCCGCCCATCTGTAAGCAATTTATTCTCAGCACAACTACTGCCATTCTGTGAAGGCCTCAGACATTTGTTAGAGAACATTAGTTAACAAACAGCGTTATGAAAATCAAGGGACACACCAGAAAGCTCAGGGATTAAGTTGTGGTGAAGTGTGCTGTAGGGTTAGGTTAAAAATAAATAGCTTAAACATCTCACAGAGCACTGTTCAGTCCATCATCTGTAAATGGTCCCTATATAAAGATGGTGCCAGCACTGTCTAATTAGCTTGTTTCTTGGACCAGGCTCCTCTGACCCGGTACCTTTAAACACTGGATTGATCGCTGTTGACGACCCTGGCTTGAATCTTGACCACTGCTCTTGTTATTTGGACTAATCTTCATTTTGACTTTGACTTCATTTTTTGGGGGTCTGTACCCCGTCTTCAGCATCTTTGCTGCCTGCCTCGACCCTTCGCTTGTACCTCATTTTGGAACCTCCACTGCCGGCCCTGACCTTCTGCCTTCTGGACCATCATTTATGCCTTCACACCGCACCCGCAGACCAGTCTGTCCTCCTTTGTGGGGGATCAAGCCAAAACCAGGCTTTTGTCACTTCTGGAGAGGTCACGCGTGCTGGAGGTGCCCATCAACAGGCTTGCCACTTTCCTCCTGTGGGAGCTCTTCATCACCACTCTACAACTGTTTCTTAATGTAACTGACTATTATTTATCTCTGTGTAACTCACTGTAACCTGTAACCCACTTCTCAGAACAGCATTTGTATTCATTCATATTCCATCATAGCCAAATGTTTGTTATCACTGCCTAGTGTGCTTATAGCATTAAAACCTTTATTTAACTTGAGCGATCTATTTGCCTTAGAAGAATCTGTGTCTGCAGGCTTTGGGCCTATTAGCCAAATGGACGGGGGTTTGGGAAATTGGTATGTGTGTCCAGAGTTCCCTGATTGATAGTTTGGATCACATGATCCACGATTCCCTGAAAAATACTCCATATGGGCTCTATCTCTACAGACATCCTGCTTGGTAACATGGCTAACGTCATTTCAAGAACCAACTTCCATTACATTTTATTTAAAATGCATAACGCCTAAAAGTCACTTATACACCGCTTTCCTATGTCCCAGCACTATGTAGCCTGTCAAAGCAGACCTAAAGCCA
This sequence comes from Gastrophryne carolinensis, assembly GCA_027917425.1. NCBI lineage: Eukaryota > Metazoa > Chordata > Amphibia > Anura > Microhylidae > Gastrophryne > Gastrophryne carolinensis. The sequence goes on from CM051238.1 coordinate 260,339,813, forward strand.
ACAATTGCCTTAGGTCCATTGCTGTGGGATCTTTTTTGGCTTCTGCTTAAAGTCACATCTATCCAAAATCTTTTTATGTATAATACAATACATATAAACCCTAGCAACATATACCCATGTATCACTATTACCAATCCACAAATACATCCATTAGCAATATTTCTGTGCTTCTTCAGCAGTAGTTATTGACTATACATATTTTGACCAGAACTCATGAATCTCAATACAAACTCAGTACAATACATAAGTAACCAGTGTTTACAAATTATTCCTGTCTGTGCCAAAAATAACAATTTCTTACAAGTGTCAAGTTCGAATATACTAATGACCAGTCCTAATGGCTACATTGCGGGGAGCTAGAAGTTAGAGGAGAGCTAGAGCTAAAAGTAATAATTGCTACCCTCATGTCTCGTGTGCGCTTTGATTATCCTTCTACGTGTGGTTTGTACAGGTGGTGCTCCTCCAGCATAGAATACAAACATTAAAAGCGGACCTTCACCCAAATGGTGCCATTGCATGCAGGTCACACCAATCAGTAAGGAAACAGAAATAAGTAACACCATTATAAACTTTAAATACCCAGAGAAATGTTATGTTAAATAACCCATAGGCAAAACATACAGCCATGAAATTGGTTAGGACCTATGTACTCCACATATGCAGAAGAAAGCACTTTTAGGGTAAGGCCAAGAATGGTAAAAAATTATAAACTCACATTAAGGCCTGCATGCCTTCAAAAATATGTTTTTCACCAGCAGAGATAATCCCCTTTTCTCTAAAACCATCCTGTCAACAACAAGGCTATCAGAGCCAGAGGTTGAAAACATGGATGGAGCATCAGATGTCATCATAAGCACATATGTCCCTAATGTTTGTCCCTAGTCCTGTCAGATTCACCTACCATCTCTCTCATGGCATATCCGTATATCTGTTTGCCAAGAAACATTGCCAGTGTCAGACTGGCCCACACGATTACGCTCCAGAGTACTAGAGGACTCACTCATTTGGTTATTCCATTAGTGAGTTATTGATGAGGTCCGATTTTATATTGTTTTAGTTGATGGATGGATCAGCCCAAAATCTTCCTCTTCACACCCTAGCACTCATAAATGAAAACACTCTCTCACACAAACAAACCACAACTCAAGCCAAATACTAAACAAACACACTCTTACACAAACATTCTAAAAAAATCCACACTAGCTGTATCATACACAATATGATCCACAATCCACCAGAAAAAGGAAAAAGTCCCAGAAACAACACTCATGTCACCCAGCCCACCGACAACACACAAGTACCTGCAGGAAAAGTAGGACCCACCAGTAGTCACCAAATTTCTATAACCCCAGCCACAACTTCTTCCAAGCAACCAGATGTAATTGGTAAGTATGCTCTGAGTCCTGACTTGCCTGCTTGCATGGTTTTGTGTTCTACATTTTGATGGTTGTGCAGTGTGTGTTTTGCTTTTGTTTTTCAGACCACATGATCTGGAGCTCCTCAGCATCAAGCCATCATCCTTCCTGACCTTTAATGTAAGTTGAAACAGGTTTGTACATTTGCATTGTCTTTAAAACCCTTGTCTTCAAGGCCCGTTATATTTATGTGACTATTTTAGATAGTGTATTTGTTGTGTTGTTGTTTGTAGGCCATATTATGCCAAACGCAACAATCACCACACGCCCTTTGTGCAGCCAACCGGAGCCTGTTGTGATATCCTTGGACAGTGAATGGTTATTGGTTCATATCCTTGTGTGACCGTGTTGTTTTTGCTCTTCTATGTTCCTCATCCGCACATCGACTTCTCGCAGCCAACAGGATCATGTTGGTAAGTAGATAGTGGCATGGACTGTTCAATTTCTGAATGTAAGGATTTGCTTTGCCTTGGTAACATTGATATTGTGCCTGATGTCCATTGTCTTGGTATGTATTGCTTGTAGGAACAACGCATCAGCAAGCCATCCTTATACCAGAAAAACCAACACTTGGGTAATTGTTATTGTGTGTGGCAACAAATAGTAACTTACATGTTTTTGTTGGCAACATTTCAGAAAACAACAACTTGTCATGCTTGGAATGCTTGGAATGCCCAGACCAATCTGAAAGTGTTTCATAGTGGCCAAAAGGCAGCTGTGTGCAACGATGATTTAAGTGTTTCACATTTTGCCTCATGTGTGTTTATTGGTTTTCTAGCCCTTCACTCCGGAATGCCTGTGATTTGTCAAAGCATGTTGCAGATGGCCATTATATGTCCATATTCACTAGGGGGCAAGTTTTGCAATAGAAATTGTAAGCCACAATGTGTTTGCTATAGCCAGTGCATTGTCCTGGTCTGCTGTTGCTGTTTGAGTATCTGTAATACATAATGCTGGGGAATTTTTTGGAGCTCTATGTTCCTTATAAATTTTCATGTATTGAATGATTTTAGCAGTTTTACTGGGATGGGTTAATTATGGAAATCACAAGGGTTTTGTTAATGAATTGAAATCCCCTAATTTTGCCTTTGATAACCCCCCTTTTTTTTCCTTTCAAGGAGCAAGGTATTATATTTTTTTTTTGGACTTTGTACTGAGGGGGCGGGGGTGGGGGGAGATTGGGAAGGGTGTGATAGAGGTTTGGTGTTTTCTTTCTATTTAAGTGATGCCATAGTAGTAAAATGATGCATGATTAAGGAGCTGTGGGCTCCTAAAACACATAGCGGATTTGCACATTTATTGGATTATCTACACTTTCCTGTGAGTCTTTTAACATGTTTTGGAATAAAAGAACAATTTTTAACTTGATGCTGGCTGAATAATCAACATTGGTGCTGTTGGCATTTGACAACGTGTGTGATGAGGTATGCCGATTTTGCTGCTACTTGGTAGGTTGAATATTAATAATTAGAGGTAGTTAACCCACACTTTTTTCATTCTGTATAACAGCATACATGGATGTCCCACCCTTATCTGACGATGACCACTCTACACCACTAACACAGATGTCCCAAACTTCAGGTGAGGATGACACAGAGGTATGGTAACATGTTAACTTGTGGTTTTGAGATGTGAGGTTTGTGGCCACTGGGGCCTGTTTAGGTGAGTTACACACCAACATGTGACTCATCCCTGTTTTTTGGTTGTAGGATACGGCCTTGCCAAACCCACTTACAATCAGCCAGAGATCATCCCCTCTATGGGCCTGATGCAGAGCCTCCTCTGAACTGCCCTTAAAACCTTTGTCCGGGGCTCCCGTTTGAATCGTGGCTCAAATGTGATGCAGAGCCTCCGTCGGAATGGCTCCCTAACTGATCCGTCAATTTGACTTCACTCGGAAAGCTTTTTTTGCTCTCTCGGGTGCCTTCAATTTGATCGGGGCTCCCGTTCCCGTTCACACGGGCGGCCCGTTTTTCCCTGATTTTTCCTGCCTTTTTGAACGTACCTTCTTGCCTTCCGTCGTATTTGACCTTCCATTTTGGTGGTTTTTTAAGTATACTTACATCTCCATGGCTATTCAGTTGGCAATCTGGCTACCAGCAAGCGCACATCCCTCAACCTCCATTGGAATATACATATGGCAACAACTGCCAATTTCACACATATGTATATATTTTAAGATTTTTTTTGTTGTTCCTTCTTCCTTGTCCTTAATGCATACCTTAATCTCCTTGGTTGTTCCTTCTTTCTTGTCCTTAATGCATACCTTAATCTCCTTGGTTGTTCCTTCTTCCTTGTCCTTAATGCATACCTTAATCTCCTTGGTTGTTCCTTCTTCCTTGTCCTTAATGCATACCTTAATCTCCTTGGTTGTTCCTTCTTCCTTGTCCTTAATGCATACCTTAATCTCCTTGGTTGTTCCTTCTTCCTTGTCCTTAATGCATACCTTAATCTCCTTGGTTGTTCCTTCTTCCTTGTCCTTAATGCATACCTTAATTGTTTGTGTGTTTTTCTGATTTATTGTCCCATATCTAAACCTTTTGTGTCATGTAAATGTGTGCTGATGTTGTGTGATTGTACTTTTGCAGGAAAGACAACTCTCAAAATATTCTAATTTTTTTATTATTCAAACGTTGTTTTTTTTTTGTTGTTTTTTTTGGGGGGGGGGGGGGGAAACAGAAAGAAATAAATATTTACATTTTTTAAATTTTTCAAAAAATTAGGCCTCGGGGTCTTGTGGATGTTGTCTTCTTTGATCTGTGAATGAAAAACAACATTAGTTTAGCATTGTTTTTTTGGTTTGGTTGGCCGTGGTTTTTTTGGGGCCCTTTTCAAACCGGACCTTCTGCGTGATTTAATGAAAAGCCCAAACTATTTTAAAAAGATTCCGCAGCATCTTAAAATAATATATAGTAAGTTTTTAGTCAATCAATTATTATTATTTCCCCCACTGGGCTGCAACTCAGTTCAGGAATTTAGGATACGTGCGACGCCATCTTGACTCAGAAGCATCACACTTACTGAGGAGAGGAGAGTTGGATAAGGTACAGGGGGTGGGTTATAGCTGTGCTTTCCTCACACAGAGCAGAGCTGTGCTCTGGAAAAGGTTGGTAAGATGATTTGTAAGGTGGACAATCTGTATGTACAGGGTGTGGGAAATATTTAAGATAGACTCTTATTCAGAGTTAAGGTCCGCTTTAAGGTTTTTTTTTTTTTTTATTAATTTGGAAATGTCTATGAATTTTCGGTTTCAAATGTAATTGTTTGCTCATTTTCTTTAGTTTAAATAAACACCACTTACAAGGTTTTGGCCGCACATTGCGTCGGGGGCGGAGTCTCCCTTCAGCCTCCCTCTGTTGCTGTTGTGAATCTGTATGGATGACAAACACACTGATATTAGAGACTGTTGTTCTTTCATGAATATAATATTAACTTAGGCTTCTAGGTATCAATCTACTCACCTTCCCCAGCAACCTCTTCCTCCTCGCCCCCTTCCTCACTCATCCCTTGGGATGTTCCTGCAACGTCTGAATCTACAACAATAGTGCACATGAGTATCTGTATTTAATGCATGTATTTCCACATATCTAACTATATTTCCCTTACCGGAGTCCGGTTGAGGCTCTGTTCTGCTCGACTCCCTGCCGTCAGATTGCCCCCTCCCCTGCATGCTGAGGTCCAGCAGCTCCTTCGAGTCACTTACAGAGGAGGGGGTGGCCGTTGACCCTGGCGGTGGGCCACCTACACCTTCACCTGTTTCGCCCAACACTGGGCTGCGTGTCCTGGTCCGGGTGGGGCGGAACCGTAGATTCCATTCATGGGCTGAAATTCAAACACAATCATTAAACCACGCCCAGGCGATGCCAGGGTTATAGGTGCATTTACATTTTCTACACTTACATGGGAAATGTTTGTTGAAGTACCGCCTCACCCGGGCTTATGCCTTCTTTTTAAATCAGACCAGTGTTGGGCGATCTGAGTGAAGGTATAGGTGGTTTGGGATCGGCGTTCTATCGCCTCCACCACCTCCAGGGCCAACGTCCGTTTGGCATAATCTGACGGCAGGAAGTCGTAGCGATTCCTCAGCATCATCTGTTATTAAAAAATACAAGGACACACTATTAACCCTTTAACTGCCAGCCTACCTTGAGATTTTGTCACCCTTTGTTGCCAGATTATTTTGCCCTATTTTGCGCTCCCCATGTTCAACTGTGATTTTTGAAGGGATTTCCAGGGATTTCCCAGGAAAGTGATATATTGTTTTTTTCAGCGGAGCCTGGGCTTTAACATGAAATGTCTTGTTTGTCATTTTCTAAGTGTATTCTCAATATTTTTGGGTGAAAATTGTGCAAAAAAATAAAAAAAAAACTATTTTTTACAATTTGTAGTGTTTTTTTGTAATAAAAAATGTAAGTTTGTCAATAAAATCTTATTGCGTGTGAAACCCCAATTTCTCCCGGTTACAGCGGTACCACATATGTATAGGTAGACACCCTTTCCTGCCCAGGAGACTCCCCCAAATTGAAACAACGCTTTAGGGGATTTTCAGATAAAATACAACTATGCTATGCAATATGCGCACCTTGCAGTTTTTCAAGAAAAACAACCCTTTACATTTGAAATACCCCCAACAAACTATATATTCTCTGGAAGTACACACCTCAGGCTTTCTAGGCGTACCAGGCTTGTTGATGTGGCCATAGTTTTCTGAAAGTAATCCCTCAGTGGATTCTTTGGTTGCAAAGAGTTTCCCTAAAAAAAGGATAAAAAAGCAGAATCAAAGCCACATTTTCCTAAAAAAACCTATATGCAAACCAGAAAAAAACAGAAAATCTGAAAAAGCAACATCCCCTGAACAGAACGATACCCAACATGCATAGGTTCTGTCAAGGAAAGAGTTGCCAAACACCCCAAAGTAAAGCATGCGCATAGCGGTAGTTTTACTTCAGATTTTCAGCTCTGCAGACAAAGTGCGCACCTTGTGCTTTTTCTACCAAAACAACCCTTTACATTTGGAATATCCCCCATAAACCATATATTCCCTGAAAGTACACATGTTAAGCTTTCTAAGCGTACCCAGCTTGTTGTAGTGGGCTCATCTTTCTGGAAGTAATATCTCGAAGAATTCTTAGGTTGCACAGGGTTTCCCTAAAAATGAATAAAAAAGCAGAATCAAAACCACATTTTCCTAAAAAAAACCTATATGCAAACCAGAAAAAAACAGAAAATCTGAAAAAGCAACATCCCCCGAACAGAACGATACCCAACATGCATAGGTTCTGTCAAGGAAAGAGTTGCCAAACACACCAAAGTAAAGCATGCGCATAGCGGTAGTTTTACTTCAGATTTTTAGCTCTGCAGACAAAGTGCGCACCTTGTGCTTTTTCTACCAAAACAACCCTTTACATTTGGAATATCCCCCATAAACCATATATTCCCTGAAAGTACACATGTTAAGCTTTCTAAGCGTACCCAGCTTGTTGTAGTGGGCTCATCTTTCTGGAAGTAATATCTCGAAGAATTCTTAGGTTGCACAGGGTTTTACAAAAAAATGTATAAAAAAGCAGAATAAAAAACACCTTTTCTTAAAATATCAATATGCAAATAAGAAAAAACAAGCTAAATCTGAAAGCGCAAGGTCCCCCGAGCAGAACAATACCCAACATGCATAGGTACCTGTAACCTTTTGACTGCCAGTCTACTTGAGATTTTGTCACCCTCTCCTGACAGGATATTTTTCACCATTTTGCGTGATGTTTAACTGTGATTTTTGCAGGAATTTCCAAGAAAATAGCATATTTTCTTTTTGTGGCAGAGTTTAGGCTTTAACATGAAATGTCTTGTTTGTATTTTTTCTACTTTTTAAAATATTTTTAAAAAAATTAAAAAATAAAAAAATAAAAAAATATATATTTTTTAAATTGTCTCCTTTATTTTAAACAAAAACATTTATTTTATTAAAGAAAACCATATTGCATGTGAAAGCCCCATTTCTCCCGATTACAATGATACCACATATGCATCGGTAGCCCCCCGTTCCTGTCCAGGTGATCCCATAAACTGAAAAGAGCACTTTATAACATTTACAAATAAAATACAACTACTATCCACATAATAAAGGGTTAAATAAAAAACAATTGGTGTGGGGTCCCCCTTCACGGGGGGGGGGGGGGAATTTTAAGGTTTTTTTGGGAGGCAGGTAATGGGGGGTCTCTGGGTTAATGGCAAGCCACCCGCTAGCGCAGGTGACTTGCCAGACCCCCGAGCCCTGTGAACTGGTATAAGGGGTCACATGGACCCCTTACCAGTTCACAAAGGGTTAAAAGTAAAAAAAACACACAGACACACTTATTTAAAAATATTTTTATTAAAAAAAAAAAAATGTTTTTTAATATTTTTTTTTAATACTTACCTCCGATCCATCCATGTGTCCCACGCTGATCACTTAGGCTTCTGCTCTCCTGCTGCTGCTGGAAGCCTTTTATACCTACTGGGCTACAGGTAACAAAGGGTTAATTAAAAAAAAAATGACATAGGGTCCCCCCTCGAAGGGAGGGGGACCCCATTTTTTTTTGGATTTTTAAGGGTTAAAACCCTTAAAAATCCCAAAAAAAAATGGCGTGAGGTCCCCCCTACCCAGCGTAACCAGCCTGTGACCAGCTATGGGGGCTTGTAGAACAGGGCGCAGGGGCCAGCTTTAGTGGCCCCTGGCCCTGCGGCTACAAGCAGCCATAGCCTAGGGCCACGGCTCTTCTGCCCCCCCCTGGGCTTTGGGGAGGCAGGTAATTTGGGGGGCCAGGGGTTAATGGCAAGCCACCCGCTAGCGCAGGTGACTTGCCAGACCCCCGAGCCCTGTGAACTGGTATAAGGGGTCACATGGACCCCTTACCAGTTCACAAAGGGTTAAAAGTAAAAAAAAACACACAGAGACACTTATTTAAAAATATTTTTATTAAAAAAAAATAAATGTTTTTTAATATTTTTTTTTAATACTTACCTCCGATCCATCCATGTGTCCCACGCTGATCACTTAGGCTTCTGCTCTCCTGCTGCTGCTGGAAGCCTTTTATACCTACTGGGTTACAGGTAAGAAAGGGTTAATTTAAAAAAAAAAATGACATAGGGTCCCCCCTCGAAGGGAGGGGGACCCCATTTTTTTTTTGGATTTTTAAGGGTTAAAACCCTTAAAAATCCAAAAAAAAAAATGGTGTGAGGTCCCCCCTACCCAGCGTAACCAGCCTGTGACCAGCTATGGGGGCTTGTAGAACAGGGCGCAGGGGCCAGCTTTAGTGGCCCCTGGCCCTGCGGCTACAAGCAGCCATAGCCTAGGGCCACGGCTCTTCTGCCCCCCCCTGGGCTTTGGGGAGGCAGGTAATTTGGGGGGCCAGGGGTTAATGGCAAGCCACCCGCTAGCGCAGGTGACTTGCCAGACCCCCGAGCCCTGTGAACTGGTATAAGGGGTCACATGGACCCCTTACCAGTTCACAAAGGGTTAAAGTAAAAAAAAAGACAAGACACTTTTTTTTTTAAAGACTTTATTAAAAAAAAAAAACTTTTTTTACTTTACTCACCTCCGATCTTCATTTCCTGTGTCCCGCGGCGATCTGCTGTCAGTGACGGCTGGGCAGAGGAGGGGGGAGGCAGGCGATCGGAGGATCGCCTACCTCCCTCCTCCTCTGTCCAGCCGTCACCGGCATCTGAAGGCTGAACTGCCGGGTGCCCCGATGACACCCGGCGGTGACGTCATCGGCCCCGCCCCCGGAGGGGCGGGGCCAGAATCCAAGATGGCGGCCGCCATCGAAGGAGGTATAGGGAGGAGGGCTGTTATGCCCTCCTCCAGAAGACGGAAGACCCGGGGGGGTGATCGGAGCCCCCCCCCATGAAGAGGAGAGGGGGTGGGAGCCGGCGGGAGCGGAGGTGAGTAAATGTCATTTTTTTTTTTTTTTTTTTTTTGCAGGCAAATGCCGGCGGCTGCTGAAACGGGGGGGGGCACCCTATTCCGGGCCCTCCCCTGCAGCCGGAGGACCCCCAATCGCCGATCGGAGCCCCTCTGGCTGAAGAGGAGACCCGGATGAATCAAACAAGGGGTCAGGTAAGTGATATTTTTTTATACTTTTTATTTTATTTATGGGGAAAGTCAGGCACGTAAATTTTACGTGGCTGGCGTTTAACGGTTGGAGAGGCAGCCACGTAAAATTTACGTGGCTGGCAATAGAAGGGTTAATCCACCAAATACATTAACAAGTTTCCTGGCCTAACTCAAGTCACTTTATTAACCTCTTGCTGCCTCACATTGCCCTAGTTCTGCTATCTGCATGTAGGCTAGTTTGTTGCTGCGTACATGTGTTAAACTAAGGTGGGCTGGTATGTAACGTGACAAACTAAGATTTTTTAAATTACAAGGAATGTGTGCGCGCACATAAACGCACGCTCGCATACTCACATCCATGATGATGTCTTCCTGCTCCGGGGTAAAGATGGCGGGCGACATCTTGTCTTCTTTACCAAGCTATAGCTCTGACGTTCCCCCGCGTTGACGTGCGTGCGTGCGCGCAGGCGCGCACTCGCTGTTGTGCACGCCCACACGGGAAACATATTTAAAGAACAAGCCACTCCGCTCGGTATAGGATACCATATCAATATGGGCAGACCTAAAGTGATCAAAAATAGCCAAGCAAGGCCAAAGGCACATAGCAGCCGCACACATGCCTCATTCTAAATAAAACAGAAGAGCAGGCACAACACACATGCAGAACATGCACCAACTAAAACGGTGGGTACTCCACAGACACAGGCACATTCCCCAAAACGCAGGAGCAAGGAGACATTAACCCATTCACCCCCGCCAGAAAAACACAAACAAACACACCAGGGTGCTAAATCTAGTAAGACCCTGCAGCATACTCAACCTCAACACACCAAGCATACCCACAAAACCTAAGCACAAAGCATGGCTGTTGCCAATGCTGTTTGGGTACATTATGGGGTTCTGTCCGTCGAGATACTAAACAAATCAAGCGGACAGTTGTGGACCTGAAATCATATAGTTGTCCAAAAATAGACATGCGCCGGCAGCAGAGGTAAAGCCCAAATGCATTTAGAGTCGCATTTGGACCAGCATGTAACACTTCTTAGGTGTGATTTAATCTTCCCCAGCCTGCAGACAGGGGGTGGTTTCAAGAAAATACATTGGCCACAAGATCGGCACGGATTGTGTGTGCTGGCCCACTTTGTGTACCAGTGTAAGGAGGGGTCTGCTCGTCAGAAATAGGTAAAGGTTCTGCACCCAGGTCAGTATATCGAGCAATCCTGCTTCTAATGGCAAGGTTGTGCAGGACCCCACAAGCAATAATTATTTTGATAACCTTGCCAGGCTGATACTGAAGAGAACCCCCACTCTGATCCAGACATCGGAAACGCATCTTCCACAACCCAAAGGCACGTTCCACCACAGAGCGAGACCTCCTATGGGCTGTGTTGTAGCGCTCCTGTGCCTGGGAAGATGGGTGCAGGATGGGTGTGAGCAGCCATGGTAACAAGGGATAGCCTGAGTCACCTGCAAAAATCCAAAAGACAAACATAAGGTGGATGGCTAAAAAAAGGTTTAGGTGTGCATAGAAACATTAGTACACAGGGACAAATCGGTGAGCTAGGTATGGTGGGAGTAATTGACATTTTTAATGAGCCTACAAACACATGCAACCTGTACACTCATTAAAAATGTCTGTGTAATGCTACTTAGATAAGAGTGCCAAAACATAAACCAATAGTGGTGAATACTTTCACCCATTAATTTTTAAACAAACGAAATAAAAAACATTTTCAAGTTTCAAGGAAAGGTCTCACAGATTAGTGGGGTAGTGGCAAATCCACATTCAAACCTGGGGGCCAACAAATACAACTTTAATACACATACCCAGTAACCATCCTCCAGAAATATCTCCAGATTGAAACCGTTGATAGAGGCTGGAGTTCCTCAAAATGTGCGCATCATGCGTGGACCCAGGAAAGCCAGCAAACAGACTGAAAAATTGAAGATCAGGGCCCGCCACTGCCTGAACATTGATGGAATGGCCCATCTTCCTGTTCCTGCACCAAGCAAAACAACAGTGGAATTAGTGTGAGCCTTAAAAAATGTTTGTTAACCAGAAAAAAAGCAGAACCAAACCACATACCTGAACAGATATTCCCGGTCCGCAGGGGGGATGAGCGAGACATGTGTGCAATCTGTTGCACCAAGGACGTTGGGCATGTCGGCTATGTTATAAAAGCCGCATTCCAGGCTTCCCCTGTTTGAGGAAAAAAAATGTAATTCTGTGCCAGGGTAGCTATGCCATCCAAAAACGTGGTTAGGCTGCGGCTCAGCGTAGACTGGGACATCCCCAGGGAGAAGGCACCCAGTCTCTGGAACGAGCCGTTCGCCAAAAATTGCAGGCAGCCAACCAATTTGGTCATACCTGCAATTGAATGCCCCTTTCTTGTGGTGGGGGCTAACCATGGCCGCAGGTCGCTATACAAGGCATGGAGAGAAACACGGTTAAGGCGGGTGAGCTCGAATAGGTCAACGTCACTCATGCCATCGATGTCCAAAGGCGTGCGCTGCAGCCTGGTTTCTGCCATACTTAGAACTATCAGACGGCGTAACTGGCGCCTTTGATGTTGGCCCACAGAGGAATGCATTCCCAAAAAGCACGGAGCTCCAATACGGCTGGTCAGACTGGCCGTAAGTGAAGGCTCGGCGGCCCCGTTTTATTAGGCTGATTTCAATCGGAAATCAAGGCTCTGCATCACTGGAAAAAACGGGCCAATGAACGAGGCGTCCGTTTTCACGGGAAACAGCCTCGTGCGAGCCGACAATCGGAAAGGCGGCTGAGCGCACACCTGAGCGCATAAGCGCACACTAAAATCAACGTAGCACCCTTTCCTGACCCGATCAAAGCCTAAAACCAACGGGAAAACGCACGGGGGAGCTGAACGGGGAGGCTCTGCATCAAGCCATATGTGTGGAGCAACGAAACACAGAGACACACCAATCAAGGAGTAAATCAATTGGTGTCAATATCCCACAGTATGCTGACCAACACGACCTGGGGTCAAAATGGGTAGCAGCACCTGCATTGAGTAGCATTATGTCCACATCAAGATACAATGGCATAAATCACCACCAGATATTGTACTTGGTTAATGTCCGGGTTCTTAAACAGTAGGAAGGGCACACCTTATATTGTAAAAAATATATGTCACATCCACAAAAACACTTACCTACAAAATTTGACCATTGACCCGAGGCTCAACACGCTGAGGCTTGGCCAGGTGGGGGGCTAACCCCTTCTCAGACCTGCTAGAAGAAGTGCTGGGGAAGCGTTTCACTCTGCATCTGGGAGGAGCCATCTTTATCCCTCAGGGCTAAACCGGAAGTGCAGAAAGCAAAACCGAAAGCAGCTCCCTCCACTGCACCGCTAATTGAGAATGCTATGTAGTGCCCAGAGGGAAGGCAGGCCAAGGTGACACATATAACTACAGGACAATGCTGCAGCAAACATTAGGTAGCGCCATTTAAGAGCGGCTGATGCTCGGCACTGAAGCCCATATATAATACCAGAAAACACAACACCATCGTCAACTGGACGCTCTGGTGCTGAGAGCCAAACACTGTTCGAAAAATAAATACCCCAACCACAGAGTGAAAACAGATGGAATGACATTGTTAACACACTGGAGCCCTGACACTGCAAGGGCTAAACACAAAATACAATTCTGCAGCCTAAACCCGAAGTGCGGGGAACAACGCTAAAGTCTTTTGTTGCTGCCCAGTGAAAAAATACAGAAAAATGTAATCCAAACGTGATTTCTATACAACCAAAATATACACCATTGAAGTGTATGGGAGGTGCTATGTGGGGCTGCTGTACCTGCAGCGCCAGCAATTTACACTGAGCCGCCACTAGTGATACGGGCAAATGCTACATGACTCTATTAGAGTCGCTCACCAGTTTGAGTTTCATATATATGGTTTTCACATACTGCGCCCGCACTCACCTGGCGCTACATGGTACTACGTGGCATTAGCACTTCTTAAATAAGGCCCTAAGTTACCGTATCTAAGGATATCATCATAAGGGCCAAACCCTTATGCATCTTCCAAAATGTAGAACATTTTCAAGCTCTCTTAACAATTTGATGTTCATGATGTCTTCTTTTCTAGTGGAAGAGACAACATTTCGCTCTGAAAATTGAATTTGTAGGAACGGACACAAGGGAAAAAATATTACCTAATGGAATAAACGTCATTCATTATAATCAGGTAGTCAGCTGACCTCATTCTTTGATCACATTATGCTGCTAAACCTGGACCTGGAAAACTGCAGCTACCCCAGATTATAGCACTACCCCAGATTATAGCACTATAGCAAATGCCAATGTTTATGCTCCCTCGCATACTGAAGCCATGTTTGCTGGTTAGCATAACTGACAAGTGGTTCTCTTAAAGCGGACATCCAGTCAAAAAAAGAAAGTTCAGTGAATTGCTTCCTCACTTATAATCAGAGGCATAAGCAACTTGAGAGGGTTTAATCCCATTCAGATGTTGAGGAATGGGATAAAGATTATTCACTCCTGAATTAAAAGAGGGCGGCCATCTTGCCACACACCTGATAGTCCTCCGTACACATGAGAATTAGGGGTTGCCATGGCAGCAGCAATGCACACAAAATTGAAAGAGATATATGCCTCAGAAACAAGAAGAAGCTTGCCTGTCATTTTTCGCGCACACAAACACTGAATAAACAGCTAACATAGCAAGTCACTCAGAAGCACTCAGTCAGGGAATACAAAGTATACTTGCTACATCTGGCTAGAAATAAGAGATGATTGCACAGAGCTATGAGACCATTTCCACTGAAGGACTCAGTTTTTCAGTAGCAGATCTCTCATGTGTGTGACCGCTGCCTTGCATGTTTAAGAGTGCAGAATCTGCCTGCTACTTCAAACATCTGCATGGTGTTAATCTCTCTCAGTACGCTTATGTTACTGATTGCCAGAGTGGAGCTTGAGGGGAACAATTTATTACGTTTTGATTTTTTGACTGGAGGTCCACTTTAAAGCTACACAGCTGTTAATTCCCAATTTCTTCAGCTCCTTCATGTGTGTGGAAATGCTTTTACTTTTAAACATATCTCCGATTTCTACTGTTGTTTCTCTGCTATTTGACTTCACCAAACATTGAGTTCACAAATCCTGATCATTTAAGATTTTTTTCTGACCACATTCCCTCCTCGAAGATGATGCTTCCCCACATTTTATTAATGTGTTGTACAGTTGTTAAATAAAAAGTTTTTTATAGCCTCTGCAATCGCCTGTAATGTTTGATGCGTGCCAATAGTTTGACCCTTCATGAAACAGATCAACATTGTTTTCATAGAATATCCTTTTGGTTGTTTAACAAATAAGAAGCTGCATACTGCATCAGTTAGGGTTAAATAACTTGTTGCCAGCTGAAATATAATAACCCATGGAGTAATTATAAAATAGGAAACTAGTACCTATTTGCTTAGTTGAAGGGACTGATTACCGAAATAAAAAAAAAAGGGTCCCCCCACAGCTAATTGATCCTACTCCGCCAAACAGCAACTCACCCGATCCCTTAATTACATCCCATGTTGGCCAGGTCCAGTTTCTAGTCACCAGCACTTCCAAGTCGGACTAGCATCCTCCCTTATCAGTCACATGGGTGCTGCCACATCCCCTCCAATTACTACAATAGAGCGGGCATGTAAGGCCTCGGTGCACCCCCTCTATTGCAGGGAATAAAGGGGTTGTGGCAACACCTCTGTGACTGATAGTGGAGGGGCACAAGTTCAACATGAAAGTTTGGGCCTGGCCAAGAGCAGGATGCCACCCAGTGATCAGATTTGCCGATCATCTGTTTAGGACAGATCAGTTGCGGGGGACAAAATATGAGCATCCTTTTGTTTTTTTCTTTGCTTGGACCCAGATACCTTTAAATCCAGATGGTGACCCTTTTTTTGGCCAGGCAGTGGAAGAGGCCTTCCACCAAGGAAGAGGCACAGCACTTCCTCAAGGGGCACATGGGGGAAGAAGATAAAAATGTGATTCACTCTAGACATGACTAGGCATGTAATTTAAAAATAAGTGGAAAAAATAGTTTGTGGCAAGGCACCTCTGCCAGTGTCCACTATTCTGCAGAACACTAGTCAGAACTGGCAACCGTTGCTAAGGGAATGGCTCATATTCTCAAACAACATTACTGACAGGCAAACAACATTATTGACAGTGTCCATGATCCTAGAGAAAGTGTAAATCCATCCACTGTCACAAATAAAGGAGAATTTCAGCCTGCATCCTCCGCATGTTGCCTAAGGAATGATTTTCTCTTTTGCCATGTTTCTATGTATTTGGACTCAGTATTTTTATTTATATATCTATTACCTTTGTTTTATAACTACTTTTAAAAAAAGCTCAATATAATATGAAAAGACTATATAAATCAATTATAATATAAATAAAAAACAAATAATGTTTTCTCCGGCAGTCATTGAGAGACTAGACATAGATGTAATGTATTTAACAACGTCTAAATTGATTTAGAAAAATGAAGTGTAACACATTGTATAACTTAATGGAGCAGATCCGCTGTTTCAGTGTAGCCTTTTTGCATAGGGAGTTGCCGTTGTGTACATAAATAATACAAAGCATTAAAACATCCACGCTCTGGTTGGCAGTTCTGCCATCAAAAAGAGACAGACAGAAAATAATGTTCTGCACAGGTGTCATAACAAATGTCTTGGGATTTCATACGCATATCATTTCCATTTTCAGACACTAGTTTATGTTATTATGGACAACACGTGTGTTTTATTCGAAAAGTTATTTACTAAATGAATATTTTTTTATAACCATAATGGTGTTATCAACAGCTTAACAGGAACGATATATGGGAACGTGAACTGCCATCCGTAGCCACCAACCATTATTCAGGTAGAGACAAACACCAAACTTACTCGAGAACTAAACAAATATTAACTACTCAATGGCAAATTACTTTAGGTTCCCTTTAACAATTGCTCTGGGGTATCCCAAATAGGATTTGCTTATGGTGTTCAGTAATTGGCGTATTGTTGATTTAACACAACCATTCCTTGAAATTAAAGACTTCTTTGTGGGGTGAAAAACAAACTCACCTTACCCAACATCCTGCCATACGGAACTCCAGCAAATCTCTGGCTCTTTAAATTGCTTTATTCTTTTCCCCTCCTGCCATGGGTCATACATTTGTTCCTCCAGGGTGGCTCAGCACATCCTGACTGGCAACACAGATTTTTTAGGTCATTCAGTCTTGTCAGTGAGGCACATAAGCTTCTCTCAGGCAGCGAGGGAGTCATTCAAGTGCAAAAAACATGCAGTGGAATTGCGAATCTTGTAATTCTCTGGCAAAATCTTGCCAGTTGTGGTTGTTGGCAGATCAAGTCAAGTAGAGGCAACATTTAAGTGCAAATGGGTGAGTACATTTCAGACACCTACAAGGATCCTGGGGTTGAGGGGTTACAGGGCCCTAAGGCAAACATGAAAAATCCCTGACATGTTATTAATATAAATAAATAAATATATAAATGACTGTATATTCTCAGCTTCCACCCCACACTGCAATCTTAAAGAAATGATTCACCTCATGCTCATTCCATAAAAAAAGGCTGTCTTGTGCCTTTACTCCTACCCCTTCTGAACCCATCACAGCAAAGACTAAACAAAACTTACCTGGTCATGTGTTCCCCCACTGGAAGTGGAGCACTGTAAGCTTCATTTCTGGCTATATAAGGTTAATGCTACTGCAGTGATTGGTCACTGATTATCCTTTCTTGTAGTTACCACACAGAACCCAGGCTCCAGCTGCCCCAATTGTGGAGTGGAATTGGTATTATAGCACAAAGCACTGAACTCCAATAGTGTTTTAACAGATTACAGTATATAACAATGTTGTCTTGTAACAGTGTGTCACAAAAACGAAAAGCTGGTCATTTCATTGCACACATTTCACAATATAACCAGTGATGAGAAAAAGTAAGGACTGACATACCTGTACAGTATGGCCAAAAACTCTGCTGCCTACTTTGGCTGGTGCTGCTAATTCTCTACTTGCACAAAAGAATAACAAAATGTTTTGAACTTTTGACTTACATTCTGTATTTCACCATTTACTACAGCTCTGAACGTGTGACTACTAGGGATGAGCGAACCGGTTCGGACGAACCGGAATTCGCTCCAAATTTCAGGGAAAATTCGATTCGGCACGAACCCAAATTTTTTTTGGTTCGTGCCGATTGAATTTTCCCTGAAATAAAAAAAAAAATGCCGGCATGGTGGGAGCGGGCAGGCCGGCTACGCTGTCAGCGGGCGGCGGAAGCCGGCCCACTGACAGCGCAGCTGGCCTGCCCGCTCCCACCATGCCGGCATTTGTTTAAAAAGCAAACACTTACCTGCATGGTCGGAGCATGGAGGCCGGCGCCACTCTCAGGCGCCCTCTGATGATGCGCCCTCTGATGACGCGTCCTCTGATGACAGCTGAGAGCGGCGCCGGAGCGTGGAGGCCGCCGCCGCCCGCTGACAGCGTAGCCGGCCTGCCCGCTCCCACCATGCCGGCATTTTTGCTTAAAACGGCCTCCACACTCCGACCATGCAGGTAAGTGTTTGCTTTTTAAACAAATGCCGGGCTGTCAGCCCGAATCGAACTTTCAAGAAGTTCGCTCATCTCTAGTGACTACCATCATTTTATAGATAATCTTCTTTGCAGCCTCATACATAAATTGGACTCAAAACTATTTAGCATATTCAATTTAGATTTTTACTATGTTGTTAGTATTTTGTAAATCTACCAATGGATTTCAACATTCAAAAGTGTCTTCACCAAAATCTGTTCCAAGGTTTCTTCTACACTCAGTTACAGATTATGGCGCATAATGGTCACCTTACTTGGGAATGAATACAGCTCTTTTTTGTCTGTGCAATATGGGGACCAATCCAGCACCTCTACTTTGAGGTCCCAAACCATTTTTTCACCAAAATATAAGAACAACATAGCATTATCTCTTTAAACAAAAACATTTTTTAATACTAGATGAAAAAGTATTGCATGTAAGAATTAAGTATTGCATGTAAGAATCTTGTGCTTATATTGATGGGGGACCAGATGCTTGCCCAATGGACACTAAAGATAAAACCATTAGGTCATTACTTTTATCTTGGTGTCTGCAAGTGGGATGACTGAAGGTCCAATTGCATCTGAAGTGGTTTTATTGAGATTACATCTCTATAAGCACAAGATTTTTTCAAGCATTGCAAGTGAAATACTTTTTCATTTAAAGGAGCACTGTTGTGAAATTGTGTAATATTAAAAATCCATATAAACATATCGGCTAATGAGAGGAGGGGTCACTTATACACTCGAACTGAATAAAACTCCTGCCAAGCTGGTGGTTTATTCTCTCATGGTGGGATTAAATCCAGGGGTGACAGGTTTAGTCTATCAGGGTGACAGAGACTGTCCCCCCCTGATTTCCTCTTTCTACCATTAAAAAAAGAGTGGCATTTCTTGATGTCGGGTGTATAAGTGACCTCTCCTCCCACAATCCAGTATTATTATTTATTTATTTGGATTTTTATCATTGTGTGATCAGTGCTCCTTTAATATTAAAAATTTAGTTTTACGGATTACGCTATGTTGTTCTTAAATATTTTTCCTAACCAAGTCAATATGTCACTATGAGCTTGTGAAAACTTGTGAAAGGAATACTTGGAGGGTTATTTAAGAAATGGTAGCGCCGGGTAGTGCCACGTAGCGTCGGGTGAACGCTGGGCGCTGTATGTGAAAACCACATTTAAGAAAGTGAATCTGGTCAGAGCCTCTGAAAGCGCCATGTAGCGTCACACATGTATTACTAGCAGCGGCTCAGTGTAAAGTGCCGACACACTATGTTCAGCAGCGCCATGTAGTACCTGCCGCTCAGTAGCTATACATTTCAATGGTGTTTTATTTGGTTGTGTTTAGATAGCGTGTTGCTAAAGTAAATTTTTACATTTTTTAATCAAATCATTGAGTGTCCTCTTCTGCCCTGCAAACAAACACTTTTATTGTTTTTTTAATGTAGAATTGTATGTGCAGGTCTGTCATTGCATTGTCATTGTCACAGTGTTAAAATAAGGTTATTCCATGTGTTTTTGCTCTGGTGCTGGTGTATATGTGTTGAGAAACAGACTTTGATCACACAGCATCTGGCGCCACTATAGCGACACTATAGCGCCCAGTTTTAGAGTGTTGAAGCTGGTTGTGTGTAATTTTTTTCTTTAATATGGGCTTCAGCGCCGAGTGCCGGATGCACTTAACTGTCACAGGTTAACTAATTAGCTTTAATTGTTGCACTTAGGCCCTTATTCATCAAGCGATAGTGCCAGGTAGTGTCTGACGAGCGCCAGGTAGCGGCAGCTAACGGCGACTACCGACTCAAGTACGCCCGGCGGCGGTCACAATGACGCATTTATCAAGCAAAATGAGGCTAGCGCCGGCGAGAGCAACGGCTAGCGCGGCATTCATCATGAAGCCGCCTGGACCGAACAGCGCCGCTGCAAATTCCCTCACAGCGCCAGGTATGAGCTGTCGCTCCCTGGCGATGTCCAATGCATTTCAATGGAGCAATCTATAATTATTCATAACTAATTGGTAATAATTTTTTTTTTTTTTTTTTTTTTTTAATGTCAAAAAATCGGAGAACACTTCTGCAATGTTAGGATTTATTTTTAAGTCAAAAAAAATAAATAAATAAATATGTGCAGAATTGATCTAACAGGTCTGAGATTAATGTATTCATATTACAAAATGATTCTAAAAACATGTATAATGTTATATTCAAAAAATATGGTTGTTTAGGGGTTAAAAACTAGTTAATACAGATCGCCGCCAGCGCTCTGGGGTTTAAACAAGGAATGGACAGCGACAGCACATTCGGAGCGTGATTTGTTGATGAATATGAAGCTAGCCGTTCGCTCTGGCCATTCGTTGTCAGGCGCTCACATACAACGCTGGACCTGTGAAACAGCGACCCCCCAGCCCGTATTCAACATTACCGCACACCGACTGAGTCGCTGTCATCAAGCTAATGCCGGCCAAGCACAGCGAATACTGGCTGGCGCTGAAAAAATCACGCTACAGTCGCTCATCTGTCGCTACCTGGCGCTATTGATGAATCGGCCTCTAAGTATTGGCCGGCCTGTGTCAGCGCCTGTTGGATTCGCTAGAGCACCCAGTTTTAGAGCGCCAATGCTGGTTGAGTGTAGTTTTTTTCTTAAATATGGGCTTCAGCTTCAGGATAGTACACGCCCGCTAAGCTAGGTGACAGCGCCCGGGACTCACTTGCACACGTCTATTAGTGCTCACTCGCGCCGCTACAAAGAAGCTCACCTAGCAATATGTGGCTCTAGTCTTAAATTATGCAATCATCACAATGCAAGTTCAAATAAATGTGTGTAATATTATTTATAAGCATAAAACACTTCCCTGTCCATTGTGCTCTATGGGACCTTGACCTACAGAGCCACTCTCAACTGGTGCTGCTTTAACCAGAGCGCCTGGTGCTGCGACCTTTGGGCGCTATCATTTAACAAGACACTAGCTGGCAGCCGCATATATATACCTTGAGGATCATTTTGGAAGTCTATGATTTTTTATGCATACTGTATGTATTAAGTTAATATTCCTGCAAATGTAAGGTTTTTTTTTTAGTGGAGCTCGGTATTTCATTTTTGGTATTGGTTTTATATTTATGATACCTATTAACGTTAAGCGTATCACATTGTAAAAACTGAACCATAATGTTGTTCTATTTTACATATTGTTGTCACTATACTGATTCCTATTTAACGATATATAGAATATTGGAAATAACTTCTTACAAACAATGTACAAACTTTACAACATTTTGTTAAAACTGTTAATTGCATTGTAAATCTGTAATAAATAAGCAACAAATAAACAAAAAGACTGAAACAGAAAAAAGTGCACAACATTAAAGTGCCTTTAATTTTCAATGAGGATCAGGCTAACTATTTGGTAAAGGTGCACCTTGGGTTTGCTTTGTGGTGTGGAAACCTGCATCTTGGTGAGCACAAGAAGTGCAATAAAATTATTTTGTTCTATTCCACAAAATATCACCTGTACCTGCGATGGGTCATTTTTCCAAAGAGGTAAGAATTTTTTGAGTTTGGAAATACCAGAACTCTATAGACCATGTGGAATAATTTGGCATTTTTTTTGTATACCCCATAGAGCTCTGTTATTTCTAAATTTCTAAAACCTAAAACTTTACCTTATTGGGAAAATTATGGGGGTTATTCATTAAGGGATAGCGCCAGGTAGTGCCTCGTAGCGACAGAAAGCATCTGGTGAATACTGGGCGCTGTACGCAATACCACATTTAAGAAAGCGATTCTCTAACAGCGCCATGTAGCCGTCCAATTGATCATTACAGGTGGCTAAGCGTATAGCGCTGGCGCTCTAGCTTCCAGAGGGCCAGGTATTACCTGTCGCTACCTGTCGTTTTTTGGTCTCAAATAATGTGTCACCTCTCCTGGCCTAGAAAAAGTTATTTTTGAAAACCTTTTTGACTTTTTATATTTTTTTGCAGAATTGTCATTACAGGTCTGGCACTAAATTGTTAATGTCACAATGTTACAACAATGTAATTCTTTGTTACTGGTGGATATGTGTTCAAAAACAGACTTTAATCACACAGCGTCTGCCGCTCTATGCTATAGCGACCAGATCCAGAAAGCCTACGCCCTGTGTGTCTGTTTTTTTGTTGAATATGGTATAAGTCGCTGAGAGTCGGTCACTGGTGCTACCTATCACTCCATGCAATGCTGTACTGGTGGTAGAGCACCCAACATACATCTCATTCATCAATGACGGCCAGGTTACTACAGCGACTGAGGCACTCTGTTACAGCGCCCGATACCCGCACACAAGCATCTACTAGTGGTAGCTCTAAGTGCCGCTATACAGGCGCTCATCTGCCGAAACCTGGCGTTAGTAATGAATCAGCCTCCACATATCTTCCCATCACAGGTACAGGTGATTTTTTGAAAAAATTGAACATTTTTTGATGGTACTTTCCTGTGTCTTTAAAATGAAAATGCTCACTGAGATTCACAAGGCAAACGGGAACCGCGCCCTGCTTTCCCAAATATTAAGCATGACCACCACTGTCATCCTAGGGGGTGGATTCAGCACAATGTGAAAAAAGAGCATGTCTGTTTTATTTTCACAAAAAAGGGAACTTTTTATAAATTATGCTGAATCAGCCCCAAAGCTTTGTAGAATCTCTTAATTTACAGAATGCTGTACATTCGCTGCTTCTACCTCATTTAGCACTGCAGGTCCCCTCTAGCCTATGGTTACATTAATATATAACTATTTAAACTGATGCCAGAATTTGTTTACACACTTGTAAGATTTGTGACAGAAAACAAACTAGGCACTAAGACTAGAGCGATATGCTCATGGCACAATTCCACTAATTTATGGCTTATTTTTAATAAAATGTACATATCTGGCTTGAATTCCAGTATTTGTGCCTAATGTTTTATGATAATCAAAACAAATCACACATATATCCCAGTTTCTGTTTCCATAGCAATGCAAAATGAAGATATGATCCTTTAATACCACCCTGAAAAATTAAAATTTCATCATGTTCTCCTATTAAAATCCTGGGGGGGGGGATACACACCTTCTCCCTGGTTCTTAAAAACATAAAGCTGAACGCCATCCCCAAAATACAAAACTGAAAAGCAGGATTGCTGTAGCATGTACACTGTTACGCTGCCAAAATGTTTGTAAAACCTGCGTAGATGGTATTTGAATTGGATTTGCATTGCATCACATTGGCATTCAGAAAAGGTTAGCTTACAGACATGCTGTATGCAAAAAACAGGTAAAGTGTAGACAGGCTTTTGACATTCATCTACTGTGCACCAGCAACTGATAAAGGACAATTGGCTTGATGCAGAGCCTCCCCGTTCAGCTCTCCCGTGCGTTTTCCCGTTGGTTTTGGGCTTTGATCGGGTCAGGAAAGGGTGCTACGTTGATTTTAGTGTGCGCTTATGCGCTCAGGTGTGCGCTCAGCCGCCTTTCTGATTGTCGGCTCGCACGAGGCTGTTTCCCGGGAAAACGGATGCCTCGTTCATTGGTCCGTTTTTTTCAGTGATGCAGAGCCTTGATTTCCGATTGAAATCACCCTAATAAAACGGGGCCGCCGAACCTTCACTTACGGCAAGTCAGAGCAGCCGTATTTGCACTCGGGCAATAATATGCAGTCCTCTGTTGGAGCACATCAGCGGCGCCAGCTCCGCGGTCTTGTCCTGCTGAGTATGGCAGAAACCAGGCTGCACCGCACGCCTTTGGACATCGATGGCATAAGTATTTGATATATTTTAGGGTTTTTTTGGGGGTCCTTTTTACAAGGTCTCCCTAATTTTTTTTTTTATTGCCTGTGTGCAGGAATTGGAAGATGGGACATAGCATAAATGTGAAGGCACTGGCTGGCCCTGATTTGGCTTTTGGGAGTCGTTTTTCTGGCTTTCCCTGCCTAGGAATTCCTGCCTACATGAGCGATTCAAATCAGCCGATCTTTTTGGTGGCTGGCTACGGGGTATGTGTTTGAAACTTACGCACCCTGTCTGACTGTGTTTTTTCCCTTAACCCACTATTTGGTAAATATTTTCGGAGTATATTTGGAGCCTAATTATTGAGCTACAAATTAAATGGGTTAAGTGATTGTACCCTATTGCGTCATGTTCTTGCCCTCTTATGTAAGTAGTATTCCCCAGACTTTTTTAATGAGAGTACAGGTTGGATGTGCATGTAGTCTCATTACAAATGTCCTTTCCTCCCACCCTACCCCACTCACCTATTTGTCCCTCTTTTCTATTGTTGCAATGCACACCTTTTTTTATTTATTTATTTTTTGGTTTTAGGGCAGGAGACTCTGCCTATCCTTTGGTCCCCTGGATGAAGACCCCCATCCTGCACCGATCTTCACAGGCAGAGGAGCGCTACAATACTGCCCCCAGGAGGACTCGCTCTGTGTTGGAGCAAGGCTTTGTTCTCTTGAAGATGAGGTTCCGTTGTCTTGATGAGACTGGGGGGGCACTACAATAGACGCCTGCAACGGTCCTAAACCTAATCATGGCTTGTGGGCTACTCCACCACCTTTAGTTTCAGCCCTCCCCACCCCTCCTTTTTCTTGCACCCAAAGTGGCACTGCGCAAACCATACGTGCACAACTAGTGTTTAGTGTTTTTTCAGAGACCACAAATTTTTTTTGGTTTTTTGTTTTTTTTATTTTACAAACAAATTTTGTTTTGTCATTTGTTTTTTTGGGTCCAAAAGAAAAATTACACGTGGGGTCAGAAAATGTATTCCCCACAAATTAGTGGGTGGTGACGTTGCATGGTGACGAGGAATGATGTTGTGCCTGCAAATTGGCTGCAATGTGGGCCAGGCTTTGATTAATCTCACCCATATGGCTGGTTAGGGCAGAGATATTTCTGTTTAATACCTCTAATTGGGCGTTGAGGTTTGTGAGTTGGGTGCACACAGTCTCATTGAATTGCTGTGTTGTCGCAGCAAAGGCTATATTTTCCTGCCTCCATGTTTCCTCCAAAATTTGAAGTTGCCTTCTTTGGGAAATATGGCGTCTAGACTGGGTTGGAGCAGTGGGACGGGTGGTTGGTTCTGGTTCCGAAGGTGGTTGTGGATGTGGTGGCTGTGCCGGGGTTGACTGCGTTGCTGCCACTGGTTCAGTAGTGGTTAGTGACATATGTGGGGTGTCCTCCTCCAAATCTCGTATATGGTCGATGATGGGTGGGCTTCCTGTGGTCTGTAAAGAAATATAGCATCCTTTTAGTTTATTTCTGTCCACAAAAGCTCTCAAATATCAATGTTAAAAGTACACACCAAGGACCATTGACTTACCTCATCGCAATCCACAATTTGGGTTTGTGGTGTAGAACCTGGTGTGCCCTTGGCCTCGGTGCTAACGCAGGGGTTTGGGGGCCTGGTGTGTCCTGTTGACTTGGTCCTTAGAATGTAGATATGAAGATTAGCTAAATGGCCAAGTACAGTGTGTTGTGTAGCATAACACTGCCTTCTTGAACTTTTTATAATAGGTCATGGCAAAATCAGACTCACCTTGGGACCTTACATTCCGGTCTGTGTCTTGTGCCTCTGCCAGGCCCTGGATGCTGGCCGGGTGTATGTATGTATATACATGTTCCTCGGCGGGAGTAAGGATTATTTTAATGGGTAAGCCACCCCCTGTCTGTTGGCTGGGGAAGATTAAATCACACCTAATAAGTGTTACATCCTTTTAACCATGCAACTAAAAATGCATTTAATTTGCCCTTTACCTCTGCTGACGGCGCATGTCCATTTTTTTTTTTACTGTAGTATTTCAGGTCCCCAAATTTCCTTTTGATTTGTTGAATATCTCGCCTGACAGATCCCACACTATTTACTTGGCGGCAAATATTCGTCCAGATCTCCAGCTTAGCCTGCTTAGTGGTGGATTTGGAGGTCCTGCCAAATAGGGCATCATAATGCTCACAAACTGCATTTGCCACAGCCATGCTTTGAGCATCGCAAAAACGTGCAGTTAGGGAGCCACGGCATAGTTGTCGGCCACATGGGTGTGTGGTGTCCCCTGCATCTGTGGAAATTGATGGTTGGCTATCTGGTGAGTCGTGTGTGGTTCTGGGGCTTATGGGGGAGGGTGATGTGGTGTGTGTGCTGCTATGGCTTAATGTCTGGGTTCCTGTTGAGCTATCAGATGTGGAACTGCATGTGGAATGTGAGGTACTGGAATTGGGAGAACCAGAGGGTTGAGGTGGAGGGGTGGGTGACCTTGGTGGGGTGGTGGGTTTGGCAATACGCTTTCCCTTGCTGATGTGTTTTGTTTTGTGGCTATGTTTTGTGTGTTGAGGCTGAGGATGCTGCAGGGTCTTACTCGACTTTGCACCTTTGTGTGTTCGTGCTTTTTTGGCAGGTGGTGGTGAATGGGTGAATGTCTCCTTGGTCCTGCGTTTTTTTGAATGTGCCTGTGTGTGTGGAGTATCCTGCGTTTTAGTTGGGGCATGTTCTGCCTGTGTCTGGTGCCTGCTCTTCTGTCTTTGGGAGGATGAGGCATGTGTGCGGCTGCTATGTGCCTCGGCCCTTGGTTGGCTCTTTTTGCTCCCTTTAGGTCTGCCCATAATGATATGGTATCCAACACAGAGCTGAGTGCCTTGTGCTTTAAATATGTTTCCCGTGTGGGCGTGGTCAACAGCGGGTGCGCGCCTGCGCGCACGCACACACGTCACCGCGGGGGAACGTCAGAGCTATACCTTGCAAACCAAGAAAAGATGTCGCCCGCCAACTTTACCCGGGAGCAGGACGACATCATCATGGATGGGAGTATGCGAGCGTGCGTTTATGTGTGCGCACACATTCCTTCTAATAAAAAAAAAAAAAAAAACGCAAGAATAGTCTGAAACAACTTAGTTTGTGACGTGAAATACAAGCCCACCTTAGTTTAACACATGTCCACAGAAACTAGCCTACATGCAGATAGCAGAACTAGGGCAATGTGAGGCAGCAAGAGGTTAATAAAGTGACTTTAGTTAGGCCAAGAAACTTGTTAATGTATTTTGTGCATTAATGGTGGGTCCTTGTATCTATTTTTGACAGATGATGCTGAGGAATCGCTACGACTTCCTGCCGTCAGATTATGAGAAGCGCCTCAGCATGCAGGGGAGGGGGGAATCTGACGGCAGGGAGTCGAGCCTAAATGACCCTCAACCTGACTCCGGTAAGGGAAATATAGTTAGATATGTGGTAATACATGCATTAAATACAGATACTCATGTGCACTATTGTTAGTTGTAGATTCAGACGTCGCAGGGACATCCCAAGGGATGAGCGAGGAAGGGGGCGACGAGGAAGAGGTGGCTGGGGAAGGTGAGTAGATTGATACCTAGAAGCCTAACTTAATATTATATTCATGAAAGAACAACAGTCTCTAATATCAGTGTGTTTGTCATCCATACAGATTCACACCAGCAACAGAGGGAGGCTGAAGGGAGACTCCGCCCCCGATGCAATGTGCGCCCAAAACCTTGTAAGTGGTGTTTATTTCAACTAAAGAAAATGAGCAAACAATTCCATTTGAAAACTAAAAATCACAAAGATTTCCATAATAAATTTGATAAAAAAGCCCTTAAAGCGGACCTTAACTCTGAATAATAGTCTATCTTAGATATTTCACACACCCTGTACATACAGATTGGCCACCTTACAAATCAGCCTACCTGCACCTAGTGCATGTTATGAGCCTTTATGCATCAAAAATGGCGGATTATGGAAGCCGCCATGTTATCAGGCAGCCTGCAAACAGGAAGTTCCTTCTAACTGTGTTGCTCTGCATTCTGGGCTTGCTGACCTTTTCCAGAGCACAGCTCTGCTCTGTGTGAGCAAAGCACAGCTATAACCCACCCCCTGTACCTTATCCCACTCTCCTCTCCTCAGTAAGTGTGGTGCTTCTGAGTCAAGATGGCGGCGCACGTATCCTAAATTCCAGAACTGAGTTGCAGCCCAGTGGGGGAAAGAATAATAATTGATTGACTAAAAATTTACTATATATTAGTTTAAGATGCTGCAGAAACTTTTTAAAAGAGTTTGTGCTTTTCATTAAATCACGCAGAAGGTCCGGTTTAAAAAGGGCCCCCAAAAAACCACGGCCAAACAAACCAAAAAAACAATGCTAAACTAATGTTGTTTTTCATTCACAGATCAAAGAATACAACATCCTCAAGACCCAGAGGCCTAAATTTTTAATAAAATTTTAAAAATGTAAATATTTTTTTTTCTGTTTTTTAAAAAAAAAACGTTTTAATAATAAAAAAATTTAAATATTTTGAGAGTTGTCTTTCCTGCAAAAGTACAATCACACAACATCAGCACACATTTACATTACACAAAAGGTTTAGATATGGGACAATAAATCCGAAAAACTCAAAAACAAGGTATGCATTAAGGACAAGGAAGAAGGAACAACCAAGGAGATTAAGGTATGCATTAAGGACAAGGAAGAAGGAACAACCAAGGAGATTAAGGTATGCATTAAGGACAAGGAAGAAGGAACAACCAAGGAGATTAAGGTATGCATTAAGGACAAGGAAGAAGGAACAACAAAAAATGTATTTAAATATATATATGTGTGAAATTGGCAGTTGTTGCCATATGTATATTACAATGGAGGTTGAGGGATGTGCGCTTGCGTGTAGCCAGATTGACAACTGAAGAGCCATGGAGATGTAAGTATACTTGAAAAAAACACCAAAAGGGAAGGTCAAATACGACGGAAGGCAAGCAGGTACGTTCAAAAAGCATGGAAAAAACAGGGAAAAAACGGGCCGCCCGTGTGAACGGGAACGGAAGCCACGATCAAATTGAAGGCACCCGAGAGAGCAAAAAACACTTCCCGAGTGAAGACAAATTTACGGATCATTTAGGGAGCCATTCCGACGGGAGGCTCTGCATCACATTTGTGCCACGATTCAAACGGGAGCCCCGGACAATCGGAAGGTTTTAAGCTCAGACCAGGGGAGGCTCTGCATCAGGCCCAATGACTCTAAACTGGCCTGTTCAAAAGCTGCCCATAGATAAGCAATAAAGATCACACACAGAGAACTCACAATGTTTTACACTCAAAATACATCCTGTACATTAAAGGCGCTCTATCACTAAAATAGTCCAATATTTAAAATAATCCATATATTCTATGGGTTGATTCAGAGCCAGGTGAGAAAACTCACTTTCATTGTCTACCAGGTGTAAATGTTCACCTAGCTCGGAATCAGCCTCAAGGTAGACTATAAATGTAAATGGCAGTTTTCTCTCCAAACAAAGGAGTGAGTTTCTTACCAGGCTAAATTGACCCCTATAATGCTAGATACCAAGTGGAGGTTTTTTTATGTACCCCTTTACCAATTCAAAACTTATGAAGTCCACAAGCCACCTGACAGCATTTTCCAGTTTATCTAGACACTTTAAAGACGTTCACCAAGCCTTAGATTGCTAAAGGGGCAGTCCCATGACGGGAACGCGGCTGGCGTGATTATCAGCAGCACCAGAAGTGATCATCCTGTGATCTAAGGTTTCTTTTCTTTGCTATACTGCATGCATGAATACGAGGGAGAGGTTCCAAAAATCAATTATAAAAAGTAAATACACAGAGCTTTCCTGGTTTACCCGTGGGTTGTCCCAAAGTCCATGCACAAGCAGTCACTTCACAAGTCACCTCAAGTACGATCTCATTGGCATCCGTAGTTGATTTCTTCAGATACCCAGGTGTAGGGGAACCCTCCTCCAATAAATCCAGAAAGGTC
The DNA here is from genome assembly GCA_027917425.1 of Gastrophryne carolinensis. Classification (NCBI taxonomy): domain Eukaryota; kingdom Metazoa; phylum Chordata; class Amphibia; order Anura; family Microhylidae; genus Gastrophryne; species Gastrophryne carolinensis. The sequence goes on from CM051238.1 coordinate 260,369,716, forward strand.
ACACCGTATATTCCAGGGTAGGATGTCACGCCAAGGAGTATAATATGAAACAAAAGAGCATAACATCTAGTGTGATACCGTCAAAATACACTCTTTAATAAGGGAAAGGATTGCACTCACATGTACACAAAATTCAAAGCGCTTAAAAACGGAGGATGGCTCTCACCAACTCCTCACCGACAAGATCTGGCCAGATCAATCAATCACATCAAATACATAGACGCCGCCTGCCACCGCCGCCGACGCGTTTCGTTGCTCCTGGCAACTTTTACAAGGCTGGTGGCATTGCGGCGTAACACGTTACGCCGCAATGCCACCAGCCTTGTTAAAGTTGCCAGGCCAGATCTTGTCGGTGAGGAGTTGGTGAGAGCCATCCTCCGTTTTTAAGCGCTTTGAATTTTGTGTACATGTGAGTGCAATCCTTTCCCTTATTAAAGAGTGTATTTTGACGGTATCACACTAGATGTTATGCTCTTTTGTTTCATATTATACTCCTTGGCGTGACATCCTACCCTGGAATATACGGTGTGACCTTTCTGGATTTATTGGAGGAGGGTTCCCCTACACCTGGGTATCTGAAGAAATCAACTACGGATGCCAATGAGATCGTACTTGAGGTGACTTGTGAAGTGACTGCTTGTGCATGGACTTTGGGACAACCCACGGGTAAACCAGGAAAGCTCTGTGTATTTACTTTTTATTACTAGTTGAACTCTGTGGACAAGGGTTTCTCACACGTTGAGCATATTCCTTTAAAGAATTTCCTTTCTGCTTTAGAAAAAGAAAAAAGAATTAGCGCGGTATTTTAACCCTTTTTTTTCCAAAAATCAATTACAGATGTAGCGTTTGACAGTGATGGATTGACATTATATGGACCCTGTATATACTTTTATGGATTACAAATAAATTACAAATAAAGAATATGTGTTATCTACAAAGACTGAGGAGACACAATATAAATAGTGGGGACCGGCATGTGAGCAGAGCTGTGACTTTCTGGGACTGCCAATTGGGTTGCCACAGGCACAGGGGAGCACCGGACCAGTGGACATAGGAACCGGTATACCAGCAAGGCTGAAGGCTGTCAATTATACCACCAGGCTATGAGTTACAGTACCAACCTCAATTCCAGATGAGTCGCGCTAGTTGCCTTGAGCTTATTGAATGAAAAAAATAACACATGGAGCTATGCAGAGTACCAGAGAAGATGTAAAATATAAGTTTAAACAAGTCACCCGAGCTGAATAAAATTCCTGCCAAGAATCAGGTTTATTTTGCTGGTAGGAATAAAATCAAGGGGTGACAGGTTTAGTGTATAAGAGGGGACAGAGCCTGTCAACCCTGAAAACAAGCCTGGCTGGATATTTCTTGATGCCTCCTCACGTAATTCATATTTATATGGATTTTTATTATTGGGCCATTTTTTACAATAGTGCTCCTTTAAGAGCAAGGCTTGCTGGTTTTGGAAACATTAACCCTTCATATAATAGGTGTATGGGAGAAAACAGGCCAACCTATCCCAACAAATGCAGTTATATGTACTGTACACATATATACTTACATCATACACAGGGGGAGTATAAGGAGAGGTATAGAGTCAGTGAAGCAAACATAAACAATTTCTTGTACCAGGTGCCATCCACCCAAGCAGCCATTTCATTTCAGGCACCACATGGTGGGGTACCTAGTCCAGGAAGTTGAGAGTAGTGTGAGATACGTTTAGTGAGTTTAAAGTGTAGAGAAGTAGTACAGGAGGGGAATATCAGGAGGAGGTGCATAAACAATGGATGAAAGGAGAGCAACTCCTTGTACCAGGAGCCACACACTCAGGCAGCCATTCCCTTTAATCGGTGCTTCATGTAGCTGTGTCAGCTTTTTTTCTGGTTGCTGTGTAAAATTTTTTAATTTAAGGTGGAGAGCTTACCAAACTTTAATGAATACCAGGCAAATAAAATGGTGAGCACACAAGGGGGGGGGGGGGGGGGGGTCTGCACATTATAGTAAAATGACTGAAGAAATTATATCCTCAGGTACCCTCCAGACACCAGGAAAGATTTCTCTGGTGGGCCCCAAAAATGATATCCTCAGACGGGAACTAGAAATTATTTCTTTGGTGGGCCCCATGAATGATATCATCAGGTGGGCACCAGAAATGATTTCCTCTGGTGGGCCCCAAGATTAATATCCTCAGGTGAGCACCATGAATGATTTCCTCTGTTGGTCCCCAAGAATGATATCCTCAGATGGGCACCAGAAATGATTTAAGAATGATATGCTCTGGTGGGCTGCAACAATGATATTCTCAGACACGCGCCATAAATTATTTCCTCTCATGGGCCCCAAGAAGCCCAAGAGCCCTAAAATGATATCCGCAGATGAGTCCCAAGAATAATTGAATCTGGAGGCCCCAACAATGAATTTCCTCTGATGGGTGGGCCCAAGGTGCTTTAGTCTGACACTGAGGGTATAGATTGCTGTAATACTATATTATCACTTTTTTTCTTTTTAAAACTTGTTCCAAACTGTAAAATTCACCAAGACACTGTAGGCAAGGCAACTAATTAGAAAATATTTTAACTGCATACAATTTTTTAAAATGCCTCTTTATCTGCAGTATGCGTAACAGATATTTAGAGTAATTCCTGTTAAAAAACTGACTAATTGGTTGTCTAAGGTGACAGACGAGTGTGGTCAATCATTAACATTTTTTAAAATGTAATTCTAAAAAAGAATAACATGAGGCAAGCTTTGAAGCAATATGTTAATTATCCCCAAGTGTTTTGTTTGTGGACACTTATTTTTATAATACACCATGGTTATTTAAAAGCCACTTAAAAATATTTCAGAAACTGTGAACAGTAAAAATACAACACTAATATAAAATTATACTAAATCTCTAGACCTCCGCTGTTATAATCTCCTGCATGACAAACATTAATATCCTTTATTCCATACTCCTGCTATCTGGTTATTGGTATTACAAAAAATTCCAGCTGAAGTCAGTGGAGCAGATTATTACATGACATTAACAAGAGAAGCAAGCATAAGAAAAATATAAAGTAACGTTGCTTGCCAGCCATTAGATTATTTGAATTAAAACTTGTAGATGTGGTGCACAAGCACTGAGATACCTAATTTATTTTACATTGCACCTAACAGAAAAAAATACTCATGTGTACAAAATCTGCACATTGTACTTTTTTATGTTAGTGGAGGCACTTCCTTAAAAACAAACACATTTACTCACCTTTGTGGGGTTTCCACAGTGCATGTGCGGACAGGCTGCTGGAGCTGAAAGGAGGGGACACAATGCTGGATGCACCTCTGCTCCTTCGCATACCTGTGCCAGCCATCCATAAATGCCTGGTGCATTTGCATGTATACATTCCACAGCTAAATGTATAGCAGGGATGAGGCCTGCACAAGTGTGGTGAGATCCCTGGCTAGCTGACGATCAGGATTCCCAAGGGAGATGAAATCCGCCTACCTGGAGTCTAAAAGTCCATTGTTCCTCTTTAACCCATTGTTGCTATTCATAGAAGCAAGGCACAGATATTAATTGACAAAGGAAGTAATACCAAACCACAAACTGGTAGTCACTTATATACTATACCACCACACGAAAAAATAAAAACAGAGAATTCCCCATGGTCTGCAATATTTTGGCTCTCGGCTTATTTTCCAGCTCCAGCTTCCAAAATTCACAGTCCTCTCCTCCAATTCTTTGTCTACAGAGTCCCCCCCCCCTTCAGTTCCTTTTCTTTTATATCCAGCTCCATGGTACTACTAAGCCAAGACACCTCCGCCCATCTTCAGCCCCAGCAATGCTGTAGCCTTAGCATCATGGCTGAGAAAATGAACCAAAGATTATAAAAAAATTAAACCTTAGACCTGTGAAAAAAACATATGTATCCAAAAACTCAATTTTTCTTGATGTGTATTTTGTTATTTACATGCAATATAGGTTAAGTATAGGTTTAAGATTCCACTTAGGGATCCATGCCATGTGGCAGTGCTGTACAAAAAAACCCATTGTGAAGGAGACGTTTGAATCTCATGTTTGATGTTGATGTACTGCATTAGTCGGTGCTTGATGTGATGTGTCAGCTTTTTTTTTCTGGTTGCTGTGTAAAATTCTGAATTGCATGTAGTGTTCCTGTCACTTGACCTTTGGTCAGTTTCTGAATAAATATGACTCTGGCTCTCTATAGGGTCTTCGGCAGCAAAAAGCAATTATTGTCCAAGGTAATTTTGCAGGTGATATGGTTTAACTTACTTACTATACAATCTGCCTAGCCTATTTTCTAGGGAGGCTCTCCTAGCATAAATCCCTTGTTAGTAAGTGTGCCATCCTTGACAGTGATCTGTGACAGTGACCCCTCTGACTCCCAGCTTTTTACAAACCATAGCCTTCCTAGCATGCCAGGCTTATCTAGACTCCCTTAGGTTATCAGGCTTGATAAACGGTAGCTTAAACACCCGAAATGTATTGCTTAGGAGCGAGCAGGATAGATACACATCTTTTATTATACTGTTTTGGATTGCAATGTTTTAACCTTGGATACACATCTTTTATTATACTGTTTTGGATTGCAATGTTTTAACCTTGGATACAGTATAGGTTATGTTTTAAGTGCTGGCTACTCCCTTTGCTTGTACCAACTTTGGTGTGAGCTGTGCCATAACTGAAAACTTCTAGGGAACACTACAAGATAAACGAAAGTATCTATCCGCAGGTGCCAGTACTCAGATAGGTAAAAAAACTAAATTTAGTACTCCCTAATGGCTTAAATTGTAGTAGCATTAATGAAGGTGTAAGGGAGCCAAACGCTAGTCTGATCTTGGAATTTTCAGAAAGCCAGTCCCCATCTGAGCAGGCAGCCATGTAAAACTGTTTGGCTCAGCCTTCCTCCTGTTGTCCCCCTATCTAACCTTTTCTCTAGGTCCCAACTGGCGCATTTAGGAGGTCCCTGTATATCTTGCATAGCGGGTGGAAAGGCATGTCATACATATGGAAATATGTTCAGTGCAATTTTACTCCTTTGCATTTCATATAGGAGGTTTTTAAGCTGGGGTGTCTCATTCCTTCAGGGACTGAAAATAAATAAAATACAAACAATCTAACGTGACTGTCATTTGAAATCTCCTTTTCGGTAAGACCCAGGAACATGTGGTTCATGGACCCCTGCTGTGTGGCTCATGAGCTGTCTGCTACACCCAAACACTTGAACCTTTTTTTAATGGCGTACCAATTCCTATTTTGCAATTATCTCAAGTGGAGGTCCAATTCTAGCCCAACAATTCAAGCACTTCTTCAAGTTATGCAATCTTGCAGCTTGTTGATTTGGCCACTTAACACATCATGCAGTAGCTTGACTGTAGTGCTTCATGTCCCACCTCACTCTTTTACCTTCAGTGGCCTTGAGTACCACCAGATAGGAGATAAGTTTGTGGCAGATATTTCATAGGGGGAATATTCACTTCGCCTAAAGATCCAGGGGATTTACACACACTGCATATTACAATTTGGGGACCATAGTGGGGGGTGTGTGCACTCCCATGAGGAGTGGATCACAGAATGTTCATTTTTTGGGTGCTGGGGGATCCACATGCACGCTGAAAAGTCAGGTTTCATGCTTTCCAGTACCTCACTGCATTGCATAAATTTCCACTTGTTTACTGTCTAATGAAGGTTGCATGGCATCTAGGATATATTCAAGTTGAATGTGTCTCCCAACCAGCTCTCGTGATAATTGTGGCTCTTGCAATGAAAATAAGGTCTAATTGTTAGCTGGAGGAGCAACTCTTTTGGTGCCTACTAGTTACAAAACAATTAATTTATTCTGTGCCAATTACTGCAAAATACAAAAACATGGCCCAAGGTCCTGTTGCATTTCTGTGGCCCTTGGCAGAAAAGTGGCAGGTAGCAGTAGCGCCACCATCAATATAGTCTAATCCTACATAGCACATTCAGGCAGCACACAAGGATAGTCTGACCCTTATCAAGATTAAACCAGGTTTTGATTAAAGATCACTTTGATTGTATACAGCAAGCTGCCAATTCTTTAAGTCTATGAAAGAGTATAGATTTATAAGATTGAGAGCACACACTCTGCCACTCTGCTTTTCAGTTCACTGCTGCTGTCTTTATTACTCACTGCAGCCTATCTGTATTTATTCTGATAACTAAATTAATGGTGCTCATCTGGCCAGTAATTCCAGTGCCTACTTAACCAAAGTCTGGCATAGTTCCCTTCTACTGCTTTCAAACACAAAATGCACCTGTTCCTTCCCCACCCACCAAAAATATCATCAGCTACTGCAAAATACAAAACATGGGCCAAGGTCCTAGGAGTGCTAGGTAGTAGATGTGGCCAGATGATTAGTGGCCACATCCTAACAGTAGAGAGTGAAGCCAAAATTGTGGCAGTGTGAGGATAGGCTTTTAAGCTGCATTTCCTGTTCACAGCTGAGATGCAGCATGTAAAACTGTTGACATGGGCGCAGCTGCTACCTGTTGCATTTCTGTGGCCCTTGGCAGAAAAGTGGCAGGGAGCAACAGCACCACCATCAATATGCTCTAATCCTACATAGCTCATTCAGGCAGCAGACGTCCATCATGGTCAGCAGCAGATCGACTACTGGATGTTCAAGGAGGACCAGTGACCATAGCTTTCACAACATGTGCTAAAGTGCTTGCCTGTTCTACTCCCAGTGTCTAATAGGAAAGGGTATTCAGTACAGCTGGGGAGGAAGAAATCATAATCAACAGACCTGTTCAGAGGTGCACAGAGTGGGGATAGTCTGACCCTTATCAAGATGAACCAGGTTTTGATTAAAGATCACTTCGATTGTATGCAACAAACTGCCAATTCTTTGGTCTATAGTGTTATAGTGCTTGTGCTAGTGGACATTCGTTGTAATCATGGGCGCATATGACGGCCCTTCATTCAACTAGCCTTTCCATTGCATTTAGTTTTAAATTTAAAACTATTAGTTCTGAATCTGATATATGGCATTAATTTACTCCATGCATGTGTCCAGAAGAGAAAAATGCAAGGGAATTGAGCAAAACTTACTGCGGCGAATATCAGTGAACACAGACTTTCGCAATGCATTTTGCTGTGTTTGCGCTGCAATTTGCTGGTGAAAGTCAAAGGTATTACATTGAAATGGGGTTTGGAGAATGCTGGCGAACTGCTGCAGCAAATTTCTTTCGGAAAAAACATGAAATCTTGCTGAAAACACATTTTTAGAGCATGTGTCGGCATTGGAGGGGTCTCAGAATATATGTGGGGTATCTTTGGATAACAGTTTATTTGAAAATATAAAATGTAAAAACATAATTATTAGTTGTTTTTCACCTGCTGGGTAACTTTCTGATGTTCAGAAAGTAAGTTAAAGATGCTAAAAAGACCTAAATTGACAAACTCTCCAAAAATAGCATTGATTCCTATGGGGTTCCCCATTAAAGATGGAGAACGCAAAATATTTTCACCAGCATTTGCCAAGCCAAACTGAAGTAGAAGTAAATCCAGAAAACATGGACATCGCCAGTGGAACATGCAACATTTTGCTTGGTAAATGCTGAAACTAGCGTAAACCCGGTGGATGCCCAACAAATCAATTCGTAAATCACCCGTTAAATGTATTAGTGGGAACTACTTAAAGTGGACCAACACCCAGGATTTTCACTATGCTGGGTTTTGCTCCACTTCCACTGCGTGAAACCCCCCAGAATGGCAGAAAAAAACTCACCTCACCCCGCTCCTACGGCACATGCACCAGCCTCGTCCACTCAGTGTGCTCAGAGATGCTGTGGTATGCACATGCAAGGAACGGACAACCACAGCAGCTCCGAGCACGCTGGCGGCCGCATCTCGCGCTTCCCTCTAACAGGGAGCGCGTCCCGCACCGGCCATTCACAAACGGCCGGTGCGGGTGCGCGCCCTGCTAGAGAGAAGCGCTAGATGCGGAGCGGCCCACGCTTGCGCCGTTGGTGCGGGAGTAAGGTAAGGTGAATGGGGCGTCCTGGGGGGTTTCACAAAGCGGGGCATCCCGATTTAGGATGCCCCGGGGGGAGATTCCCGGGCCGATCAGCCTGGGTGTTGGTCCACTTTAAATCATCTAAAATGTATGATCTCCTCGCAAAAAAACATTTATACGTAAACTCCAATGTAAACATTTTGGACACACAAGGTTAATTTATTCACTAATACAGCATTTAAATATATGTTATTTTAAAATCACATTGAAAACACACTTGCCTTAATTCACATATAGTATTTCTGGTTGAATTGTTATTTATGCCTATCACATTATACATCATATATTTTACTTATAGCTGGATGCCTTGAATCCATGCTTTTACTATAATTGACCTAATCCTTAAAAGAAATGCTTCTCCACTTGTTCACACAATTTTAATCTTTAGTGCTGTCACTTTGCCAGCTTGGCAGTCAGAATAATATAAATAAGATGCTACAGTGGAAGCTCTAAGCTCTTGTGAAATTATCTTGCGGCTCTGCCTTGCAGGGAACATTTACAATGAAACATTGATAGATTGAAAACAGCCTCTGAGAACCTTTTGGAAGCCGCAGCATGGAGCCACTAGTGGCCAGCAATTGATCCTTTGCTTACAGGAGGTTTAGAAATCACCTTCCAAGTAATGAAATTGTTGGGCTTCCGTCTCTAATAAAACACTGTCAATGAAAAAAAAATTATTTTCTAGGTGCTGGTATTAAAGGCCATCTCAATGACTATCCTGCACTGTCCAGTTTGGTTATAGGCCACACAGATGTGCTCTGACTTAATTTTGTGAGCAAGAAACAAAATATTAGACTATTCCATTCTGTTCTTTGCTGTCTACATCTATAATAAGAGGAAAGCACTTGTAAATTCTCTGTGGAGTTACTGTAGCTGAAGCATTTAATTAAAAGAGAGGCGGATGGATTAATAGAAAGCTTGGGATTGGATACTTTAATTAAATCCACGGTTGTCTGCAGGCTTTATTCATGAAGCTTGGTTATTACCTTGGAATTGGCTATAAGTTATACAATAACCACAAAAGTCTTATTTTGGAGTCTCCTTATACACACTACTCATAAACTACAGGAAGGTCACACTAGTACTATGCAACCTAAACTCTAATATAAAATATGTGTAACCTTTTTATGTACACCATAATTAAATAGTGCTAATGAGATTCAATATCGTTTTAACATAGAAATGAGTGTAGAAAAATCTTCCAAATCATCTTATAATACATATTTTGTGTTGTTGAGAGTGGCGCTGGATATGTTAGTAAAGCTGCAACCTGTTCAGTGGGCTGGACTGAATAATGGTAGATAAAAGGAAAAGAAAGGGTTAATGGTCAGACAGCAAAGGGTTAATGCTTTGCCGTTCTGGCCTTTGTCTCCTACAGGTGTGCTGATTGTTTGGATAGCATGAGTTTTAGTTTCTAATGGTTATAGAAATCTCTCCTTTGCTTTCCAATATATTTATTATTCTCAGCTACAATGTTGTTCTTATATTAATATGTAGCTTTCACACGCTTAATGTTAACATTCTAACAAATACGGGGGAAGGTAAATAAAGTTATAAAAACTTACCCACCCGGCCCGGGGGTACGTAACCTGCCCAGGGCCCTTATGGTGTTGTGCTGTGGCGTACCTGGAAAGATCTCTCGATTGCGCTATAATGATGATGCTCTGAGCTTCCAGTAAAATTCTCCAAATGCTTTATTTATTAATTAAAAATTCAAACAAATGTAAGTTGTCCTTTCTTGGATCTGGGATGTCTGTCCGTCTGGTATATCTCATATAAATCCGTATGTTTAAGTCTCTGTGCGTTACATGCATAGGTAGTTCTGTGCTTCTTGTTGTCGGCAGAGCTAAGCTGCTCCCGTCTGCTTACACTGCGGCTTGCTGAAGGGTCCGACGCGCGTTTCATGATTACACTTCCTCAGGTCCCTAAAGCGCCTGCGCAGGGTCGTCTTTATATAGTCATATAATCCGCAGAGGATTCTGGGTGTTGTAGTCTCTACGGGTAGTTTTTGATCTCTCCGTATTAACGGCCCCTTTATTAACTCCTTAACTATGGTTTTGGGCTGTAAAAGAGTAAACAAGCGGCAGTATCTTTCATCATTAACGCTTTATAACTACGACATTTACTATGTACAACTCTTTGCCTTGATCTTGTTCCTAAAAAGGATTAATCGGCTTGTAGATTGAACTAAAAGTATCTATAAGGTATATAGATGCATAAACGTATTGTTACTTTTTTGAGAACTTTGAATTATACTAAAATGATTGTATAAAATACACTAAAATGGAAAATATTAAATAAGTGAAATAAATGAATGAGTGAATAAATGAATAAATAAGTAAATGAATAATGTTTTATATTGCGTGAAATTGATAAATCGCTAAGTTTATAAAACATAAAGTAAAGAACGCCAGAGATTTAATGAGGAGTATATCCAAACTATAAAGGAGAAATAAAAATATAAAAATTATATAAAACTTATATGAATGTATAAACTTATAAAATATAAAACCTATAAAATATGTATAAAAATGAGAGATCTAAGAGGAAAATATAAAAATAGATTATGAAAAAGAATGAATCCATGTCTATGTGTGTGTATAAAAATTATGTGAGAACTCTATAAAATTATGTAAAAATAGTACCAGGAGGCTAGGAAAAAGGATAAAGTATCAGAATAAGAGAATGAAAACAGGGCGTTATGCAATTATTCCATTTGTTATCTAGAAAACAATTTAAGTCTATTTCTATGTTCAATCAGGTGGGTTCTAATGAGTCCAATTCGTATATCCAATGGGTTTCTTTTTTTGCAAGTTCACATTGGATATTGGCTCCCCTCCAGTTTAGCTTAATTTTTTCTATAATCCAATACATTAATTTACTTGGATCTCCATTGTGTTTATTTGAGAAATGAGCAGAAACACTATGTGTTTTTATTTCCTTTTTGATGTTCCTGATATGTTCCATCAGCCTTTGCTTGAAGGGTCTTTTTGTTCGCCCCACATACAATAATCCACAGGGGCATTGAAGGCAATATATCAGAGGTGTTGCATGTAAGATCCTCTTTTATCTTGTAGGTTTTACCTGTGATTGGATTGGAGAATTCTCTATGTTTTCTTGGGAAATCTGTGTTATTTTTGTTATTTTGCAGCCAATGCAATCCCTGCATTTGGTGAAACCCATCATCTGTGTGGGTTCCGCTTTTTCCTCTGGGGGGTTTTGGAAGCTACTAGTTATCTGTTGAGCTAGGGTTTGCGGCTTTCTGTAAATGAACTTAGGTTTCTCCTCGATTAGTCCTTTGAGAGTGCTGCCTGTTTTTAAAACTTCCCAATTTTTTTTATGATTTTCTCCACTTGTTTGTAGTTTCTGCTAAATTTCGTGATAAATGGGACTTAATCCATTCTATTGTTGGTGGTTTTTTGTTGTGGTCTCTGTTGTGATTCAAAATGTTTACTGGCTTCATTATTAATTTCCATAATTATTTGTTTGATTGGTTCTTCTCTATATCCCGTTTGTTGAAATCTTCTTTTAATTTCATTAGCTTGCTCATAATAGGATTTTTCGTCTGTACAGTTTCTTATTCGTTTTATCTGTCCCTTCTGTATGTTTTTGATCCACATAGGATGGTGGCAGCTATCAACTGGGATGAAGCTGTTGCGATCCGTTTCCTTAAAAAACGTTTTGGTTTTAATTTGACTCCCTTCTTTATAAATAGTGATATCTAAGAAGTGGATCTCTTGTTCAGCAACATCATGGGTGAAAGAAATATTCCATTCAATTGAATTTAAGGATTTTAAAAATTCTTCTAAGTTTTCTTTTGTGCCATTCCATAAATAAAAACAGTCATCAATATATCTTTTATAATATATTAATTCTTGTGGGTGGATAGTGCTTAGTACTGTATGTTCCCAAAGGGCCATAAATAAATTAGCAACACTTGGAGCAAATTTTCCACCCATTACCACACCAACCTTTTGGAGGAAGTATTGGTTTTCGAACCAAAAATAGTTGTGCGTCAATGCAAAATCCAAACACTCCAGTAAGAAGATTATCTGTCCTATGGGAAGTTTGTTATCTCTTTCTAGGAAACATTTTACTGCTTCCAGACATTTGTGGTGTGGGATAATGGTATAGAGCGAACTCACATCCGCTGTGGCCATTATGTATTCGGGATGGTCTTTGTACTTCGTTATTTGTTCTATAAAACTTCCTGAATCTTTTAGGTACGAAGGGGTTTTGACCACTACCGTTGGAGGAATGAGTCTATGTATTCCCCCAACCAGTAACCTGGTAAGTGATCCTATCCCACTGACAATAGGTCTGCCAGGTGGGTTATCTCTGTTTTTGTGTATCTTAGGCAAATGGTATATTGTAGGAATCCTAGGAGTTTGAATGTTTAAATAATTATATTCCTTTTTGTTCAGGATTCCTAATTGTTTCCCTTTGTCCAATAGGTCGAGTAATTTGAGTTGATACTCCTTTGTTGGATCGGATCTCAGTTTTTCATAGGTGTGTGTGTCTGACAGAAGCCTATTGGTCTCTTGGATATATTTGCCTTTATCTAAGATTACCAGACCACCTCCCTTATCCGCTGGCTTTATCACTATATTATCCTTTTGTTTAATGAATTTGATTAAATTGTTTTCTTCTTTATGATTAAGTGTTATTCTCCTATTGTTTCTGATCTCTAGTGTTTTCAGATCCTTAACTCCTAGTTATTTAAAGACGTTGATCGCTCCTCCTGCTGTTTGCGGGTTCTTATAATACACACAGACACTTTTTATAGGTTACAAACTCATTCTGTGTAATAGGTTTGATTTGGCAATTTCCCTCCAAAAATTTTGGCCACAAGGCCAAATATGAACATTTCTTCTTGAATATTAGTGTCATTGAGATCCACTCACCTGTCCTCCCCACCTGCGCTGTGCCCGATCGACACCACACTCTTTCTCTTCACTTCCCCGGCAGTGTCGCATGTGTGTGCACACGCTCACGTCCCCTTTATGCCCTTCCACAGTACTACAGACTGTTTCTGCATTTTTCACAACCATGGCGATCCTGTATGTGGATCCGGATTGGGCTTCGACTGATGATGCTAAGCTATGAAGTCTTAAGCAAGGGAAATGCACGGCAGAGGAGTACAGGTCAGAATTTTGTCAATGGGCAATAGATTCCCATTGGAACAATCCGGCCCTTTGCAGTCAGTTTTGGATTGGACTCTCAGAGAGTATTAAAAATGCCCTAGTGAACTTTCCTCCACCTGTAAGCTTGAACAGCTACATACGGCTGGCCAGTTAAAGTAGACGGGCGTCTTAGAGAATGCCACCTGGAGGAATCTAAAGATCAGACCTGGGGTTCCCCCAACCAAGTGCCTCCCCCCATGAGCTTCTCCTCCTCGCTCTCACTAGCTCTAGAAGAGACCATGCAGCTCTGCATGACCCTGCTCTCCCAATTTGAAAAGACAAGGTGTTGTACCTAGGGCCTCTGCTTTTATTGTGGCAATCCCAGTCACCTTGCAAAAGCCTGCCTGAATAAGAAATCACCAGCGGGAAACTTCAGCGGCTAGGTGAGGTTGGGGAAACTCAACTAATCGGCCAGGTATCTTTTCCACATATCAACAAATTGCTGTTGCCTGCTTTGATAATATGAGAACCCTCCAGGAAGTCTGCCACTGCCTTTCACGATAGTGAGGCAGATGGCAACTTTTTGGAAAGGTCTCCCGTTGCCACTCTGTGTATTTCATTAATACCCCTGGATAACTCCCTTCACATTCTGGCTGTTAATAACTAGCCTACCATGGATAGGTTGGTCACTTCTAAAACTCCTTTCGTAAATCTGGTTGCAGGCTCCTCCCATTCATAAAATCTAGAATTCTTAGTCTTAGATTGTCCTGACACAACCCACAGTCCCCTGGGAGACCAGGGATTTAATGAAGTGGAGCTCATTATGTTTTGATCACTGTATTTTTACTGCCCTTAACACCACCAATATCTCCCTTGATGAGTTTCCTCTGTCATGTGCTGAGTGGGGTGGACGTGTTCTCCGAAAAATCGTTGGACATGGTTCCTCCTCACAGGGCCTACGATTGTCTTATTGAGCTGCTGCTGGGTACCATACCCCCTAGGGGTAAGAGGAGTTAGTGAAAAGAGTATATTTCAGAGAAAAAAGTCTTTATTTTTCCATCCACCTTGCCAGCTGGGACGGGCTTCTTTTTTGTTGAAAAGAAGGATGGGGATTACCTTCTATAGATTATCAAGGTCTAAACAAAATCACTGTAAAAAACAGATACCACTTACCCCTCATAGAAGATCTCATAGAAGATCTCTTTAACCAGGTTATTGGTGCCTAGATTTTTATGACGTTAGACCTAAGGGGGTCTATAATCATATTTGCATATGCATTATTATGGTTCCCTGGGAAGATTACATCCTTGTGCTTACTTTTCACTTTAATTTTGTTCTGCCAAGCAGAATTATGATGTGGGGAACGTGAACTGTTAGGGGTCAAACTAGCATTTGAAGAATGTAGACATTGGTTGAAGGTTGAATCCACCAAGAGACTAAATTCACGCCAGGCTCACTAGGCGCTCTATTTCTCACGTTTCAATTTCATTATTACCTTTAAACTGGGAGCAAAGAACACAAGTGGATGCCTTGTCACACAACTCTAGGGAATGTAAGGGTGAGAAGGTACCCATTCTGCCTTCCTGTTGTGTAGTTGGTGTCCTATTACTAGATTTTACTAGCTCCTTAGCACCATTTCAGGTAGATTCACCTCCGGGTTGTCTATATGTTCCGCTGCATTTGTGTCTGTGTCACAAGAGTTCCATGATGTCAAAACATCTTGGGTAACCGGAAAACTCTGGCCCTTGCCAAACTCCATGTGTGGTGGCCTACCATCAGACGTGATGTCATTGCCTTTGTCGAAGCCTATCCTATTTGCGCCAATAACAAGGGAACCCATAGACTCTCAGCTGGGTTACTGGTACTCTTAGAGCTTTCTGGTGAATCTTGGACTCATATTTCCATGGATTATATTGTCGATTTAACCCGATCTCAATACTGTCATGGGTGGTGGTTAACCGATTCAGTAAAATGTTGCATTTTGTTCCCCAGATTAAACTTTCGTTGCCTCCTAAACTGGCCCAACTGTTCATAAAACATGCTTTTCGCCTCCACGTTATACCTCAGCATATTGTCTCCAATTGTGGAGTCCAATTAATTTCATACTTCTGGAGAGAGTTCTGTGCACGATTGGGAATAAAAGTGTTGTCGTCAGGTTATCATCCACAATCTAATGGTCAGATGGAGAGGGTAAACCAGTCGTTGGAGCAATATTTTCGCTGCTTTGTGTCTGATTGCCATGATAAATGGTCTGAATTTATTGAATTAGCTGAATTTGTGTTACATAGTTAATAAGGCTGAAAAAAGACATATGTCCATCAAGTTCAACCAAAGTAGTTGGAGTAGGGGGGAAGTTATTTTTTATTTAATTTTTTGTTTTTTTTACTGATAACAGCTAGTAACTGTTAATGTTGTTTTCTTCTAA
Source organism: Gastrophryne carolinensis (assembly GCA_027917425.1). Taxonomy (NCBI): domain Eukaryota; kingdom Metazoa; phylum Chordata; class Amphibia; order Anura; family Microhylidae; genus Gastrophryne; species Gastrophryne carolinensis. The sequence goes on from CM051238.1 coordinate 260,385,310, forward strand.
ATAAGCATCTAATCCTTTTTTGAAGTTGTCAGCATTTGATGCTGTAGCAAGCTTCTATGGGAGACTATTCCAGAAATGTATAGTTCTCGTGGTAAAAAATGATTGTAAACTCAGAAGATTGATTTTCTTTTTTTCCAGTTGAAGGGAGTGTTCTCTTGTTTTTAGAGAGGATTTTACCTGAAATAGTGTTTCCCCATATTTTTTGTATTGCCTATTTATATATTTATACAAGTTAATCATGTCCCATCTCAGTCGTCTCTTACCAAGACTAAACAGATTTAATTCTCATAATCTTTCCTTATAATGAAGATCCTTCATTCCTCTTATTAGTTTGGTGGCTTTCCTCTTCACCCTTTCCATAGTCAGAGCGTCCTTTCTATGAACTGGAAGGCATATTCCAGATGAGGGTGCACCAGTGCCTTGTAAAGAAGCAAAATGTCATCCATATCCCGTGATTCCATGCCTCTTTTAATGCACAGTAATATCTTGGTGGCCTTGGAAGCAGCTGCTTGACATTGCATGCTGTTAATTAGCCTGTGATCCACCAGTACCCCCAGATCCTTCTCAACAAGTGATTCTCACAGTTTTACTCCCCCGAGAAATTAAGTTCAATTCTCCATATTGAACTTAATTTGACAAGTGGCTTCCCAGGCACTCAAAGTGTCCATGTCAGCTTGGAGCTTGTGAACATCTTCAATAGACTGTCCTGTGCTACATATCTTTGTGTCATCTACAAAAATAGAGACAGCACATTTAATTTCAGCTTCTATGTCGTTTTTATAAACAAGCTGAATAATAGTGGGCCCAGCACTGATCTCTGCAGTACAGTGCTTACAACTGTTAACCATTTAGAGGTAGGTATCATTAACCACAACCCTCTGTACACGATCCTTCAGCCACTTTTCAATCCAGTTACAAACTGTATTTTCTAATCCTGAAGACCTCAACTTCCCCAAAGTGTCTATGGGGGACAGTATCAAATGCTTTTGCAAAATCCAGAAAATTGATATCCACAGCCGCCTCTCTATCCAGGCTTCTACTCACCTCCTCATAGGAGCCAATCAGGTTAGTCTGGCAGCTTCTGTCCTTAGTAAACCATGCTGGTTGTCACTTATAATATTATGATAAATAATCAATATAATAATTAATATAATATTATTAAAATGGGCACCACATTTGCCTTGCGACAAACTCTTGACATTATACCAGTTGTTAGTAAATCATTAAAGATCAAGAACATCTGGCCACATCTTATTTATTCTTTACATGCTGTATTTACTAATGTATACTTTTCAAGGGATACAGCTGAGAGCTCATGACATCATGAAAAAGCCCTTTTCTTGTTCTTTATTGCCCTTTTAACCACATGTGTCAGCCATGAGGGGTTTAATTTTAGACGCTTATATTTGTTACCCATAGAAATAAATTTTGCAATGTTGGGACTCAAAATTGATTTAAAGCACTCCCATTCAGCATCTGTATACTTATTCCTCAAAAAATGCTCCCAGTCGATGCCCTGGAGTGCAGCTCAGAGCCTGGGGAAGTTGGCCTTCCTAAAATTCTTTGTTTTTGCCCTCCCAGACAGAAAATCTTTCTTATAGTAGTATATGTTGTGGTCACTGTTACCAAGATTTTCACCTATGTTATCCATCCCTATCAGGTCATCATTTGATATTACCAGATCCAAAAGTGCATCACCCCTAGTAGGTGCCTCCACGAATTGATTAATATAGATATCTTTTAGCAAGGTGAGGTATGCGCTCCCTCTTGTAGTAGAAACAGAACCATGTCTCCAGTTGGGTAGTTGGGTACCTGGGTAGTTGAAGTCCCCCATCACCCCTACTGTAGCAGCCTGTGACGCCAGCTCTATCTGTTTATGCAGTTGACCCTCTATTTCCTCAGTTATGCATGGGGGTCTATAGATTACACCAAATTGTATTTTAACATTGTTAAAATTGCCTCACACTTCGACCCACAAGGATTCTACATCCTCACAATCTTCTGCTAGTATCTTCTCTTTAATATATGCTTTGAATTCTTCCTTTACATAGAGACATACGCCGACCTTTCCAAAAGAGGGCCAAACCTTGAAGATTAACAATTCAGGTATGTGTGGAATCCAGCCATGTCTCAGCCACACCAACAACATCAATATTTTCTTCCAGTACCAGAGCTTCAAGCTCCCCCACTTTACTAGCAATTCTGGCATTCTGGCATTTGTGAACATATACTTTAAGTTCCTATCTAGTTTAATACAGCTTTAGTATTAGCTTTTGCAGTAATGCATCCACCTAATTTTACACTGCTGGTTTGCAACACATGGATCTCCTTATCAAGCTTAGCAGTCCTCCCCTCTTATAATTCTCCACCCACCATCATATGCTGTTTCCCAAGTAACCTGTCTTCCCCTTTGTTTTCTCTCTTGCCCTCCCCCTCATCTCTAGTTTAAATAGCTCTCCACCTCTTCTAGTATCTTCTTACCAAGCACAGCAGCCCCCTTCCATTCAAGTGCAAATTATCTGTAGAATACAGTTCCCCCAATAAAAAGTCAGTCCAGTGCTCTAGGAACCCAAATTCTTCTGCCCTGAACCAGGCTTTAGCCATGCATTTAACTCTCTAAGCTTCCACTGTCGTTCATGTGTAGCACATGGCACAGGCAGTATTCCAGAGAAAACAACCTTGGGGGTACTTCTCTTCAATCTGGTGCCTAATTCCTAAATGTATTCTTAAGCATCATCCATCTCCCATTAATTCTGTCATTGGTCCCCACAAGAACAAAGACAGCTGGGTCACCTCCAGCCCCCAGTAATTTATCCACCCTTTCCACCACATACTGAACCCTTGCACCAGGGAGACAGCAAACTATTCGGTTAAGGCACTCTTGGTGGCAGTCCACCTGATAATTGAATCCTTTATTACCAGTAACTGCCTAGTCCTACCTGCAATCCCAACCACCCGCTCACTAGTTGGGCTATCCTCCTGGCTGTTAGGGATAGCAGTGTTCACTACGGCTGCCATTTCTGAGACTGACACTCTTGCTTCATTACCCAACTAGGCAATTTTGCTAGGGTGTACAGGCACCGGTATGGCCTTCCTTTTTTGTACTCCCTTTCTACTCCCTCTATTGACATTTACCCAGCTACTTATCTGTTCCCACTGACCCATTATTCCACCCTCTTATTTTACCCTACTTAATGCCTGCTCAGTGAGCAGAATGCCCTTTTTCATATTGTCAGTCTCATCTCCCAAAAGCTTCTAAACTCACTTCTTATACATAGCAAAGCAATACTTCCCTTCACCAGTGTCAGTCTTCAACCAGAACTCGCAAAAGCTCCTAAACTCACTTTAAAACAATCTTATTTATAGCAAAGCAATACTTCCCGTCACCAGTGTCAGTCTTGCGGCGAGTGAATCGATTAAGTTGCGCCGAGTGAATCGATTAAGTCTTCGCCGTTTTTTTGTAGCATCTTCTCTCTCGAGCCCTTCTTCCAATTTGCTGCCCTTGAAGAAATGGTTTCAAGAAGGAGCGATTATCTGGTCCAAGTTTCAGGAGTATCTTAAAGTGGCTATTACAAGCTACAAGAACTTTGCCAACCAACATAGGTCTTTTGGGCCATCATTTCAGGTGGGCAATTTGGTTTGGGTATTCACTGGTCACAAAAACTAAGCTATTTTTATTCTAAGCTTCTACCTGTCATAAAAATTCCTAATGTGTTTCATATATCCTCATCAAATATCTCTTAGAAATAAGGACCATTTTCAACAAAATTAAATTGAGATTATTTTTAACAAGATGACATTTTAATTTGGTAAAAATCTGGTTAAAAAAATACCGAACAATACTAGAGTTTAAAAATGTTTCAATATCCACAAATGTTGGTTATTAACACCTTAAACATTCACCCGGGGGGTGGAAAAAAGATTAACTGACAGGGAAATATAGATGTACTGTACTGCAGATTTACTTTAGAAAGCAAATGCAAGGTGTCACATTATTATAGTCACAGTTTTAGGGGCAAATCTTGCTCTATCGCCTAATTTTGAAACAAAGCATGAAATGGTCTATATCAGTGATGGCAAACATTTTAGGGACCGAGTGCCTAAACTGCAACCCAAAACTTTATTAGGGTGTCAACCAAAATGTGTGTACTGGTAAGATGATAGGTGCCCACAAAGAGTGCTCTGAGTGCCACCTCTAGCACTGATGCCATAGGTTTGCCACCACTGGTCTATATTTTCTTAATACATTTTAAATCAAGTTGAATTAAGGTCCTGTTTCCAGAAAGCAGATTAAAGCAGTCAAATACACGCCAATGTGTTATGCAGATGGGACACAATTTCTTATATTTATGAAATTGCAGGGTCCCTAAATTCTGATCATGCTGCTCCTTTATGTCTTAGACTTTATGCAGAAGTACTTCTGAAGTGTTCTTTATAACAAAACGACTTGCTTTAGCTCGTCATATTTTTTCATACTTCTATTTTTGTATAATAATAATAAATATGGATAAGATGTTACAACATCAGCACTGGAACCTAGCAGGTAGAGTGTGTGCTTTCTTTCAATGTAGTAAATTGCTGGACCTTCAGCATGCTGCAGCTAATTGGTTCTCTATGCCAGGGGGGCTGCCATCAACTTTAATCAAGGTAGAGGTGTTCCATATTTTCTGTATAGATGACTGCATTTATGGACATGGACTACAACCACTGCTATTGGATTTAATCATCCTTTCCAGTTAGACAGTTAGGGTAGACTAGCACATTGAGCTCATGTTGAGCAAAATCCAGTCACTGGTTCATTTTTGACACCAACTAGTCCATAAGGGCTTCACTTCTGATACTGTAGCTAAAGTGAGCTTAGGCCTCTATCATGCACAAGTGGTGCTTGTGTGTTACCTGGGACTAAGAGTAATTCAGGTCTTCTGTTAAAAAGCAGATCCTATCTAATGAGAAGGCTCTGTACAAGCACCATAGATTTTTTAATAGTATTCTTATTTTGTTTCTTTCCTATGGTGGTGTTTTGCTGTTGAGTTTGTAGCGTAGACCAAGGTAGGTGACATCAAGCAATAATCAGTGGGTTTGATGTGAGCTTTGGAAGGCATACCCTCTAAGCAAAACAAGCCTATATGAAGACACTCATGTGCTTCAAATGCCTTCTACTAAGGGCCTACATTTATGTGATTCATGCAAAAAAACATTCACTTGTCACCACCAGGGAAAAAGATATGGCAAATAGGACATCATATCATGTTTGTGTTTTGTTGTATGTTTTCCCATAGTATCATAGTTAATACGGTTGAAAAAGATATATGTCCCTCAAGTTCAACCAAGGGTCAGAGCTGGGTAAAGTTTGTTTATATTTTATTTTTTTAACTGATAACTGTTAATGTTATTTTCTTCAAAATTAGAATCTACTGTATTTTTTGCTCTATAAGACACACTTCTTACAGGGGGAAAAAGTCAGTGCGTCTTCTCCGACAAATGTAAAATAAAAAAATTAACAAAAAAGTACGCTTGCATTCATCGCTCCCAATGTTCCCGCCATTCACGTTATGCTGCTATCCATATTGTACCTTCTTCTCCCCCGGCTCCTGCACACACAGCGTACACACCTGACTCCATTGAGTGGGCGGGCGTGGCTGGCGCTTGGTGCTTGCAATTTTCTCACAATGAATGTTAAACTTACAGGTCTGAAATTACCTAGAGAAGACCTAGAGCCCTTTTTAAAAATAAGCACCACATTTGCCTTGTGCTAATCTCTTGGCACTATACCAAAGTCTTTAAAGATCAAGAACAGGGGTGATGAGATAACTGAGCTAAGTTCTTTAAGAACACTTGTGTGAAGTCCATCCGGTCCTGTAGTCTTATTCACATTTAAATTATTAAATCCATTCTTGGATGATATCCATGCTTAGCTTCGGGGCACTGACATAAAATGCCCCTGGGGCAGGCTAGTGGCCGGTCCAGGAATCTTTTAGATTCCAGGCTAGCCGCAAGGGTGATTGGTCCACTTTAAGCAACTGCCACTTAAACACAGTCCCCCAGTATAAAGTACCTTTATATTAAAAGCAATCTTATTTATAACAAAGCAATGCCTCCCTTCACCAGTGTTAGTCTCTGGCTAGTATATTTTAGAGCAGTGCCTCCCATTTGTATTTAATCCATTCTTGTATCTTTATGTGGAGAGTGGCACACATCCAATTGTGGTTGTAGGGGTGCAGACATATTTTTGCAGTAAGTACATTATCAGTTACCCAATTACACAGCGCAGCATAGTTTATATTGTTAACATAATTGGCCAATACAGTTCATCAATAGAAGAACAATAGCTAGAAAGCAATCTATAACATTATGTATTAGCATAGGAGAGCATACATTTTATATTGTTATTTGACCATGGTGATTAGAGCAACATTTTAGGTTATGATGCTTTTGTAACTGTGTTAGAAAGCTCAAATACTAATTATACTGTATATGGCAATATTATTAATATCATAGTTTTTGCATCCAACTGCCGGCCCCTGCAGAAGTAAATAAAATGTTTATCTTGGTGGGTGCCTGCAGTTTGATTTGACACTGGTTATCAGGGGCCTGCAGTTGGATTCAGTTTGCTAACCATGCCTGTCATCTGTTAACCTCTTACCAACAGTTGATTATGAATTAGTTGGTGGTCAAAACTGATGAGACATGGATGCAGAATTAGCCACTATGGGTCCTACATAAATACTTTGGAAGTTTAGATTCATGACATAACAACCCTTGGAAGCAGCAGATGGCTGCCAGCACTTTATGCGATTTCAGTATTGATAGTAAGGAAACTAATATATTTGATTTATGATTATGATGAGATGTTCAGTCATAACGGTTAGTCACTACAGGAATGTGTTCCTCATCTGGTATTTTAATGGTCTGCTTGCAACTTTTCAAATTTATACTGTATAAGGCAATGCAATAAAATGTAGATTATTTTAAATGGTTGTTGTATAAATGGGAAGTAGCGGAGTTATAAATTTGTTGCTCAACAGATGCCCACAGCAGATTTAATACAAAGAGTGTGTAGTCTTTGAGTTGCAAGATGAACATAGTGGCTGACAGAATTTGGGGTATATGGGAATGGTTATGCAAATTATTTGGTGAATCCACTGTGAATTCTAGAGCTCGATTCAAAACGAGCTGCAAAAAATGCTTATGGTAGTAAAAAAATTACATTCAAATAAAAAAGCATGAGGATTTCACTGTTGATGAAAGTCCATGGTACATTTTTTTACTCCAAAGAAAAGTAGAGAACTTTTTACTCCTTTTTACACTGCAGTAAAAACTGCCATTGACTTTCGTTGTTTTCCTATCTGGTGATTCAGTAACAGTGAAATTCCGATGCTTTTTCCTCATAAGGTAAATCTTTTACTATCATGCAATTTTTTTTGTAACTCTTATTGAATTGAGGCCCTGTTGTGAATTGTGGTGTGGATTACAACATGCATCTCGGTGAAAAAAAAAGTGAAAAAAAGGCATTTCTACAGGTGAGGTATATCATATTTATGATGAGGTAAGGATATTTTTGAAAATAACAGGGCCCTAGGGGCTATGCTAAAGAATTCATTACATATTTTTGCATATTCCATAGGCTTTTCTTGTTTTCAAACATTAAAAAAATCCTTCTCATCTCATCAAAAATATATACCTCACCTGTACAAATGCACCATCACATTGTACAGATGATTTTTTGGGAAAAAAAGTAGAACAAACATTTTCTTTTGCACTTTGTGTTAAAATTAAAGGCTCACCGGGAGACAGGTTGCTGCAATCCTCACCAATAAGCAGACCAGAAGCCTCACTGGCTTTACCAAATAATTAGCATGACCCCTATTGTCCCACAATTATGGATGCTTTTGGAGTTTTAGCATAACATGCTGTTTGAGACTGTATTTGATTAGACTTTTGACATTTGAATGTCATGATGATCATTGGTATTCTGAGCCTAATCAGCGCCATTCAGCACCATTGTTGCCACTAGAGATGAGCGAACTTTTGAAAAATTCGATTCGGCTGATTCGCAGAATTTTATGTGAAAATTTGTTTCGGTCCGAATTTATTCGCGACGAATCGCTATTAAAAACGGCTATTTCTGGGCATCCGAGAGCCTCCATAGGGTTGCAGAATGTTTTGCTTGGCTGTAACATGCATAGGATGCATGCTGGGTTGATATACTATTGTAAAGAAGTATGACATGCAGATCAGAGGCGTCGCTATTAGATTCGCTGACGCAGAGCCGCACAATTACAGAGCCTTAAGGTGGCATCAGCATGATGAGCCCATATATTGCCTGAAAGACACACAGTGGAGTTGGCAGCCGCATAGGGAGCCCATAGCTTGCCTGAAAAACACACCCAGGAGTTGGCAGCAGCATAGGGAGCTCATATATTGCCTAAAAGACACAATCTGGACTTTGCAGCAGGAGCAGCAACAGCACAGGGAGCTCATATATTGCCTGAAAGACACACCCAGGAGTTGGCAGCAGCATAGGGAGCCCATATATTGCCTGATAAACACACCCAAGAGTTGGCAGCAGCATAGGGAGCTCATATATTGCCTGAAAGACACACTCTGGACTTGGCAGCAGCATAGGGAGCTCATATATTACCTGAAAAACACACCCAGGAGTTGGCAGCAGCATTAGGAGCCCATATATTGCCTGAAAAACACATTGGAGTTGGCAGCAGCATTAGGAGCCTATGTATTGCCTGAAAGACACACCCAGGAGTTGGCAGCAGAATAGGGAGCTCATATATTGCCTGAAAAACACACTCTGGACTTGGCAGCAGCATAGGGAGCACATATATTTCCTGAAAAACACACCCAGGAGTTGGCAGCAGCATAGGGAGCTCATATATTGCATGAAAGACACACCCTGGAGTTGGCAGCAGCAGCAGGAGCCCAAACATTGCTTGAAAGAGATACTTCTACTGAGGGGTGCACCACTTATCACTCTAGTTGGATTGTGCTCACTCTAAATATTACTAACAACTCCAATGGGAGTGGCCATGAAATCCACACACCTGCCTCCCTATGAGGAGCACCAAATATGTACCAATATTCAATATTCAAAGTTTATTATAGCATATAAAAATTACATACACTCAAAAAACACACACATAACGATTAAAAACCAATCATTGGGTCCCAATTCATCATATTATTTAGAATTATCCACAAGCCCCAATCCTGGGGAATCTTTATAAAACCTATATTGTGCTGCCAACAAAACTCCTAAATACTGTATATGTATGTGGACTGAAGGGCAATGGAAATACCTATGTATAAAATATCGGGATCTGTGCATGCAGAGGTGAAATACCCCTACAGCCACTGGTCCCGATATCTGTGCCGGCACCCTAAAGGTGAATCCTTGGATCTCTATTGGCTATCACAATGCTATCCCCAATAACCATATCCAATGTATTAAAAATATATATAAATACAAAGGTCAAACAGTTGAGCAAAAAATACTATACAATTACTCTATATAAAGTGCAAAGTGCAATATCTCACAAATAAAGTGCTAAGTGTTACAAAATAGTGCTCATGGGCATATCCAATATGCCTCTACTATATCTGAAAAAACTATAACCTATAACTAATCTAAAACTTGAGTGGTGAAAAACCTATGTACATCAATTAATAAGCATGGTGGAACCATACAAATATAAACAATCATGCATACAATACCAGAAAAGATATGGCAGGTAATATGGGATACACAAAGAACACAACAACACAGATGAAATGTCAACACAAAGGATCAAAAAAATTGAAAGAGACACTGGAGTTGGCAGCAGGAGCCCAAAAATTGGCCTAAAGACACACCCTGGAGTTGGCAGCAGAAGGAGCCCAAACATTGCTTGAAAGAGACACTGGAGTTGGCAGCAGCAGCCCAAAAATTGGCCTAAAGACACACCCTGGAGTTGGCAGCAGCAGCAGGAGCTCAAACATTGCTTGAAAGAGACACTGGAGTTGGCAGCAGCAGCCCAAAAATTGGCCTAAAGACACAATGGAGTTGGCAGCAGCAGCAGGAGCCCAAACATTGCTTGAAAGAGACACTAGAGTTGGTAGCAGCAGCCCAAAAATTGGCCTAAAGACACACCCTGGAGTTGGCAGCAGCAGCAGGGACCCAAACATTGCTTGAAAGAGACAGTGGAGTTCACACCCTGAAGTTGGCATCAGTAGGAACCCAAAAATTGTCTGAAAGGCATACCCTGAAGTTGGCATCAGCAGGAACCCAAAATTGGCTGAAAGGCACACCCTGAAGTTGGCATCCGCAGAAACCCAAAAATTGACTGAAAGGCATACCCTGAAGTTGGGCTAAGCATGAGCCCAAAAATTGTCTGAAAGGCACACCCTGAAGTTGGCATCAGCAGGAACCCAAATATTGTCTGAAAGGCATACCCTGAAGTTGGCATCAGCAGGAGCCCAAAAATTGGCCTAAACACATAAATATGTTTTGCACCATTTGGAAAGTGTAAAACGTAGCACTATGCTGAATCTACTCGCATGCATCAGCCATTGGTGGGTGGAAATCCTGGCTGATCCATCCCTGATTCATTTTCACAAAGGTGAGTCTCTCCACATTTTTGGCTGACAGACGAGTTCTCCTCGGCGTTACTATGGCCCCCGCCACACTAAACACCCGCTCAGATGGCACGCTACTGGCCGGGCAGGACAGCTTTTCCAGGGCAAACTCTGCTAGTTGCGGCCACAAGTCAAGTTTGGCTGACTAGAAGTCCAGCGGATCTTCAGGTGTGTTGGCATGGTCATGTGAAGGTCTTCCTGCTGCTCATGAGTAGCCTCACTATGCGGGTGAAGAAAGCTACTCACTAGCGACTGAAGACTGAGGCTGCTGCTGCTCCTGCCACCCCCCCAGCAGCCATGGCAGTGGAAGGTGAGCGCAGAGGTCCCCCCGAGTCAGACCTGCAAGAGTATGGACCATGACGCAGATTGGCATCGACCAACTGACTACGTAGAATGTCTTTGTAGTAGGTCAGTTTGTCCTCCCTCTCGGCGGGTTTAAAAAATGCCCCCATTTTGTGCCGGAAGCGAGGGAAGGTGGAGAGTAGTCATCCCGCAGAAAAATGGAAACAATTCTGTGGTCACTACGCAAGCACGTGAGCATGCTTCGTGCCATTTGTGCAAGTGACTCGGAGGGACTACCTGTCTCCATCTCCACTGCATACTGCCACGGTGTGTCTGGGTCCTCTGTCTCGCCTTCCTCACAACCCTCTAGCTCCTCTGGCTGCTCCTGCTCCTCCTCTCCTGTCAGCTGACTAGATAAACCAGCCATTTCGCCAAGCCTAAACTGTGCTTCACTGTGCCCCTCCTCCTCCTCCAGTTCAGCTCCAACTGGGTCCATGTGGCCGTAAGATGTAGACGCCATGTCTCCAGTGCCCTGACCAGCCATGGTTTCCAACATGAAACAGTGGAATCACGTCGTTCATCCCGTAATCCTGGCGACTGACAAATAAAGTGGCTTCCTCAAAGGGCCTGAGCAAACGGCAGGTGTCACGTATGAGCTGCCACTGGTTGACATTGAAGTTACACAGGGGAGTCCCCCTATTCGCTTGGATCATCAAGAAATCCGTGATGGCTTTTCTCTGTTTGTATAGTTGGTCCAACATATGGAGGGTGGAATTCCAACGGGTGGAAACATCGCAAATCAGACTAAGTTGGGGGCTACCGTTCTGACGCTGTAGCTCAAGAAGGGTGTGCTTGGCAGTGTAGGAGTGGCTGAAGTGCATGCAAAGTTTCCTTGCCATTGTTAGAATGTCTTGCAGATGGGGGGAAGACTTCAGAAACCGCTTGACAACCAGATTGAAGACGTGAACCATGCAGGGCACATGGGTCAGGCTTCCTTGACGCAGCACAGACAAAATGTTCTTCCCATTGTCGGTAACCATGGTTCCCATTTTCAGTTTTCTTGGAGTAAGCCATGTTTGGATTTCTTGATGAATACATTTTAGCAGTTCCTTCCCTGTGTGACTCTGTTCGCCAAGACAAACCATGTGAAGCACAGCATGACACCTCCGGCCCTGCACACATGGTAGACTGAAGGGGCACTAAGACTTGACCCTACAATGGAGGGTGAGGAGAGGAGGCCGAGTCGCACAGTGTCACAGGCACAACGCCCAGGTAGCACGGAGGCCGAAGCGGCGTGACCTGTCCAAGTTGCTGCTGCTGCTGCAAAGGAACCACATTCACCCAGTGGACCTTAAACGACATGTACTGTCCCTGACCGTGGTTACAGCTCCAGACATCGGCGCTGCCATGCACTTTGGTACACACCGACAGGCTCAAGGACTGGCCCAGGCTCAAGGACAAGCCATCAGTTCTCTGAAAGGTGCAGAGTCCACCACCTGAAAAGGGAGCGACTGCAGCACCAGAAACTTGGACAGGAGCACATTCAGCTTCTGCGCCGTAGGATGAGTGGGCGCATACTGCTGTCTCTTGGACATGGCTTCGCTGATGGATTGCTGGTGGGATGCATAACTTGGAGGAGGAGGAAGAGCAGGAGCATCTGGAGCGACAGAGGATGGGTATGACGCACAGCTGCCTTCGGCTGAGGTGCTGGAGCCTTGGCTGGCAGAAATTGGGAGCGGCATGCCGCTTGGTGAGGAAGCAGGCTGGGCCACCTCTTCGGAGCCTCGGTTCTCCCAGGCCGCTTTATGGTGACGCATCATATGTTGACCCAGGGCCGTGGTGCCAACATTTGGGCCCTGGCCATGCTTCACCTTCTGCCTACACATCTTGCATGTGGCCATGTTACCCTCCTGCGGATGCTTGATGAAAAACTGCCACACTGCCGAATAGCTAATTTTCCCACCAACAGCCCACAATGATTCACTGCTACTGCCGCCAACTCCAGGAACCCCTGCTCCACTACCTCCCGAGAAGGTAGCCTATTGCGCAGCAAGTGATCTACCCCGGCCCCGTTTGGCTCCAGACTTTACAATTCTGCCCCCATGCTGACTGCCAACCATGCTGCTAACACCTTGCTGCCTGAGCTGCTGACTCCGGGGCAACTGGCGCCCCTTTTCTCCTGATGATGATGAAGCCCCTTCTGCACCTGGCTCCCAAGTGCGATCGGCTTCATGTCTGCACGTCACTGATGTTCTCGGTTTCCTCAACAGTGTCTGGTGCAGGAGCTGGAACGCTCACCACACCACCTCCCATGCCACTCTCCACATCACTATTTGTCTGCCTAGTGAAAGAAGCCACCTCCATTTCTTGGCTGGGCAGTAGCTGCTGACTGTCCTCTATCTGATCATCCTCACTAAAGAGTGGAGCTGAACCCAAAGCATAGGATACATCGCTGGGGGAGGGAATGGCGTAGGACAGAGGCAATGGGAGGACAGGGACTGCTCCCCGGCCATGCCAACTCAGGGTTGTGTCAGAGGAACCTACCGACTGTAGACTGGGGGTGTCAGATGTAGCTTGTGATGATGTGGATGACCGCGTTAACCAATCTACGATGGCAGATGCATTACTGGTGGAGACACGACCGCTAGCAGATACTGGCAGATCAGGTCTCTCACCGCGACTCCTGCTGCCACTCGCCCCTAGTCTGCTGCAACCTCTGCCTGCTGAATCTAGGCCTCTGCCACTCCTCTGTGAACATCCTGGCACTTGTCTGCCTGACATTTTTATGTATTTGAAATGCGCAACAGGCACTTTAAAAAATGTTACTAAAGACTTAAAGGAGCCCTAGCACACAACCTTGTTAGCTTGCAGACCAACCTATAATCTGTCTCTAAATCTGGTAAAAACAGAGGCTCGGTCACACACATCTGCAGAAGTATGCTAAGCTGCACCACCGCGCCAAGGTGCCTCTATGGGTGCAGTCCTAACTCTAATCTATGAGAGCCCCCCATTACTAGTCTTTAGTAACCTAATTGCCCTGCTGACTTGCACCTCCCAGGTTAGTTATAAAATGGTCTGAGCAGCTGCCACTCCCCCTTTGTTCATTTTGAATTTGTGCAAGCACATGGGGTGTGGGGTCTAGGCTGTATTGCAAGGTCTTGACCCTTCCACCCCATGGCTTGCACATGAGGTTTATGGCAACCTCAGGTAAGCTGCTCCCTTTTTATCTCTTGCATTGTATGTCCCAAATGGGGCTCTCATAGATTAGAGTTAGGACTGCACCCATAGAGGCACCTTGGCGCAGTGGTGCAGCTTAGCATACTTCTGCAGATGTGTGTGACCGAGCCTCTGTTTTTAGCAGATTTAGAGACAGATTATAGGTTGGTCTGCAAGCTAACAGGGTTGAGTGCTGCGGCTCCTTTAAGTCTTTAGTAACCTAATTGCCCTGCTGACTTGCACCTCCCAGGTTAGTTATAAAATGGCCTGAGCAGCTGCCACTCCCCCTTTGTTCACTTTAAAAAATGTGTTTACTTTAAAAAGCAGAAGGTAAATAAACTGAGGAACTGCTTCTGTGTAACAGATACTATGAAAATTGGCAATATGGGATGCTCAGTGGCTTTTAAAGCAGACACAAAAACACTTTTAAAACTGTGCTCTAGTTAGATGAAATAGCTGAAAGACCTGCTTCTGTGTAACAGATATGGTTAAATGTGCAAACATGGGAAGCAAAGTGCCCAGGATTTTTTAAAGCAGACACAAAAACACTTAAAACTGTGGTCTAGTCATATGAAATCAGCTTTAAGAACTGCTTGTGTGTAACAGATAGGGTTAAATGTGCTAATATGGGATGCCCAGTGGGCAGGGTTTTTTACAGCAGACACAAAAACAATTAAAACTGTGCTCTAGTTAGATGAAATCCCCTTTAAGAGCTGCTTGTGTGTAACAAATAGGGTTAAATGTGCTAATATGGGATGCCCAGTGGGCAGGGGTTTTTACAGCAGACACAAAAACAATCAAAACTGTGCTCTAGTTAGATGAAATCCCCTGTAAGAGCTGCTTCTGTGTAACAGATAGGGTTAAATGTGTTAATATTGGATGCCCAGTGGGCAGGGGTTTTTAAAGCAGACACAAAAACAGTTAAAACTGTTACCTGGCTATTAAATCAAATGAAAATAAAAAAAAGCTTTCTCTGTCACTTTATCTGCTGTCCCTGCCTCGATCTTTCCCTGGCTCTCTGTCTTTCCCTGTCTTTCCCTGTCTCTACCCAGCTCCGTTCTCGCCGCAATACAACGCTGAAATGCGCACCAGCAAGATGGCCGCCGCTTATATAGTGCTGTAACATCACCGGGGTTCCTGGCTGCTGATAGGCTGCACGTGACCTTCCCATGATACCTTGCCCCAGGGGATATGTCCAGACATGTTCATCCACCATTTTACAATGCCTGTAATTGCAGTAAATGGAGTTTAAAGGAAAAATTTGATCGATCGAATCGCGGGGAAATTCAGATTCATTCAGAATCGAATATTTCATGAAATTCTGAACTCATTTCGGGTTTGTCCGAATCGATTCGCTCATCTCTAGTTGCCACTGTCGAGAGGCACATACAGAGCCCAAGCCGCCAAATCGCAAACAGGTAAATGCAGCTGACCTAGTTGCAGCCAAAGTGGAGATGTTCCTTTGCTTGTACGGTTGATAAATGTAATGAGCTATTGGCGCTCATGAACCAAGATCCCTGTTTTACACTGTGTTTTTTGGAATCCAGCTCTCTTGATTTTAGTCATGACACACTAGTGTTAATTAGTCAAACCAAAGAAAATACAAATCAGTTCAACTCAATTTACTTTATTTTTCATAGCAAAGAACCAAAATATCCCCCCAAAATTAAGCATTAACTATATGTTCCCATAAATTGTTTGTGCTGTGACTTCTTTAATATGTAATGGAAAATACACAACTTTTACTTTATTTAAAGAGTTTCTTTTTCCCTCAATTTCACTGTCTCTGGCTCTGCTAAATCTCTGCTGAGCTGCTAGTCTTTCATTTTTGTAGCATTGGCATCGCTTACTTTTTAACTGTGCTTTAACTGGGCCCCAATGCTTTCCTGCTGTGCTTGCCACTTACCCCCAAAAAAGTAATCATTTGTGCCCCCAAGCAAAGCCAGTCTGTGGCATGTTAATGTTACACACTAAATGCAGAGCCAACTCTGCTTTTTTCCATTTTGTTCTCTGTTTCCCCTCCCCCCATACAGCTTGCACCCTTACTTACCTAGTAGCCAAGCCACTGGTATTTCTTGATTATCAAATTTCCTGGCCATTGCCTCTCATTGCACGCAGCCGCATCTCATGATCACACACAGCCATCACATTCAGAGAATGGAAGCTTTTACAGTTGCAGAAGTGCAGTTCCCATGCTCGAGGGGGGCAGAATGTAATATGATTCCCTGAGCACATTAGGGATCTCTGCCATGCGGTTAAACACAAGTTGTGGTGCACCTCTTCTTCATTGGCCTGAAATAGATGTAGGTGGGCATCAGGTCACATCTGGTCAGGATGAGCTGAAAGATGCGGCACATGGTGGACAAGCTGATGTGGCTAAACAGAGCCGCAGTGGCCTGAAATGTACCCCTTACCAGTATGGTCAATGAGGCATACAGCCTCACTATGCCTGGTACAGCCTTGCTGCGCCCAGTGGCAGGGTCAAATCTGTGGCAGATTTGGTGGTACGCGGCTTGGCAGAATCATCTGTGTATTTGTTCATCACTTAAAACTGACACAGACAGCCTGGTGGTAAACACTCAGTCACCCCTGAGTTGCACCACTGTGGCTTCCCCTCCCTCCTTTCCTCCTCTGGGGCAGCAGACAACTCTACCAAACCCCAATGTACAATTTTGGGCAAGGAAGCAGTCCATTGCCACTTCCCAAACCAACAAACACCACCACTATACCAAAGACAGACATACAACAAGCACTCAAATCCACTATTACACACAGAAGTGCAAGTCAACGCAGCTCACGAAAAAAACAGATGCATTGGGGAAACAACCACAAGCATGCTGACAGCATGCTTCTTAAGTTTGGCCAGACCAAGAGATGCTAACCAGCTCAGACAAGGTGCCAAATACAATCCTAGTGCACACAGAAAAGCTAGTTTAGCATTGCCTTACTTACTGTAATTCTACTCCAAATTCAACCACACAGACACAAAATACCTATGCAAATGCAATACGGCATAAATCTATTTGCTGCGATCGATAGCATCCATTTATACTTAGCTTCAGCCCTGAATTCACTGCACCTGAGCCACATGTTTGCCATCTTCCTCCTCCCTGCAAGTCGCACCCAAAAAATGCTAATTTGCTTGGGGAAAGGCTATAACTCATGCTTGCTCCAAGCATGTGAGGCTTTCAAGCTTGTTTGACACATCTTCCTCCTCCCTGGGCGACGCAAATCAGAAACGAAATTTGTTTTTGAAAAGCCGTTGAGCATGCTGCTGCATGCTAGTCTGTGTTTTTTGTGGCCATAACAATGTTAAACCCATTAGCATTTCTACTGGTAGCATTTGCAGGGATGCCTTGTGTCCCTAAAAAAAAATGGGAGCCAGTTCAGGGCAAGCTTGCTTCTTTTTCACACTGGGAGGTGTCATCATGTTTGTTTGGCTTGGTGAGGAAGAGGAATACTGACAGGATGACACATGCTAGGCAAGCCAGACATTCCCCGGGTTTGCATTGTGGGTGGTCCAGCAGCTCCATTCATGGTCACGGTGTGTTGCGAGGTCAGGGCCAGTCTAGTCGTCGGGGTTCAAACAGGGCTGTGTTTGCTGCTGTGGTTGCCTTGCCTGCAACTGCAAATGAGCAACCTAATGTGGGGGGCAGCCAGGGCCAGCCTCCCACGCCTGCTGAAGAGGAGCTCAATCTGTCATGCCCCACTGTAGTTTCTGCAGGAGGTCCAGAGAGTCCCAAAATGCTGCCTGCAGAGTTTGATTCAGAATTCTACCTGGTGGATAACATCATGCAACAGGCTTGGAAAGAAGGTCTGAGAGGGGATTGCTGAGACCCTCAATTGCACAGCTGCGTATCAGCGTAGCAACCAGGAAGCACTACTACATGTTGCACAGGGCCCTCATCAACAAAATAGAGGCGGACCTGCTCTTCAAGTGTGTGGAGCTTCAATACAAGAGTATCGCAATACGTGAATATGAACTCATGCTGAAGCCCAAGATCCCTGTATATAGGCTACATGGTGTGAATGTGCAAGATGAGACCACAGCCTTGGCTGAGGTAAGTGAGTCCTTTAGCTGAAATCAATTTCCCTTATGGATTAGAATGTGTGTGTTCCAAGTGTTTACATTGTTTCATCACTAGCTGCAGATGCGGATTCTGGATCGGATGGGGACAAGGCCATGGACTACTTTGTGGAAGGCGGACCCAGTCAGCAAGGCAACCCACCTGCAGCCATCTCTTCCTCCAGCCAAGTTGACCCTGTCTGTAAGTGCACACTTGTGCAGATGGCTCCAATGTGTCTTGTGATTGGCCCTTTGCTCATGTTGGTTTATGTTCTCACAGTTTCTCATGTTAGTTCTTCTGGTTTTCCCTTGTGTTCATGGGCCTCAGACAGCCTTGATACCCACACACAGCCAGCACTTCCTCCAGCAAAGCTCACCCTGTGTTTAAGTGCACACTTGTAAAGATGGATCCAATGTGTTTTGTGATTGGGCTTTTGCCCATGCTTGACCATGTTCTCACAGTTTCTTATGTTAGTTCTTCTGGTTTTCTCTTGCAATAGTCCCCAGTGAGCCACGATACCTATCAGCAGCCTTCGCAGCTTTCAGCCAGGCTCACCCAGCTCACACTGTCTGTAAGTGCGCACCTCACATCTGACATTCAAATGTAGGCCTCACATCTGACATGGAAATGGAGCCTGGAGGAGATTGCCAGTATGTGATTGACCTCACCTGAAGTGCCCTAATGCGTTTTTCTTCTTGATTAACATTGTAAAGGACCTGGCATCTTTTGTCTATGGGCCTCACTCTGAAAGCAGTTATGCAGTGCTTTAGTGTATTTGCGGAGAAGTAATGTGAAGGCTTTACATGTGTTGGACTACTCTTGTGTTGTGTCTTCATTTTGTTCTGTCCTTTGTTTTGCATACTTCAGCATTGTATGTGTTCCCCGCATCACCCAGTTCTCAGCAGCAACTGCACTAGCAGCATTGGCAACACAGCAGCACAGGATGATTCCACACAAGTATTAGAACAATGATTAACAATATTTACACAATGTACCCAATCTTGCTAGTATGTGGCCATCCTTGTGGCCTACTGCTTTGCTGCTGTCTCACAATGCTGTGTGCTGAATTTGGGTTTGTAGAGCTTGTTTATGCACTTTGCCAAACATATGTTCACTTGTAAGTTTGACATGTGCTTCTTATCAGGCTGAGGCATCGGGCTCTCAGCTTCCTGCAAGCCCATCTAAAATTGCCCCATCAGGTAATTTAGGGGTCCCTCCTACCCAGGCCTCAATATCCAACTCAATGTGCCACAACCATGTTTGTGCAACCCCCTTGTGGGCAACTGTAAGGGACATCATAGCTAATACAAGTACACCTTTACTACAATGTTGTGTCCAACGCACAATGCCATGTACTTGTGTGGGTTACATGTTGGGCCTGCTTTGTGCCAACTCCAAGATCAACAATACCTTCAGTAAAACACACTAAACAAGAGTGTGGGTTAGCTGAGGGGTGAACAATGAACTATAGACAAACACAGACAGTTGAATGTTATGTCTTTCTTCTCTAATTTACAGGCACCTTTGGGGGTTGTTCGTGACCCAGAAAGTCGCCCCAGTAGTGCCCAGCTCTATGAACTGGTGACACAGATTCTGGCAGCCTACAATAGCTAACAAACCTAGACAGGTATTGTCAGGTAAACGCCGGCCGCAGCACGCAATACCACATTTATGAAGGCGATTCTGGAGAGCACCTCCTACAGCGACACGTAGCGACCAATTCATCATCACAGACGGCTCAGCGGATTCCGCCGGCTCTCTGGCTTTCAGAGCGCCTAGTGTTACCTGTCGCTACCTGCCGCTCTTCCATACATTTCAATGGACGTTACTTTTCTGCTCTTTAAACAGGGTTTTATTTTAATATTTTTTTTTGTTTTGTATCAAATCATTGTGTGACCTCTCCTGGAATATTTAAATACATTTTTGAAAACTTTTAACATTTTTTTTAATGTTTTTAAAAACGGCCTTTAATCACACAGCTTCTGGCGCTCTGGGCAACAGCAACACAATTTTGAGCGCCGGAGCTGTGTGAGGCTGTTGGTTTGAGTCGCACACACTGACCAGTCGCTACCGTTCACTCCCATATAGCTCTGTACTGGTGTTATAGCGACTCACACATCAAATTCATCAGTTCCAGCAATGTTACTACAGCGACTGAGGCGCTCTGTAATAGCGACTCACTGCCAATCAGAGCGACCACTAGCGGTCGCTATTAGCGCCGCTGTACAGATGCTCATCTGCTCTTACCTGGTGCTAGTAATGAATCAGCCTGTAAATGGCAGCAATCACTAAAATCAAAGCGCCACATTTAACACAGACATAGTGCCCAAGACAACGATAATTTGCACCATGCTGCATTAAACATGGAAAACAACAGCGTCTGTGTTGTGCTAGAAAAACATACCGCAAAGGCATTCAGCGTCAGGCATAATACAAAGAAGGGTTTAAAAACTGCTTTAAGCACAGTGGTAAAGTGAGAAGACCTGGAATTAAATTAGTGGCACAGAAATGACCTGACGCAATAGTGGCAGGACTGAAAGCGCAAGTTAGGTTCAGCTCTAAAAAATACAATAAATGGAAGCAGATAACATTTATAACATACAAGGTACATACAAGGTACAAACCAATAGTACCAAAAACATAATGGCTAAAAAGGACCATTGAAGCCTAAAGGGGGAACGACACTGGGCATGTAATGTGGCGCTGCAGGTTTCACAGCGCCGGCACTCCAGAAACAACAGGCGCAAGTGATAAATCGAATGCTATGTTGCGTTATGTGAAGCAATTAACATTTTTTGTGTCATAAATATGGCTTTGACGTGGCACAGCTGAAAAATATCTGCCACTGTGTGGCATTGTGTGGTGCTAGCTTTCCTTAAAGAAGGTTCTTTATGTCTCCTTCACAATTCTAATAAATAGTTTGTTGACAGGGCTTCCTGTTTGAATTACAGGTATATCAACATGATGGGTCACCATCAGTAAAATCAAAATTTTTAGTAAACAACTATAGTGATGGCTAAAGTTAAAACATTAGTACACGTGATGGGAGTTTATGTAACACATTCTATTCTATGGCCTCGATTCACAAAGAGTTGAAAATAATTCTCATGGTAGTAAAAAATTCAATTCATGAGAAAAAAGCCTGAGAATTTCACTGTTAGTGAATCACCAGATAAGAAAACAATGAAAGTCAATGGCACTTTTTACTACAGATAAAAAGAGGTAAAAAGTTCAATACTTTTTTCAAGAGTAAAAAAGTACCATAGCTTTTTATCGTCTTCCTATCTGGTGATTCACTAACAGTGAAATTCTCAGGCTTCCCAGAAAGCCCCAAAAACTCACCTGTCCCCGCTCCCACGTGACCGCTGCAGCCAATCCCCCCTGCCGCCACCTCCCGCGCGTCACTCTTACAGGGAGCGCGCCCGCACCGGCCATTCACATGCTGGTGTGGGTGCGCGCCCTGCTAGAGGTCCACTTTAAGTGGACCTATCACTACTGCGACCAGCCCTGCCAGACAATCACATACGCCTGGTGCACCCTGATTTGGGATGCCATGTTTTGTTAAACCTGTTGATCGGCCGCACAGCTTACCTCTCCACCGGTCCCACAACGCATGCAGCAGCATCCCTGGCATCTCACACCTGAGGTGCACTACAACGCCTAGCCATTCAGATAAGCTGGCAGAAGGAGCATGCTGCAGACTGCAGGGTGACCAGGGATGCAGCTGCTCCCCCTTCCAAACAGAGCAGCATGCTGTGCATTTATATGCATTTATATACACAGCATACATCACTGGTCACACATGCATTGTAGGAACAGGGTAAAGATTTGTTTTATGGGGGATCTGGGGGGTTCACACAATCGGACATCCCAAATCTGTCTGCCCAATGAAAACAGGCCAATCACCAGGATGGTAAAAATCCTGATGATTAGTGCATTTTAGGAAGATGTTAGTTAACTCATTGCTTTGGTGTCTCCTCTCTACCCTAAATGCTTTAGTGTTGCCGGACACGGCATGCAATTACACATTTATCAAGCAGAATCTGTTGAGCGACTGGGATAGCGCCATGTAGCATCTGATTCATCATTTTCACAGCCTCAGTGAACAGCGCCAGCGTTCAGCCTTGCACAGCGCCAGGTATGACCTCTCGCTACCTGTTGCTCCCCCATACATTTCAATGGACGATCCTTTTCTTCTCTTTAAACTATTTTTTTTTTTTTCACAAAAATCACAAATAATTATTTGACCTCTTCTGGCATTGAAAGAGCATTTTTTTCATAATTTTTTCATGTTTTATATATTTCCTAAGAAATGACATTACAGGCCTGGCATTAAAGTGTTCATGTTACAATGTTGTTACAATGTGATTCCATATGTTTTCGCTTTGTTACTAGTTGATAGATGCTTGAAAACACACTTTAAACACACAGCCCCCTGCGCTCTGGGCTTCAAACAAGTATTTTTCAGCGCCAGAGATTTGTGAGGCTGTTTTTTTTGCTGAATATGGTGTGAGTCGGTCGCTATGAGCAGTCGCTACCATGCGCTCCCATACAGCGCTGTACTGGTCAAATAGTGACTCCTCACAATGTATTCAACATTACTGAACAGCGACTGAGTCGCCTTTAAAGTAGCGACTCACGGCCGAGCACTGCGACTACTAGCGGGCGCTCTGAAAATGCCTGCTACAGTCCTGAGGGACCTGTATCAGTCTTTTTTTCTCTGTTTTTTTAGAAGCAATTTGTATATACTTAATTGTAAACACATATAGACAATTGGCACATAAAACCCAAGTAGACGGGCACAGCTTATTTATAGATATCAAAAATTTATTAAGGTTCCAAAAAGAAAAAAAACTCATTAAAAAACATGTACAGACAATATTAAAACAGGCTCCTAAGACCATCCCATATCTCTAAGCCACGGGTACAGTACTAAACCAGACAGAACAACATAATAGTTGTAAATCTAATAAATAATCCAATCCATATTAATCCTTAATAACCTATAAACATACAAATAATTTACAAAGATTCACCCCATATGGGTGAATTTTGATAGTCTATTTATAGTTCACAGCATTTATTAGGATTTTTTTTTCACATATGTACAAGATTTATTTATATATTGATTGAAATTTAAATTAGCACAAGCATTTTGGTCTGTATATAGACTTTTTCATCTTGGTAATTTATTTGTATATTTATAGGTTATTAAGGATTATTATGGATAGGATTATTTATTAGATTTACAACTATTATGTTGTTCTGTCTGGTTTAGTACTGTTTTTTTTCTTTTTGGAACCTTAATAAATTATTAATATCTATAAATAAGCTGTGCCCGTCTACTTGGGTTTTATGTGCCTATTGTCTATATGTGTTTCCAATATTGGCACAGACCCCGGAGCACGCTTGATTGTTTTTGATTTGAGTAAGGCTGTGCCCACTAATATTTACATATATACTTAATTGTGGTGTATATTTTATGTAGTGAATGTTTTTATAAAATGTTATATTTATTTTCAGAGGTTTTTGGGATTTTTTTAATTGGTCTATAATGATTTATAGTGTTTGGTCTGGTAGTTGAATCAGGTGATGCAGCACATCCAATCAGCATTCAATAAATAATATGATTTGGTAATTTAAAACATAATTACTAGTCTGGGTTTGGGCTGCTGGTCATGTGAACCACTCGCCGCTACGGCTGGAAGATAGCTTGGGATAGCAATGGGGAGGCCTGGAAAAAAAGCCCTAAGCTAGCCTAGATAATATATAAGATAAAATACGGTTCTAAATAAGACTTTGATGAACACTTTCTACATTTTTATTAAATGTGCATTTCTGATGAAACTACAAGTGTAGTATTAGGAGAACAAGATGGTTTGACCCCATGCAAATATGTTAAACCATATTCTTCCTCTCGCATTACATAATGTCTATTTCTGAAGTGTCCCGGTGCTCTGTTTAATTGCCAATCCTATAAAATAATCTAATGAAAGAGACAGGAGTTTGCAGAAGATACTGTCAGTTTAGTAATACTTATAAAACAAAGGGGTTCTACAATGTTAACATTTGTCTTTGGAAGAAACATTTAATATCTCAAAGAACTGGAATGTAAAATGTAGGTGTAAATGTCAAAAACTGATAAATTGCATTGATTGTTATTCAAACAGACTTTTACTTAAAATTGAATTTCTACTAAAGGTAAAGTTTTCTTTTCTGTATATATGGTATGAATACTAAATCAAAAGGCAGCATTTCTGCTTGACTATATGTTATAGTTTCAATACGTTACATTGAATGCATCAGCTTTTTAAGTCACACACAAAAAAACACCTGCTTCTGCAATGTGACATTTATATAGGTGAGGTACAAAATCATTACAATGTTTTAATGGGACAGCCCGGGCAAGGAGCTCCCCTGATGTCTGTCCCATTTGCCACACCTTTATATACTGCAGTGCTGGCTTCAATTTTTGCCCTCCTTTCAATTCTATTTCTCCCAGGCCCCGCAAAAACAAGTGGTCTAACAACCAAACTCAGAACATTTGAGCAAGGCAAGCCACAGTGGTCCTGCAGTTGTATCTGACCATAGTAGAATATGTTCATGACTCATTAAGCTGCACCATCACATAGCCTTCCCAGCTCAACCATACCCAGGAAATGCATTGCAGTTAGTTATGTGTTTACCCAATGTCCTGCTGTCAAAGTTTTGCTCAAAGCAAACTCTAGACTGTTCCCCAACCTTTGAGAGCCACCAACAGGTCACATTTTGCAGATCTCAACACAGATGAACAGGTGAAGTAATTAGTGCTTCAGAAATGCTGTATAACTGGTTATCGAAGCTCCACACATGACCCAGTGGTGGCTTTCAAAGAGAGGGTATGGGAACATTGCTCTAGATGCAGTGAATTTTCTTTAGTTCCAGTACTAGATATTTTGTGTGTCAATGTGCCAATAATTGTAGCTGAGCTAACAACTTTCTTGAAAAGATAATCCTGTTAGACCCGTCTACCATGAAACACAGCACCAGGCTGTTAAAAAAATCCATTGTCCACCCCCTTTTTACTCATTGGACTATTCCGATTCACAAGCAGTGAAGAAGGTTGCCCCTCTCTCAGAGTACCAGAAAGAAGAGAAGAACTCTGAAGAGATAGTAGAGAAAGCCTGCAAAAGAGATCCTGTTGCACTGCTGGAATGTATACCAAAAATATGTTATTATCTCTATAAATAGTGTGAATCCCATGGGGCAATGCTTTAGGGGTGTGGTGAGGCCCTGATATCCTTGAAAGAATGCAATGAGTTTGCATTAAAGAAAATTAGAATAATACCATCATTTTATTTAAATTAGGGCATACACAAACACAAAAGACAAACACGATACCAATTGACTGGGCTGCTCAGTTGTAACAAAGACCCCTAGATAAACCATATAATGACTTTGCCCCCATTGACCCCCTAAGACAATGGTCCCCACAACACTGTAGCTTTAACAAGGTAAACACCAGATGTGCCATAGAAATATATATTTAATATAATTAATACATTTACAATAGTTTATAGATTCGACAGCAGAGGATGGAGGGGCAGCAGGAAAAATGATATGTATGCATATCACCAAACAAATTGGGTAATGTGGTAAGGCCTAGTCAAGAACAGACCTACGTGTTATGTGACGTGTGTCCATTACTTACTCAGGGTACCCGCATGCCCCAACTCATTTCGTGACTTACTTAAATATATGTTTCCTGCTTCCCCTCCATACTTCTGTTACTTCACATTTGAGCACTAGATACTTTAAATTATATTTTATGCCTTATCTATTATGTTAGACATTCCTGAGCTGTAAAATGTTTTGAAATGTTTTTGATTTGTCAGGTAATCTGATAGTTACTACAATTTACATTCCGTTCATATTTCTGTGATCACTAATATGACAGCTGGTTTATACTTATACTTAAACTAATGACCAGCTTTGAATTCAGGTCATTAATACAATCAACAAGAATATTTCCTGTTCGTTTCAGCAAACCAGAATACAGACAGTACTCAAACTATTCTGCCTTTTTTATTTTTCTATTTTAAGAAAATCAACATTTGGCCATGATGGCATCTTAGACCATTTGCCCTTTAGCATAGGCACTTTTTCAGAGATGCAACGATTAAAATAGGACCATACCACCCATTATTTTAAATCAATTTTGGGATAAATTTTTGGGATCTCTGAATCTCTGGGTGCCTTTTTTGTGTCTTATATTCTGGGTTTCCAGGTTGAGTGTTCTGTCAGTTCTGCCATGTAATCTGACTTAGGTTACGTGGAAGCAACGTGGGAGCAACCGCTAGTAGACGCTGTAAGCGGGTATCGAGCACTGTAACAGAGTGTCAGGTCCCGTGGGACACCCACCTTCCAATAAACCAGCAACCCCCAATCTCCGCTGCTTTCTTCGCCTATAGTAAGCCCCCGTTTGCCGGGACGCTAGACACGCCTCACCGGACACGGTTGCCCCCAGGTCTTGTTAGCACAAAGGATGCTGATTTATGCAGGGGAAGGCAGATGAACCAGGAACTAGACTGAGTAGCAATAAACGGACCGGGGTCATACACGGGTGGTCAATCCGAGGAGGCACGGTACAGAAGGGTTTAGACGGAAGAGTAGTCAGGGCAAGCCAAGGGTCACAACGGGAGGTCAGAGGTTCGCGGTACAGAGGAGCAGGCAAAATCGTGGTCAAAGAACAGGCAAGGTCGGTCCAGGCGGCAATCAGGGATGGTCAAAACACAGCAAGATTCACAGGGAAAAAGGTATCCAAAATCGCACCCAGTAGCACGCTATAACGGGCAAGGACTGACCGCAGGGGGAATACTTTTATATGATGGGGACTAACTGGATTGGCTGAGGAGGGGGAATGTGGTGATTGGTGCAACATGGGAACCTTGGGCTGATTGCCCTGTTTAACTCAAAAGGGCGTTAATCCCAGTGTACCTTGGGCTCATTGGCCCATCTAATTAAGGGCTCATTGGCCCACACTGATTACGTCCGGCGGGCGCGCTGTGCGCAGCGCCGCCGGAGGGCATATACAGGAGCCTGACTCGCGCGCGCGCGTAACCGATGCAGCGCACCGGGAGCACGCCGAGCAGAGAGCGACGCGGCCGCTCCCGACGCCGCCGAAGAGGAGGCCACCCGAGCAGCCGCTCGCGACGGACAGAGCCGAGCGGCTGCTCGCGGCGGAAACAGCCGAGCGGCGGCCGGAAAGGAGAGACGCCTGGCCCGCCGCCGGCTGCAAAGGACGCCCAGCCCGCGTTCTTGCCGCGGGAGAGGAGTCGACGAGGGACCGGCGGACAGGTGAGGTGGTTCCCGTGACACAGAGAGCCTCAGTGGCTGTAGTAACCTGTCCTGCATTGATGAATGTGATGTATGTTGGGACTCGGGAGCTCTAACACCAGTACAGTGCTGCAGAGAGCAAAAGGTAGCGCCAGCTCAGTGTGTCCGACTCTCGGAGCTCCACACCTTACTATATCAAAAAAGGACACACACACAGTGTTGGCGCTCTATACCTGGTTGCTATAGCATAGAGCGCCAGATGCTGTGTGATTAAAGTCTGTTTTTGAACACACATCCACCAGTAACAAAGCGAAAACACATGGAATGACATTGTTTTAACACTGTAAAATTAACACTTTAGTGCCAGACCTGCAATGACAAAAAAGTTTCTAAAAATGTTTGTTTACAGACAGGAGAGGTCACACAATGATTTGAGCAAAAAAAATGTCAAACACGTTGTTTAAACACAAGCAAATGAATGTATGGGAGAGCTACTGTGAGCGTAAGGTAATACCTGCCGCTCTGGAAGCTAGAGCGCCAGCGATATCTACTGAGCCACCTGTAATAATACTTCGGATGCTACATGGCGCTGTTACAGTTGCTCACCAGATTCACTTTCATAAATGTGGTTTTGTGTACAGCGCCCGGCGTTCACCAGGCGCTGCCTGCCACTATGAGACACTACCTGGCGCTATTCCTTCATGAATAACCTCCATAGTCACCCCTGTTTCACTTATCACTCATGATAACCATTAATAATGCTGTTCAGATTTGTGTTGAATTTCACCAGAATTTTGCTGACTTGGTTCTGTTCGACCAGACCAGAATACTTAAAAAATTGGTTTGAGTTGTGTTGGAATAAAGCAAAGCTATATTTGAGCAACACTCGTTTTCGTGCACAGAGTTCAGCTCCAAGGATCAGAACAGAGTAAAGAAAACACCCTATACATCAATAAAGCCCTAGGTAAGAAATAAGGCCCTTCCCTTCTTATCCTTCCTGTAAAAAATAGATTAGGATGAGTATTACATTCAGAAAATAGCTGATCCATATCCAGATTTTTTATGTTAAATACAGACATAATG
Organism: Gastrophryne carolinensis; assembly: GCA_027917425.1. Classification (NCBI taxonomy): domain Eukaryota; kingdom Metazoa; phylum Chordata; class Amphibia; order Anura; family Microhylidae; genus Gastrophryne; species Gastrophryne carolinensis. The sequence goes on from CM051238.1 coordinate 260,413,899, forward strand.
CTATGCATAATTTGTAACTATCTGTACAGCAAAATGTCTAGAATGCATGAGCTATATCAGAAAAATACAATATTTGGCTGATGTTGGGAATTATTGTTTTGGTTTAACAATTGTTATCACAAGGCTACATTAAATGCTCAGTGCTGAGTCATAGAGAGAAAACATGAATACAATGTGAGAAGCAGCAATCAGAACAAATTAATGCAACACTGGAAATCTCATCCTTTTGTACTGGTACATAAACAGTGATGCAATCTGCAGAAAGTCATTAGCATAGTAAATGGATATTTTCTAATCATCTCTAGCTACAATGCAGTAAAAAGGAATCATCCGCTGTGCCTGGCAGCAGGACCTTGCTTGTTCTTTATGTTTTGGCTGCAACCACCTATCACTGCGACACACAGATCACATTGTTCTATTCCTGAACTTATGTTCTCATAGGACCACTAATCATAGCTCCCTGCAAAAGGATGATGCATCCAGTGGTGCGCAGTCCCAGAACATGATTTTTAGCTCTCATAGTCTCATAGGTGAGCTAAAAACCATTGTGCTTGCTGATTAATGTTGCTGAGTACCTACCTGGTACAGGGAACAATAAATATACTAAGTGGAACCTTCAAGGCCCATGAACGCCAAAGTTTTAATAAGAGAGAAATTTGAAGCTGAACTCAGACAGACAAGAAAATGGGTTTTAGAAAGCTTTACCTACACTGCCTATAAATAAAAGATACTTTAATTGTTTTTTGCTCAGAGTTTAGTTATGTGACAAAGGGATCTTTAAAATTCACTTCAATAGTGTTGATGTGATGGTGTTAAGAGCTGATCAATTGATGCAGTTAAATTAATCAGATTAAATTCATACTTTAGTACAAAAACACACTATACTCACCTTTCATCCAGCGCAGGCTATCGCTGCTGGTGCGGTGTACAGACACTTACCAGATTGCCCGCTGTAGGGCACCCCCCCTTTTCTTCCTACGCCTAGATGCTCAACATTGCTGTGCGGGGGGGACTACGGCGCACCCCGTCCCCTCGTCACAGGAACTATGGCACACCCTTTTCCATTCACTTCAATGGGACACGCTGCAGTCCCCTTCTGCACAGCGGTGTCGAAGGAGGAGGGAGCTCTTGTGGGCGGGGTGGACGACATCACTCGTGACATCATCCCGCTCCAGGATCGGAACTGATCACTGGAGGGATGATGGAGGGGTAGGGGGTTGTGATCTCCTGCCTCACCTGCCCCCCTCCAGTGATCGTCCAGTGATTGGATCGCTGGGGGAGAGAATCTCCACAGGACAAGGATTAGAGGTGAGTGTTAAAAAAAAAATCTTTTTTTCTGTTTTTGTGTGTGTGTTTTTTACACTTAACTCTTTGTGAACTGGTAAGGGGTCCATGAGACCCCAGCCCCCCATTACCTGCCTCCCCAAAGCCTGGGGGGGCAGAAGAGCCCAGGGATATTGAGCTTTAGGGCTTGTAGTCGGCAGGGTGGGGGGGCCACCGAAGCTGGCCACTGCTCCCTGTTCTACAAGCCCTCATAGCTGGTCCCCAGGTCGGGTTATGCTGGGTAGGGGGGACCTCACGCCATCTTTGGGGGGATTTTTAAAGATTTTTAAACCCTTAAAACCCTACCCTCCCCGGGAGGGGAGACCCTATGTTATTTTTTTTAATGAACCCTTTGTTACCTGTCACCCAGCAGCTATAAAAGGCTTCCAGCAGCAACATGAGAGCAGAAGTCAAGTGATCAACGTGGGACACAGTGCTCTGGGATGAATGGGAGGTAAGTAGTGATGAGCGAGTAGTATTCGACCGAGCCGGTATTCGATCGAATACTACGCTGTTCGTCATACTCGATTTCGATCGAGTACAGCGGCGATGGCGCACTCACAATTCGTTTCCCCTCCCACCTTCCCTGGCGCGTTTTTTACACCAATCACCATGCAGGGGGGGTGGGACAGGTCCTGGGAGGACGCTGGCATCGCGAAAACGGCTTCTACACGCATTGGCTGGAAAAACCATGTGACCTCGAATATACAAAACTCAGCACTTCCTCTTCGTCAGCATTAGCAGCTTGAACTTAGTGAGGGACAGACGCTCACAGCAGGGAAAGACAGGCTGTCGCTGGCAGGGCCCCAGAAGCTCGGAATATCGCTTTTACCACCATCTATACCAGCTACCAGAAGACAAGACAGTCCTTAATAGCCCTTATTAGGGCTGCTACGCTGAACAGTATATAGCTCATTTTCTATTTAGTCAGGCAGGGCCCCAGAAGCTCAGAATATACCTTTTACCACCATATATACCAGCTACCAGAAGACAAGACAGTCCTTAATAGCCCTTATTAGGGCTGCTACGCTGAACAGTATATAGCTCATTTTCTATTTAGTCAGGCAGGGCCCCAGAAGCTCAGAATATACCTTTTACCACCATATATACCAGCTACCAGAAGACAAGACAGTCCTTAATAGCCCTTATTAGGGCTGCTACGCTGAACAGTATATAGCTCATTTTCTATTTAGTCAGGCAGGGCCCCAGAAGCTCAGAATATACCTTTTACCACCATATATACCAGCTACCAGAGGACAAGACAGTCCTTAATCCCTTATTAGTGCTGCTATGTTGAACAGTATATATCTCATATCCTATGTAGTCAGGCAGGGCCCCAGAAGCTCAGAATATACCTTTTACCACCATATATACCAGCTACCAGAAGACAAGACAGTCCTTAATCCCTTATTAGTGCTGCTATGTTGAACAGTATATAGCTCATTTTCTATTTAGTCAGACAGGGCCCCAGAAGCTCAGAATATACCTTTTACCACCATATATACCAGCTACCAGAAGACAAGACAGTCCTTAATAGCCCTTATTAGGGCTGCTACGCTGAACAGTATATAGCTCATTTTCTATTTAGTCAGGCAGGGCCCCAGAAGCTCAGAATATACCTTTTACCACCATATATACCAGCTACCAGAAGACAAGACAGTCCTTAATAGCCCTTATTAGGGCTGCTACGCTGAACAGTATATAGCTCATTTTCTATTTAGTCAGGCAGGGCCCCAGAAGCTCAGAATATACCTTTTACCACCATATATACCAGCTACCAGAAGACAAGACAGTCCTTAATAGCCCTTATTAGGGCTGCTACGCTGAACAGTATATAGCTCATTTTCTATTTAGTCAGGCAGGGCCCCAGAAGCTCAGAATATACCTTTTACCACCATATATACCAGCTACCAGAGGACAAGACAGTCCTTAATCCCTTATTAGTGCTGCTATGTTGAACAGTATATATCTCATATCCTATGTAGTCAGGCAGGGCCCCAGAAGCTCAGAATATACCTTTTACCACCATATATACCAGCTACCAGAAGACAAGACAGTCCTTAATCCCTTATTAGTGCTGCTATGTTGAACAGTATATAGCTCATTTTCTATTTAGTCAGACAGGGCCCCAGAAGCTCAGAATATACCTTTTACCACCATATATACCAGCTACCAGAAGACAAGACAGTCCTTAAGAGCCCTTATTAGGGCTGCTACGCTGAACAGTATATAGCTCATTTTCTATTTAGTCAGGCAGGGCCCCAGAAGCTCAGAATATACCTTTTACCACCATATATACCAGCTACCAGAAGACAAGACAGTCCTTAATCCCTTATTAGTGCTGCTATGTTGAACAGTATATAGCTCATTTTCTATTTAGTCAGACAGGGCCACAGAAGCTCAGAATATACCTTTTACCACCATATATACCAGCTACCAGAAGACAAGACAGTCCTTAAGAGCCCTTATTAGGGCTGCTACGCTGAACAGTATATAGCTCATTTTCTATTTAGTCAGGCAGGGCCCCAGAAGCTCAGAATATACCTTTTACCACCATATATACCAGCTACCAGAAGACAAGACAGTCCTTAATCCCTTATTAGTGCTGCTATGTTGAACAGTGTATAGCTCATTTTCTATTTAGTCAGGCAGGGCCCCAGAAGCTCAGAATATACCTTTTACCACCATATATACCAGCTACCAGAAGACAAGACAGTCCTTAATCCCTTATTAGTGCTGCTATGTTGAACAGTATATATCTCATATCCTATGTAGTCAGGCAGGGCCCCAGAAGCTCAGAATACACCTTTTACCACCATATATACCAGCTACCAGAAGACAAGACAGTCCTTAATCCCTTATTAGTGCTGCTATGTTGAACAGTATATAGCTCATTTTCTATTTAGTCAGACAGGGCCCCAGAAGCTCAGAATATACCTTTTACCACCATATATACCAGCTACCAGAAGACAAGACAGTCCTTAATCCCTTATTAGTGCTGCTATGTTGAACAGTATATATCTCATATCCTATGTAGTCAGGCAGGGCCCCAGAAGCTCAGAATATACCTTTTACCACCATATATACCAGCTACCAGAAGACAAGACAGTCCTTAAGAGCCCTTATTAGGGCTCCTACGCTGAACAGTATTTAGTCAGGCAGGGCCCCAGAAGCTCAGAATATACCTTTTACCACCATATATACCAGCTACCAGAAGACAAGACAGTCCTTAATCCCTTAGTGCTGCTATGTTGAACAGTATATAGCTCATTTTCTATTTAGTCAGACAGGGCCCCAGAAGCTCAGAATATACCTTTTACCACCATATATACCAGCTACCAGAAGACAAGACAGTCCTTAAGAGCCCTTATTAGGGCTGCTACGCTGAACAGTATATAGCTCATTTTCTATTTAGTCAGGCAGGGCCCCAGAAGCTCAGAATATACCTTTTACCACCATATATACCAGCTACCAGAAGACAAGACAGTCCTTAATCCCTTATTAGTGCTGCTATGTTGAACAGTATATAGCTCATTTTCTATTTAGTCAGGCAGGGCCCCAGAAGCTCAGAATATACCTTTTACCACCATATATACCAGCTACCAGAAGACAAGACAGTCCTTAATCCCTTATTAGTGCTGCTATGTTGAACAGTATATATCTCATATCCTATGTAGTCAGGCAGGGCCCCAGAAGCTCAGAATATACCTTTTACCACCATATATACCAGCTACCAGAAGACAAGACAGTCCTTAATCCCTTATTAGTGCTGCTATGTTGAACAGTATATAGCTCATTTTCTATTTAGTCAGACAGGGCCCCAGAAGCTCAGAATATACCTTTTACCACCATATATACCAGCTACCAGAAGACAAGACAGTCCTTAATCCCTTATTAGTGCTGCTATGTTGAACAGTATATAGCTCATTTTCTATTTAGTCAGACAGGGCCCCAGAAGCTCAGAATATACCTTTTACCACCATATATACCAGCTACCAGAAGACAAGACAGTCCTTAATCCCTTATTAGTGCTGCTATGTTGAACAGTATATATCTCATATCCTATGTAGTCAGGCAGGGCCCCAGAAGCTCAGAATATCGCATTTACCACCATATATACCAGCTACCAGAAGACAAGACAGTCCTTAAGAGCCCTTATTAGGGCTGCTATGCTGAACAGTATATAGCTCATTTTCTATTTAGTCAGGCAGGGCCCCAGAAGCTCAGAATATACCTTTTACCACCATATATACCAGCTACCAGAAGACAAGACAGTCCTTAATCCCTTATTAGTGCTGCTATGTTGAACAGTATATATCTCATATCCTATGTAGTCAGGCAGGGCCCCAGAAGCTCAGAATATCGCATTTACCACCATATATACCAGCTACCAGAAGACAAGAGAGTCATTGAGAGCCCTTATTAGGGCTGCTATGTTTTAAAAATTGTGTGGAGGCCCAAGAGCTGAGACCTTTTAAAAATTGTGTGGAGGCCCAAGAGCTGAGACCTTTTAAAAATTGTGTGGAGGCCCAAGAGCTGAGACCTCTCAAACATTGTGTGGAGGCCCAAGAGCTGAGACCTTTTAAAAATTGTGTGGAGGCCCACGAGCTGAGACCTCTTAAAAATTGTGTGGAGGCCCAAGAGCTGAGACCTTTTAAAAATTGTGTGGAGGCCCAAGAGCTGAGACCTCTCAAACATTGTGTGGAGGCCCAAGAGCTGAGACCTTTTAAAAATTGTGTGGAGGCCCAAGAGCTGAGACCTTTTAAAAATTGTGTGGAGGCCCAAGAGCTGAGACCTCTCAAACATTGTGTGGAGGCCCAAGAGCTGAGACCTTTTAAAAATTGTGTGGAGGCCCTAGAGCTGAGACCTCTCAAACATTGTGTGGAGGCCCAAGAGCTGAGACCTTTTAAAAATTGTGTGGAGGCCCAAGAGTTGAGACCTCTTAAAAATTGATTGTATTAAGCCTAAGAGGTGAGCCATAATTTTTTTCATTAATACAGCAATTCTACGGCGGTTAAGGAGGAGGAGGAGGAGGAGGAGGAGGAGGAGGAGGAAATGGCACTTCATACAGATGGCACTTCACTCTTGGCTGCTTTCCACTGTTGTACAAGCAAAGTCCGGGTCAATCCACTTGCTGTTCATTTTGATTAGCGTCAGCCTGTCGGCACTGTCGGTTGACAGGCGGCTGCGCTTATCGGTTATAATGCCCCCGGCTGCGCTGAACACACCCTTTCTGATAGCACGCTGGCGGCAGGGCAGGCAAGCACCTCCAAGGCGTACAGGGACAGTTCCAGCCACGTGTCCAACTTGGAGACCCAGTAAGTGTAGGTCGCCGAGGGATCGGGGAGGACAGGGGTGTGGTCTGCCAGGTAGTCCCGCAACATCCGCCGATACTTGTCCCTCCTGCTGATAGCGGGCCCCGCAGTGATGGAAGTTGCACGAGGGGGTGACATGAACGTGTCCCACACCTTGGAGAGTGTTCCCCTGGTGGCTGTGGGCCTGATCGATGTTGTCAGACTCTGGGAGACACTCTCCTCTCTGCCGCCAGTGATGCTGGGTGGGAAAATCTGCATCATGTTCTGCAAGAGTTCCCTCTGGTATTCCAGTAATCGATTCGTCCTCTCCTCTACCGGAATAAAAGAGGAGAAGTTATCTTTATACCGGGGGTCCAGGAGTGCGAAGACCCAGTATAGTTTGTTCTCCAATATCCGGAAAACACGTATGTCCCGGGAAAAGCAGCCCAGCATGAAGTCAGCCATGTGTGCCAGACTCTGAGTAGGCATGACGTCACTGCCCCCACCAGAAGGATCATTTTCCATTTCCTCCTCTTCCTCCTCCTCTCCGCCCCATCCGCGCTGAACCAATGGGACGCACACAGCCTGACTGCTACCCTCGCCGCCAGCATCCTCTTCCACAGCCACCTCCACATTGTCCTCCTCCTCCTCATCCTCCTCCTGCAACTGCCACCGAGCAGCAGACAAAAGTGTGGTCTGACTGTCTACCTGCGTTGCGTCTCCTCCTACCCCCATCTCCTCTGTGTGCAATGCGTTCTCCCTTATTGCGATGAGCGATTCTTTAAGGACGCCTAGGAGCGGGATGGTTACGCTCACTATAGCGTCCTCGCTGCTGACCTTCTTAGTGGACTCCTCAAAGATACGCAATACATCGCATATGTCTGCCATCCATGGCCACTCGTGGTTGGCAAACTGAGGGAGCTGAGTTGGAGGCACGCGTGGATGCATCATCTGGTACTCCATCAATGCTTTCTGCTGCTCACACACCCTGGCCAACATGCAATAGGTGGAATTCCAGCGAGTGGGCAGGTCGCACAACAGCCGATGTTGAGGCAAATGGAGGCGTTGCTGGATTTTTTTTTAAGCTAGCAGCAGCTACAGTTGACTTCCGAAAGTGAGCGCACAAGCGCCGCACTTTGACCAGTAGCTCTGCCAGGTTGGGGTAAGTCTTTAGAAACTTTTGTACTACCAAATTAAAAACGTGGGCCAGGCATGGTACGTGATTGAGTTCTGCAAGCTCCAGAGCCGCCACCAGGTTACGGCCGTTATCGCACACGACCATGCCTGGTCCTAGCTGCAGCGGCGACAGCCACATCTCTGTCTGCTGCAATATGGTGTGCCTCACCTCTGCGGCGCTGTGCTTCCTGTCGCCCAAGCTGATGAGCTTAAGCACCGCCTGCTGACGTCTCCCCGTGCCAGTGCTGCAACGCTTCCAGCTAGGGGCTGAGGGCGATGTTAAGGCAGAGGAGGAGGAGGAGGAGGATGAGGAGGAGGATGAGGAGGATGAGGAGGAGGATGAGGATGAGGAGGAGGAGGAGGAGGATGAGGAGGAGGATGAGGAGGAGGAGGAGGAGGAGGAGGAGGATGAGGAGGAGGAGGAGGAGGAAGTGGAGGGGGGTCTATCAGAACCTGTGCTGGCAATCTTGGGCGGGGGTGGTATGTAGGCCGTCCCTGTTTGCAACCCCGTCCCCGCTTCCACAACATTCACCCAGTGTGCCGTCAAAGAGATGTAGCGTCCTTGGCCGCAAGCGCTTGTCCACGAGTCGGTGGTCAAGTGGACCTTTGCGCTGACTGCGTACCTCAGGGTCCGCCTGATGTTACGCGACACGTGCTGGTGCAGGGCGGGGACGCCACACCGGGAAAAATAGTGGCGGCTAGGGACGGAATAGCGAGGTGCGGCAGCCGCCATCAGGTCGCGGAAGGCCTGCGTCTCCACAAGCCTAAACGGCAACATCTCCAGGGCCAGCAGTTTGGAGATGAGGCAGGTTAAGGCTTGGGCTTGGGGGTGACTGGAGGCGTACTTCTGCCTGCGGTTGAACGCCTGCGAGATGGACAGTTGATGGGACGAGGAGATGGAAGGTGCAGACGAAGATGCGGGGGAAGGTGGGGCTGAAGGAGAAGGCCCCAAAGTAGCCGAGGCAGAGGCAGATGTGGAGGTGTCCTGGCTGGAGGTCTGGACCGCAGTGGCAGCACACAACAAAGGGGAAGAGGCAGTGGCAGCAAGACGGGGCGCAGGTTGTATTGCGTTTGCTCTCTCCCACTCAGCCCAGTGCTTGAATTCCAAGTGACGGCGCATGCCTGAGGTGGTCAGATTGCTCTTCTCAGAGCCCCTACTCAGTTTTGAGTGGCAGATTGCGCAAACCGCGCTCAGTTTGTCATCCGCGCAAACGTTAAAAAATCTCCACACCACAGAAGTACGAGGCCTCGATGGGGAAGCTTCGCGCGACTGCCTGCTGCCGGGAAGAGCTTCGGCCCTGCTGGCTGTGGCCTGCCTTCTCTGTCTGGACTGTCCTCTGCCTCTGGACTGTCCTCTGCCTCTTGCTGCCTTATTCGGTGATGCGCAGACCGCATCTCCACTGCTTTCCCCGCTGGACATCACCCCTGTCCAAGTGGGGTCGGTCATTTCGTCGTCCACCACCTCCTCTTCCACTTCCTCTCTCTGCTCCTCCTCCTGCCCACTGGACATTCCAACAGCCTCCCTTGATGGCAACTGCGTCTCATCATCATCGCTCATGATAGCAGATGCTGGTTCCGGGTCCACATCACTAGCAGATGGCGGATACTCAAGTGTTTGGGCATCACTACAAACAAATTCCTCTGCTAGCTCCTGGGATTCTTGCAGCACATCTGGAAAAGGACCCGAAAAGAGGTCCTGGGAGGGGTCAAGGTTGGGCTGACTCTGTTGGCCAGGTTGGGAGGAAGGAGGGTCAGAGTGAGACTGTGTGGATGACTGGGTGGTGGACAAGTGACTGGAAGCGTTATCGGCCATCCATTGCACCACCTGTTCACGCTGCTCAGGCCTTAACAGAGGTGTACCCCGCCCCCCGCATAACTGTCCCATAAAGGCAGGGAAGCTGGATGAGCGTAATGCTGGCTGCCCCTCACCAGCACGCATTGTATCCCCACTGGCTTCAACGCGGTTTGTGCCCCCACCAGCATTTCCGCGCCCCCGTCCTCGTCCACGTCCCTTTGCGCTAGCCCTCCGCATTTCAGACGTTTTACTTTTTTGGCCACGCGTTATGCCAAATATAAAAATATTTTTAAGAAGAACACCTGGCTATACAGCCGTATACTGCCAGAAGGTGAAATGGTGCCTATACGCACCGTGTATAAAACAGTGTTTTGTTGGCACAGAGGACACAAAACAGTAGTGCCAAATATAAATATATTTTTAAGAACACCTGGCTATACAGCCGTATACTGCCAGAAGGTGAAATGGTGCCTATATACGCACCGGGTATATAACAAGGTTTTGTTGGTAAAGAGGACACAAAACAGTAGTGCCAAATATAAAAAATATTTTTAAGAAAAACACCTGGCTATACAGCCGTATACTGCCAGAAGGTGAAATGGTGCCTATACGCACCGTGTATAAAACAGTGTTTTGTTGGCACAGAGGACACAAAACAGTAGTGCAAAATATAGTTTTGTATATAGGTGCTAATACACCGCTGAAGTCTTTCTGTCCCTATTCCAGCATCAGCAGCTACCCCTCACTAAAGCAGCCGTTTTGAGCAGAGTGTATATAGTTTTGTATATAGGTGGTAATACACCACTGAAGTCTTTCTGTCCCTATTCCAGCAGCAGCAGCTACCCCTCACTAAAGCAGCCGTAGCTGCAGCACTAATAAGTGCTCAGCTCTTGGGCCTCCACACAATGTTTGAGAGGTCTCAGCTCTTGGGCCTCCACACAATGTTTGAGAGGTCTCAGCTCTAGGGCCTCCACACAATTTTTAAAAGGTCTCAGCTCTTGGGCCTCCACACAATTTTTAAAAGGTCTCAGCTCTTGGGCCTCCACACAATGTTTGAGAGGTCTCAGCTCTTGGGCCTCCACACAATGTTTGAGAGGTCTCAGCTCTTGGGCCTCCACACAATTTTTAAAAGGTCTCAGCTCTTGGGCCTCCACACAATGTTTGAGAGGTCTCAGCTCTTGGGCCTCCACACAATTTTTAAAATGTCTCAGCTCTTGGGCCTCCACACAATTTTTAAAAGGTCTCAGCTCTTGGGCCTCCACACAATGTTTGAGAGGTCTCAGCTCTTGGGCCTCCACACAATTTTTAAAAGGTCTCAGCTCTTGGGCCTCCACACAATTTTTAAAAGGTCTCAGCTCTTGGGCCTCCACACAATTTTTAAAAGGTCTCAGCTCTTGGGCCTCCACACAATTTTTAAAAGGTCTCAGCTCTTGGGCCTCCACACAATTTTTAAAAGGTCTCAGCTCTTGGGCCTCCACACAATGTTTGAGAGGTCTCAGCTCTTGGGCCTCCACACAATTTTTAAAATGTCTCAGCTCTTGGGCCTCCACACAATTTTTAAAAGGTCTCAGCTCTTGGGCCTCCACACAATTTTTAAAAGGTCTCAGCTCTTGGGCCTCCACACAATTTTTAAAAGGTCTCAGCTCCTGGGCCTCCACACAATTTTTAAAAGGTCTCAGCTCTTGGGCCTCCACACAATGTTTGAGAGGTCTCAGCTCTTGGGCCTCCACACAATTTTTAAAAGGTCTCAGCTCTAGGGCCTCCACACAATTTTTAAAAGGTCTCAGCTCTTGGGCCTCCACACAATGTTTGAGAGGTCTCAGCTCTAGGGCCTCCACACAATTTTTAAAAGGTCTCAGCTCTTGGGCCTCCACACAATGTTTGAGAGGTCTCAGCTCTAGGGCCTCCACACAATTTTTAAAAGGTCTCAGCTCTTGGGCCTCCACACAATGTTTGAGAGGTCTCAGCTCTTGGGCCTCCACACAATTTTTAAAAGGTCTCAGCTCTTGGGCCTCCACACAATTTTTAAAAGGTCTCAGCTCTTGGGCCTCCACACAATGTTTGAGAGGTCTCAGCTCTAGGGCCTCCACACAATTTTTAAAAGGTCTCAGCTCTTGGGCCTCCACACAATGTTTGAGAGGTCTCAGCTCTTGGGCCTCCACACAATTTTTAAAATGTCTCAGCTCTAGGGCCTCCACACAATTTTTAAAAGGTCTCAGCTCTTGGGCCTCCACACAATGTTTGAGAGGTCTCAGCTCTAGGGCCTCCACACAATTTTTAAAAGGTCTCAGCTCTTGGGCCTCCACACAATGTTTGAGAGGTCTCAGCTCTTGGGCCTCCACACAATTTTTAAAAGGTCTCAGCTCTTGGGCCTCCACACAATTTTTAAAAGGTCTCAGCTCTTGGGCCTCCACACAATTTTTAAAAGGTCTCAGCTCTTGGGCCTCCACACAATGTTTGAGAGGTCTCAGCTCTTGGGCCTCCACACAATTTTTAAAAGGTCTCAGCTCTTGGGCCTCCACACAATTTTTAAAAGGTCTCAGCTCTTGGGCCTCCACACAATGTTTGAGAGGTCTCAGCTCTAGGGCCTCCACACAATTTTTAAAAGGTCTCAGCTCTTGGGCCTCCACACAATGTTTGAGAGGTCTCAGCTCTTGGGCCTCCACACAATTTTTAAAAGGTCTCAGCTCTTGGGCCTCCACACAATTTTTAAAAGGTCTCAGCTCTTGGGCCTCCACACAATTTTTAAAAGGTCTCAGCTCTTGGGCCTCCACACAATGTTTGAGAGGTCTCATCTCTAGGGCCTCCACACAATTTTTAAAAGGTCTCAGCTCTTGGGCCTCCACACAATGTTTGAGAGGTCTCAGCTCTTGGGCCTCCACACAATTTTTAAAAGGTCTCAGCTCTTGGGCCTCCACACAATTTTTAAAAGGTCACAGCTCTTGGGCCTCCACACAATTTTTAAAAGGTCTCAGCTCTTGGGCCTCCACACAATGTTTAAGAGGTCTCAGCTCTTGGGACTCCACACAATTTTTAAAAGGTCTCAGCTCTTGGGACTCCACACAATTTTTAAGAGGTCTCAGCTCTTGGGACTCCACACAATTTTTAAGAGGTCTCAGCTCTAAGCTTCCCTTACTGCTGGGGTGACACACTGTAACAAACCTCCTCCTGTAAGCTTCCCTGACTGCTGGGGTGACACACTGTAACAAACCTCCTCCTGTAAGCTTCCCTTACTGCTGGGGTGACACACTGTAACAAACCTCCTCCTGTAAGCTTCTCTTACTGCTGGGGTGACACACTGTAACAAACCTCCTCCTTTAAGCTTCCCTTACTGCTGGGGTGACACAATGACACAAGAGGACATGTCTGACCACATCTCACACACACACACACACACACACACACACACACACACACACACACACACACACAATGACAATTAGGGGTGGGGTCTATTTATTTTCCCCCTTGCCTATGCCATCTGTGGTTGTCATTAGGCAACGTGATTTTAAGGGGTGCAGAATTTTGTTCTTCTTTTTTGTACAGTTTGGCTTGGGGTCCATGGCAATGTAGAGGAAAGAAGGTTTCCTTGTCTTGTCTCACTTTACGTAGAAGTAATATTGTGTTTGGAGTGTATTGTTGAGAGGCTGTGATAGTGGCGTAATAGTGCGACTTGGGCGCGTTATATGCACCCAGACATGCTTCCCCTGCTGTCCCAGTTGCATTCCAGCAGTGTTGGCATCATTTTCTGATGTTTCAGGGTGGACTTGGTGACCTCCAAGTGGTCGAATTGAGATTTCCAAGTGTCGAGCATTTTTTTCCCATAGACTATAATGGGATTCGATATTCGGTCGAGTAGTCGAGTAACGCGGTCTATTCGAATCGAAATTCGAAATTTCGAATATTTCACTACTCGCTCATCTCTAGAGGTAAGTATTAAAATAATAATAATACAATATTTTTTTCTGTGTCTGTTTTTTTTTACATTTAACCCATTGTGAACTGGTAAGGGGTCCATGAAACCCCTATACCAGTTCACAAGGCTTAGGGAACTGGCAATTCACCTGCTAGCCGCAGCCTCCCAACCCCCGCTATTTCCAGCCTCCCCAAAGCCCAGAGGGAGGCAGAAGTGCCCAGGGGCCATTTAGCCTGTATGGCTTGTACCCTGCAGGGCAGGAGGACCACAGAGGCTTGCCCTTGGGCTCTGTTCTACAAGCCCTGCCTAGCTGGGAAGGGGGACCCTGGGCCATTTTTTGTTTAACTCTTTATAGTATGGATAGTAACAACTATAATTTTATTTGTAAATGTTATAAAGTGTTCTTATCAGTTTGGGGGGTCTCCTGGGCAAGAATGGGGGGCTACTGATACATATGTGGTACCATTGTAATCAGGATAAATGGGGCTTTCACATGCAATATGGTTTTCTTTAATAAAATAAATGTTTTATTTAAAATAAAGGAGACTTTTTAAAAAATATTGTTTATTTCTGTTTTTTTTATAAAAAAATATTTTACAAAATAGTAGAAACATTACATTTCATGTTAAAGCCTACACTCTGCCACAAAATATAATATATATTTTTCCAGGAAATTCCTGCAAAAATCATAGTTAAACAGCGCAAAATGGTGAAAAATGACCTGTCAAGAGAGGGTGACAACATTTCAAGTAGGCAGGCAATTAAAAGGGTTAAACATACCTATGAATGTTGGATATTGTTCTGTTTGGGGGACCTTGTGCTTTCAGATTTAGCTTGCTTTTTCTTGTTTGCATATTCTTATTTTAGTAAATGTGTTTTATATTCTGCTTTTTTATACATTTTTTTTGAGGGAACCCTTTGCAACCTAAGAGTTCTTTGAGAGATTACTTCCAAAATGATGAGCCCACTACAACAAGCTGGGTACGCCTAGAAAGCTTAAATGTGTACTTTCAGGAAATGTATGGTTTGTGGGAGGTATTCCAAATGTAAAGGTTGTTTTGGTAGAAAAAGCGCATGGTGCGCATTTTGTCTGCAGAGCTGACATTTTCAAGTAAAATTACTGTTATGCGCATGCTTTACTTTGGGGTGTTTTGCAACTCTTCCCTTGACAGTACCTATGCATGTTGGGTATTCTCATTGTTATTCTTATTCTTATTTAGGGAAATTCTGTGCAACCAAAGTATTCATTAAGGGAATACTTCCAGAACACTGTGCCCACATCAACAAGGTACGCCTAGAAAGCTTGAGGTGTGTACTTCCAGCGAATATATATTTTGTTGGGAGTATTTTGTTTGGGGGAGTCTCCTGGGCAGGAAAGGGTGTCTGCCAATACATATGTGGTACAGTTGAACATGTGTAGCGCAAAATAGCATGACTAGAACTCCAGATAGGCTGGCACTTAAAGGGTTAAGTAATTCACACCATGCTCTTACCCAATCCTGGCCCAAGTTTCTCACCTCATCCTACATTTAGCCCCATTTCCACAGACACTACTATCTCTCTCCATTGTGCCACACCTCACACTTGTAACCTAACTAATTTTATACACATAACCCAACCCCTCACTCCCCTACCTCTTTTACCTGTGTATTATGGGAATGCTTGGTTATTCATTCATGATTTGCATGCATCCATGATTTGCTCACCACCAAATCCTGGGCCTAACAGATATATGGCTGAACCCCCCCCCCCAGAAGCCGTATTTCCCACTGCCCTGTCATAGGGGGTTTACAATTGAGCCACACCCCCAGATCCAGCAACATATATGGTGAAGGTGTTGGGGTCTTACCTTGTGAACCTTTAGCCCAATCCCTGCCTTGCCATCATTATCCCTTCCTTCCTTTGAAGTTCACTCTGTCCACCTATACTCCTCACTTCAACTCTGAATTGCAGTCATCTTGACCACTTTTCAACTTGGCTTGACAACCTTGTGGCAAAACCTACACTCGCCAGATCTTCATTCCCTCCCTGGCTCTTTGAGACCTCTCCACAATCTTTTGTAATTTACCAACACAGGCTCTGCAGCCCTGCACTAACCACAAAAATGTAAAATCAGCCCTGGACTTCATTGCTCCCCTCACTTACAGCCATCTTCAATGTGCACACAAACAAACAAGGCACAATAAGAACATCACTAAACTGAAACAGCACTCCTGAGCCACTGAGCGGCACTGGCTGAAATTGAAACCCAATGAGGCTTTCAGGAACTCAATACTGCACTTTTATCTGCTAAACATAAGACATACTTTACTCCTATCATATCTACACAGGCCTGGAATCAACTGTTTCAAACTGTGTCAAAACATTTTGTAGTGCGCTTCCTTTTGTATGATGATGTTGTCATCATGCACGTTGTATGAGAGTGTAAAAACCTACTGATGGTATATTGTGAGACCCCTCTGTCTTAATGGTTCTTCTTCTCTCAGGATATTATAGCAGTAGTTTCAGCTAATAGACTAAAGTTTCCTGCTGTGTATCATAAAAAATAATTAAGTGAGTAAAAACTGAAAGGTACACTCACCTCTGCGGCCTGGGAGCATCCCTGTCCCGTTTCTATGTCATCCCATTTATTCCGCTTTGTGGCCTCTAGCCATGCTATCTCTGCTGTCACGTCAATAGTCACTAGTTCTTTTAGATCTAAGGAAGACCACCCACAAGAAGATTTGCCTTCAAACAAGCTGTGTTTTTATATTTAAAAACAGGTGACAGCAGCTGTATGCTATACAATTAAAAGAAACACAGGTCCGCTTTAGTGTTTCAGTCCATCCACTGATAGGGTTCTCCTGGTTGTTATAATCTCCAATGTCTGACATTATCTGGGGTTTGCAGGCACGCAAATGAATTCTCCCTTTTATATATGACTAGGGATGAGCGAAACGAATTTGATGAATCCGAATTCACTACCAATTAAAAAAAAAATTGATTCAAAACGAATCCGAATATCGCAGCGATCACATGAACCTCTTCCGTAAACTCATTTAGTGCGGCCTAGGCCATCTAAAATGGTGGATTCACATGGCAGGACATGTGTGGCAAGGAATCCTGGAAAGGCATCACATGCAGCCTATCAGCAGCCAAGCACCCCGGTGATGTCACAGCCCTATGTAGGCGGCGGCCATCTTGCGGGCACTCACTTTAGCAGTGTATTGCGGCGAGAGCGAACAGAGTGAGGGAGAGACAGGGAGAGAAAGAGACAGGGAGAGAAAAAGACAGGGAGAGAAAAAGACAGGGAGAGACAGAGTGACAGTATACAGTATAAAGGAAAAGCGATTCTGCACAGGGACCGTGTGTGTAGCAGAAGTAATTCATGTCTCAGAATTCAAGGATAGAAGAAGTGACAGGGAAGGGAGAGGGCTTGGGAAACAGTGTGGTACAGCAGCAGTGTGTCTGTCTACAATTTAATTTAAATTTTTATTTAATTTTCTTTTTCTTCACAAAAGCTAACAGTAGCCAGCCAGTGAGCAAAGCACTAAAAGTGTATTGTGCTCTGTGAAGTGTAACCTGTGCTGTAGTCTGTGTAACTGGCCCTTACCAGAGCATCCCATTTAAGCGCATCTGACAGTTTTTGCATTTTGCTGTATGCCCAGGTGTTGATAGCCTTGTTGGTTTAAAAGGCCACATAAAACTACACACCTGGCCAAAAATATAAACCTCTTGCTTTTGTGCTAAAACCTTGTTTTAAAGCTTGTTGTAGTGCATTTAACTGGTCTAATCGGGGCATCTCATTCAAGTGCATCGGAGAGTTTTTGCATTTTGTTTTATTCCCAGGTGTTGAAAGCCTTAAAGTTACCGTTAAAGGCCACACAAAAACTACACACTTGCTGCTATTCCAAAAATAATGTTTTAAGTGTAGTGTAGCGTATTGTTTTTGCCTCATATAAGCACTAAGTATGTCAGACAGAGGAGTGGCAGAGGTTGCAGCAGACTAGGTGCGAGTGGCAGCAGGAGTCGCAGTGAGAGGCCTGATCTCCCTATATCAGCTAGCAGTCGCGTCTCGACCAGCAACGCATCCACTTCATCACAAGTGTAATCTGACACCCCCAGTCAACAGTCAATAGGTTTCTTGGACACAACCATCAGTTGGCATGGCCCGAGAGCAGTCCCTGTCTTCCCATTGTCTCTGTCCTAGGCCGTTCCCTCCCTCAGCGACGTATCTTATGCTTTGGGTTCCGCTCCACTATTCAGTGAGGACGATCTGATAGAGGACAGTCACCAGCTACTGCCCAGCCAAGAAGTGGAGGAGACATCCGCCGATTCCTTCGGTAGGTGGCCAAGTAGTGATGAAGAGAGTGGCATAGGAGGAGGTGTTCCGGCTCCTGGTGCATACACTGTTGAGGAACATCAGTGATGTGTAGACACAACTCAATGATGATGAAGCTTTATTATCATCAGGAGAAGAGGGTTGCAGGTTGCCTGTGAGTCAGTAGCTGAAGTAGCAAGGTGGTAGCATGGTTGGCAGTCAGCATGGTGGCAGAATTGAAAAGTCTAGAGGCAAACATGCCCGAGACCAGGGCAGACCATCTGCTGCGCAGCAGGCTAAATTCCCCGGGGGTAGTGGAACAGGAGTTCCTGCAGTCGGTGGCAGTAGCAGTGAATTAGTGTGGACTGCTGGTGGGAAAATCAGCTACTCGGCGGTAGGGCAGTTTTTCATCAAGCATCCTCAGGGGGGTAACATGACCACGTGCAAGATGTGTAGGCAGAAGGTGAAGTATGGCCAGGGCCCCAATGTTGGCACCACGGCCCTGCGCCAACATATTCAGTGTCACCATAAAGCGGCATGGGAAAACCATGGCTCCAAAGTGGTAGTCCAGTCTGATGCATCACCCAGTAGCACACCGATCCCAGTTTCAGACAGCCAAGGCTCCACCACCTCAGCCAAAGGGAGCTGTGTGTCATACCCATGCCCTGTCGCTCCAGATGCTCCTGCTCCTCCTACTCCAAGTCAGCTATTCTGCCAGCAATCCATCAGTGAACCCATGTCCAAGAAACAACAGTATATGCCCACTCATCCAACGGCGCAGAAGCTAAATGTGGTCCTGTCCAAGTTGCTAGTGCCGCAGTCCCTACCTTTTCAGAGAACTGATAGCTTGTGCCGAGCCAAGGTGGAGAGTCCCAAGCCATCCTTTCTTTGCAAAGAAGGCAGTACCAGCCATGCACAATGCACAATGCAACAGAAGGTGGGCCAGTCCTTGATCCTGTCAGTGTGTACCAAAGTGCACTGCAGCATTGACGTGTGAAGCTGTAACTGCAGTCAGGGACAATATATGTCCTTTATGGCCCACTGGGTGAATGTGGTTCCTGCACAGCCACAGCAGCAACTTGGACAGGTCATGCCGCTTCCGCCTCCATGCTCGGAGGCCATTGTGCCTGTTCGACTCCGCCTCCACATCCTCCTCCATCTCCTCAGCCTCCAATGCACGGACAAGTCTCAGTGCCCCATCCAGCCTACCATGTGTGCAGGGCATGGCAGTGCCACGCTATTCTTCACATGGTTTGCTAAGCACACCCTCCTTGAGTTGCAGCGTCAGAACGGTATCCCCCCAAAATAATCTGATTTGAGACATTTCAACCTGTTAAAATTCCAGCCTCCATATGTCGCTCAAAGAAAAGAGGATAGGGTGACTACCCTGTGTAACTTCAATGTAAACCAGTGGCAGCTCATACGTGACACCTGCTGCTTGCTCAGGCCCTTTGAGGAAGCCACTTTTTTAGCCAGTCGCCAGGATTACCGGATGAACAACGTCATTCCACTGCTTCATCTGCTACAACACGTGTTGGAAACCATGGCTGGTCAGGGCACCGGAGACATGGTGCCTACATATCATGGACACATGAACCCTGTGGGGGCTAAACTGGAGGAGGAGGGGGTGAAGCACAGTTTAGGTTTCGCAAAATGGATGTTTTTCTGTCAACTGACAGGAAAGGAGGAGCAGCCAAAGAAGCTAGAGGGTTGTGAGGAAGGCGAGGCAGAGGACCCAGACACACCGTGGCAGTATGCAGTGGAGATGGAGGCTGGTAGTCAAACTTTATTTGTGGCTGCAACTAGCAGAGTTTGCCCTGGAAAAGCTGTCCTGCCTGGTCAGTAGTGTTCCATCAGAGTGGGTGTTTAGTGTGGCGGGGGCCATAGTAGCCCCAAGGAGAACTCATCTGTCAATGAAAAATGTGGAGAGACTCACCTTTGTGAAGATGAATCAGACATGGATCAGCCAGGATTTCCACCCACCAAAGTATGATGCATCAGTGTATATTGATCATGGTGCCACACCAACACTTCACAAATATGGAGAGTGAAAAACAGATTCACGGCACATTTCCCCAGTTACAGACATTTCTCCGCATCAGACCTCAAGTGAGTATTGAGGTAATGCATTACGTAATGCTTAACTTTTAATAATATTCTTAAGATAACATATATGTACCCCAAATTGTTATATGTTCTCCTCATGCTGCTGCCAACTTCAGGGTGTGTCTTTTAGGCAATATATGGTCTCCTCATGCTGCTGCCAACTCCAGGGTGTGTCCTTCAGGTGATATATGGGTTCGTCATGCTGCTGCCAACTCCAGGGTGTCTTTCAGGTAATATATGGTCTCCTCATGCTGCCGACAACTCCAGGGTGTGTCTTTCAGGCAATATATCAGTTCCTCATGCTACTACCAACTTCAGGGTGTTTCCTTCAGGTGATATATGGACTCCTCATGCTGCTGCCAACTCCAGTGTGTCTTTAAGGCATTATATGGTCTCCTCCTGATGCTGCCAACTCCAGGGTATTTCTTTCAGGCATAAATGGGCTCCCGATGCTGCTGCTAACTCCAGTCTGTGTCTTGCAGGTATTATATGTTCTCCTCATGCTGCTGCCATCTCAAGGGTGTGTCCTTCAGGTGACATATGGGTTCTTCATGCTGCTGCCAACTCCAGGGTGTGTGTTTCAGGCAATATATCAGTTCCTCATGCTAATACCAACTCCAGGGTGTTTCCTTCAGGTGATATATGAACTCCTCATGCTGCTGCCAACTCCAGTGTGTCTTTAAGACAATATATGGTCTCCTCATGCTGCTGCCAACTCCAGGGTGTGTCTTTCAGGCAATATATGGGCTTCTCATGCTGATTCTGATTCCACCTGTCATTGTGCCGCTCTGCAATAGTGATTCTAATAGCGATGCCTCTGATCTGCATGTCATACGTCTTTACAATGTCACTTCACTAACCCATCGTGCATCCTATGTGTGTTGCAGCAAGGCAAAATGTTCTTCAACCCCATTAAGGCTCTCGGTAGGCCAGTCATTTTTTATAGCCGTATTGGCCTTATCAGCTATTATCTGCTGGCATCTGCACTCCCTCCTGTGCCCATAATGAGTGAAATAGAGTTATTGGAGAATACTAGGTGGTGCTGTGTTGCAAAGCTTCTCTAGAGCAGCGCTATCATTGTTAAAAGGGAGAAGCCAATCACGCTCCCACTTAGAGAGGGTGTTGCCATAAGTAACTACGTCCTCATTTTTTGTATATTTTATTAACTAAATTGATAGCTTCCGTGCTGGCTTAACCCATTTACTTCACATGACTCCCCCTCTAATGACTGCCCTAACGCATTTCACTCTGCTACCAGAACAAGCTGTCCTCCGTCATCTCATTACTTGCACTCTAGACCCTTAGCCCTCATCCCTCACTCCAGCTCTCACATCTATATTCAATCTCTCTCTCTCATCCAGCAACCTGTCTTCCTTATTACGTGGTCATAACCCAGTAACTATAACCAGTTACTGATCTATCTTACTGCTCCCATTTTCTTCCAAACATCTAGAACAGCACATTCAGAGAATTAGCACACTATATCTCATCTAACTCCTTACTAGATCCTCTTCAATCTGGACTCTGATCACTCTACTAAAGCTACCCTCACAAAGGCAACTAACAATCTATCTAACAGACAAATCTAAAGGCCACTACTCTATCCTTATACTCCTTGACCATCTTCTGCTTATGATTCCGTTGGCCATCCTCTTCTACTCCATTCTCTGGCATCACTGGGAACTCAGGACCATGCACTTCCATGGCTTTCCTCTCTGATCACATATTTAGTGTATCCCACTCAAACATGGTTTCCTGTCCCCACCCTTTCTATGTCTCACTATATATCTATGGTCTTGGACAACTCATAAACTCATTTGTCTTCCAACATCACTTCTATGCAGACAACGCTCAAATCTACCTCTCAGGTCCAAACATCTTTTCTCACCTGTCCCATGTTCCTGACTTCCTAACCAGCAAAAAGGTTTTGCCACTTTTTTGTGTGTTAAATTTAAAAGCCTCACCCAGATGCACACCCTAAGTTAAACTTGCTTTACCAAATAATAAGTATGTCTCAATTGGCATTGGCTACAGGTATGCTGTAGGCATTACTGGTGAGAATAGCAGAGTAAAAAACATTTTTATATGCTAGGATTTTACATTCTGAAGGTGACATTTGGAGATTGCAATAAAATCTAGATACCTCATTAATTAAAGCAAACAATTTAGGTCATCCTCTGTACTTGTCATTGTACAGCAGTAAAACATGCAGGTCTTCATTTCTTGATTAGAAATCATTTCAAATCTAAAAGTAAAAAGGAATATGTGTAATTTAGCCACACGGGCACACGGAAGACAAAAATGGCAGATTGCTATGACTGCCCCACAGAAAAAAGAAAAAAGTAACACATTTAAAGGAAAAGTTAACTTAGCCCGTAACAACACCTATTTTTTTTACCAAAATGAGTATTGTTCCTTGCACAGAGGGGCCCCAATTTCCAAATGCCATTTTCCCCTGCACATTTACCTCCAATAAACCTTTATCCTTGCTCCCCCAGAGCTTCAGGATCGGCAGTGGTCACTGCGTATCCAGTCTCTGGTGTCCACTTGAATGCGGTGACCAACTGCAATTTTTGGAGGGTTAATGGGTAGGGGGGACACTGGCAATCAGGATGCAGGGAACAACAAACACTTTATTAAAAATCGATGTTGTGCCAATTTAAAAACTGTAAATAATTTATATAAAAATGTAAATAAACAAAAGTTGCACTCCTAAATCCCCCATAAACAGATGTAGCTCCTTAACTGCAGCAGCCTTAATTCCACCATACTACAGAGTTTAGGCTAAAAGACAGACTGTTGCCATTGAGGAAAGGGATGCAAGGTCTAGGGGGATAGAATTTTTTAAAAGTCCAAGGTGCAAATTTTTTGCATGTACATATCCAAAATTATTCAGCTGTAGATCCACTTTAAAGTAAAATTTTCTTTCTCCTTTATTGCAAATATTAAAAGCAGCTTCCAATCAATAGGTAAAATAACGTGCCACGTGATGCTTTTTGACCCCTTTGTAAAAAAACTTTGTAACTGTGTAGACTAAAGCATCAAAGTTCTCTTGCTATGCAACAAATGCAATGCATATCTTATAGGATGAACTCAAACCAGACCAACAGCCTGGCACAGCTGAAAAAGAAATGTAGCAGCCATTTTGGAGCTTCTTCTCCCAGCATCTGCCTGGATTAAACTGACATAACGGACAATGCACAGTAGCAGGAAGCCCAACAGCACTTGGCCTGCAAATGCATTCCTTGATCTGCCTCGCCCTCTGAAACCTTATTTCTGACCTTAGGGTCTTCTACACAGTTGAGCAGCAAACCCTAATAAATGGGACTTTTCTTGATTCTCTGTTGTCTGGTTTTTACACCTTGGAAGACAAATATATGCTAGATGACTTTTTGTTGAATATGGCAAATCATTATTGTCAAGTGCAGCAAGGCCAAAGCATAGAGCTGGAGACTACTAATAACAAATTGCGTAAATAAAATTAAAGCCTTAAACTCAGGCAACAAATAAACAAAGAAAACACTGTAGGCTGGCAGGGAAAAGTAGAGCCTTAACTAGAGTGGCAAAAGAGGGAATACCCAGTGTGATGGAGCTTACTCTAGACTGACAGGACACAAAATCCAGAAGCATCTAGGTATAAGGTGGAGGCCTGCTGTAACACAGGACAGATTGAGAGGGTCATCCTCAGGAAAATGCAAAGTCACTCAACAAAATACTACTGCAGAGAGGATGTGGCCCCAAATTTAAAGGCCCGGCCAAGTGCCGTGTAATAGAAGGATTAATGGCCAGACAGCTTCCTAGAACACCCTCTGGTGGCCACTGTAACACAATGCCACTGTCAGGATGTCAGCAGAACTACCCAATCTTTACAGTAGGCCTGCTGTCAGACTACCGGGTGTGAACCCTGATTGCGGAGACTAAGAACAAGGTCAGGAAGAAAGGGGGTCTCAGGGACTGGTCCTAATAGCCATCCCCAAAAGAACAGAGTCGTCCAGTTTTCTTGGTCCCTACTCCCAAGAGATATGTTTGGGGGGGAGCCCTCTGGTTGGAGTATTTCCTGGGACTATGTTACAGTAATTCACTATAGTAATCCAATATGATTATAATGTTTAATGTGCATAAATTCCTTCAATTTGATCAAATCGTACATATTGTAAAAAGACAAACGTATTTTCACATATACATTTTTTTCACATATTTTCTGTTGAATAATAAAAAAAAATGATGATATTTCATCTATTCCTTCACCAATGAAGGATAGTCTCTGTATGCAGTTTGTAGCAAGGTACTGTCTTACAGTTTGCAGCAAGCAAGAAATCTGTTATCCTCAGATATAGCAAGTGGAATGTGCAGACAGTTCGCAAATAACTTCCTCAGTGCACGTTTTAGCAATATACAATATATAATATATATAATAAACAGTTTGTAGCAAACTAGCAATAGTAATCTTATAATTTGTTACCTATATTATATAGAGTTATAAGTAAGGGTAAATATAATGGGGTAGTTGCTATAACCTATATTCCTTATATTGGGCGCTGTGGTCCCATTGTAACTTGGATTAAAAGGAGAGTACAAATCAGCATATATATACATATATAGTAACTGTGTAAGTATTAGGTTCCTGCCATCTTACCTAGATGAGGTTGATGTGTTCTGCCAGGACCCGTCCCGTGATTGCTGGGGCAGGTGGTGCTGAGTCTGTCCTCCCAGTCACTAGCCTCTGGTCAGCAGCTAAGAGTGTTAAATGCGGCACGCTTTCTTGTATCCGGGCGGGTGGCGAGGGGTGGGACTTCGCCACCATGGGGCTGCCCATGGGCAGGAGCGGACTGTCCGTAGGGCATACTGGGACAAATCCCGGTAGGCCGCTGCTTCCCTTCTGGCCGCCGGGCTGCCACACCGTGTCAATGCGGCTCGCCAGCCAATGCTGTAAAATCTCACGGCCCCTTGCCCATCTCCTTGTCCCTGCAGCCCCTCACCAGCCTCCTTTCCCCCCTGGCCGGCCACTTCATGTGTCTGTCACGGCCAGCAAGGAGTGTGTGCCTGTGTGCAACTTCTTTTCCCCACCAGGTGGGGACAGAGCTGAACCATCTAGGTTCCCACACACGATGTCCCCGACCAGGCAGGGAGGGAAGAAGCTGCTGCTGCTCTGCACATGCGCATCATAGTAGCGTGTCCAGCCGGCCGGGTCGTGGGACACAGCAGAGGTGAGAAGGAGACAAGAGGCGACTGCTGGAAGATGATCATCTCTGGTAAGTACCATATTCTTTTGTTTTTTCCTTGGCTGTGGCATTGGCATCTCTGGGATCTGGCTTGCTGGGGCATATGCGCTCTCCTTAAAGTGGACCAACACCCTGCTGGATCGGCCTGGGAATCTATAAGATTCCCAGGCCGATCTGATCCCTCCCTGCAGGGCATCCAAAATCGGGATGCCCCGCTGCGTGAAACCCCCCAGGACGCCCGCAAACCTTACCTTACTCCCGGTCCAACGGGGCATGCACGGGCAGCGGCTGCATCTCGCGCTTCTCTCTAGCATTTGTGAATGGCCAGCCCGGACGCGCTCCCTGTTAGAGGGAAGCGCGAGATGCGTCCGCCAGCGTGCTCGGAGCTGCTGCGGTAAGACGTAAGATGCTGCATTGACATGTATACCACAGCGGCTCTGAGCGCGCTGATTGGATGAGCGGCCATGCATGCGCCGTAGGAGCGGGGTGAGGTGAGTCAAAATCCTGGGTGTTGGTCCACTTTAAAATGCACCACTCACCCCCACGGCTGGCCAAATAGGTGATTTGGGGTGCCCTACTGTGTAAACCCTTCCAGGTTATCTGGAAACCCCTTATTTCCATATTTCCCTTGCTTTAATTCCTGCAGCTGTGTTGCTGTGCGCACTCCTGCTCC
This sequence comes from Gastrophryne carolinensis, assembly GCA_027917425.1. Classification (NCBI taxonomy): domain Eukaryota; kingdom Metazoa; phylum Chordata; class Amphibia; order Anura; family Microhylidae; genus Gastrophryne; species Gastrophryne carolinensis. The sequence continues at coordinate 260,439,704 of CM051238.1, forward strand.
TAGCTATTCAGATTGGCCTGGTGCACGGGACCACTCCACAAGGAAACCGGGGATGCAGCTGCTACCACTTCCTATACCAACACACAAGCCTAAAGCTCTGATTGGACAAATGAGGGCACCCTGATCGGGGGTGTCCCACTGTGTGAAACTCCCCAGGTCGTTGAAACCAATTCACCTCTTCCCGGCCTCAAAGCTGCCCCGGCTGGTGCCAACCCTTGTCAGCAGTGTAACGCCACATCACTCGGTAGTGATAGCAACGTTGCAGTGATGGGGCCGGCTAGAATTGGTGCTGCCTGCATGTAATGTAACATACTTTATGTGGCCGGGCACAGTACAGAAGGGCCGGTGTGACCAAAAAAGTCCCGGGCCATTTTTGAATCCCAGTCCACCCCTGCCCATGGGCGTCAGATGCGGCCGTGTATTCGGCCTGCAGTTGTGCCCTGCTGCCAGGTATCGGCAGAAAGGAGTGACGTGTGAAGTATATGTCACTTCCAGGCTGGACGGCCACACCTGACAGTAACAGGATGTTGTCAGGAAACCATTTTGGTGATTGGCAAAGGTGTAAAAGCGGACGCCATTTTGTTGGTGGTAAACAAGGTCTAAGTCAAATGCTGTGTGACTGTTAAAGGAGATTACATGTCTGGCTATTGAGAAAAAAGCGCTCCTTTTAACAATAAAATACATTTTTATTATTTGTAGTAATCGTTTTTGTTCTTTGTCAGTAAATACGTTTTCAAATATGTGGTGATTGGTTAGTTTTGTCTGTTTTATTTTCTTGACCTTCGTTGTAGATCATTATGGCCCTTGGAGGGAGGGGGGGACTTTGGGCAGTGCCTACTTGTTGCAGGTCTTGAAGATGTTATATGGACATATATCATAGAGAACAGGGATCCCTTGGGATTAATCAGAATACATCAGATAGCATCAGACTAGGTCAAATGTAATCCGTTTAAAGGAGGTGGACTTAAATTAAATTAAACGAAATCAACATAAATCATATTAAATGTATTTAATTAAATTAAATAATATTAAACTAGATTACATTAAATCAAATTAAATTAACTCAAATTAAATTAAATCAAATCAAATTATACTGAAATAAATTGAAATAAATTAGATTGAATTAAATTAAATCAAATAAATTAAATTAATTAATTTAATAAATTAAAAAAAAAACAATAATAACAATAAATAAAATTTTAAGGAAAGGAAAGTCAAAGGTAGATGTGGGGGTCATATTTGTTTTCTAGGTTTGTTTTAGTCTATTTTAGAAACGGGACATAGTTGCAGGCATCATTTAGGCCTGGGGGAGTGTAGACTTTTAACGTAGAGATCCATTTGGTTTCCTGTTGTAATGTCTTTTCCGAATGTCCCCTCCCCTTGGGTGTCGGTGTATCCTATCCAACACTTGGAAGTGAATGCCTGTTAGAGACCCTTAGTGGAGGAGGATCCTTTCTACGGTCTTCCTACGGGGGTGAGTAGATTCTTATTCTTAATGTCTCTGGAATGCTCATAAATTGGAGTTTTCAATTTTCTATTAGTTTTCCCAATGTAGAAATCGGGGCAGTCAAAGGTAAGTTTATACACCACATCTGTGGTGTTGCAGTTAGCATAGTGTTTTTGTTTAATTATTTTACCCGTGGGGAGTTCGATGTCTATTCCAGTTCTGACTTGCATGTGGAACAGCACTTCTATCTTCAGTGTGACGATGTTAACAAATGTTTTTACAATGGAGTTCATTGTCAATGGGGGGAAGTAAGTTGAGGGTTTTCTAAAAGTTTTTAAAACTTTTTAAAGTCTCCCTTACCCCCCTGATTATCCTCTAGTGACTCTAGAATTCTCAGGCTCGTCATGTCTCCCTGTGTTAGTGTTATTGGGTTTTCCATTTGAGTTCTATTAGCGTATTGTTGTTTTAGTAGGATTTTTCTGGCGTACCATTTCAAATTTATTGATATTGTGTTCTGGGCAAAAAAAGTCCCTGCTGTAACACTTCTGTCTGGGCTTCGGAGAGAGGAAGATTCGCTAAGTTAATGATATTGTTGGTCGTATATATATTTAATCCTAGTTACAACACAGCCTTAATGGGACCACAGCGCCCAATATAAGGTATACCTTTTAAAGTTATAGCAACTACCCCATTACATTTACCCTTACTTATAACTCTATATATTATAGGTAACAAATTATAAGATTGCACCTGAGCATCTGAGAAGCAAGCGCTCCTTTCATAATGATCAATTTAAAGGTACGTACACACAAAAAAAAATCCTTATATGCCTATTAACAGATTACTATTGCTAGCTTGCTACAAACTGTTTATTATATATATTATATATTGTATATTGCTAGAATGTGCACTGAGGAAGCTATTTGCCAAACATCTGCACATTCCACTTGCTACATCTGAGGATAACAGTTTTCTTGCTTTTTTTTTGTTTATTATTCAAATGAAAATATGTGAAAAAAAAGTGAAAATACGTTTTTTTTTTTTTACAATATGTACGATTTGATAAAAATGAAGGAATTTATGCACATTAAACATTATAATCATATTGGATTACTATAGTGAATTACTGTAACATAGTCCCAGGAAATACTCCCACCAGAGGGCTTTCCTAGTTAGGAATAAACCCCCCCCCCCCAAACATAAGAACAGGGTCACCTCTCGACCGGAAGCCTGGAATCCAAGGACCAACCAGACTACCGGGTGTGAACCCTGATTGTGGAGACTAAGGAGATGTCAAATGTCATTAAGCATAAGTAAGTAGGACAGGTGGCTAATTAATTCTGTTCTGTATCAAGAACACTTTTTGACTTGATATAATAAGCTAGTTAGATCAGTTTTTATTTTTGAATTTTATTCATTTCCTAAAATCTTCAATAAAAGGAGTTGTTCACACTGAGGTTTTTATTGATGGTTTTCTAAATATATTTTGGGTCTGATTTATCAAGTACTATCTTCCAGACTCCATTACATTGCTGCAAATTAGTGTGGTGGTGCAAAATATAATTTATATATATATATATATTTCTATACATATATATTTACACTGGTGTATGTTGATGTTGTGGCACTGCAAGAAACACATTTACTAAAACATTTGCAGTGCAACAACATGATGAAAATATTATAAATTATATTTTACACTTATTTTCACTGGCATATTCTGACAGATAGTGTTTGATAAATCAGGCTCTTTATGGAGAGGACCTGCTAAAATTCTATCCATTATGAGGATAACTAAAAACTTTATTACACAGATGTATTGAAAATAATGTATTTATTATAGAAACATAGAAGGTTGACGTAGGAGACCATATGGCCCATCTAGTCTGCCCTTATGTGTGTACTGTATGTACTCTTGATTAGAGATGAGCGAACTTTTGAAAAATTCGATTCGACTGAGTCGCCGAATTTTCCGACAAAAATCGTTTCGACCCGAATAAATTCGCGATGAATCGCTATTAAAAACGGCTATTTCTGAGCCTCCTAGAGCCTCAATAGGGTTGTAGACCATTCTGCCTTGCTGTAACACGCACAGGATGCGTGCTGGGTTAGTTAAATAATACTTTGAATAAATATCACATGCAGATCAGAGGCATCGCTAATAGAATCGCAGAGCGGCACAATTGAATTCAAGAGAGTTGAAGTGGCATCACTATGAGAGGCAGGAGCCCAAACATTGCTTTAAAGAGACACTGGAGTTGGCAGCAGCAGGAGCCCAAAAATTGGATGAATCACACCCTGGAGTTGGCAGCAGCAGCTGGAGCCCAAACATTACTTTAAAGAGACTCTGGGGTTGGCTTCAGGAGCCCAAAAATTGGATGAATCACACCCTGGAGTTGGCAGAAGTTGGCAGCAGCAGCAGCAGGAGCCCAAATATACACTGGAGTTGGCTTCAGGAGCCCAAAAATTGGATGAATCACACCCTGGAGTTGGCAGGAGTTGACAGCAGCAGCAGCAGGAGCCCAAATATTACTTTAAAGAGACACTGGGGTTGGCTTCAGGAGCCCAAAAATTGGATGATTCACACCCTGGAGTTGGCAGCAGCAGGAGCCCAAATATACACTGGAGTTGGCTTCAGGAGCCCAAAAATTGGATGAATCACACCCTGGAGATGGCAGGAGTTGGCAGCAGCAGCAACAGGAGCCCAAACATTAACTTTAAAGAGACCCTGGGGTTGGCTTCAGGAGCCCAAAAATTGGATGAATCACACCCTGGAGTTGGCAGGAGTTGACAGCAGCAGCAGCAGGAGCCCAAATATTACTTTAAAGAGACCCTGGGGTTGGCTTCAGGAGCCCAAAAATTGGATGATTCACACCCTGGAGTTGGCAGCAGCAGCAGCAGCAGGAGCACAAACATTACTTTAAAGAGACACTGGGGTTGGCTTCAGGAGCCCAAAAATTGGATGAATCACACCCTGGAGTTGGCAGAAGTTGGCAGCAGCAGCAGCAGGAGCCCAAACATTACTTTAAAGAGACCCTGGGGTTGGCATCAGGAGCCCAAAAATTGGATGAATCACACCCTGGAGTTGGCAGCAGCAGCAGGAGCCCAAACATTACTTTAAAGAGACCCTGGGGTTGGCCTCAGGAGCCCAAAAATCGGATGAATCACACCCTGGAGTTGGCAGCAGCAGCAGCAGCAGGAGCCCAAACATTACTTTAAAGAGACACTGGGGTTGGCTTCAGGAGCCCATTAATTGGATGAATCACACCCTGGAGTTGGCAGAAGTTGGCAGCAGCAGCAGCAGCAGGAGCCCAAATATTACTTTAAAGAGACCCTGGGGTTGGCCTCAGGAGCCCAAAAATTGGATGAATCACACCCTGGAGTTGGCAGAAGTTGGCAGCAGCAGCAGCAGCAGCAGCAGGAGCCCAAACATTACTTTAAAGAGACTCTGGGGTTGGCTTCAGGAGCCCAAAAATTGGATGAATCACACCCTGGAGTTGGCAGAAGTTGGCAGCAGCAGCAGCAGGAGCCCAAATATACACTGGAGTTGGCTTCAGGAGCCCAAAAATTGGATGAATCACACCCTGGAGTTGGCAGGAGTTGACAGCAGCAGGAGCCCAAATATTACTTTAAAGAGACACTGGGGTTGGCTTCAGGAGCCCAAAAATTGGATGATTCACACCCTGGAGTTGGCAGCAGCAGCAGCAGGAGCCCAAATATACACTGGCGTTGGCTTCAGGAGCCCAAAAATTGGATGAATCACACCCTGGAGTTGGCAGAAGTTGGCAGCAGCAGCAGCAGGAGCCCAAACATTACTTCAAAGAGACCCTGGGGTTGGCTTCAGGAGCCCAACAATTGGATGAATCACACCCTGGAGTTGGCAGGAGTTGACAGCAGCAGCAGCAGGAGCCCAAATATTACTTTAAAGAGACACTGGGGTTGGCTTCAGGAGCCCAAAAATTGGATGAATCACACCCTGGAGTTGGCAGCAGCAGCAGCAGCAGGAGCACAAACATTACTTTAAAGAGACACTGGGGTTGGCTTCAGGAGCCCAAAAATTGGATGAATCACACCCTGGAGTTGGCAGAAGTTGGCAGCAGCAGCAGCAGGAGCCCAAATATTACTTTAAAGAGACCCTGGGGTTGGCTTCAGGAGCCCAAAAATTGGATGAATCACACCCTGGAGTTGGCAGCAGCAGCAGGAGCCCAAACATTACTTTAAAGAGACCCTGGGGTTGGCCTTAGGAGCCCAAAAATTGGATGAATCACACCCTGGAGTTGCAGCAGCAGCAGCAGCAGCAGCAGCAGCAGGAGCCCAAACATTACTTTAAAGAGACACTGGGGTTGGCTTCAGGAGCCCAAAAATTGGATGAATCACACTCTGGAGTTGGCAGAAGTTGGCAGCAGCAGCAGCAGCAGGAGCCCAAATATTACTTTAAAGAGACCCTGGGGTTGGCCTCAGGAGCCCAAAAATTGGATGAATCACACCCTGGAGTTGGCAGAAGTTGGCAGCAGCAGCAGCAGGAGCCCAAATATACACTGGAGTTGGCCTCAGGAGCCCAAAAATTGGATGAATCACACCCTGGAGTTGGCGGCAGCAGCAGCAGCAGGAGCCCAAACATTACTTTAAAGAGACCCTGGGGTTGGCGTCAGGAGCCCAAAAATTGGATGAATCACACCCTGGAGTTGGCAGCAGCAGCAGCAGCAGGAGCCCAAATATTACTTTAAAGAGACCCTGGGGTTGGCCTCAGGAGCCCAAAAATTGGATGAATCACACCCTGGAGTTGGCAGAAGTTGGCAGCAGCAGCAGCAGCAGCAGCAGGAGCCCAAACATTACTTTAAAGAGACTCTGGGGTTGGCTTCAGGAGCCCAAAAATTGGATGAATCACACCCTGGAGTTGGCAGAAGTTGGCAGCAGCAGCAGCAGGAGCCCAAATATACACTGGAGTTGGCTTCAGGAGCCCAAAAATTGGATGAATCACACCCTGGAGTTGGCAGGAGTTGACAGCAGCAGGAGCCCAAATATTACTTTAAAGAGACACTGGGGTTGGCTTCAGGAGCCCAAAAATTGGATGATTCACACCCTGGAGTTGGCAGCAGCAGCAGCAGGAGCCCAAATATACACTGGCGTTGGCTTCAGGAGCCCAAAAATTGGATGAATCACACCCTGGAGTTGGCAGAAGTTGGCAGCAGCAGCAGCAGGAGCCCAAACATTACTTCAAAGAGACCCTGGGGTTGGCTTCAGGAGCCCAACAATTGGATGAATCACACCCTGGAGTTGGCAGGAGTTGACAGCAGCAGCAGCAGGAGCCCAAATATTACTTTAAAGAGACACTGGGGTTGGCTTCAGGAGCCCAAAAATTGGATGAATCACACCCTGGAGTTGGCAGCAGCAGCAGCAGCAGGAGCACAAACATTACTTTAAAGAGACACTGGGGTTGGCTTCAGGAGCCCAAAAATTGGATGAATCACACCCTGGAGTTGGCAGAAGTTGGCAGCAGCAGCAGCAGGAGCCCAAATATTACTTTAAAGAGACCCTGGGGTTGGCTTCAGGAGCCCAAAAATTGGATGAATCACACCCTGGAGTTGGCAGCAGCAGCAGGAGCCCAAACATTACTTTAAAGAGACCCTGGGGTTGGCCTTAGGAGCCCAAAAATTGGATGAATCACACCCTGGAGTTGCAGCAGCAGCAGCAGCAGCAGCAGCAGCAGGAGCCCAAACATTACTTTAAAGAGACACTGGGGTTGGCTTCAGGAGCCCAAAAATTGGATGAATCACACTCTGGAGTTGGCAGAAGTTGGCAGCAGCAGCAGCAGCAGGAGCCCAAATATTACTTTAAAGAGACCCTGGGGTTGGCCTCAGGAGCCCAAAAATTGGATGAATCACACCCTGGAGTTGGCAGAAGTTGGCAGCAGCAGCAGCAGGAGCCCAAATATACACTGGAGTTGGCCTCAGGAGCCCAAAAATTGGATGAATCACACCCTGGAGTTGGCGGCAGCAGCAGCAGCAGGAGCCCAAACATTACTTTAAAGAGACCCTGGGGTTGGCGTCAGGAGCCCAAAAATTGGATGAATCACACCCTGGAGTTGGCAGCAGCAGCAGCAGCAGGAGCCCAAATATTACTTTAAAGAGACCCTGAGGTTGGCCTCAGGAGCCCAAAAATTGGATGAATCACACCCTGGAGTTGGCAGAAGTTGGCAGCAGCAGCAGCAGAAGCAGGAGCCCAAATATTACTTTAAAGAGACCCTGGGGTTGGCCTCAGGAGCCCAAAAATTGGATGAATCACACCCTGGAGTTGGCAGAAGTTGGCTGCAGCAGCAGCAGGAGCCCAAATATACACTGGAGTTGGCTTCAGGAGCCCAAAAATTGGATGAATCACACCCTGGAGTTGGCAGGAGTTGACAGCAGCAGCAGCAGCAGCAGGAGCCCAAATATTACTTTAAAGAGACCCTGGGGTTGGCCTCAGGAGCCCAAAAATTGGATGAATCACACCCTGGAGTTGGCAGAAGTTGGCAGCAGCAGCAGGAGCCCAAATATTACTTTAAAGAGACCCTGGGGTTGGCTTCAGGAGCCCAAAAATTGGATGATTCACACCCTGGAGTTGGCAGCAGCAGCAGCAGCAGGAGCCCAAATATACACTGGAGTTGGCTTCAGGAGCCCAAAAATTGGATGAATCACACCCTGGAGTTGGCAGAAGTTGGCAGCAGCAGCAGCAGGAGCCCAAATATTACTTTAAAGAGACACTGGGGTTGGCTTCAGGAGCCCAACAATTGGATGAATCACACCCTGGAGTTGGCAGGAGTTGACAGCAGCAGCAGCAGCAGGAGCCCAAATATTACTTTAAAGAGGCACTGGGGTTGGCTTCAGGAGCCCAACAATTGGATGAATCACACCCTGGAGTTGGCAGAAGTTGGCAGCAGCAGCAGCAGGAGCCCAAAAAATGGCCTAAAGACATAAATATGTTTTGCACCATTTGGAAAGTGTAAAACGTGGCACCATGCTGAATCTAGTCGCATGCATCAGGCATTGGTGGGTGGAAATCCTGGCTGATCCATCCCTGATTCATTTTGACAAAGGTGAGTCTCTCCACATTTTTAGTTGACAGACGAGTTCTCCTCGCCGTAACTATGGCCCCCGCCGCACTAAACACCCGCTCAGATGGCACGCTACTTGCCGGGCAGGACAGCTTTTCCAGGGCAAACTCTGCTAGTTGCGGCCACAAATCAAGTTTGGCTGCCCAGAAGTCCAGCGGATCCTCAAGGTGTGTTGGCATGGTCATGTCAAAGTATGACATGACCTGCTGGTTGAGGTCCTGCTCCAGGTCTTCCTGCTGCTCATGAGTAGCCTCACTATGCGGGTGTAGAAAGCTACTCATTAGCGACTGAAGACTGAGGCTGCTGCTGCTGATGGAGCTGCTGCTGCTGCTCCTGCCAACCCCCCCAGCGGCCATGGCAGTGGAAGGTGAGCGCGGAGGTCCCCTCGAGTCAGACCTGCGAGAGTATGGACCATGGCGCAGATAGGCATCGGCCAACTGCCTACGTAGAATGTCTTTGTAGTAGTTGAGTTTGTCCTCCCTCTCGGTGGGTTTAAAAAATGCCCCCATTTTGTGCCGGAAGCGAGGGTCCAATAAGGTGGACAGCCAGAAGTCATCCCGCCGACAGATGGAAACAATTCTGGGGTCACTACGCAAGCACGTGAGCATGCTTCGTGCCATTTGCGCAAGTGACTCGGATGGACTACCTGTCTCCATCTCCACTGCATACTGCCACGGTGTGCCCGGGTCCTCTGTCTCGCCTTCCTCAAAAACCTCTAGCTCCTCTGGCTGCTCCTGCTCCTCCTCTCCTGTCCGCTGACTAGATAAACCAGCCATTTCGCCAAGCCTAAACTGTGTTTCGCTGGGCAACTCCTCCTCCTCCTCTTCCTCCTCCTCCTCCAGTTCAGCTCCAGCGGGGTTCATGTGGCCGTAAGATGTAAACGCCATGTCTCCAGTGCCCTGACCAGCCATGGTTTCCAACATGTGCTGTAGTACATGAAGCAGTGGAATCACGTCGTTCATCCCGTAATCCTGCCGACTGACAAATAAAGTGGCTTCCTCAAAGGGCCTGAGCAAACGGCAGGTGTCACGTATGAGCTGCCACTGGTTGACATTGAAGTTACACAGGGGAGTCCCCCTATCTGCTTGGATCATCAGGAAATCCGTGATGGCTTTTCTCTGTTCATATAATCGGTCCAACATGTGAAGGGTGGAATTCCAACGGGTGGAAACATCGCAAATCAGACTATGTTGGGGGATACCATTCTGACGCTGTAGCTCAAGAAGGGTGTGTTTGGCAGTGTAGGAGTGGCTGAAGTGCATGCAAAGTTTCCTTGAAGTTGTTAGGATGTCTTGCAGATGGGGGGAACACTTCAGAAACCGCTTGACAACCAGATTGAAGACGTGAGCCATGCAGGGGGCATGGGTCAGGCTTCCTTGGCGCAGCGCAGACAAAATGTTCTTCCCATTGTCGGTAACCATGATTCCCATTTTAAGTTTTCTCGGAGTAAGCCATGTTTGGATTTCCTGATGAATACATTTAAGCAGTTCCTCCCCTGTGTGACTCCGTTCGCCAAGACAAACCATGTGAAGCACTGCGTGACACCTCCGTGCCCTGCACACATGGTAGACTGGAGGGGCACTGAGACTTGAGCCTACAGTGGAGGGTGAGGAGATGGCGGAGGATGAGGAGGCCGAGTCGCACGGTGTCACAGGTCCAATGGGCAGAGAGCGCGGAGGCCGAAGCGGCGTGACCTGTCCAAGTTGCTGCTGCTGCTGCAAAGGGACCACATTCACCCAGTGGGCCGTAAACGACATGTACTGCCCCTGACCGTAGTTACAGCTCCAGATGTCGGCGCTGCCATGTATTTTGCTACACACCGACAGGCTCAAGGACTGGCCCACCTTCTGTTCAACAAAAGTGTGCAGCGCTGGTACTGCCTTCTTGGCAAAGAAATGACGGCTTGGGACTCTCCACCTCGGCTCGGCACAAGCCATCAGTTCTCTGAAAGGTGCAGATTCCACCACCTGAAAAGGGAGCGACTGCAGCACCAGCAACTTGGACAGGAGCACATTCAGCTTCTGCGCCGTAGGATGAGTGGGCGCATACTGCTGTCTCTTGGACATGGCTTCGCTGATGGATTGCTGGCGGGATGCATGACTTGGAGGAGGAGGAGCAGGAGCGACAGAGGATGAGGTGCTGGAGCCTTGGCTGGCAGAAATTGGGAGCTCACTTGGTGAGGAAGCAGACTGGACCACCCCTTGGGAGCCTCGGTTCTCCCAGGTCGCTTTATGGTGACGCATCATATGTTGACGCAGGGCCGTGGTGCCAACATTTGGACCCTGGCCACGCTTCACCTTTTGCCTACATATCTTGCATGTGGCCATGTTACCCTCCTGCGGATGCCTCAGGAAAAACTGCCACACTGCCGAGTAGCTACTTTTCCCACCCCCTGGCCTCACTGATTCACTGCTGCTGTTGCCAACTCCAGGAACCCCTGCTCCACTACCTCCTGATAAGGTAGACTGCCGCACAGCAGGTGCTCTACCCCGGCCCCGGCCCCGGCCGGATCCAGCCTTTGGAATTGTGCCCCCATGCTGACTGCTACCACCTTGCTGCCTCAGCTGCTGACTCCGGGGCAACCTGCGCCCCTCTTCTCCTGATGATGACGATGAAGCCCCTTCCTCACCCGGCTCCCAAGTGCGATCGGCTTCATCGTCATCATCATCATCACCGAGTTGTGGCTGTACGTCACTGATGTTCGTGGATTCGTCAACAGTGTCTGGCGCAGGAGCTGGAACGCTCGCAGCACCCACGACACTGTCCACATCACTATTTGTCTGCCTAGCTAAAGAAGCCACCTCCATTTCTTGGCTGGGCAGTAGCTGCTGACTGTCCTCCTGTATCTGATCGTCCTCCTCACTAAAGAGTGGAGCTGAACCCAAAGCATAGGATACGTCGCAGGGGGAGGGAACGGCGCAGGACAGAGGCAATGGGAGGACAGGGACTGCTCTCGGGGCATGCCAACTCAGGGTTGTGTCAGAGGAACCTACCGACCCTAGACTGGGGGTCTCAGACGTAAGTTGTGATGATGTTGTTGATGAGCGCGTCAACCAATCTACCACGGCAGATGCGTTACTGGTGGAGACCCGACCGCTAGCAGATACTGGCAGATTAGGTCTCTCAGCGTGACTCCTGCTGCTACTGGCCCCCAGTCTGATGCGAGCTCTGCCTGCGGAATCTTGGCCTCTGCCACTCCTCTTTTCACTTCCAGGCACTTGTCTGCCCGACATAGTCTAACTGGCGTGGTAGTAGGTGATATTTTAAGATCCCCCGGGCAGCGGTGGGTCTATATGAAACAGAATATAATGCACACCAAAAGTGAGCAGTAACACTCAGCCTCCAACAGGCCTGCTTAGTGTAAATAAGAGAGCTGCTTAGTGTAAATAAAGAGGGGTATGCTATGTTACAGAATGGGATGCCTCAACAGAAGTGCACCTGGCAGGCAGCAGTAAGCCTATGCCCAGCAAAAGTGTCTTTATCAGGGCTAATTTCAATTATAATAAGTGCAAATGGTTATATGGTCTTAAACAGAGGCTGCTGTAGTCACAGAATGGGATGCCTCAACAGAAGTGCACCTGGCAGGCAGCAGTAAGCCTATGCCCAGCAAAAGTGTCTTTATCAGGGCTAATTTCAATTATAATAAGTGCAAATGGTTATATGGTCTTAAACAGAGGCTGCTGTAGTCACAGAATGGGATGCCCCAAAAAAAGATCCAGTAGTGCTATGCCCAGCAAAAGTGTCTTTATCAGGGCTAATTTCAATTATAATAAGTGCAAATGGTTATATGGTCTTAAACAGAGGCTGCTGTAGTCACAGAATGGGATGCCCTGGCAGGGTCCAGAAGTACTATGCCGAGCAAAAGTGTCTTTATCAGGCTAATTTCAAATATAATAAGAGCAAATGGTTATATGGTCTTAAACAGAGGCTGCTGTAGTCACAGAATGGGATGCCCTGGCAGGGTCCAGGAGTACTATGCCGAGCAAAAGTGTCTTTATCAGGCTAATTTCAAATATAATAAGAGCAAATGGTTATATGGTCTTAAACAGAGGCTGCTGTAGTCACAGAATGGGATGCCCTGGCAGGGTCCAGAAGTACTATGCCCAGCAAAAGTGTCTTTATCAGGCTAATTTCAAATATAATAAGAGCAAATGGTTATATGGTCTTAAACAGAGGCTGCTGTAGTCACAGAATGGGATGCCCTGGCAGGGTCCAGAAGTACTATGCCGAGCAAAAGTGTCTTTATCAGGCTAATTTCAAATATAATAAGAGCAAATGGTTATATGGTCTTAAACAGAGGCTGCTGTAGTCACAGAATGGGATGCCCTGGCAGGGTCCAGAAGTACTATGCCGAGCAAAAGTGTCTTTATCAGGCTAATTTCAAATATAATAAGAGCAAATGGTTATATGGTCTTAAACAGAGGCTGCTGTAGTCACAGAATGGGATGCCCTGGCAGGGTCCAGAAGTACTATGCCGAGCAAAAGTGTCTTTATCAGGCTAATTTCAAATATAATAAGAGCAAATGGTTATATGGTCTTAAACAGAGGCTGCTGTAGTCACAGAATGGGATGCCCTGGCAGGGTCCAGGAGTACTATGCCGAGCAAAAGTGTCTTTATCAGGCTAATTTCAAATATAATAAGAGCAAATGGTTATATGGTCTTAAACAGAGGCTGCTGTAGTCACAGAATGGGATGCCCTGGCAGGGTCCAGAAGTACTATGCCGAGCAAAAGTGTCTTTATCAGGCTAATTTCAAATATAATAAGAGCAAATGGTTATATGGTCTTAAACAGAGGCTGCTGTAGTCACAGAATGGGATGCCCTGGCAGGGTCCAGAAGTACTATGCCGAGCAAAAGTGTCTTTATCAGGCTAATTTCAAATATAATAAGAGCAAATGGTTATATGGTCTTAAACAGAGGCTGCTGTAGTCACAGAATGGGATGCCCTGGCAGGGTCCAGAAGTACTATGCCGAGCAAAAGTGTCTTTATCAGGCTAATTTCAAATATAATAAGAGCAAATGGTTATATGGTCTTAAACAGAGGCTGCTGTAGTCACAGAATGGGATGCCCTGGCAGGGTCCAGAAGTACTATGCCCAGCAAAAGTGTCTTTATCAGGCCTAATTTCAATTATAATAAGTGCAAATGGTTATATGGTCTTAAACAGAGGCTGCTGTAGTCACAGAATGGGATGCTCTGGCAGGGTCCAGAAGTACTATGCCGAGCAAAAGTGTCTTTATCAGGCTAATTTCAAATATAATAAGAGCAAATGGTTATATGGTCTTAAACAGAGGCTGCTGTAGTCACAGAATGGGATGCCCTGGCAGGGTCCAGAAGTACTATGCCGAGCAAAAGTGTCTTTATCAGGCTAATTTCAAATATAATAAGAGCAAATGGTTATATGGTCTTAAACAGAGGCTGCTGTAGTCACAGAATGGGATGCCCTGGCAGGGTCCAGAAGTACTATGCCGAGCAAAAGTGTCTTTATCAGGCTAATTTCAAATATAATAAGAGCAAATGGTTATATGGTCTTAAACAGAGGCTGCTGTAGTCACAGAATGGGATGCCCTGGCAGGGTCCAGAAGTACTATGCCCAGCAAAAGTGTCTTTATCAGGCTAATTTCAAATATAATAAGAGCAAATGGTTATATGGTCTTAAACAGAGGCTGCTGTAGTCACAGAATGGGATGCCCTGGCAGGGTCCAGAAGTACTATGCCGAGCAAAAGTGTCTTTATCAGGCTAATTTCAAATATAATAAGAGCAAATGGTTATATGGTCTTAAACAGAGGCTGCTGTAGTCACAGAATGGGATGCCTCACAGCAGACTTAAGATCAGTTCAGTATATATGCACAGTTAGTTAGTATAAGCAGCCTGAAAACGCTAACAAAGCCTGTCAGGCTGGATGAAAAAAAAAAAAAAAAACTCCCTGTGACAGGCTGACAGCCTCCGATTTTTCTACCTTTCCCTGTTTTTCGCTGACTTTCTGTCTGTCTCCTGTCTGTCTCCTGCCTGTCTCCAGCCTGTCCCTGTCTGTCCCTGCCTGTCTAACTGTCTCTCCCTCAGCTACACAGCGTTCTGTCTCTCACGAATGCAATAGAGAAATGAGGCTGGAAAGCAAGATGGCCGGCCTTAAATACAGCTGTGACGTCACCGGGCTTGCTGGCTGCTGATAGGCTGCATGTGACTGTCCCAGCTTGCACTGGCGCGGGGTTGATGTCTGGACATGTCCCGTCCGCCATCTTAGAATGCCTGTAATGTAAATGAATGGATGTTAAAGGAAAACTTCGAGCGATCGAATCGCGGGGAAATTCGGATTCGATCCGAAACGAATTTTTCCTGAAATTCGGATCGAATCCGGGTTCGTCCGGATCGATTCGCTCATCCCTACTCTTGATGTATGCTTATCCCAGGCATGTTTAAATTCACTTACTGACGATTTGTCAACTACCTCTGCTGCAAGTCTGTTCCAAGCATCTACTACTCTTTCTGTAAAATAATATTTTTTAAAGCTGATCTTCCCTCCGACTAGCTTACGGATGTGCCCCCTGTTCTATCATTATGTTTTTTTCCTAAAAACACTTCCCACTTGAACCATATTGAATCCTTTCACATTTTTAAAGGCCTCAAACATGTCCCTTCCCTCCATTCTTTCCTCTACACTGTATAAAATAAGTTCTTTAACTTGATAGGTTTAAGTCCTTCTACCATTTTTTGCCCACCTTTATATCTGTTCTATTTGAATAATATAGTTTTGCAGGTAAGGTCTCCATAACTGCACCCAGTATTTTAGCTGTGCCTCACCAGGGCTCTTTACAGAGGCATCACAATCTCCCTCTTCTTACTGGTGATGCCTCGAGCTATGCAGCTATATAAAGAAGTTCAATCAGAACAGAAGGGGTTAAATCTGTCATATATGCCTTAGCCAAGCATATTATTAGCAGGTCAGAGTGAGGAAATTTCTGATCTGTACATCAAATGCACTTAATCTAGACTGAGCAATCTACACTGAGTGTACAATGTAGATCACATATGGTATAACCTTCCCACTAACTGTATGATGTATTTTTTATTAAATTGTAATAACACCCTAGTGGTCTGAGCAAGGGTATACTTCACTATTACTTGATATTAAACTTCAATGACACCGCAGTGGTCTGAGCAAGGGTATACCCCACTAATACTTGATATTATACTACAATGACACCCAAGTGGTCTGAACAAATGTATACTCCACTATTACTTGATATTGAACTGCAATGGCAGCACAGTGGTCTGAGCAAGAGTATACCCCACCATTACTTGATTTTGAACTACAATGACAGCACAGTGGTCTAAGCAAGGGTATACTCCACTATTACTTGATATTAAACTGCAATGACAGAACAGTGGTCTGAACAAGGGTATACTCCACTATTACTTGGTATTAAACTGCAGTGACAGCCAAGAGGCCTGAACTAGTGGACAATTAGTTACTATTTGTTAGGAAAGAAAAAAAGGCTTGAGGGGGCCTCACCTACAATGACCCTTACTCGGGCCGATGACCCTGAATAAATGTCCTGACAAGGACAGCTTTATTGCATCAAAGCCCTATCTGTCCCAAAGCAGCAGCAGCCAGCAACCTTTCCTATGTACTGCAGTGCGCTATCAGAGCGCAGGGTCACGTGTCCCATCTGGCCAATCACAGCCATGTTGTGCAGCTTTCTTCCTGGTTCATGCTGAACCAGTGCACAGATTTTTTATTTTCGACATGGACCCGAACTTTGCAAGTTGGGTCTGCTCAACCCTAGATGTGAACTGTAAATCTCAATATCTTGGACTTTTCTTCTTAAATGTAACAACAACAAAGGACAGTGGCAAATGAAGCCTAACGCAATAGAGTAACAATTGCCTTTGCCTTTTATAACCTAAACAGCAACTCTAGCCATCAACTCTTCTTGTTGGCTTTAGCAATGTTTTATTTTGATACTGGAACCAGTGAAGTTTATCTACATGTGCAATGTTGATATGCAGACTTCACATAGTGCAAAGGGGTTAAGGGTATATTAACTACTTAGCCACTTAGCCTTTAACTCAAATATTCAAACATGTACGGTGGCATGCAAAAGTGTTGACTTGCAAAAGTCAGGGTCAAGATGACAAGCTGAATATAAACTTACCTCCAAGAGGCATAACACCAAAGCAATACATGTAAATTGTATTTTAAGCATAGCCATGTTTGAATTTTTTTTAAGTAAACATTTGGGCACCTTGTAATGCTAGCTTTGGCATCACAACTTGTAAAACTTTTTTTACAGTTGCTTTTATGTTTGCTTCCAGAATCTCTGGAATATTATTGTTCCTTTGTCATTAGTTTCCACACGACCCAAAGCATGGTTGATCCACCCTCATGTCTAATGGTTGGAGAGGTGTTCTTTTCAAGAAATCATGTGCCTTTCTTTCTCTAAACATAACTTTGCTCATTGTGGCCATAAGCTTTATGTCAACCTAATCAGTCCATGGGACATGTTTACTTGCACCATGCTTGTTCAGACATGTTTTTGTAAACTTCTGATGCAGAATTTTTTATGCTGATGACTGCCTATGAAGGACATTTGTGCGGGTATTATGAACTATTAGGACAATATACCACAGCTCCAGAGTCTTCTAAATCTGCCAGAAAGCCAGTTTCAGTCAAGTGGAGGTTTGGCAATCCTATTAATTGTTTTGTTACAATATTAAACCGACATCCCAGAAAAAGAGCCAAACCTTGGCCAGAGGCCATGGGGCTGGTAAGTTGTCGGGGACAGGGGCAGGCTGTTTGGCTTTTTGACCCTGGCCTTACTATGCCCCAGTCTGGTAAGAGTAAGGGCCAAGATTCCATTTTTCATTTTAATTGAAAGAATTGCAAAATAAATAAATTAGGTTAACTCATGCATTTCTGTAAGAATAAATCTAGGCAACTACAATAGCTGTTTTTTTAACACATTTCACAAATCATCCAGCTACCTTTCCTAATAGTGGCATGAATAACAAAACATGTGAAGCAAAAGAAAACAGCAAGTCCAGTTGCCTTAATCTATTACTAAATACATGTGTAGCATTACATGGAGGAATGTGATCCTTCATAGCAAAGTGACTAGTTGCACAGGTGCATTTAAAAATAATTGTCACAAATTCACAATGATATAATACATGGTTCCCTGAAAAAAACAAATTCACCATTTTGGGTGCAGGCTTCTCAGCACCAGAAACACATTCAGATATTTTCAGCTTTCAGCTGGAAAATTTAAATCTTCACTTACTAAAGCCATTTTTGTATGTAAACATACATTTTTCACTTGCATTTTCGAGCCTATTTGACTGGACAAATTTAGTTAGCCAGCTTTGTTGAATCATGTTGCACATGCAATCCAATTTTCCAACCAAAACTATTTTTCTATATTTGTTGAATCAAGCCCCTTGTCTTTTTGTATCCTTCTCCTGCTTTGGGAGCTTCAGCTAACAGAGGTAGGCAACTTCTTAGAAGAACCCATGGCTGTTGTGGTTTGGGAAACTGTTAGAGAATTCTGGAAATGTATAAATCTTTTATATTTGCATCACCAGGCCTTTCCGAATGATGATTATGAACAAGTCTTTAAGCTGTTTTAAGCGTACACATCTCTTTGGGTTCTCATACCTTTGCAAGGTCCTCTTTCCTTTTTTTTTCACTCTAAAATTGTTTCAAATCAATAATGATGGGAAAGTGTGGGAAAGTTGGTGTCATTTTTAACTTAAAGTGGACCAACACCCAGGATTTTGACTATCCTGGGTATTGGTCCGCTTCCCCGGGGCACCCCGATCGGGGGTGCCCCGCTGTGTGAAACCCCCCAGAAAGCCCCCAAAACTCACCTCTCCCCGCTCCCACGTGGCCGCGCCGTCCAATCGGCGCCGACGTACAAGCTGATTGACAGCAACGTACAAGCAGCTTGCCCGTCGGCGCCTCCCGCGCGTCACTCTTGCTCTTGACGTGTGCGCGCCCGCACCGGCCATTCAGGGACGGCCGGCGCAGGCGCGCGCACGGCTAGAGGGGCGCGAGGGAGGCGGCGGTAAGGTGATTTGGGGTGTTTGGGGGGGTTTCACCCCGCGGGACATCCCAATCTTATAGTTTCCCGGGCCGATCACCTCAGGGTGTTGGTCCACTTTAATGACTTTTGGAGATAATTGTATCTTCAACATGGTTAACTATTCACACTAACAGTAATTGTTGCTACTGGATTTCTCTATTCACATCATAAATAATGTGCAATTATAAGGCACTGATATACATTTAAAACCACCAATGAAATTTCTTAGATGTATTTTGCATCTCACCACTGAACTATCTTTGCAATCAACGGCTAAATTGTTATTGTGATTGCTTTTTGGCTGAGATATCTTTTTGGCTGATCTCAGTCGTATCTGTCTGTTTGGTTATGATCATCTCAAATTAGCACAGTTCTTGCAGCCTGATGCCCCTGCCAGTTCACCATTAGTTCAACTGATGTCCACATTCTGTTACTGCAAAAAAACATTTTAGAGAAAAAAACACCATTTTTGTTTTAGTCTTTAGATGTAACTAATAAATTGATTCAATATTTAGGCTTTTATGCTTTCACTAGCCTTAAACTAACAACTATAAATGCATTATTCATCAGTGTTATTACTTACTAAAATGAGGAGCCATAAATTAGATTTAAACTTCTCATTATAATGTTCTAAGTCAGATTTAAATCGTATTACCTGTGGGAGAGAAACTGTCTTTTTTAATTAAAAACATATTGATAAATCTTTTTCACAAAAAGAAAGCAAGTGTTCAGCATAAAAATTGATTGCAGTACTCAGTGAATCTGTTTCTATGAGCATAAATATATCAAATATAAATGTGAAAATAACAAGAGGGTAGACATCTTCCTCCTTTCTCAAGCTATCACACAACCTAAACTCATTATCACTTTATTAGGCAAACAGTGACTTGTATTAAACACGCAGACAAGATATAGAAATGACATCTGTTGTCTGACTAAAGACTAGATTTAAATACCTACTGAAACAAGACTCACCTAGGATACTCTGCAACACAACCATGTGGGTCCTTTTCTTTAAAAGCCCTAGGATTACCACCACTCAGCAATGGGAAAACCATGACCAGTGTGTACAAAATCTAAAATTCTTGCCAACTCACCCACACTGAAGCCAACAATGTGCTGTAACAATGATCCACTTACCTGCACCCCGATCTCTGTTGCTCAGCCCAGTTCCCTTGAGCACCCACGAATGATGCCCTACAGACTGTTTCAGCTTTTATTCGCTGCCATGATAGTCCTTGAAGCTTGGCACTACCCGACTATCCCAGGCTGAAAAGATGAGACATCATACCCAGGGCCTGTGTTTATATTGCGGTAATCCTGGGCCTGCCCCAATAAGAAATTACCATCAGCACCTAGACAAAGATTGAGGATACTCGTCTGGGTGGTCAGGTATTATTTCCTCATATTAATAAATTACTGTTACCCACGCTGATCATATGGGAACCCTCCAAGAAGTCTTCGCGTTCCTCCAATTCCGTCTTTCACTGTCTTTATTGATAGTGGGGCAGCTGGCCACTTTTTGCATAGTTCTCTCATTGCCGCCCTAGGTATTCCATTAATACCCTTGAAAAACCCCCTTCACATCTTGGCGGTCAAAAATGAACCTAGTCAGGGTGCGTTGGTCTCCTCTAAAAGCCTGTTGGTAAAATTAATCATGAGAGCCTAAAATATCTAGTCTTAGATTGTCCATACACCCCAGTGGTCCTGGGGTTCTGTTGGTTGAAGCACACAAACTGATTTTTAACTGGAAGACTGGGGATTTGATGAAATGGAGCCCATTCTGTCTTGATCACTGTTTTTGTAAAGCCCTTAAGACAACCCACATCTGCCTAGATAGGTTACCTACGCCTTATGCTGACTAGGCGAACATGTTCACTGCAAAGTCAGCTGATTCTCTTCCTCTCCACAGGGCCTACAATTGTCCCATTGAGCGTCTTCCGGGTACCATGCCTCTAGGGGTAAGATTTACAATTTGACCTGGCCCGAGTAGTTAGCGATGAGATTCTAAGGGTTCGTCAACTTTTACAGTAATTTCATCAAGGGATTATCTTCTATAGTGGCTCCTCTAACAGACCTAGCCTGGAAAAGTGCCATTGTGGAAGTTTGGTCCCCACCGGCTTTCCAGACCTTAAAGGAGGCCTTTACCTCAGCCCCAGTACTAATTCATGTTGATGTCAATTGTCCATTCTTTGTTGAAGTTGATGCTTCGGAACTTGGTGTGGGAGCTGGCCTCTCGCAATATTCCGGCTCCCCTGAAAGACTCCACCCCTGTGCATACTTTTCATGTACATTTTGTCCAGCCAAGCAGAATTATGATGTGGAGGACCATGAATTGTTAGGGGTGAAGCTAACTTTTGAGGAATTGGTTGGTTGGAAGGTTCTTTGCATCCTATTGCAGTGTATACTAATCATAAAAATCTTGAATATATTGAATTCACCAAGAGACTCAATTCATGCCAGGCTCGCTAGATGCTCCTTTTCTCCTGTTTCAATTTCATTATTACCTTCAAACCAGGAGCAAAGAACACCAAAGCGGATACCTTATTACGCAACTTTGGAAGAGAAGGAACCGATTCTGCCCTCTGGTTGTGTAGTCGGTCGTGCGGTGGTCGGCAGACTCCCCTCCGGACAAACCTCCGGGTTGCCAATATATTCCGCCGCATTTGAACCTCTCAGTATTACAGGAATTTCATGATGCAAAGACTTCAGGTCACTTGGGTAACTGGAAAACTCTGACCAACACCAAGCACCATGTGTGGTTGCCTACCATCAGACGCAATGTCATTGCCTTTGTCAAATCCGATTCTGTATGTGCCCTAGTAAGTGAACCCATAGACCCCCAACTGGGTTAATGGGACTCTTAGAGATTCCTGGTGAACCATGGACTCATATTTGTGAATTTTATAGTTAATTTACGAAGATCTCAGACCAATACTCTTATTTGGCTGGTGGTCGACTCAGTAATTGATTCAGTATTGTCTCCTATTGTGGGGTTCATTTCATTTCCCGTTTCTGGAGGGAATTCTGTGCGCAACTGGGAATTAAAGTGTCTTTGTCATCAGCTTATCACCCCCAGTCTAATGGTCAGATGGTGAATGAGTCTCTGGAGCAATACTTGGGCTGCTTTGGGCCTGAATTTATCAAATATACTGAATCCGTGTTCAATAATGCGCCCAGTGAATCGACAAAATTTTCACAGTTTTTCTGTAATTATGGTAAAAATCCCAAGGCATCATCACTCTCTGGCCCTTCCTCCAATTTACTGGCCTTGTAGGGTTTTTGAGAAAGAATGGGCAATCTGGTGCAAGATCCCCCAAAAAATCTTAAAATAGCTATTAAGAGCCACAGGGCCAACATAGATTCTTGGAGCCACCATTTTAGATGGGTGATCTGGTCTGGGTAGCCACCCATCAACCTTAGTCAACCTTAGTCTAAATTGGGACCTAAATACATTGGTCCCTTTCTGGTAATTCAAAAATTAAGCAATGTCACCTTCAAAGTCGAGCTTCCGCCTTCCATGAAAATCCCTAATGCGTTTCATGTATCCTTGCTGAAATCTTCTGGTAATATTCAGGTCTTCTCCACCACCCGTCATTGTAGAAAATGAACCTGAATATGAAATCAATATAATTCTTGACTCTAGAATATTGTGTAACTCTCTACAATAATTGAATAGAATGGATTTGGTCCTGAGGAAAGATGGTAGGTGGCAGCCAAGGATGTTCAGGCCAATTCTCTGGTCAAGAAATTTAATTGTGACAACCTTGATAATCCAAATAAGGGTCCTGAGGCCCCTCCCCTGGGGAGGGGGGTAGTGTTATGGTGATCCACTTACCTGCCCGAGTGTCACCAGCCTGGACAGCATGCTAAGCTCTTCGTTGCTCAGCCACTGCGTCAGCCTCAGACACCCACTCAAGACACTTGGCCCTCCATTTCCTCCTGCATCCCCAACTCCCTAATCCGGGCTCACGTGCAAGCACGTCTAGCATATGCCCTTCAGCGGTGCAGCAGAAAACCAATGAGTCCCATCCTCCCAGTCCTGGGGGCGAACAGGGGCTTGTCTATAGGCTTGTCTATAGGCTTGTCTATAGGCTTGTTTATAGGCTTGTCTATAGGAAGAAGCAGAGAGATTGAGGGTGGAAGTCTGGTTGACTCACCAGATGGCGGGTGTCCCACAGGGCTTGACACATGCTTTACATAACAGATCACAAGGTAGCATACACAGGAAACCATGGTGAGCCTCCCTCATAATATATATTATCAATAATCTGTGGCTGAACTCCAACTGGCTTCTCTTTTCCATCATCATGTGGCTAACCTAATAATCCTGTACACAAAAAGTTCTTTTAATAATAAGAGCACAGGCATCTGCTTAGTATTATTTTACAAATTTCTTCTTAAGCACTTGGAAAAAAGACTAATGACTAAAAATAAAATGACCCAATTTACTCAGCATTACATGCTATTAATGTGTTTTGCAAATAGAAACTATTACCGCTGAAGAGAACAGTAGCAGTTGGAAAACAATATTAAACTTTATTCAGCCGCTATTCTACCCAAAGGAACAAGATAAGTATCGCATGCTGGTTTGCCATAAACACAAAGATATTGCACTGAACAATATGATCAGGATTGTGATGTTCCTGTTCACTTTTAGGTGAGGTATACAGTAGTAAATGAATGTGTGTTAGGAAATATTTCAGTTTAGGAAGGAGCCATTGTGCTTTTTTGTCTTTTGTTTTTACAAGCTGTACAGTTGAAACAGCCTGTATTTGTCTGCTGGGGAACACTGAATTACGGATGAAATCTGTGTTGCACAGCTCAGTGACTTTTCCTCTAAAAGAGTATAAGTCTTATAAGTCCTGCAATACCTTATGTTGTCCTGTTCATTCACGTGTGTTGAAATTCTTGGCAGTAGTGAGTAACCTCAATCTATGGTCTGTGAGCATGAGATTTTTAACCTCCACATTAGTTCCAGTCTCATGAAGACTTGTAGACAAGTTTTACTGTATGTCTCTAAAGTAATGAGAACTGTATTTGCTACAAGGCTTTTGTCAGATAAGGTTATTGCAGAACCAGAAACACCCTAAGAATGCTAATGACTGAGAGTGATTTTATCTTATTAAAAGATTTGGACATTGCAAGCAATGAGCCAAGCGGGCAATCATGCAGAATTCTCATACATCTAAGAGAACATGAAAAATCATTGGGAGATTTAATCGATAATTACTTTCATTTCGAATTACAAACTTTAATTCAACCTATTTCTAGATTGTTTTGGCCACAATGCAGTTTCAGGGATGTTTTGCTAGCAAACTCTTATTTGCAGTTGCCCTTCCTCACACTTCACTCTGCAAATTACTGTATACTTGTATTCTTTTACTGTACTGTGAAACAAGTGTAAAATGTCAACTGTATATGTGTACACAAGGGCCTGATTTTTTAGTCTACCAACACAGGCTAGCTGGCTGGCCATTATAAATGTGAATAGAAGGAGCTATGGAGCCCAGCATTGAAGAATAGAGAATAAACGGTCTGCAAGGAGCTAGTTGTAGACTGTCCCTGACCATGCTAAAATTCAGTGGAAAGGTATTCCACATATTCTTCCTTCATTAATATTATTTTAAATAATCTAGTTAAGTTGTATCACCTTGTGTATAGCATATCTCCCCTCTTTGCTAAAATTCCTTGCATGTATGAAAATACTGTAACTATATGCATTTGGTGACTAATAAAATTGATTCTGATTTTGATTCTGTGCTGAGATAAAGCTTGCTCAGGCATAGTGAGACTTGGGGCCTTATTTATCACGGGCTAGCGCCAGGTAGTGTCTGACGAGCGCCAGGTAGCGGCAGCTAACGGCGACTACCGACTCAAGTACGCCCGGCGGCGGTCACAATGACGCATTTATCAAGCAAAATGAGGCTAGCGCCGGCGAGAGCAACGGCTAGCGCGGCATTCATCATGAAGCCGCCTGGACCGAACAGCGCCGCTGCAAATTCCTTCACAGCGCCAGGTATGAGCTGTCGCTCCCTGGCGATGTCCAATGCATTTCAATGGAGCAATCTATAATTAATCATAATTAATTGGTATTAATTTTTTTTTTTTTTTTAATGTCAAAAATTCGGAGACCACTTCTGCAATGTTAGGATTTATTTTTAAGTAAAAAAAAATGTTAAAAATAATTTGTGCAGAATTGATCTAACAGGTCTGATATGAATGTATTCATATTACAAAATGATTCTAAAAACATGTATAATGTTATATTCAAAAAATATGGTTGTTTAGGGGTTAAAAACCAGTTAACACCCATCGCCGCCAGCGCTCTGGGGTTTAAACAAGGAATGGACAGCGACAGCACATTCGGAGCGTGATTTGTTAATGAATATGAAGCTAGCCATTCGCTCTGGCCATTCGTTGTCAGGCGCTCACATACAACGCTGAACCTGTGAAACAGCGACCCCTAAGCCCGTATTCAACATTACCGCACACCGACTGAGTCGCTGTCATCAAGCTAACGCCGGCCAAGCACAGCGAATACTGGCTGGCGCTGAAAAAATCACGCTACAGTTGCTCATCTGGCGTTACCT
The DNA here is from genome assembly GCA_027917425.1 of Gastrophryne carolinensis. Lineage (NCBI taxonomy): Eukaryota > Metazoa > Chordata > Amphibia > Anura > Microhylidae > Gastrophryne > Gastrophryne carolinensis. The sequence continues at coordinate 260,464,920 of CM051238.1, forward strand.
GGCGCTATTAATGAATCGGCCTCCCCGGTCTGCGCACAGTGCAGATAAGACAGCTCATCATTAATACCACATAACACTGATCACATTAAATAAATGTCGTTTTTGGGTTGAAAGGTCTACAGTGGCTTGAAAAAATATTTATACCCCTTGAACATTTTCACATTTCTAAGCCACAAACCTAAGTTTGAGATTTTATGTGACAGAGCAACATATATGGGTCGATTCAAAGAAACATGTTACAGCTTTGATTTTGGTGCCGATCATCCTATTTTTCCCGAACGCTCGTGCGCTCGTATGAACTTGCGAGTGATTCTATAAGCTAATACGTTTCTATCCTAAAATGTACGTCCGTTCGTATGGCAGTTCACGAATCAGACCTATGTCAGTTTCCATCCTGAATTTTCTGTTTCATTTCTCAGGTTGCAACATTGGTTTTGCCCTTTTTCCTTTTTTGTCTGGACGTAAATCCTTCTGATCTTGCGCCTGCGCACTACAAACTTACCTCATTAAAGTGCATTCTAAATATTTGTTTTTTTTTTTCTTTATTTCATTCATTTTGTAGTAACCAACCATTAATGAATGCATTTGCATAAGTAAATCTTACTTTGTTTAATTTTTAGTTAACTTGCATTTTTTACTTGTGGATTTAATTTTAATATTTTGGCTTCAAATGGTACAACAAAATTTTTTGTGTGGTTACCCACACCCTCTACATACAGATTGCTCTCAAAAATTAAAAAACACCCAGCAACTTCTGCATCTTATGAGCCTAGAAACAGCCAAGATGGCGGGTCAGGTATTATCGGGCAGCCTGCAAACAGAAAGGACCTTGTGACTGTGTTACTCTGCAATCTTTGATTTCTGACCTTTCCGTGCCCCCAGCTCTGCTGTGTCTGTGCAAAATACAGCAGTAAACCACATCCTGCACTTTATCCCGCTCTCCTCTCCTCAGTAAGTGTGATGCATCTGACCAAAGATGAGCTAAAATAATTAAACAAAGCAAAGGTAAACAACTACACCAATAAATTCAAATTAAAAATATTATTCTAGTACATCAATTTAAAAATAAATAACAAAGGACATAAGTTTCTTTAAATAACGCAAATATATGGATGTATTGCAAAATAAAGGTTTACATGCAAAGGACTAATTAAGGTCCACATTAAAATGCTTTTATAAGGCATACATGAAATGTATTGAATCAGGTATGCATTGCCATACAATTTATGGCCTCGGCCATGCTGATACATGCAGTTCATTGGAGCTCAAGACGCGCAGACTCCTCCACATAGCCAAAAAACCTGTTCAAGAACAGCAATCCGACTGCTAAAAGGTGTCGGAAGTGGCTTTCTTTTAAAATGGATTTAGAGGTTGGAAAACTGCTCTCTGAATTACATGTAAACACATCCGATTATCCTAAGTTTTAGGTTTTGTTCCTAAGTTTTAGGTTTTGATCGTACGTAGGCTCGTGCGAAATCGTACGTAGGCTCGTGCGAGTCGGAAATGGCCAAAAAACAGGAAAAAATGACTAACACCCACCCAAACTTATAATTCTCGATCCGAAATCAATTAACTTTTGCATTTTGAATCGAGGGGATTAAGTATGCTTTTCAAAATCAAAAAAGTGTGGTGTGTATATGTATTCAGCGCCCCCCCCCCCCTTCCCATAGTCAATACTTTTTACGTCCACCTTTAGCTTCAATTACAGCTGCAAGTCTCCACCAGCTTTACACAATTAAATGCTGACATGTTTGCCCATTCTTCTTTACAAAATAGTTCGAGCTCAGTCAGATCTGGACTAGGCCATTCCAACACATGAATATGCTTAGATTCCATTGTAGATTTGACTGCATGTTTAGGGTTGTTGTCTTGCTGGAAGGTGAAGCTAGACCACAATCTCAAGTATTTTGCAGCCTCTGACAGGTTATCTTCAGTGATCGCCCTGTATTTAGCTTCATCTGCCTTCCCATCAACTCTGACCAGCTTCCCAGTTCCTGCTGAAGAAAAGCTTACAGCATAATGCTGCCAACACAATGTTTACAGTGTGGATGGAGTGTTCAGGGTCATGTGCATTGTTAACTTTCCCCCACACATAGCATTTGGTATTTAGACCAAAATGTCCAGGACACCTTCTTCCACATGCTTCTTGTGTTCCTTGCACAGCCTGAGGCAAACTAAAAAATGGACTCATGTCTTGCTATTAAAGATGGCTTTCATCTTGCTACTCTTCCATAAAGGGCAGATATCATGTACCTGGTTGGGGCCCTGAATGTCGAGGTGGCTTCCTTTGTCCCTCGAGTCAAAGTTCCCCTGAAAGTCATATAGGGTTACCCAGGAAGCGAGCCACAGGAGGCTTAGTAAATTGTAGATGCGGGAAAATATGCCCCCACGCCATTCTGGGGGATTTTTATGGGTTTTTAACCATTAAAATCCCCCCTGGGAGGGGGGACCCTATATCATTTTTTTTAAATTAACCCTTATGTCCTGTCACCCAGAAGGAGAGCAGAAGCCAGAGTGAACATGGGATTTGGCATGGGACACAGTGCTCAGGGATGGATAGGCGGTAAATATTAAAAGGCTGGCAAGTCACCTGCAAATAATAGGCAACTTGCCAATAACCCCCACCCCCCATTACCTGCCTCCCCAAAGCCAGGGGGCCAGAAAAGCCCAGGGCCATTTAGGCTTTGCGGACTTGTAGCATGCAGGGCGGGGGCCACCGAAGCTGGCCCATTTTCCCTGTTTTACAAGTCTCAATAGATGGTCCTTGGGCTGGTTATGCTGGGTAGGGTAAGCACACTCCATTTTGGGGGGATTTTTAAGGTTATTTAACCCTTAAAATTCAAAAAAGGGAGACCTCATGCCAATTTCTTTATTTAACCCTTTATATTGTGGATAGTATTTTATTTGTAAATATTATAAAGTGCTCTTTTCAGTTTGGGAGGTCTCCTGGGCAGGAAAGGGAGGCTACCGATACATATGTGGTACCGTTTTAATTGGGAGAAATGGGGATTCTACGGGCTATATGCTTTTCTTTAAAAAAATAAAGGTTTTGTTTAAAATAAATGAGAATTTAAAAAACTCTGCCACAAAAATATATTATTTTCCTTGAAATCCCTGCAAAAATCACGCTTAAACATAACGCAAAATGATGAAAATTACTTGTCAAAAGAGGGTGATAAAACCCCAAAAAGGCTGGCATTTAAAAGGGTAAAACCTACCTAAGCATGTTGGGCATTGTTTTGCTCAGGGGATGTTGCACTTCCAGATTTAGCTTTTTTTTTCTTGTTTGTATATTGATATTTTAAAAAAAGGGGTTTTCATTCTGCTTTTATATACCTTTTTTTTAGGCAAACCCTGTGCAACCAAGGGACTGTGCAAGGGATTACTTCCAGAAAGATGAGCCCACTACAACAAGCTGAGTATGCCTAGAAAGCTTGTGTACTTCCAGAAAATATATGGTTTGTGGGGGGTATTCCAAATGTAAGGGCTGTTTTTATTGAAAATTCACTAGGTGCGCACGTTGTCTGCAGATCTGAAATTTTCAAGTAAAATTACCCTTACACGCATGGTTTACTTTGGGGTATTTGGCAACTCTTTTCTTGACAGTGCCTATGCATGTTCAGGGAACCTTGCTTTTTCAGATTTAACTTCTTGTTAGCATATTTTTTTAAGATAAATGTGGCTTTGATTCTGCGTTTTTATTCTTTTTTTAGGAAAACCCTGTGCAACCAAATAATTCATTGAGAGATTACTTCCAGAACACTGGGCCCACATCAACAATTCTGGTACAGCTAGAAAGCTTGAGGTGTGTAATTCCTGAGAATATATAGTTTGTGGGGGCATTTCAAAAGTAAAGAGTTGTTTTTCTTGAAAACTACAAGGTGCACATAGCTGTTGTATTTTATCTAAAAATCTCCTAAAGCTCTGTTTCAGTTTGGGGTAGTCTCCTGTGCAGGAAAGGGTGTCTACCAATACATATGTGGTACCCTTGTAACCCGGAGCAATTTTTTTTCATTACAATAAAACACTATAAAGTGTAAAAAATAGATTGTTTTTATTTTTCTTGCACATATTTCATCCAAAAATATTGAGAATACACTTAAAAATGTAAACAAAGACATTTCATGTTAAAGCCCAGAACAAGATATATAATTTTCCTGGGAATCACAGTTGAGCATGTCTAGTGCAAAATAATGATAAATGGTCTGGCAACAGAGGGAGACAAAAACTTAAGGTAGGTTGGCACTTAAAGGGTAAACCTTCATTACATAATTAGCATGACCCACAATGGTAGCACCAATCTAAGCTATAAAGCTAGGCTTGAAATGATTTACATTGCACATCCTTCATGTCTCTAATCTACGTTACATGCAGCATGTATGTTATGCTATTAACGTCACTACCCAAATTATTTATGTCATAGTAATACCATGTCATGTCATGTCTGCTGGTTGGGAAAAGTCAGTAATGTAAGCAAAAGCCTAGTTTGTTGAAAACCACTCTACAATGTATGACAAGATACAGGAATACACAATTAGACAATAAAGTTATACTAAAGAGAAGCCCAGTTGTTGTCCCATTGTCTTGGGCTACACATTCCAAACTTCAATCCGTTTTTAAAAAGACCCTGTAGTTCCTAAGTTATTTATAAAAGTAATAGAGCATTGGAAATCAGAGACAAAATGAGAAACAATGGGGAGTGGCAGCAGTGATGTTATGTAAGCACATTCTGTGATTTACATAAATCATTTTAATGCATGAGTGTGGTTGAAAGTAACAAATCTTATACTGGCTTTATTTATTAGAATTTCCTATTCAAAATAATTGTGCTTTACTTGAAAGTGCCATGAAGCATTTGTAGAATAAAAGTGAAAGGCTCCTACATGTTCCTGGGTCTCATACCAAAAAATCCCCAATTGTCTTTGTTGCACAATCTAAAAGCTTTGTATCTGTATCTGTTGTAAGGAAATTGAGTTTATAAAACATCAGCATTAGCTGAACAACATGTGTTTCAGCCCCCAGAGAATTATATTGCCGGGCACTCAGGGCAATTTGGGAATGTCCTGGTTTAGAAATAGAGACTGGGGAGACTGAGGCGGCTCCCAGCCAGGAAGCTAATTCCTACCTAGAGGCCATAGCAATGGTCACTACTGGATGTTTTCAGAAGGCTATAGGTACAGAATAGAAACTGAACTGAGGTCACATGCTAGGGACAGGGGGGCAGAGGCAAAGACTCGAAACATATACACATAAGACAAACAACCAGTCTACACCAACAGAGAGGCAAGTGGCTGAAAGTGAACCCATAACCAGCCCATGGCTTCAGTAGAGCTCACAAGTTGTGGAGAGTACACCCCATAAAGTACTGTGGTGGTCGCAAACTTGTACAAGGAAAGATAGAGGGCAGACAATACACAGCAAAGCAGACAGACTTACATGAACAGGTATCAGTGAACGGAAGCTTGCCAGGAGGCTAGTGAATGATATAAGTCCAGCACAAACAATGGAGGGTGTGAACCTCAATACAGACAATGGAGGGCATTGGCCCCAGTACAGGCAAAAAGGGCCTGGCTCACAGTAAAGACTACGAAGGGTGTGGGTCCAAGTACATACAACGGTGGGTCTTAGCCCCAGTACGCAGAGCAAAGAACATGGGACAAAGGGCTGAAAAGCACAATTACACTTCAGAGGAAGAGACATAATAATCCGCCCCAGAGGTGGGGATACACACATACATTCTTTGAGAAGACAGAGGGAATTACAATAACATCCGTGAGATGGCAGGAAACACAAAACAGAGGACCCAGGGGAAAGTCACAAAGCCCAACAGATACACACAAACATAACAGCAGGTGGCTCAACAAGGAGATCAGCTTGCTTGGAGCAATAACATCCACCAACCAGACAGGTACATAGACTGCATGATTTAGTCCTGATCAAACCTAGAAAATCAGAAGAACAAGTATGTACGTGCTTCAGCTTCCACAATAATGGAACTGCATGAGAACTTATAGGTCACATTTTCAAACAACTGGTATGTGGAGGAATATTGTATTCTAAAACCAGGTGTACTCTGTCCAAATTCCTACTGACAAGGAAGTGCGAGTTATTATAATGCCATGCTGTGCTCTCCATAAATTTTGCTGAAAACATAATGTGCTATTTAAATTGGCTGTGGATCGAGAGCCAGAGGTGCTATATGTACCTTCTCCATCATTAAATGCAAGTGTGTCTGGCCCACAGGAAAAAGGATTGTGGCAAATTACTTTTCAGTAAGTCTTTTTTCCAAAATATGTAGCTTAAAAATATCTTATAAAATATAACTGTTGTGAAACACATTTTCAAATCTCTACCGCATATGTAGATCATTTTTTGCTATACATTAAAAGTTACATTTTAAATTGCCAGTGCTAGGGCAAGCTCTAGAGAAAAAACTTAGCATAACAAAGGTATTCAGATCAAGTTTAACAATGACCCAAATCCAAAACCCAACCTTATTTTTTATTTCTAAGAAATCTGGCAGGCTCCCACTTAATACTATGAGCAGCCAGTGAGTCAGTGATAATGGCCTTGATCTTTTATGCTGGCAGGAGTCCTATTGAATGTCTGCCCTGCCTCACCAGACATCGAGCCTCAAACTCAACCTAGAACAGGATAACACTGGGATTGACTGATCTTCCATTTTAGAGTATACTGTCTCAGAAGAAGAATACTGCTGAGTGTTGCAAAATGGTTTGTTAACCATTGCAGCCCATTACCCATAAAGTAGTACAGTTATAGGGAAAACAGGCAACAAAGAGCAGTCCGGTAGAGCAGTACTGTGGTATTCAACAGTGCTGGGGATGGGAGATGAGTGGCTTTATGTTATAAATAAACACACAAAAGGGGCCAGTTTCATTTAATTCAGATTGTTTGCAATTGGAAATATTTCCAGGACCAGCAAACTAAATAGTTAAAGGGACAAAATTTTAAGTTTAGATTTCTGATTTCCCGATTCTGACGCTCATGGGCATCCCTTTATTTGGCTATCATTCAGCCTGCTTCAGATTTCTGAATAACTCCCAGTGAACTCTGACCCCTTTGCAGGACCTTCTCAGCAGCAAATAATGACTCGGCCATGCATTTTTTAATGTGAGGGTCCTTTCAGAAGTCAACCCTGAGCCTGGATTGTCCCTTTAATCCTGCCTCAAAGGTATTTAAGATAATATTAGATTTTATTTCAGACGGAAGGCTTCTATCATTGCATTAAACTTCCTTTATTGCTCCAATAGCAATAATACATATACATAATAATAACATACTTTCAGAGAAAAACATTTGAGGAATATTCTGCCCAGTAACTAATATTCAAATGAGGCAAGCTGTACTGTCCAATCATGTCTTGCCTCTAAGTCTAAATATATTGCTGCCAGCAGTAAAACCTCCTCTTCTTTATTGCTCCTCAGAAGATAAGTATTATTATTTTCTTTGCAATATATTTTTCGGCCGCAGCTCGGTTGATTGACAGAGCTTCACAGGCGTTTTTCCTGTCAGACGCTGTTTTGTCCTGACAGGAGAACGTCTGTATTCAGGGATTATTTCAATCCTGACTGACATAAATTATATTGGGTCTCAATTTTAATATATTTTTTCTGTTTCCTCACAATATGTCTGAAGGAAGTGGTTATACAAGGATGGAGCAGGAGAATCCTGCATCAGTTTTATCTGAGGGAACACTAGCGGAGTCCATTAAGGACCTAGTAGATAAATCTATACAGCAGGCTCTAGGTTCTGCAATGTCATCAATTAATGACAATATTAATAAATCTGTGGCTTTAGCAATGCATAAGACGAAACAGGCCCCTGAGCGTATCCATCCTTCAACGCCTTCAGATAAATTCTGGTCAGCGGACGATTCCACCACAAAAAGACCCGGGAGGTCCAACCGGAAGAGACATAATGTGGACAACGAGGACTCCGGCTAAATATAGAGCAAGATAAAGTGTACATAATTTTGATAATACATCCCTCCACAGAGGGGATTCCAGACAATAGCCTCGATTCAGAGACACATTCGTCCGGACTTCCGTAGCTGTCTGTGAAAGTTTTGGTGGGTGTTAATCTTTTTTTTTGCTTTTTTTCGTCCATTTTCTACTCGCACGAACGTTCGGGAAAATGTGTATATGCTCTTTCGATGAACGGAAGCAAATCGGAACATTTCCAAACAAAATCGGAAATTTTCCGTTCGTTCAGATAACTTCCGTTGTTGGGATGGTTTCTGTCTGATTCAGAGAGCTGATTTCCGACGGATCACCACCCTATAAATCCGTTTCATTTCCGATCCACTTACGAGACCTTTGAGGGCTCGGATTGCTATTGTTGAACATGTTTTGCAGCTATGTGGAGGAGTCTGCGTGCCTTTAGCACCAAGGCATTGCATGTATCAGCATGGCCGAGGCCATAAATTGTATAGCAATGCATACCTGAATCAATACATTTCATGTATGCCTTATAGATGCATTTTAATGCTGACCTAAATTAGTCCTTAGCATGTAAACATTTATTTTCCCACACATCCATATAATTGCTATATTTTTTTAGACTTATGTCCTTTGTGAATTATATTAGGATTGTTGAACTTGAATATTAATTTGTTGTAGGAGTTATTGTTTTAGTTGGTTACCTTTGCTTTGTGTAATTATTTTATATTTGGTTGCAGGAACCGCAAGATGTGCCACTCGCCCTTGCCCCTGATGCCCGTTCTTTGCCTGCAGAATGCGTTCCAGGGGTTCTCTAATCGGGCACTATGCAAAACCCGGGCCGTGGTGGCAAGGGCCCTCTGGCTTTTGAAGTCCAGATTTACGTTTTTTAACAGGGACCACACGTGCCAGAGTGGCACAACTGAGTGTCAGGGCCCTTCAGTTGGTGGGCGAGATGCAGGAGCTGCGCAACCCGTTGGGGACCACAGATGAAGAATAATGTTCAGTGGCCTGCCGTTGCTATGTATTTTGTTTTTTATAGTTGTAAAAATTTTACATTTTCTAAATTTTTTATATTTTATGATGGTATAAAAAAAATGTTACATTGTCATTTCATTTACAAAATACATTAACACAAAACTAATGGGCCCAGAAATATTTAAAGATGAATATTCACATGACCGAGAAGTGATTTGGGTAAGTTTTAGGGGGCTAAAATGGAAGAAGAACCTAACCGAGAAGTGGTTTGGGTGAGCTTTAAGGGTCCAAAAGGGAAGATGGAGGAGAGTGCTAAGTGATTTAGCTAAACATTGTAGTAGAAGTGAGGGTGGCAAATATGTAGGCAAGCACTTTAATGAGTTAAGTTTGTAGTGCGCAGGCAGGCAAGATGGTAAGGATTTCCGTCTGGACGAATATTTATTGAAAAAGGGAAACTGAATCGAACGGGAAACGTAAAGGTTTGTTGGAGGATACGATGGGAAAAGGGCAAAAACGAAAGCCTACGTTGTAACATGTGAAAATGAAATGGAAAAGTCTGGATGGAAAATGACATCCTCGTATTCGTAATCTGCCGTACGAACGGACGGAAACTTTACAGAAGGTTTTCAATGCATGCATTGAATCGCTCGAACGCTCATACGAGAACAGAAACATTTCACAAAAAAAACAGATCGTCACGAAAACGGAATTTTTTTTGTGTCTCTCTGAATCAAGGCTAATATTGACGCTCTGGCCCAGAGGAAGAACTTGGAAAAAAGGCAGGCTCAGCTGCTAAGCGCAGTAAGCCAGATTCATATATAATATATTCTAGCGAGGACTCATCTGACGCATCTTTATCCTCAGACATGGGAGATGCATATGACAGCGATGAGGCTAAGTATGTTAATTCGTATTTACCATCCCCCATTACAGATAAGTCTAATACAATGATTTTAGACTCTCAGGGTCTTCCATTTTTTATGCCAGATCAAATAGCATCCAAGATCTGGGGAGTCGTCTCCAATTCCTCAGGTAGCAGAATATGTTGCTTCCCTTATTTATAAACCATAAGATAGGGTAGATCATAATAACTTAGAGCGAAATGCCCTCACCCGACGTTACCCTTTAAACCTTCTGCTACACCTGAGATAGACCCGAAAAAGGGAATTGATAGATCATTTAAATCTATTCAAGATAAATTATTGGACCTACTGGGACCACTGACAAAAATGTTAAATATGTCTAAGCAATCCATGTCTAGTGGTGAACCAATTAATACCCAGATACTACGTGGCCGGGCACAGAGGACCATGTGTATTTTAGGTAATACAAATGCAGCAGTGTCCTTTGAAAGACAGTTCTGATGCGATTAGACCTGCAATTGGTGCATTTGGCTTATAATGATCTATACCCTTCCAGTGAAGGTGTTTCATTCTTTTCTGAAAGATCTCAATAGATATGTAGGTCTTTTCAACTACCTTGATAAAGTGCAGTCATCCCTTAAGAGGATATTTAACCCTCATTTTTTTTTTTGTATCCTGACCATACATCAAAGGCCCTATTATACCCCAGGAAAGGGTACAATACCAACCAGCTCCCTACCAGCCTCCACCATTTTTCCCATCTAGAGGAAGACCTTGACGAGCATGTAGTCACAGGGGACTTCCCTGGTCCCGCCTCTTACTGGTAAGCCTCAACAAAGCTCATATGTCTATGATTCCACTAGGGGGCAGGATTCAATATTTTTCCCACGTCTGGTCCACAATAACATCCGACTCGAAACAGTAGCGGGGTATCGACTGAAGTTTATATCAACTCTAATTCAGTCACACCTTTCTCACCAAATGAAGTTTTCAGATATAGACAAACATCTTGTTCGGACAGAACATGTCCTGCCCCAGACTTGTCACCAGGTTTTATAAGCAATATCTTCCTGGTCAAGAAGAAGGATGGAGGTCACAGGCCTGTAATAAATTTACGAAATGTCAACAATTTTCTTATTTTTCATCATTTCAAGATGGAAGGTATCCATCTTCTTTGGGATCTTCTTCTTCACAATGATTGGTTAGTGAAAATAGACTTGAAGGATGCTTATCTTACGGTTCCCATTCACCCTTCTTTCCATCAGATTCTTCAGTTTATCTGGAAGGGCCAGAAATGGCAACTCACTTTCCTTCCATTCGGCCTTTCTTCCACTCCATGGTGTTTCACCAAACTGATAAAGCCAGTGGTGGCACTTCTCAGAAGTCGAGGACTTTGTCTGATTATATATCTGGACAATATTGTAATCGTGGCTTCTTCCCTGGAACTCATTCATCTACATTCACTTTGGACAATTACTCTCCTTACAGACTTGGGCTTCCATATAAATCATAAGAAATCAACGCTAAATCCCTCCAGATAACTAGAATTTTTAGGATTCATGATAAATACCCAGTCAGATCTATTGAGCCTTCCTGCTCGAAAATTACATACTATTCGAAAGGAAATGCAGACTATTCTGAACAAAGAACGAATATCCCTAAGGAAACTCGCTTGCATCGTAGGGTTACTTTCCGCCTCCATTCAGGTGATTTTCCCAGCTCCCCTTTACTACAGAGTCATACAGAGATTGAATTCTCAACATCTCAAACAGGGTCTGAATTACTCGGATCAAATTCTACTATCTGCAGATGCCAAAGAAGAATTGATCTGGTGGCTCCATCATGTACAGGATTGGAATGGGAAGGCTATTTTCACATCCAACCCAGATTTAATAAAATAATTAGATGCGATCCTTCTGGGATAGGGAGATCGATGCGGACCATTATCCTCTATATCAATTGTTTAGAACTTTTAGCCAGCTCTTTTGCCTTGAAGTGTTTTACAAAACACAAATCAAATTGTTGTGTTCTTCTCAGATTAGACAACATTTTGGCGGTTCAATACATCAATCATATGGGTGGTCCCAGATCCAAAATGCTGGCAGATATTGCCAGGGATTTCTGCCATTTTTGTCTAGACAAAAATATTGTCTTGAGAGCGGAATACATTCCGAGAATTTCCAATTCGGTAGCAGATTGATATTGTTTTCTATCCGACTCCAGCGATTGGAGATTAGACCCATTGATCTTCAAGGAGATAGATACACTTTTGCTCCAGTTAGATCTTCTTGCCTCTCCTTTCAATCGACAGACCCCTCTCTTCTTCAGTTGGTGTCCAGACCCGGACGCTTTAGGAGTGGATGCTTTTCGTCAATCATGGCCTCAGACAACTCTGTATGCTTTCCCTCATTTTTCTCTCATTCCGAGAGTTCTCCAGATCACAAACCAGAGAGCTACTGTAGTTCTCATTACCCCATGATGGTTCACTCAGTCCTGGTTTCCGCAAGTGCTGGGAATGAGGATCGACATCCCGAGGATCCTCCCATCTTATCATTCCAGTCTCACGGATCCACTGGGCAATTACCATCCTCTGCTTCTGTCGGGTCATCTTTCATTAGTAGCTTGGTTGATATCTGGACAACTGGAATTAATTCAGAACTTTCACAATCAACTAGAGATCTCTTCTTAGCAGCTTGAGCACCAGGCACCAGGCACCAGATCTGCCTAGTGATCCACCTGCAAAATTTGGGTTCATTGGTGCTTACAAAGGCACTTGGTTCCCGTTTCAGCACCTTTATCCTACATCTTAAATTTTTTTGTCTGATTCTTTTGATTCAGGCAAGGCTTATCGAACCATAAATGTTTATTATTCAGCCATCTCTGCTTCACATTCACCTATCGATTCTATCCTGGTGGGTAGACACCCGATTGTTTAAAGGTATTCGCATTAGAAAACCTCCTTTGCCCAGATATCACACTACATGGGACATATCAATTCTACTTAACTATATTTCATCCTGGGAGGATAACTACAATCTGTCTCTCAAATTCCTTTCTTTCAAGTTAACAGTCCTTCTCTGTCTGGTATCCTTTAGGAGAGAATCGGATATTTGAGCTTTGAAAATATCACACACAAGACAATACTCACCTGAAGGAGTTCTTTTCTCGACGTACTAAAACTGGTCTTCATTCTATTTTTTATCCAGCCTTTTCTCTCCAACCAAAGTTGTGCATATTCAGATGATTAAAAACTTACGAACCTTAGGACCGAACCTTTTCATTCTTCCTCACCTTCTTTTTCCCTACTCCTAATCTTGTTTTGTCGTCTTCATTTACCAGTTTCGTCATCCACTCTGGACAGATCGATTAAACAAACTATGACCTTAGCTGGTATTGATACCTCTATATTGGCACCCATTCTATCAGGAGCGCAGCAACAACTAAAGCAGCTCAATCAAGAGGGTCTTTAACAGAAATCCTTAGGACAGCGGACTGGTCTTCTGATACTACTTTTACAACTTTTTATTACAGGCCTCAACCTCACATATCTTCTTCAATAATGTCATAATGTATAGTAGCTTTAAACTTGCAATGATAGGAGCCTCCTGTCTGAAATAACATTTTTGATTTTCCTAGTCTTATGACTGAAAATATTGATTTTATGAAGACGGGAGGCGAGTATCATCCCTCCCAAAGAAAAGAAAATATACCCTACCCTTCAGTAATTTTGTTTATTGTTTTAGGGTATTAAAGATTTCGAATCAAGAACGATATCATTCTTTCTTCAACGGATCAACAGACCGTTTTTTCCTATTTTCTGGCCTGGAGTTTTCGGATATTCTCTTCAATTGGACTTGTACCTCAAAGTTCTTCTGTTATTTTCCTGAGTCGCTTATTGAAAGCGGAAGTTTTACTGTTGGCAGCAATATATATAGATTCAGAGGCAAAACATGAATGGACAGTACAGCTTGCCTCATTTGAATATTACTTACTTGGAAAAATATGCCTTATATATATACGTTTTTTCTCTGAAAGTATGTTATTATTATGTATATGTATTATCGCTATTGGAGCATTAAATGAAGTTTAATGCAATGATACTCGCTTTCTGTCTTCATAAAATCAATATTTTCCATCATAAGACTAGGAAAATCAACAATTGTTTGCATGGAAGGCAAGATATTATTAACAAAAATGTGCTGTAGAATTCACTCTACTAATATTGTCTTTGTACTAGTATCGAGTTGTACCTTTTATAGGCTGAGTCTCACAGTTAGCCTACAAAAGGTGCCATCTAATTTCAATAGTTTTATGTCTGTACTCAGGAGCCCAAGTTTCTAAAATAGGAGACACCTGTAAGCCACTGGTCTGACACATGAACAGACAAGAAACCACAAACTAAATCCCCATCAAAGGTTTAAAGTGAAGTCCACTTTCATGGGCTTTTCTTCAGACCACAAATCAGAAAGTGCCACTGGACACAAGATGCCAAAGGCCTGTGTAAAGAGGGCTCCTACTGAGAACTATGGGTGCCTCAGTAAACTGAAATTATATGAAGGTACCCATATGGGTTGATTCAAAGAAACATGTAACAGCTTGGATTTGGGTCACGATCATCCTATTTTTCCCGAACGCTCGTGCGTTCGTATGAACTTGCGAGTGATTCAATAAGCAAATACGTTTCTATCCTAAAATATACGTCCGTTCGTATGGCAGTTCGGGAATCAGACCTATGTCAGTTTCCATCCTGAATTTTCCGTTTCATTTCTCAGGTTGCAACATTGGTTTTGCCCTTTTTCCTTTTTTGTCTGGACGTAAATCCTTCTGATCTTGCGGCTCCGCACTACAAACTTACCTCATTAAAGTGCATTCTAAATATTTGGTCTTTTATTTTTCTTTATTTCATTCATTTTGTAGTAACCAACCATTAATGAATGCATTTGCATAAGTAAATCTTACTTTGTTTAATTTTTACTTAACTTGCATTTTTTACTTGTGTATTTAATTTTAATATTTAGGCTTCAAATGGTACAACTTTAAATTTTTAGTGTGGTTACCCACACCCTCTACATACAGATTGCTCACAAATATTAAAAAACACCCAGCAACTTCTGCATGTTATGAGCCTAGAAACAGCCAAGATGGCGGCTCAGGTATTATCGGGCAGCCTGCAAACAGAAAGGGCCTTGTGACTGTGTTGCTCTGGATTCTTTGATTTCTGACCTTTCCATGCCCCCAGCTCTGCTGTGTCTGTGCAAAATACAGCAGTAACCCACATCCTGCACTTTATCCCGCTCTCCTCTCCTCAGTAAGTGTGATGCATCTGACCAAAGATGTGCTTAAATAATTAAACAAAGCAAAGGTAAACAACTACACCAATAAATGCAATCTAAAAATATTATTCTAGTACCTCAATTTTAAAATAAATAACAAAGGACATAAGTTTCTTTAATTAACGCAAATATATTGCCAAATAAAGGTTTACATGCAAAGGACTAATTAAGGTCCACATTACAATGCTTTTATAAAGCATACATGAATCAGGTATGCATTGCCATACAATTTATGGCCTCGGCCATGCTGATACATGCAGTTCATTGGAGCACAAGACGCGCAGACTCCTCCACTTAGCCAAAAAACCTGTTCACGAACAGCAATCCGGCTGCTAAAAGGTGTCGGCTGTGGCTTTCTTTTAAAACGCGTTTAGAGGTTTCTCTGAATCACACCTAAACACATCCAATTAACCTAAGTTTTACGTTTTGATCGTAAGTTTTAGGATTTGATCCTAAGTTTTACGTTTTGATCCTAAAATTTAGGAACGAACTTCCGCTGATCGTAAGAGCATATACGCATTCGTACGTAGGCTCGTGCGAGTCGTAAATGGCCAAAAAAACAGGAAAAAATGACTAACACCCACCCAAACTTACGATTCTCGATACGAAATCAATTAACTTTTGCTCTTTGAATCGAGGGGATAGTTCTCAATGGAAGCCTGAGTACACAGGCCACACACCTCCACTAGCCTGGTCTCTCATAAAAGAGGTGCGGGTGAGAGACATATGAGTGGGTGGCAGGTAAGTGGAGAGTCTTGAATCCACTGACACCCTTTGATTTGAGGTCTGAGGGGAAGTCCACAAATGAAGATAGAATTCAATAGCAAGACATAGACAGTCAATAAATAAATATTTCCACAGAGACATTGATGAGCTGTGAAACATTTTTAAGAATTTTATTTCAGTTTTGCGTTATCATTAATTTTAGTGTTCACCACAAAATCATAGTTAGAAATGTAGATTCGGTCCAAAATGTTTCATATTAGAAGATCTGTAGATACATGATTATGACCTCTATTTCTTGAAATCTTTATAAAAAACATGATAAAAATAACCAAGCATGAAGGAAGCCATATTGCCAGTATATAAAGCGAAACTTCATTCAAAAATTGACCCCCACCCTACCACACTACCCTGGTGCCTGAGGCAGGATGGGGGGGTGGTTACAAAGAAAAAAACTCTTACCTTATCCTCGGGCCAGCGGCACTCCTTCCGGAGTCGCATCCCCCGGACCTGCGTGCTTCTGCCACTGAAATGGGTGGGCGGGAGCGCACATGGAGATGGAGGATGTGCTCTGTGTCATTCCGGAAAGATGGCTGTGCCCAGGATCCATAGCACCGGAAGAGCAGCAGTTGCCCAAGGGTCAAGAGTTTTTTTTGTAACCCCCCCATATCCTGCCAGGATAGGGTGGCAGGGCGGGGGGAGGGTCAATTTTAGAGTCTGCTACCTGATGTATGTTGACACCTCTAGTTCAGTAGGACAGATGCTGACACCCACAATTTCTGTATCTTCGTGTAAGCATCTAATATCATGCTAGGCCCTTAATTTCTATGTATTTGCCTGTAAAAC